>VONZ01000024.1:2357500-2970488 GCA_012976165.1 Labeo catla
TTATATAAAAATTACAATAAATACATATACTTAAATACATACTATTAAATATATACATACACTTAATAATTACACACAGTACACACACATATTAGGCAAACTCAAACTTTTATTTTGTATGCGATTAATAGTATAATACTATTTAGATTTTTTTGTATTATTCTTTATATTTTAAGTTTTCATTTTAATTGATGCTTAATTTATTTCTTTTAGCTTTGTTTCTTTTTAGATTTTTAATTATAATTAATTTTTAATTCAGTTTTAGCTTTAGCAATTTTTTTTAGTATTTAAACATTTAGTTGACAATGCAACAATTCTGATTTTCTTCTAGATTTTGACCATAAACTGGTTAGTAAGCGAGAGAAATTAGCTCTAGAGGAGCATTTTGCTAAATATATGCACCATATAACATTCAATATAATTTTTACTGTTATTTATCTTTAATTTATGTTTAAATAAATGTCAAGTTTGTGTCAAAAATGAATCTAAACATTAAACATCACTTCAAGACTTAAACATTTAGCTGACAATGCAACAATTCTGATTTTCTTCGAGTTTTTCCATCTAATATTCATATCTTAGTTTGTTTTTTTGTTTTTTTTTATTTCATTTCAATTACTTTTTATATTTAACTATTTATATTTTATCATTTACATTAAATTAAGCTTTAGATAACAATAACAACATTGTTTGGAAGAAGTTTCCAATTTTTTTTTTTTAAATACAATGAAAGCCAATGGGGACCAAAACAACACTGGACTTTAATTTAACAAAAAAAATAAATAAATAACAGTAAGATCTCATTTGTAACCACTAATTAATGCATTAGCCAACATGAAGTAACAAGGAACAATATATTTTTACAGCATTTATTAATCGGTATAAATGTTGAAATCGTTGTAAATGTAAAACAGAAATCTTTTGTAACTTTACAAATGTGTTTGGCTACGGAAGCCAGTTTTCGCCACTAAATTACAGGTTATTGTGACTTTTTCTCTCTCAATTTTTACTTTTTTTTCCTCAGAATTGCAATACAAACTTGCAATTGCAAGTTATAAAGTCAGAATTGTGACATAAACTCACAACTGTGAGAAATAAAGTCAGAATCGTGTGATATAAACTTGCAATTATGAGTTATAAAGTCAGAATTGTGAGATATAAACTCAAAATTATGACTTTTTTTTTCTTAGAATACCGTGACAAACTCACAATTGCAAAAAAAAAAAGTCAGAATTGCGAGTCTCTGCCTTTTCTTCTCACAAATGCAAGTTTATATCACACAATTCGGATTTTTTACTCACAATTTCACTTTTTTTTTCCTTAGAACTGTGAGACAAACTCGCAAGTCATAAAGTCCAATTTTAAGGTGAAAAAAATAACTGATATGTTCTCAGACTTAACTCACAATTCTGAGGGAAAAAAGTCACAAATGCAAGATATAAACTCTTCTGACTTGAATATACAATATATAAACAATTCTGACTTTATTTCTCGGAATTGCGAGTTTAAATCATGCAATTCTGAGAAATGTTACCAAAAAAACAAAACAACAAAACACTGTGACTTGTGTGTTGCACACAGAAAAGAAACTCAAATGTTTGGAACAGCACGACAGTGAGTAAACAATGACAAAAATTTATTTGGGGGCTATGCCTTTCAGAAATCAAACAAGTATTTTCCTTCTTAATCCATTGTTGGATACAGAATTGGGATTTACTGACCTACAAAAGCTATCGATGAAACAAGTCTGTGGTACAGTGGCAATAAAACATTTGCTGCAGTCCAAGGGATTTGTCTCACTCGGTTATGTCAGGATTTTGAGCAGACGTCATGGGGACGTTTTGCATATAAACCCCTGCATATCTCTGCTATGTGACTGTCTAACATTTGCAGACAGGAGCCAAATGTGATGGCGCTGAATGAGCAGTGGGTCAGTGGAGCAGCCTGCTCACAGTTTACAGACCCAACACTAATCCCCTGCTTTCCCAATTTACAACTCTCATCTCCATGGCAATGTGGGCCAGGAGCTGAAAAAAAACACCCTGAAGCAGACCACTTGTATTCAGAGGCCAAAATTAACCACACCTGCCAATGGTGGGTGCATTAGGAAAATCTATAGGCCACTGAAGTGTATTTTGCATTATTGATTTTATCCCTGTAACAAGGGATTTTTTGTGACGAACCGCGCAGGTCAGTCTTCATCTTTGTCATTATGATTAGCATTTTTCCTTTTTGGAGACTTTTTATTTCATCGAATTTTACACCCATTTGTTATCACAGTTCTGAAAAAAAAAAAACTTCCTAGATAAAGCCCCACTGAAATTCCCACTGAAGGAAGAGTTCATAGAGGTTGTGACAGATGTTTTAGTAGACGGTTAGTCTTTCACTTGAATCACTCATGTTACTTACATCAGTGAGGGTCAGATTATCATTCGTTCAATCCGGCCCATGCAATTTCGTCATTTCCAATAAAGTTACAGGCCAACTGCTGAGTTTAATTTACAGGCCAAACCCAATCATGTTTTGAGATTTCTGAGGGTTAATTTCGACCCTGCTTGCATACACTACCATGCATTTCTCATGTTTTTGTACGGTAAAATAGAGTAAAAATAAAGCAAAAATTTAATTCAAATTTAAAATATTTTTTTCCATTTTAGAATGTAATTTATTTCTGTCACACAAGCTGAATTTTATCATTACTTCAGTCTTCAGGGACACATGATCCTTTAAAAAAAAGAAAATCATTCTAGTATGTTGATTTGTTGCTCAAGAATCATTTCTTAATATTATCAATTTGGAAAATGTTAAAAAAAAAAATTAAAGTAAAAAAAAAACAGCATTTGAAATCTTGGTAACACTTTAGTATAGGGAACAATTCTCACTATTAACTAGTTGTTTATTAGCATGCCTATTCATATTGGCTATTTATAACTACTTATAAAGCACATATTCTGCATGTACATTCTACAGCCCTAATCCTACCCAATACCCAAACTTAACAACTACCTTACTAACTA
This sequence comes from Labeo catla, assembly GCA_012976165.1. NCBI lineage: Eukaryota > Metazoa > Chordata > Actinopteri > Cypriniformes > Cyprinidae > Labeo > Labeo catla. The sequence continues at coordinate 2,360,518 of VONZ01000024.1, forward strand.
CTAATAAGCAGCAAATTTGTAAATTAATGGTTTAGCAAAGTCATAATTAATGGTTTGTTAATAGTGAGAATTGGACCTTAAAATAAAGTGGGACCGAAATCTTTTGTAACTTTATAACGGTTTATTAAGGAAGCCTGTTTCTGCCACTGAATTAAAAAAAAGGTTATTGCGACTTCTCACAATTCTTTTCTTACAATAAAGTCTGAATTGCAAGATATAAACTCACTACTGACTTTTCTCAGAATTGCATGATATAAACTCACAATTGCAAGAAATAAAGTAAGAATTGCGTGATATAAATTCTTAACTGCGAAAAAAGTCAGAATTGCATGATATAAACTTAAAATTGTGACAAATAATGTAAGAATTGCAAGATATAAATTCACAATATGTTTTTTTTTCAGAATTGCATGATATAAACTCACAATTTCGAGAAATAAAGTCAGAATTGTGATATAAACTCACAATTATGACTTTTCTCAGAATTGTATGATATAAACTCACAATTGCAAGAAATAAAGTAAGAATTGCGTGATATAAATTCTGAACTGCTTAAAAAGTCAGAATTGCATGATATAAACTCACAATTCTGATAAATGAAGTCAAAATTGCATTATATAAACTCGGAATTGTGAGTTCTAAAGTCAGAATTGCAAGATATAAATTCACAATATGGCTTTTCTCACAATTGCATGATATAAACTCACAATTGCAAAAAAAAGTAAGAATTGCGTGATATAAATTCTCAACTGTGAAAAAAGTCAGAACTGCGTGATATAAATTCTCAACTGCTTAAAAAGTCAGAATTGCATGATATAAACTCACAATTCTGACAAATAAAGTCAAAATTGCATTATATAAACTCGTAATTGTGAGTTCTAAAGTCAGAATTGCAAGATATAAATTCACAATATGGCTTTTCTCAGAATTGCATGATACAACCTCACAGTTGTGAGATAAAGTCAGAATTGCATTATATAAACTCCTAACTGTGAAAAAAAATGTCAGAACTGCATGATATAACTGCTGCAAGAAATAAAATGAGAATTATGGATGTATAAACTATGGAAGCCCATTTCCGCCACTGAATAAAAAATAAAAAAAGGCAATTGCGACTTTTTAATCTCACAATTCTGACTTTATAACTCGCAACTGTCAATTTATATCACTCAATTCTGAGAAAATAAGTCAGAATTGTTTGTTAAAAAGCCAAAATTCTGAGAAAAATGTTGTAAGTTTATATCCCACAATTCTGACTTTACAACTTGCAATTGCGAGTTTATATCACACAATTCTGAGAAAAAGGTCAGAATTGCGAGTTCACATCACAATTTTAAGAGAAAAACTCAGAAAAGTGAGACAAAAAGTCACAATTACCTTTTGTATTTTTTATTCAATGGCGAAAACAGGCTTCTGTAGTTTAGTGTCACTAACAGTATTCATTTCTTTAAAAAAAAAAAAAAAATCTTACTGACCCCAAACTTTTGAACAGAAGTGCATATTTAATGATTAAGTCAAATGTGAGCCCAAATGGAGAAGCAGAAAGACTACATTCATGAATTACTAATGGGAAACACATTAATTTGAAAATAATCTACTCTTTAAATACACCAAATGCAAATACAGTCTGCATGACTAATGTATGAGGAGGTGGACGTTGTAAGAAGCATCACAAGACTATGACTATGCATACTTGTTTTCCATTGAGGTGACAATCATTAAAAAGACTACAGTAACTTATACACCGAGCAATCAAATGATCTTAAACCAAACATGTACTCTTGTGTTTTCAGATAATCATCGTTTGAAAATCGGGTATAGTGGAGAAGTAGGTCATGAGCTTTTTGAAGTTCAATATTTTATGTCAGCTCTCTGAGGAATAAGAGCGCTTCTGCTCTGAAGGCAAAACCACCGTGTATTGACTGCATCTGCGTCCGTTACCATTGAGGATATTATGATTACGCAACATCAGCTTATTATCTGGGATGTCCATTCATAATCATTTCAATACATGAAAATGATGGAGATCACATAATGAAGCTTACACAGAACATAATTATACACAGAACACAGAAATGACGTCTTGAGGCAAATTCTCTCCATTTAAAAAGATTACAGAGTAGATGAATGTCTATAATCTTAAAATCAAGTAACGAAGACAGAACATGGTTAAAAATGATTCCAAATGGTTCCAGTTGAGAAGGTTTTGACTGAAAACTGACGATCACTCAACAACAATCCATTTGCGAATCAGATCCTTGGTGGATATCAGAGTAAATTAGCAGCTTCAGGCTATGGGAGCAAATTAACTTTTCATCTGATTTTTAATCACTCTGAATAGAGATTCTTTAGCTCAGGGATCTCTCTTCTCTTTTCATTTAGTTCACTTCGGAATGTAAAGCTTCTGGGTTAATGACTACAATTTATATCCAGATTCATTTTCAAGAAAGAAAATATCAGTTTAGTCCACACAGTCCATTAGACACCTGTGAGTATAGTGGGTGAGCCAGGTTTGAGCCCTGTCGGGTACATGGGCTGATTTACATTGCACTTATTATACTGTATATCTATTCTCTGTGTCGACTGCCAAAAACATTTTCTTTTTCTGTAGTAGGAAGATGAACATCTTTTTTAGCTTGGGTAGCATGTAGATCTGACTGGTGTGAAATGCTTAATGTACCATATGATCCAATATATCTTAATCAAATAAGCACAAACACAATAATGCCATGAGCTCAAATAAATCTTCATCAAATAAACAACAACAACACAATAATGCAGAATAATGCCACATGCTCAAATAAATCTTCATCAGATAAGTGCATCAAAGAAACCGCTGGACTCAATTTATCAGCGTTAGGCCTATTTGGGCTAATGTCAAATTAAAAAGTTCATGGCAAGTAGAAGAAAAATGTTATGTGTTTAATGTGCATTTTTAAAACTTTTGCCAAACCCCTAAGATATTTATTTTTTTTAATCAGGCGTTTTTCTTTATTATGATATCAGGACGGTTCTATCACCCTGACATTTCTGACATTTGTTTTTCCCATAGGGATTTTAAAACATCTTTGTTAAAGTGCTAGAAGTCAAGAGCAAGCCAACCAGCTATGATACGAATCACAACAGTATAAATTTGAAGGACAAAAAAAAGGTACAAGACTGTGTACCTAAAAATGAAAATTCTGTCAGTAATTACTCACCCTCATGTCGGTCCAAACCCGTATAACCTTCGCTCATCTTCAGAAAATAAATTGTTGTTATTTTTGTTTTCTTTGTGCACAAAAAGCATTCTTGCAGCTTCATAACATTATGGTTGAACCACTGATGTCACATGGACTATTTTAATGATTTCCTTACTACTTTTCTGGGCCTTAAACATGTCAGTTGCATAGCCGTCTATGCAGGTTTGTGTTCTGACTATGAACAAAGGTCTTACAGGTTTGGAACGACATGTAGGTGAGTAATTAATGACAGAATTTTCATTTTTGGATGAACTATCCCTTTAAAGGTTTCTAAGTTGTCTTTAAAAATCTATTTCCCTGTGGAGTAAAAGAATGCCATTTTATTTCCGGAACCCAACTGATGCACTCAACGACTCTCTGAAATGCTTGATTCTGATTGGTCATTGTTGACATTCCAAGGTCTGGTATTATTGATTCCCTGATAATGACCATCTTCAATAGCGAAGCTAAATAACATCCTGTATCTGAGGTCGGCGCATCTTTCGTGTCACTTAATCACAATGTGGATGCACTCATTTCATAAAAATAGCAAAGCTAAATAATCTTATCTAGCAAAACGATCAGTCATTTTCTAAGAAAAATACAAATTTCTATACTTTTAAGCACAAATGCTCGTCTTGCACTAGCTCGACCTCACGCCTTATGTAAATCACACAACGTAATGTAGGCATAAGTACCGACCTGGTGTTTACAAAGCGAACGCACAAAGAAAATCAAACGCCCTTTACAAAAAAAAAAAAAAAGGTAAAACCATGATGTCAGATGATTTTGAAATCGAGAGAAAATGAGCTGAGGTTTTTTGCCCTACACTACCTTTTTGAACCAAAGTAGCAATCCATCTATTTTATGAATGTTTTTAATGTTGTTTAGGACAAGAAAATAACCAGCACACCGGACAAGATGATACTCTGTAGCTTCTCTCCAAAGTTGAAAAGTACAAAAATGCAGTACTATTAACACTGAAATCCTCAGATTTCATAGTCAGTAATTAAAGGACAAGTTCATTTCCAGAATGAAATTTCCTGATAATTTACTCACCCCATGTCATCCAAGATGTTCATGTCTTTCTTTCTTCAGTCAAAAAGAAATCAAGCTTCAGAAAATAGCTCATATAAATAGGGCTGTCAAACGATTAATCGCATACAAAAAAGTCTGAGTTTGCCCAATATATGTGTGTGTACTGTAATTATTATGTATATATAAGTACACACAAATTAATGTGAAATATGTCATTTATGTACAAAACATTTTTTATTTATATACAATATAAATTCTATAAAAATCATAATAAATACATATACTTAAATTTATACATGAATGTGCTTGTATTTATATATACATAATAATTATACACAGTACACACACATTTATTAAGCGAACTCAAACTTTTATTTTGTATGCGATTAATCGTGATTAACCATTTGCCAGCATACATAAAGAGGATGAGGATGTGAATAGTTTTTACAAGTCAGAATCTAAAATTATGGTAATATGGTGTGAACCTTTCAGATAAAATTGTGTCAAGTCAGGGGAAGATGTAGGGAAAGAAAGAACAATTTTACTGCGCTATATTTCTGGTCAGTTTAATACATAATTAATCACAAAACTATCACAAAAATTAAGTATCTTGGGGATGATTGAGGGACCCGGCCCTGCGATGGAGGTGCTGCTGCACCCTCAGCACCCCTAGTTCCCGTGGCTATGCATGCACGTCTAGTGCAAGACAAGCATTTGTGGTTTTTTAAGAAAATGACCAATCGCTTTGCTAGATAAGACCCTTATTCTTTGGCTAGGATCGTGTGGCCCTTTAAAGCTTCAATGAAACTGCAATTTGAACCTTCAGTCCGTTGATTCCCATTGAAGTCCACTATATAGAGAAAAGAAAAAAAAAAAACTTAATTTCTTTTTGACTGGAAAAAGAAAGACATGAACATCTTGGATGACATGGGGTGAATAAATTATCAGGAAATTTCATTCTGGAAATGAACTTCTCCTTTAATTATTGACTATGAAATCTGAGGATTTCAGTATTAATAGTACTGCATTACTGTACTTTTCAACTTTGGAGAGAAGCTACAGAGTATCATCTTGTCCTGTGTGCCGCTTATTTTCTTGTTCTAAACAACATTAAAAACGTTCATAAAATGGATGGATTGCTACTTTAAACTCTTCATACGGACCACTGTACCCTGCTTGTGCTCTCCATTAAAAAAAATGGACTCTGCCTGCCCACGTATGTGTGGTAGTTAGAGAGATATTGCTCCTCGATAACAGCTGACACTTTGACATTTTGTTAAATGAGATTCTGAGTGTTTACAAACCAAATTTGTTTTGTACCCTCATCTCTGCGCTCAAAAATAGCATGGATTTAAATCAATATGACGGCACTCATCAAACTGGCTGATAATTAACATTAAGAGGACAATCCATTTCACCTCATTTTATTCAAAATGATCACTCAACAAGACAGAGAGACAGATGGATAATTAAATTGTCAAGCAGATGGCAAGTCCCTCTTGGATACCTGATAATTTCACCATTTTGACCCACTCAGAAGCCTGTGGACAAAATCTTGTCATTTCATCACAGGCCATATGGAAACTCCCAGTTTCCCATCAGCCATAAATTCATCGATTCAGAGACTGTTTGTTCGGTCTGTCGCTGTGCAAAGCTGACAGGCCGCTGTCTGGCATGACTGAAATTGGTCAGGTTTGCCATGCTTATGTAAAGGCTCGGAAAGATGTCGCAGAGGCCAGAGGCAGGTCTTAGTCCTAATAAAGAGGGACGGGGGAGTGCAGCAAGTACTGAGGTCTGCATGACACACGTCACATGATCGAACGATTGAAACCAAGTGCTTTCTGGGAGACATGGCTGCTTTGTATATTAAAAAAAGTTGTTAAGAGGGTCCACAAGAAAGGAAACAATCTTAGAGCAGTCTTGGTCATATAATTTGTGTATTTATAATGGTTTAAAATGGCTGTGAAAACGTTTCAAAGACAACTGAATAAAATATCTGACTAAAAATTTAATGTAGCCATTATATAAAACGTAACACTCCTGCTACACTCTGAATACAGATGAGTAAATGTCTTAATCTTTATTTATCAGTCAGTTGTTCCCCAAGGTAATAAGGATAATAATAATTCCCAATTTCCATTCAATTTTGTGGAACATTGTTATTCCAGTAACACTGTGATACTATTATAGTTTTTGTTAATACTTATAATATAATAATTTTGTTAATATTTTTCATTTCCATCTTTTTGTAATTTGCATTTTTGTTCATTTTTATTTAAATATGTATCATTTTATTTCAGTTTTAGTTTATTTTAGTACATCAAGGTAAATGAAAATGAGAAATGTTTCCTTAGCATCAAGCTAAAATAAAACAAGGGTTTTTTTCTGCATTTTTTTTTAATTTTTATTAATTTTTATTTAAATATGTACAATTTTATTAATTTAATTTCAGTTTATATTAGTACATCACAGTAAATGAAAATGAGAAATGTTTCCTTAACCTCAAGCTAAAATAAAACAGGTTACACACACATGCACAGGTTTAAAAAATATATATTTTATTTCAGTTGCCATTTATTATTTTATCTTTAAAAAATATGGTTTAGTTTTTGTTATTTATAATGTAATATACAATTATATATTATTATATAATATATTATAATAATGTGGTGGGGAGTGACAAATGACATTTTACAACCTGAAATAAACTTGAAGACATGTATTCAAATCATTGGATGTATGAATGGCATTTTTAATGTGCTTTTGAATAAATTAATAGCACCTTAAAAACATCAGTAAAATAACTGGTAACAGTACAATACAATGGTTACAATAAGGTGTCATTTGTTAACATCAGTTAATGCATTAACTAACATGAACAAACAATGAACATATTTATTACACTATTTATTAATCTTTGTTAATGTTAGTTAATAAAAATACAGTTGTTTGTTTATTCATGTTAGTTCAAAATGCATTAATTAATGTTAAGAAACACAACTTGTAATTTTAATAATGTGTTAGTAAATGCTGAACATTAACATTAAGATTATTAAATGCTGTAGAAGTATTGTTCATTCTTATGATATCTAATGTAGTTAACCAATAAACCCTATTGTAAAGTGTAACCAAAAAACTAGTGGTATACAATATATAGTATACAGTGTGGGTCAGATTCACTAGTAAATCTTGTGGAAATTATAAATAGTGTATTTCTAACAGAACAAACAGCCACTAACGCATTACTACTATAATTTATGCACACTACTTTCTCTACAAAAGCTGAGGGGGTCTGGTTTTTCCTGCACAGTCCTGTCATTATAGCTTGCAACATGATTGACAGAACAAAACAGAACGGGAGCTTAAGTGGCGGCCCAGCCATGTATTTTCTTCACATTACAGCAAATCATTTACTCACTGCCCCTGGGCAAACGAAGAACCCAGCGAACAAAATTGAAACAGGACAGATTCATTAGATTAGTCAACGCCGGGTCTAATTCACACACACATTCTCACTCACTTGAGGAAATATTCAAGTCCTTAGTCGCAGCCTAAGTCATGCGTGTCTTGATACTGTAAACAATTATTTCACTCATACACTGTATCTGCTCCAAGGTGTGATAAATGAGCTTTTATTCCACACATCCATCAGACAAACCAAACAAACAGGAATGGATGGTGTGTTTTCAGGGTATGGCTAAGCATCATGTATGCACTGTTTATAGTGAATCACTATAAACTGATGGTTTATCATTGGAATAGCATAATAGACAAAGCATAACTTTCCATACAACAGAAATTTCCATACAGCAGGTAACAAATATGAATTAATCACTAAAGGTTCTCTGCTGGCGCCTGGCTCCATGAAGAACCTTTAACGTCCTTTACGGATGGCTTTCAACTGCACATTATTTATAGTGGAAAAATGTTCTTTACTTTATTTAGCTCTGCACAACGAAATGGTTTACTGAAAGCAGGGTTCGTACAGATGCTGTAAAATGAAATTCCAGACTTTCAAAGACTTTTTCAAGCACTGCTTTTTTGATTTTGATTTTCAAGGACTTCAGTTAGAGATCTCACTTATGGTTTGATGTTTTCCACTGTTTATGAAAAAAAAACATTTGTGAAAGTGCTCCGAAATCCTGATGTGAAAACAAATGATTCATGACACGCACTCAAAGGTCCCAAACTGAATCAAATGATTCGCTGTACACCCGATCTGAATCAAATTAATCATCACAATCTGTGCTTCTAGGTTCCGATCTAAAGACAAATATTCGCGAACCCGCTTCGAAGTCCTGATCTGAATAATGATCTGGAAAAATGATTTCAGATCAGGACTCAGAGCGCGGATCGCATATCATTCATTTCGCGGAATGATTTAAAAACCCGCTCCGAAGTCTCAAATAAAGAATCAAATGATTCGCGATACGCAAAGTTCCAATCTAAAGCAAATGATTCGCGATACTTGCTACGAAGTCCCAAACTGAATCAAATGATTCATGATATGCGAATTTCGGATCTAAACCAAATGATTTACAATACACAAATTTCCAATCTAAGTTAATTGATTCGTGAACCTGCTCTAAAGGGGGGTTAAATGATTAGCGATTACCGATTTGAAGTCCCAAACTGAATCAAATGATCTGCAATACGAAATCTGATCGAAACAGTGAATGATTTTGCAATGCAATGGTTTAACTGATTCGGGTAGTTTTATGACATTAACTGAAAAAGGCAACAACAACAAAAAAAAGATTAATTTAACTGCATGAAAAGATATGTGCTTACTGGAAAAAATTTAACACTTTCTTAGATACATCGTCTTTTAATAATGAATCATTTTTAAATAACTGTTCAGAAATATTGCAATTTTCAAGGATTTTCCAGGATTTAAATTTTAAAAAGACAAACTCAAGTGCTTCAAACACTTTAAGCACCTTGTACGAACCCTGTAAGGTTCTTTGTGGAATCCACATGGTTCTTCAATTGCATCACAAACCTCCTTTTGGAACATTTATTTTTAAGAGTGAATAATAAGAGTGATTAAGAATAAGATGACGATATCACTGATAAAATCATGCTCAAAAAAAATGCTACTATTCCTCCCATGCCTTGTTGCAACAGGTCCACCATACAAACAAGGACCTACTCAAAAATATAAAGGGTACAGGAAGAACTTCTAGATTCTACTGACTTCTAATGAGAATCTAAACGATTTCAAGGACTTCTGCAGTCGTAATTTTAATCCTGTTTTTCATATTTTATTAAAAATAAACTTCACTGTGGACTTAAAAAAAATGAAGGTCCTTGCAGCTCTCCTGAAGGTCTCAGGTGGTGATGAGGTGCTGATGCAGATCTCCAGGCAGAGATTTGAGACAATGGCCCACGTGTACTAACAGACAGACTAGAGCTTGACAGATAAAATCTACCACCGAAAGGACTATATATTTTCAGTCATAATACCACTCTTTGGCTTTCAGAACCTAGCTAGACAGCATTCTGTGCGCTATTAGGCACCTATTTGCATTCTTACTTGTCTAGCTACTAGACAGCTCACTAGGTTTGAGCCCATATGTTCTCAAATGTTACTAAAGATCATCCTGTGAGAGAGACTGGGAGACTTGAATATGCTGCTTAAAGAGTCATCATTTATACCCTTGTTCTGTTCCAAATCTGTATGACTTTCTTTCTTTTGTGAAGCACAAAAGGAGATGTAAGGCAGAATGAGGCTCAGTCACCATTTACTTTGATGAAAGTGAATGGAATAGACTGCCTAACATCTTCTTTTGTGTTACACAGAAAGTCGTGCAGGTTTTCAACAACATTAGGGTGAGTAAATGATGAAAGAATTTAATTTTTTAGTAAAGAATTCTTTTAACTTTTGCTCTGATTGAACAGTTTGTATTGTGTTGATGTACATGGAGAATAACAGTTGAGCCATTTCAACTCATTTATATCCACAGACAGTTGCAGTGCACCTGTTTTCGGTGCACTTTAATGAAAACGGACGCCTTTAACTTGAGATAATATGACATGACCGTAAAACAACTAATATTCGCGGTTTTATTCAAAGAAGTATCATCTTAATTTGATCAATATTATCAGCATCATGTAGCGTAGAAAGTAACAGACATTTCAAAGCACGCACGCTTGAGACAGACACATGCTCTTACCTTCAACAGCCCACACAATCCGTATTATCCATAACAAACGAATTATATCCATAATTGCCGTAAATTTGGGCATTTGACTGTAAAGACCTAGAATATTCATTGAAAACTTGTCCGGCAGGCCATCTGTGAACACACTATGATCACAAGCACTCGAATAAACCCCATCGGACTGGAAGAACTAAAGCAAGTTTGGACGAAACCAATAAAACGCAGACGAGGGGGCGGGAATCAGTGTATGACAAGAGAGATGCTCCGTACCCTGATAATCACTAGTGTCTGCAAGATAATAACAATTATATTATATTATATTATATTAGTAAATTATCTAAATTATATTTTAAATGTATTACTTTAATTTAATTTAATTTAAAAGTATTAATTATTAAGTTAAATACTATTATATTATATTATTTAAATTAAAATATATTACATTTTACATTTATTAATTTACTTTTATTTCAAAATATTAATATTCTTAAATTAAATAATAATACTTAAAATAAAATGTTACATTTATAATTTTAAAAAAGCTGTTAGTGTACTAAGATCTAAACCATATTTTTTTCATTAAAATATATTATTATGTGAATATGTGAATAGTATTATAGTTTATTGTATTATATTATTTAAATTAAAATACATTACATTTTACATTTATTCATTTAATTTCGTTTGAAAATATTAATATTAATAATTTCAGTAATAATACTTAAAATAAAATGTTATTATTCACATAAAAATCTTAAAACTGGAAAACTTATCTGAATTAAATATAATAAATATATAAATGCTATTAGCATACTAAGAGCTAAACCATATTTATAAAATTAAAATATATATTTTATGGATAAAAATCATTAGTGTCTGCAAGATAATAACACCACAAATTATATTATATTACATTATATTATTATCTAAATTAAATTTTAAATGTATTAATTTATTGTCATTTAAAATTATTAATAAGTTAAATACTAGTATATTTTATTATATTATATTACATTATTTAAATTGAAATACAATACATTTTACATTTATTAATTTACTTTCATTTGAAAACATTAATATTAATGAATTAAATAAAAAAATACTTAAAATAAAACGTTACATTTTATTCAAACAGAAATCTTAAAACTGGAAAAAAATATCTAACTTAAATAAAAGTTTAAAGAAAATAAAAATGAATTAGCGTACTAAGAGCTAAACCATATTTGTAAAATTAAAATATGCAATCATTTTCTTTAATTTGAAAATATTCATATTATTAAATTAATAATAATACTATATAATACTAATAATACTATTATTAATAATAATTAATAATAATACTTAAAATAAAATGTTACATTTTATTCACGCAAAAATTCTTAAAACTGGAAAAATGATCTGAATTAAATTTAGGGGGAAAAACATTAGCATATTTTGATCTAAAATTTAAATTAAAAATGTATGAAATTATTTTTTTTCCCCATATGTTAGCAACTGGCAAGAGGATAATCTATATCGTTAGTCATTAAATAATTATTAAAAGACCAATAACTAATAAATAACAAAGTCACACAAAAGACAGTGTGCATTGCGGCACTTAAATCAAAGAAATTATAATTTATTTCTAAATTTTAAATTAATAGCATTCTTCTTTTGGATACACAAGCCAAGTAATTAGCCCGGAATCCACTTGGTTGATCAATGACACTATAAATTCATACTATACCAACAGTGCCCCCTGGAGTTTGGGTGAAAAATGTGCTGTCTAAGTGCAGGGGGGTTAAACAGATAAAGTAATGCATGTGATCGTCTATCAAATAGTTCTCTAATCCCTTGAGTCACTTGCAATTTGATCGTTTTGAAGATTACAAAGCTGACTGATCACACAAGGGGCTGGTGTGAAGAAGACAAATGGCCTCGTTTCTCAACGCCGCCGCTCGTGATCTTTGACTCCCATGTGAGAACCTCTATTAGTACTCCAGCCCTCATACATGGATTATTAGACTCCCAGTCACACTGGATCATCTGGAATAGTGACGATATTAGCATGGTTACAGTAAAAAAAAAAAAAAAAAAAATTAAAAACATCCTTGCAGTAAGAGCGAATAAAATGAATACAGATTGTAAATCAAAGACATTTTCTTGTACCTAAAAACACACAACCGAAGAGGAAAATCGTAATGACTCATTAAAAACAGAGCATGATTATACACATTTCTGTGAAATTCCAAACAGCAGACAACGGAGCTCTTAGCGAGAGAAAGAGAGGGAGAGACTACAGGAACGAGAGAGACGGAGAGTTAGCGAAAGAGAGAGAGAGAGGCTGAGAGAGGGAGGAAATAGAGCAGAAGAATATGGAACTGACATAAAGGAATCTAGGATAATTCAGCCTCAAGATGAGTGAGGACTGCAAAACGGCAGACTAGAGAATCCAGGGGTCGTTTCCATGGAAACCTTTGCCCAGGGAGATTGGCGACCCTCCTGTCTACTAATGCTAGCAGAGCGCAGATTGTAGGTCACATATGGCACCAACAACCCAATCAGGTCTAATCTGTCTTGACTTGTGGGTCATGAATTGAACCATGAAACTGGTTTTTACTCTGGCTCATATCACTGACTGTTATATATATGTATCACTTTTATTAATACAAGAGCGTGAAGCACTTTTAAACCAATTGATTATACTACAGTTTTAAAGTGCATGTGGGTGTGCTTTTAATGAGAGAACAAAAGGTCCTCATTTAAGCTAACAAGGTATACAAGAGAGCAGTGAGATTATATAGTTGCACTCTGTAATTATAGTCATAATACTGGAAAATAGCTTATTTTTGTCCTGAATGGGGACTAAAATGCTACATTTTGCTTCTTAATTTTAATTAATTACATTTCACTGGGTTTTATGGAAATTTTCGTTTCATTTTTTTCTTTTTTGTGACTCTTGGAAACATGCCTACAGTGTTTTCTCTTTACTTCCACTCATCTGTGTAAGTGATTACTGGAAAGTTACCATGTGTCTGTCAGGCTCCCGTGTTCAGTCATAGCATGACAGGGATGGAGATGAGCCAGTTTACTACTAGATGAACACTCCCATAACGAATTTTGCTAAAATAATAAATAAAATAAAATGATAGATAGATAGACAGACAGATAGATAGATGATAGATAGATAGATAGATAGATAGATAGACAGACAGATAGATATTATCATATTTATTATAAATATTGTATTTATTTATGCTATATAAAAGCATAGATTTTTGTAAAAAATAAAATGCTTAATAAATACTCCCATATATATATATATATATATATATATATATAAAGTTATATATATATACTCCCATATATATATATATATATATATATATATAAAGTTAAATAGATACTAAAGTTAAATAGATACTCCCGTAAAGTATTTTGCTAAAACAACAAATAAATACAACAATAAATATTATATTTTATTGTATTTATTTAATTTATTTAATTTATTTATGTTGGAAAACCTTTTTTTCTTTTTGTAAAATAAAATGTTTAATAAATACATATGTAAATGTATCTTAAAAATAATTGTAAAAATATATCTATAATTTATATACATTCATATTCATATATTTTACAGTGTTTTGAGTAAAATATATTACAATATTTATTATATTTATTTTATTAATATTATATATTATGTGATTTTATATTATTATTTATAGTATTAAAATATTAATAATATTTACCTAAATATATTTCACATATTATTTACAGTTATATTTACATATATATATATATGTGTGTGTGTGTGTGTGTGTGTGTGTGTTTGTGTGTGTATAAAGCATATGTTTGGGAAAAATAAATACATAAATAATACATCATAAATAATACATAAATTTAATAAATACATATTTGTATATTAAAATATATATTTTACAAATTTTATATAAGTTGTTTTCATATATATTCTACAGTATTTAGCATAAAACATTTAAATATTTAAAATATAATAACATTTACTTAAAAATACAAATATATTTAATATAATAAATATATTTGTATTATATATTTGTGTGTATTTAATTATATTTATTATAAATATATATGCAATTATATTTAATATATTAGTAAAATATATTTGTATGTATTTTATTCATGAAATACATACACATACACATAAAATAATACGTATTTTTATATATGAAATAAATACACATACAAATGTAGAATACAAATATATAATTAAAATTTTCAACATATTTAATGAAATAAAAAGTATCTATGATTTATTTCTAAATTATATATATGTATATGAAGCATACTTTTTGTAAAAATAAAAAATAAATATATAATAATTACAAAAATATATTTTTAAAATCATACATAATTTATAAATATGTGGAATACAATTATATAATAAAATCTTTCCAAATGAAAAATTTTATTATGAATATTCTATATTTAAATATATAAGTAAAATAATATATTAATATATAATTATAAATAAAATAATATATAATTTCTATACAGTTGTCTTCATATATATTTTGCGATATTTACCACACACACACACACACACGTAGACAGATAGACAGACAGATATAGATAGATAGATAGATAGATATTTAAAAATTTTCAACAATGAATATTTAAATTAAAAATGATACACACGTTACACATAAAATACATACACATACAAATATACATGTATAGAAAACAATTTTCAAAATATTTAAAAATATTACACGTTATTATGAATACAATATTTAAAAAATATATATTTAAATATTCAATACAAAGATTTAATACTATCTGTACAAATGTAAAGTTCTGCATGATCAGTACAATCACATTACTGTTTGTATCAGTGATTCAGCACTAAAGTCTGAAACTAAACGAGCTCAAAGAAGGTCAGCGACCCTTAAACAGGGTCAGTGCGTCTTGCTCCAAACTCTCCCATGAGAGCACAGACCCACAAAATCCTCTCTTTTGTGAGTGCAGAAACAAACATGACGCCCCACCGTGCCATTTTGATGGCTTCTGATAGTAACATGCACTGATACGCGTCTGGCTTTCTAATCCTGCTGCTCTAAATTGGAAAAATTGACCTTGTTCACAGAGGTGACTCAGATTTGCTCTCTTTGACATTTCCAGGACTTAGCAGAGTTTTCTGTTAAGATGAACAAGGCCTGGAGGACGAGCGAATATATCATGAGTAATTTAATATCTGGAGCACGCACCCAGTCCTCTGTGAATTACGCTCTGAAAATAGTAGGACGGTATCAGTTGACAGCGCCCCAAGTATTCAGTATTGGGGAAAGTCATCAAAGTATGGGCTCAAAAAATGTGTGAAAAATGAATGAAAATAACATAACCGTCTGTGTAGCTCGCAGGCAGTGCATAAACTCTTCCTCATCTCACGCTACTACATTTAGGTGACACACAATTGATTTTGTCAGGTATAATTAACAGCTTGACATATGTTTATGTTATTAGATATGGGATCGTGTGGGCCCAATAAATCCACCATCAAGCAGTCACAGCTTGTGCAGACAGGCTGATGGTATTGATCTTACTATCGGTTTAGTCATGGAGCTTGAGGGCAGGGATCTGGGGAGCAGCTTTCTGCCATGCTTCAAAACCAGGAGGACAAGATCAAATAAGTAGTTCAGTCAAGCAAATGGCTACCGGTCAATAATTCGCTTTTTATGGCAATGATATCCACTTCACGCCTGATTCATTATTGAACTGGCTCCCAGGCACGAAAGCGATGCAATGCATCTGATATTGTGTCAACAAGGCGATTCAATTACTTTTATAGAGACACATGCAATTTTGTTTTTATTTACAGATATTTCTTTTGAATCGTCATTCTGACTGTTGCGGCTTGCTCTCTGATGGAGATTTAGGGAAAAACAAAAAATAATAATACAAAAAAATAATACAATAATAATACAATGCAATTTTGTTTTTATTTACAGATATTTCTTTTGAATCGTCATTCTGACTGTTGCGGCTTGCTCTCTGATGGAGATTTAGGGAAAAACAAAAAATAATAATTAAAAAAAATAATACAATAATAATACAATGCAATTTTGTTTTTATTTACAGATATTTCTTTTGAATCGTCATTCTGACTGTTGCGGCTTGCTCTCTGATGGAGATTTAGAGAAAAACAAAAAATAATAATTAAAAAAAAATAATACAATAGAATTTGCTGCCCTCTTGTGACAACTATTCATATTGTGTTTCATGAATGTGGTACATTTGGCATGTAAAAACTTTTTTTGTAAGAAATAATACATAAAACATATAACTTTCTCAAAATAAGATAAATAACAGGCTTTTATACTAATTTATGAAGACAAATAGCGTATTGTGCAAACGGTGCTCTGCATAGTTGACTAACAGCATTTTATGTTCAACATTTATTTAATATATCTAATATTAATCATTTTACAAATGTAAACTAAAAATTATTATATTATATTATATTATCAGAGCTGGGTATTAACTTATTACATCTGCATTACGTAATCAGATTCCAAATGTTTTGAATGAAATATATTACAATATTTATTATATTTATTTTATTAATATTATATATTATATGATTTGATATTATTATTTATAGTATTAATTAATAATATTTACCTAAACAAATATATTTCACATATTGTTGTCATATATATATATATATATATATGTGTGTGTGTGTGTGTGTGTGTGTGTGTGTGTGTGTATAAAGCATATTTTTGGGGAAAATAAATACATAATAAATAATACATCATAAAAAATAAAACAATACATCAATTTAATAAATACATATTTGTATATTAAAATATATATTTTACAGATTTTATATAACACACACAGTCGTATTCATATATATTCTACAATATTTAGCATAAAACACATTTAAATATTTAAAATGTGATTAAATATTTAAAATCAGATTCCAAAAATTAAGTACTTTGAGTAATTAGAGTATGTTACATTTTATAATGTTCATAATCAAATTACAGTTACTTTTTATGGATTACATGATTACATATTATTCACACAATGGCAGTAAATCATTCATAATTTATTCTCCAATTCCCAAACATTTTTGTCAGCCGAAACTGTTTTGACATTAATATTCTCTTGAAATATCTCTGAGGAAATTGATATTTGAATAATTTAACAACACATTTACATGTTTACGGTTCGATGTCGCTTAATGGTCACATTGACAGATAAACAAATTAAATATTTATTAGTGCTTAATTAATGATTAGCTTTTTATCAACTCAGACACCTACTGCAGTTTTTTATATTAAGAACAGTTTGACACCCTGGTTTAATGTAATGTTTAATGCATTTTGTGATGTTGAAAAAAAGGAATATATTTTCTTTCTCTTTGCTTTTATATATCAATATGGTACGTTCAATGGTAAGTTTAAAACAAGTTAGATAAAAAGTCATCTAAAAAGTTGTCAGAATACATTACCTAAAATAAGTAACCTGAAAACGTACTCATTACGCACACATCTGTGTGTATGCACTGTTGATGAGTGAGGGCCCAGGATTTTTGAAAAGTTTAAACAAATGTAAAATAAAAAAATACATATTTAAAAAAAAGTGATCTATTAACCTAAACTCAATGAACAGAATGGATGTGTAAAGATCAGGAGTGAGTCTTTAAAGAAGGATATCTTCAGATTATGACGTGCAGGCCTGCAGTTGGCCGAGAGGATGCTGAGAAGTCAGTGCACGGGTTATTGTTAAGATTAAAGCATGGCTGGTGAGCGGCTAGTAAGCTCTGGTTATGTCTCTATGTTAGCAGCTTTAATAGAATTCCACTTTGAATGTTTCTGAACAAGCCTCTGCATGGACAGACCTAACAGTTACACTGTTGTGGCACGATCTTACGGATCTCTGATTTTATATTAAAGGAGTAAACCCTGGGGTAAGACAATTTATAATTTATCCTGATAATATTATACATTACAGTAGAAAAACGGTGGAATCAATGAGCAGTATAAAAACGCTGATTGTTTTTTAAATCATGCTCTTCTTTTTACAATACAACAGTATATATATATATATATATATGATGTGACTAGCCTACATATGAAGTTCAGAAGGTTTTGTCTATGAAACTGTCCTTTCTCATTAAGCCTGCCAAAAAAGGAGACCGCCAGACTGCAAAGATGAAAGTGAAATGGACCAAGTTAGGAATGGTTTTCTTTCTGCTTCTCTCTTTTGTAATGACGGGCTGTTTCATTTGGCAGTACAGGCTTCCCAAAGCAAAACCAGGTAAAATGATCCAAATTAAAAAAGCTGGCCATCAAACCTCTTTGAATGAACGGCAAATGTACATTTATAATCAAAGATGCATTTTGCTCTCACAAATAGAAAATCTGGTTCTTGTTTTTGGTTGTTGTTGGGGTTTTTTTAACTTAATGGTTAGAAATGCCTAGACAGCACTTACAGCATCAGGGAACATCCTAACATTTGGCTTTTCGATCTTCTTGTGCTTAATTAATCGTTTGCAAGAGTAGTCTATGGATTACCCAGAGCTCGACATAGTGGCTTGTAGATTACTGTGTGCTGTAAAGCCTGATTATCACTGAGGGGGGAAGGGAAAAACAACTTTGTGTAAAATACATGATTATGGACTGAACACCCACCCCATGTTCCATTTCATGTCTAATGCACTATGTTGTATAATGATACATGACATATCAGTGATTCAGGCATTAATATGTTTACACATATTTGTCATAGTCAACAAATGATCTTTTTACATTGCAGTGGACGTAAAATTTGAAAAAGAAGTGAAAGAGGAGAAGATGTGCCCACGTTTCCCTGAGCCTGTGCCATTGGAGCACCCGATACCTGTCCTCATGGAAGCTTTGGACAAGGTCAGACCGCTGAAGTCAAATGATGAGAAAATCAAAGTCATTTTTTCAAGACTGGATATCTGAATGAATTAGAATTGTCTGATAATGAAAAATAATTTTGATAACTATTACACATATGATTTACTCTAGGTGGATGCGCTTCTGAGGACCAGAATTGATGCTACAAGACTGCCAGCCATCTCTGCCATTGTAATATTTAATGATTCTGTATTGTGGAATGGTAACTTTGGGAGACGGAATGGAAGTGACCCTACATCTCCTCCAACGAATGAGTACACCATTTACAGGTGGGTAATTGTAGCTTTGCACACTTAGAATCGGATAATTTTGTTTTTTAGTAGCAATAGAGCTGATTGGCAACAAGTGTTGCCAAGTCTGTGGTTTTCCCACGGAATTTGGGCTACTTTAAAACTGTTGCTGCGAGTGGTTTTTGATGTCTGCGTGTTGAAACCCCGCCAAAAACGTGTATTTTACCTCTAGAAACACAATAACCACGGGATCTCCCCAAAAGAGATTGGCCTAGTTTTGGGCTAGTTTTGAGTAGCGATTGGGCAGGTTTTGTTGTGAAAACCTGGCAACCCTAATACACACGCACAAAACTATGTTTAAGTAAACGCAAACGATTCAAAGTAAACGATTCAATCACATTCGATCATGAGGCGATATATTTAGGTATTTTGGATTTTTTTTTTTTTTTAAATCAAAACTAGTCCTAAACTAGCACAAACTAGTCCTAGGTTTTTTGCCCAGTTGGAACCAAACCAGTACAGAAAGATTCTCTGGAGAGTGAATACCAATAATTATCAAAAAAGTTGAACTTTCGACTCATCGTCGCAAAGGGGTGTATCGAAAAATGTCGAAAGGGGCAGGGCCACTTTTAGTAAAATGCCTAGAACTCCTGAACGGAATGAGATATCTTCACCAAACTTGGCACACTTATGTAAGAGCTCAATCTGAGTTCACAGGAAAAAAAAATTGCAGAGCTTTGCCACTTGGTTGCGCTATAAGTGGTATAAGTATATTAAAATGGCTATAACTATGCAACCATTTGTCCTAACAACATGAAAATCGCTCTGCACAGTCTTGGTCCAAAATGCCACAGGGACATTTGCGTATCTCAAAAAAAAACAAGGCCAATGAAATTTGAGCACCTATACAAGGTTAACGAAGGCTGATCGGAACAAAACCCAGTGGGCCTGTTTGATTCACGGCCCCAAAGTCTGTGAGAAATTTGAAAGAAATAAGCCACTGGGGGGTAATATTGTATTTTTCAAGGCTGTAAATGACTGCACATTGCATGTTTTTTCGCACAAACATGCGATATTCATACCATATGATAGAACTCATTCCGGACAGCTTTGCCTCTAAAACCACTGCTTTCAATCAAGTTGTTTGTTAAATGACTAAGAACATTTAAAAAACCTACTTTTGCGAACTAGTCCTAGGTTTTCCAGTCAATCTGGAAAAAAAAACACTGCAGTACAATTCTCTGGACTCTCTAGGTCAATAATTATCCAAAAAAAAAAATGTTATTTACCCTTTGGGAAACTATAACGGAGTCGTTTAGAAAAGGGGACTGTCCAAATTTACCCAAAATCCTATAAAACCTAAAGGAAAACTCAAAACTTCACAAAACCGGGTAAGCACATGTGACATGTGATTCTAAACAAGCATGCTAAGTTTTAAGGAGATCTGACCATAGGTGGCGCATAAACATTAAAGAAAAATCATATGTCAAATGACCTGTATTTGGCAAAAATGCATTTTTCCAGTCATTAACCCTTTAACTGTCACTCCCATTTTTGAACACAGACATAAAAATGCACTATACAGACTTAAAGTTTTATAATTCATGATTGAAAACATTTTGTAATATGATTTTTGATGTACATTTTCTGTGCTAATGCAATGTCTGATTTTAAAATGCCTTTCAAAGGATGAATTTTGAGATTTTAAGTTTTGAACTAATATATAATTTCTTATGATTTCTAAATTGTAATAGGGAAAAAGGCAACAAAGAAAGTCATGTTATGATGTAGATTTTTTTTAAGTTGCACTCTTGAAATATATATTAATCTATTACTTTTCCTACATGATTTGTAACACAAAAATATGGTAAAATATCTATTTAGGAGTCTTAGACCTTTCCAACGATGTATAGTTTGTCATGATTAAATTAGGATTTCCCACAGAGGGGACGGTGATACTTAAAGGGTTAATTTAGGTGGTTGCAGGCTTGCTAAACAATATGTAATGTCTTTTTCCATATTTGCTTAAATGCTTTAAAGCGCTTGAACCCCGGTAGACGCTGCTTGCAGCTATATTGATGGTTAGCTAACAGCGCCATAGGGGCACGACATGTTATTTGCGCAAGATGAATTTCATACATTTAGTGCCAATTTTCTTAGAACACCGACACTCACCCCCCTTTGAAATTCAAATTTACATCTAGATACTTACATTATAAATATTTAGCATTATACATTTATACTTATGGCTCCTTTATTAATGTGCTTCTTTGTTGTTTGATATGGTTTTACCACCAAAGAATTGCAAGCCTGTCCAAAATCTTCCCCACACTGATGCTGTACAAACTTTGGGAGGATGGTAAAGTGGGTTCCCTGGATGACCCTCTGGGGAAGTATGTTAAGAACTTCACCATAAAAAACCCTCTGGGGAAAAGAAGGGATCATGACCTCAAGTCCATCTCTGACGGCATAAGCAGTAGAGAAGCTCAAGTCCACATCTCCTCAGTTACCCTGAGAAGGATGGCCAGTCAGCTGTCAGGTGAGGACCACAGTCTATGACCTCAACATGGTGTTTAGATCAGTAATAGATGATTAGCATGTATATAATTAGCGCTGTAAAAATAAAGAAGGTGAAACCTGTAATTAGATAAACTGTTTTTAGACTAAGACTTTCCACGGCTTCCCTGATCATCTCTGTTGCCTGACAAGTGGGTTTGCCTCTAGTCAAGGATTAAACACGAAGAACATAAACACTAACATACTGTACTCAGCTTACCCCAAGCTGATGTTTATATAATGTACCAGAAATAGTGGTACTGATTATTTTGGTACACTTAATTGCATTATATTTTTATGTTTTATAGGTTTACCCAGACGACTCAGGGCGACTACTTTACTATGGAAAGGCAACACTCAGACTGCTGTGGATTTATTACAAGATGATGTCCTCGTGGCTGACCCTGGAACCAAGTAAGCTAGTACAAAGATAGTATATTTCCTTCTTCAAACTTGTATTGAGACGATGTTTAATGAATGAGAGGAGGTGTAAATAATTGACGACAGCAGATGCAATGAATGCACTTGTGGATTCTCCCTAGAGGAAGTAATTCTAGTCTTCTTCTGTCCTCAGATGCCACTACAGCAACCTGGCCTTCTCCCTACTAGCCCACGTGATGGCAGAAAAGGTAGCGGGGATGGATTATCAACGATGGGTGTCTGAAAGTATCCTACAGCCGTTGGGAATGGAGGATACTGGATTTGAAATCACCTCTCAAATAGAAAGCCGCATGGCGATTGGAGTTTACTCAAGCGGGCGTCCCGCACCTCTCTATGACCTTGGCTGGTATAGACCGTCAGGTCAAATGTATTCAACACCTGCAGACATGGCTAAACTGGTAATGATGCTTCTGGGTGCATACTACCACCCGGTTCTCCAACCCGACACCCTTAAAACCATGCTAACTCCTCTGTTTCGCTGTGAAAGTAGTTACTTTGCTGATCAAACTGGCACGCCGTGGGAGGTCAGTGAACAGTTAGGCTATGACGTAATCCGTAAAGATGGAGATCTGGATGGTTATTCGGCCTCAATCTCCCTAATTCCTCGCTTGAAGCTCGGACTGGTCATCTTGATGGCTGGAACCAAACCTGAAGATGAGGATCTGGTGACTAAAGTCTACAGTTCACTCATTCCTGCCATGGAAAGTGCCTTTAAAAATGCACCTCGTGTTCTCATCCCTCCTCCAGACCCTGTTCCCTACATGGGTTACTTTACTTATGGCAACATAACATTCTATGAGATTAAAGCAGATGCAGATGAGGTGCTGTCTTTGGAGCAGTTTGGACCTCAAGTAGACACAATGGTTCCTATGAAGTACAGAAGATTGAAACTCAGTTATTTGCAGGATAGGGTGTTCAGGGTGGTGTTTGAGAAGGAGTATCCCTGTCAGCTGAAAGTTAACGTTGCTTCGGTGTCTCTTGAATCTCAGGATGGGCAGCTTTTTAACTTCTACATCTTTAACAAAAAGGGGCTCTCGCCAGGTTTTGATGTCCCGGGGTTGAACACGTATAAAGTCACACGGATACCTCGCAAGCCGATTTTCAGCGGTTGAAGAATCATTCGAACATGATTTTGAGTTGTTAAGGTGCTCTTTTTGATGAAAGTGTCAAATTCTGAGGAACTTCAACTTAAGCTTGTGTAGATTCCAATAAACATTTGTCTTAAGATAAGAGCTGAACATGTATGTAGAATACTTTTTCTTCTTATTTTTATTTTGAACATTTTAAAAATGTTACTTTTTATGTACAGTATCTCCTGCTGCATTATTGTTTTCCCTTTTTCAGAGGAATATCAGTACAATTGACACACCGTTCATTCATTTGTGTGTTTTTTGAGAAGCTTGAACTTCATGTCTTAATTAAAAGTAAAGTGTGTGCCTTTTCTAAGCATTTGCACCTTGTATCAGTTTCTAAAGTACCCAATTTTGTGTGATCTTGATCAGCATATTTAACCTCTAATACTAATATCTTGGTTTTAAACATTTTATTTGTTTTTGAACGCAAACCAGTGTAAAGGCCCGTTCACACCAAGGATAATAACTATAACAATAACTATAAAGTTTGTAAGCATTCTAATTCTGTGAGAAAAGGGAAATCCATAACACAAATGAAATGATATTGACACAGAGAAACAATGTAATTTAAATCACTTTCAGAACTATTTTTTCCAGCTGATGAACACTAAAAATATCGACAACCAATCAGAATCCACCTGACTCTAGCATTTAAGGATGTAGATGACAAAACTGCAGAGTGTGATTAATAAAATGTTACTTTGAGTTGATGTGGACGTTAATACAATTACTGTTATATTTTTCTTTATAGTTATTGCTTTTTTGGTGTGAACAGGCCTTATTTTAGCATCTTGATTTTTATTGATAATGTAAATGTTGGTTTTTAAAATCTGTATACTCTTACACAGTACTGTATATGCACTAACCTAAATAAAATAAATATACTTAACAATATATATATATATATATATATATATATATATATTAATCAAGTAAAAAAAAAATTTTTTTACTTTTATTTAGCAAGGATGCCTTGAATTGATCAAAAGTGATGATTAAGACATCTATAGTATTACAAAACTGTTTTCAACATAATAATAATAATAATAAATGTTTTTGGAGTAGCAAATCAGCATATTAGAACAATTTCTGAAGGATCATGTGACTGGTGTAATGACGCTAAAAATTCAGCTTTGAAATCATAGGAATAAATTACATTACAAAATATATTCAAATAGGAAACAGTTATTTTAAATAGTACAAATATTGCAGAATTTTACTGTTTTTTCTGTACTTCAGATCGAATAAATGCAGGTTTGGTGAGACTGCTGTACTATTTTTTAAACTGTACATTTTAAACATTAAGAGAACATTTTCAGAATGTTTTATAACTTAATCAGAATGCTTGCAAAACATTAGAATATAGAATAATTGTTGCACTGTACAATGTAGGAAAACGGGATATGCTTAAGAAATGAATTGTGACTTACCAATTAAAAATGCATTTAGTTGTCCACACAAAGTCTATCAAAGGCCTGAACATTTGAGCTAACGTATGGTCTTGCTGAGATAAACACTGGCTCTAATCCGCGGTCATTGCCCTATTGTTTCTTGGGAATCAATTTCTTGAGGACACTGACAACTGGGAAAAAAAAAAAAAAATCAAGCTGTGCATCACTGTTGACCTACAAATCTCCAAAAAATCAATATGTTAGAGGACAGTTCACAAGTAACCATAAACTGAGCAACTGAATATTGTACTGTATCTTTCTGTTATCCAGCGCAATAAAAGTGTATAAAACTGTAAATCTTTTTACAATTTATCATAACAAAGGATGCAGTGTCACTAAGGTCTTTTAAAATCTTTCAAATTAGGACAAAAAATACACAAACACTGATTAACAGACATCCTCCTCATCCTTAAAGCGTCCATCAGAATATTCAAGTGAATGTTTTTCATCTTAATTCTGAAATCCTCCAGCAATTACATGCATCATGTAAGATTAGACAAAAGAAAAGAATAGCTTTAATATTAATACATTTATACTAATAAATAGGCCACTAATTGATTGACAGTGAGTCAGTCAGGCTATTCCCTTTATGTATACAAGTATGAAAGTGTGTTTGGTTATAAGCAAGAGTTTTCAACTGATAAATTATTACTACACTATGATAACTATATTGTATATAGAGACTAGTCTCAATTAAGTTTTTCGCATTTTTCATGAAGTGAACTGCGTGTTTAGCTGTGGACACAAGATGTCACTGTAACATCACAAATCGGGGCCAAACCGCTCCATAAACACGGAACGATTTGCGCATTTTATATATACAAACGGCGATGACATTTAAACCGCAGGCTTTTATCTAAAGCCATTCTTTTTGACTGTTACAGCGTTTATTATCATATCCTTGGCTGACATCCAAGTAGGTTATGAGTTCCGGATAGCGCATTCCGTACTTCCGTATACACTCGTTGAAAATTCCACTCGCCGAAGTGTCACGAAAACAGCCGAAGTAAAACGAAAGGTCGGTCCTGTAGGACTGCTGGAGGCGGCCACAGCGCCATGTTGAACGGAATCATCACACTCCGTGGAGATACTCTCGTCAAAGAGCAGTTGTAAACAAAGTGTTATTTATTTTCCAAAGGGGGCTCACCTGTCAAGATCGCCCTGGCAAGAAGAGGCCAACTAGATCCTCGGAAACCCCGGCCGGGGAGGGGGAACAGCCCCCCAACCTTCAGCAATGAAGATAAACCACAATAAGCGCTAGCTGGCTAACTTTAGCCTGCTATTCTATCAATAAGCTAGCTAGCCTGTTAGCTCAAGCTTTTCTATCCGCTCAGACACCGGCAACCTGCTCCTAAAAGGCCCGGTGTTGACGTAACTCGCCAGCAATAGTTTTTTTTACGTGCACAGTTTAGCCGCTAGCTAATTTATTATTGTAAATATCTGGAAAGCCGTGCGTTTGTTTTTTTTTTTATTTGCGATGAGTTTGCCGCCGAAAGCGGTGCCGAAACCAGCCGCTGCTGCCGCCGCTGGAAGTGGACCTGGAACCGGGCCGTCACCCTCGAGTCAGCTGCGGCCCCCCCTTAACGTTGCCCAAGTACCGCTACAGCCGGGGACGCCGGTGGCTCAACAGCCTCCGCCAGTGCAACAGTATCCTTCTCTTAAAGCATCTTCCTCCATCACAGATTTGTATCTGTGGTTGTGTTTTAAATCCTAGTGAGCTGCCTACCTGGACAGCAATTTTAAACATCATGGGCATTTGATTGAATGTTGATATGATGCCCGAAACTGCTGTCTAGGCAGGCGGGCCACTAGGTTTTGACAGCGCTGGAGTGTGTTGTAATGGGTACCGGCTAACAGTGTGTCAGCATAGTAAAACTATATGTTTGATTTGGTTTGATTGTGGCTTAAGTCCGGTTTTGTTTCTTGTACATATGGTGCTAGTAGTATAGTAACACTGTTCATGTGGCTGGCTGTCAAAAGCCTAGCTGTCAATCCGCAGCCGGTTTGGGCTGATCCACCCGGACCGGCGTGACAGTGCTAAAGCTAGCTCTCTGTTTCGTTTCGCATGAAAGACAAGAGCGCATTTAAATAACATTTCCGTAAATGTGTCATGATTTACTTACTCTTTATGATGTTTTAAACCAGTGAACTGAATTTCCTCTGTGAAACATGTAAGAAGTGTTAGCCAGAATGACAGCTTCTGTCACCACTCACTTTCATTGCATCTGTTTCAATACACTGACACGGAGTGACTAAAAATCTCATGAGAGTTACTAAATAATGACAGATGTTTATTTATTTACTGGATGAACTATCCCTATAAGCCATTACACCACAGGTAACTTGGGTAAACTAGATAATACCACACCTACCTTGTTGATTAATTATAGTGTATAATTAAGACACAGTACATGTTTTGTTTTACAAGTTTTCGGAAATGTTGTTTCATTATGCAGATGAGGCATTTAATTAAAGCCAGGATGAAAATTCTTGTTTAATTTAGTTGACATATAAGAGTGTGCTGGGGGTATCTCTTATCACTCAGAAAATAAATCAGACCAATACTGTCAACACTAGGCGCGTTTCCATTACAGATTTACGCAAAACTTTGGCGATATTTTATAAATGTCGATAAAAAAAGTAAATGCGAATTGAAGCGTTTCCATTAACCGATGTTATGCGACTGAAACGTAATTTGTTCATCTCGCGATAAGTCATGGCAACGGATTTTGGCCTTATTCAATTGAAAGAGGCGTATGTGTGTATCTTTACAGAAGCAGCGCGGTGAGCCGCTTGAAACGTGTGCGACGCTGCTGGTATAAACATAACACCAGCTCCGGTGACCTTGTCGGAGCCGTTACGCGCCGCAGATGCGTGCAGCGTACATAGTCTAAGCTTTAATATTAGGGAAAGCTCCTTATACTTAAGAGCGGCTACGTATGAAGCGTTTCTTGGAGTTTATAGTACACTGAAGAATGATCATATGTCTTTTTACATATGCCGTGTGACCTGTAAATGTAAATACTCCGTTTTCGAATTGCCTAAAAAACCACCTCATGCCCGCGTAAAAACTTTTTTGCGCTGTATGGGAGTTTTTGCGAAATTGACGCGTTTCCATTAGGCGTGTTTTCAATTCGCAGTTTAAATTTGCGCATCTTGAAGAGTAATGGAAACGCAGCTCATGTTCAAAAAAAAAAAAAGTTTCAGTTTTTCTAAATGTTATATAAATCAGGCAAATGATATATGTGACCCTGGATCACAAAGCCAGTCATAAGGGTCAATTTTTAGAAATAGAAATTAATACATCATCTGAAAGCTGAATAAATAAGCTATTTAAAATCATTTTTTGTCAGGATAGGACAATATTTGAAAATCTGGAATCTGAGGGTGCAAAAAAACTAAATTAAGAAAATCACCTTTAAAGTTCTCAAAATGAAGTTCTTAGCAACGCATGTTACTAATCGAAAATTACGTGTTGATATATTTACCGGGTAAAATTTAGATTTTCGTGGAACATGATCTTTACTTAATATCCTAATGATTTTTGACCTAAAAGAAAAATCAGTAATTTTGACTCATACAATTAATTGTTGGCTATTGCTACAAATAATACCCATGCTACTTAAGACTTAAGTTTTGTGGTCCAGGGTCACATATGAGCTCCTCTGTATAATGAAACTGTAAAGTTTGGTCTATATAAGTGCTGTTGAAGTGGTGAATTCTGGTTCAGTGCATGAGATTTTTATTTATTTATTAATTTTTTTATATGAAACAGCCTTTAAATATTGTTATCCCTTTTAATGCATAATATTATGCATTCAATAGTGCAATTTAAATGAGCTGTATACTTAAATGTTTATTTTGGAGGGTTTTCTTTCCCCATTAGTCTGAAAGAAGATGTTATGTAAGCAAAATGTCCCAAAATCTCAAACTTGACAAATGCATAAAATAACAACCTTAAATTAAAGGACTCTTTCACCCAAAAAAAAAATAAAATTCTGTCATCATTTACTCTCAAGTTGTTAAAATACTATTGAAGTCAATGGCTACCATCAACTGCTAACTAGTTGGTTTAGTTACCAACATTTCTTAGAATATCGTTTTGCATTCAACAGAAGTAAGACAACTTGACGGTGAATAAATGATGATATAATTTTAATTTTTGGTTGAACTATAGCTTTAAGATTGTTTCACATGTTGGTAAGCTCTATAAATGCAGTGCTGCCCACATATCTCTTCCTTACAGTAAGGCAGAATGGACTAAACAGTGTTCAGGTTATGTTTTCCCACATAGATAAACTGTCATACTTTTGCTTGCCCTCAATGTCTTGTTGATGATACTTTATGGCTCTGAAGCTCAACGCCCCTCTCTTGTAACTGTCCGTGTCCCGCTGTCAGCATTTTGGTTCCTGGACAAACAAGCTGCTGTTTGACTTGCTGTTTGTGTGGGTTTACAGGGTAGCTTTCTGACTTCTACTGTAACCTCAACTAGTCATAAGCAAGTAAATATCTTGACATGTTGGTCTGACATTTGCAGTGACTCACTTAAATCTATCTAATTGTTTTTGGGAGCTGAAATAACAGAGCTAAATATGAAATTAGACTACGTGTACATAGGAAAATAGTGCTAGCAATGCATAATAATACAGTCACAATGATGGCATTCTCTATGGTATTTTAGTTATTGTGGGAGATTCCCTAAATGCATTTACAGTTAATGCTTTCTGTTTCTTTTTTTTGACTAGCCTAAAAACATCTAAAAAACATCGTCCCCCAGTCCCCAGTGGACTGGTTTCAATTACTTGTTCATTGACAGGAAATCTATTTGCAAACACTTCCTAGCTGAGAATTTATCTGCTATAACAACACAAAAAAACAACTGCAACTGTTGTGTCATTGCAAATGTATATATAAAGTAAATGAGACTGTAGCACTAAAAATAATCTGTAACCTACAAACCGGTTGAATCTGTGGCTGTAAAAGGGTGACGTGGTTTTGGAGCTTGAGATTACTGTGAAAGTTTCATGGCAGGGCGCCAAGGGAAAGTTAAAATGAGTAACTACCAGCTGTTGTTTTACCCCGGTTACAGTAAACTGTACATTATCTCTGTTTGAACTCTCTCTGTGTGTATGTGCCTGTGGTGCGGTGGAGGAGGAAGGGTTTCCCCGCCCTCTTAACAATAGCCTGGTTGTACAGACAGAACTGAGGCGGCACGGTTCTGCTGCTGGGCTGGAGATGGAAGACGCATCTCCATCCTCTGTAGTCCAGCGGCATCTTAATACACAATCAGCTTCTTGTGTGTGACAACCTTGTTGTGTGTTGAGAACCTGTTTTCTTTAAAGAATCACACATGGCTCCATCATTTCAAAGACCTTGTCTACTGAAGTATGGTTGATACATGGAGGAATTTTTAAGACAGTTTTGAGCATGGTTATGTAAAGTTTGCATCATTTTTCCGGTGTGGCTGGAGGTTGTTAATGCTGATGAGAGCCGACATGTCTTCACACCAATGTGAATTCCAGTTTGTGCCACTCAGCCCCTGTATGTCGGACCCCATGCTAGCTTTAGAGGAGCAGGGAAATAACACTGCAACATGAGTAATACAGGTTCCTTTCAGAATGTTTACTTCTTTGTAAAGACACATGTGGAAATGAGAGCAGGGCTTTACATTGATGGTTTCACAGGGCAAGTGTGTTGACTAGATATTAGTCAGTTGATGGCTAGATATTGGGCCTAGAACTGCATTGTCATTATGTTTGCTCATTGTGTGTATTTTTTAAGCATTGCAAACCTAAACATTTGTTTTTCTTTGATGTACTGAATAGCATATTCACATTACATTTGGTTTAACAAGGTACATATTTTATTATTTCTAGATAATTATATATTATATATTATTATTTTAGTTATCTGCCTGTATAGATGATTTGTGATAGATATCATTTAGAATGTGTTGAACATGTGTTCGATACAGTTCAAAAGTTTGGGGTCTGTAAGATTTTTATTTTTTTTTTAAAAGCGTTAGTACTTTTATTCAGCAAGCATGCGTTAAATTGATCAAAACTGACAGTAAAAACTTGTTACCAGCAAAAATTTCAATAAAAAAATATATTTTTTAAAAAGTTCCTTTCAACATTCTGTTCATCAAAGAGACCTGAAAAATGCATCAGTGCTTTATGGTTTCCACAGAAATATTAAACAGCACAACTGTTTTCAGAATTGATAATAATATGAAAAAAAATTCTTGAGCACCAATTAATAATAGAATGATTTCTGTAGGATCATTAGACGCTAATAGCTGGAGTCATCACAGGAAGACATTTTTAAATTGTATTAATAAATTCACAATATTACTGTTTTTTTTTTTTTGTTTTAAATAAATACAGTTTGGATGAGAATAAGAGACTTTTTAAAAAATAATAAATAAATACAAATAAAACCAGTGACCCCCAAACATGTTAAATATTGTGAAATATTATTACAATGTAAAAATAACGTTTTTCTGTTTTAATATGCATTAAAATCAAATTTATTCCTTTAATCAAAACTGAATTTTTAGCATAATTACTCCAGTATTCAGTGTCGCATGATCCTTCAAAAATCATTCTAACATGCTGATTAATCATCACTGCTGGGAACAGTTGTGCTGTTTAATATTTTTTTGGAACTTGTGATACTTTTTTCTGGATTCTTTGCATAAAAAGTTAAAAAGAAAAGCATTTATTTAAAATAGAAATCTTTTCTAACAATATACACTACCGTTCAAAAGTTTGGGGTCAGTGCATTTTTATAAATTTTTTTTTTTAAGAAATTACTACTTCTATTCAGCAAAAATGGGTATAAAAAGTGAAAACAAAGACTTATATTGTTAGAAAAGATTAGTATTTTAAAATGGATGCTGTTCTTTTTAACTTTTTATTCATCAAAGAATCCCCAAAAAGGTATCACAGTACCACAAAAAAATATTTGGCAGCACAACTGTTGCCAGCATGGATAATTCTTATAATAAATCAACATATTATAATGATTTTTGAAGGATCATGTGACACTTAAGACTGGAGTAATGGCTGATGAAAATTCAGCTTTGCATCACAGGAATAAATGATGTTTTTAAGTATATTAAAATATAAACCATTATTTAATATTGTAATCACATTTTGCAAAATTACATTTTTTCTGTATTTTTGATCACATAAATGCAGCCTTGCTGAGCATAAAAGACTTAAAAAACATTCAATCTTACTGATCCCAAAGTTTCATATTTTTAATATTGCCAGGACACGTACAAATGTGAGCCTGTGGCCCAGTTGGGCCAGCAAAAAAAGAGAGGGTGATTTGTACACATCTGTCAAACAAAACAGGTAAGCTAATTAGCTCATTTGCCTGTGGATAAATGTGACCTGCTCGATTCTGTCAGCTCTTTTCATTTTGATGTCACTGTGCTTAAACTGTTTCCTTTATGCATCATGTGTGTTTTCCCACCTTGTTGCTGTGTTTGGCCTTAAGTACTTTCTGCCCCAGAGTTTTCCTTAATATCCCCTCTAGGATGCCAAGAGTGCCCGTGGATGACCGCACAATCTTCTCACAGTCCAACACTGCTCTATACAGTGTGAGTTGAATGCTCTATTCACCTTCTTCGCTGACTTTCACATCTAGACACGAACCAGTCATCAGGCAGCTTCACCTTAAATGATATGAGGCCTGCTCGTTTTATTGCAGTCATTTTTAAGGAATACACAGTTGGTTCTTAAAGGGGTCATTGGATGCAAAGTTCACTTTTACGTGTTGTTTGAACATTAATGTGTGTTGGCAGTGTATGTACAAATCTGCCCTATAATGATAAAAATCCATGCAGTGGTTTTTAATTAATCTGTAAAAATAATATCCCCTTTTTTGAATCGAGCCATTCTCAGATGCCTGTCGGTGTGGCGTCACACCCACAGAGGCCACTCCCACAACAGTTGATTGACATGAGCATCTTACCTCAGATCAGCTGTCACAGTCAGACCTCTATTGTTTCGATGCCGGAGCAGGGATGTAAGTTAGATTGAGTGATTGAGGTGTTGTGTTGCTGGATGTAATAATTAACATAGTGGTCGTCATTTACTCCCAACACCTGAGCCGCTGAAGATGCAGTGGATTACGTTCATTTGTGAAGGGAATGCACCTCCCGATCTACATAAATGTTCTCACAAATCATTTGTAGCAGAAGTGAGTATAAGGGGTTTTTTTTATGAATCTCTGCAATCACCTTTCCTAATAACGTGCTAGTTAGCAAGTTTCGCAGCTAAATGCGGCTAAAGTAAACAATCTCTCAGAGCAGCTCGTCACTCCACAGAGAAAAGAGAGGGGCGGGGTGAGCAGGTCTCATTTGCATTTAAAGGAACAATCCCTCAGAATTGGTTGATTTTTGCAGAGCTCTTTTTTGAGGTAAAAAGGGTGTTGTTTTACATAATCTTTGAGAATTTTTAACCAAAGTATAGTATAGATTTTTCATTAAAACCCTAAAACTTGTGGAAAATGGACATCTGATGACCCCTTTAAAAGTATGATATACGGAAGTACATTTTCATACGTTGAATGATAAGACACTAACTTGGGATCAGACCAGATGTCTTGAAACTTTGAATTATTTGACTCCTAACCACAGTGCATTTGAGTTATCATCAACATGTGGACCACCATGTCTACTGGTGGAAGCTGTTTATTGCTGCAGCTATGTAATGATTACGGAGAGCTCCAGAAATGGAATGTGTTTCTCATTTCTCTCTTTCAATCCACCTTATTTTTCCCGTAAGAGTGGGTGCGGTCATTTGTAAATTTTATGGGTTTGGCTTCTGGTCTCATCCGTGTCCAGCTATTTATAGCTGTACAAAACAACTTGTTTTGCTGCATGATATTGCAGATTGGGGTGTCTTAACATATTATTTGAATGTATCTTAATTATGAACACACTGGTTTGTAGTGCAAACGGTTTTACTGTTTATGGCACATTGTTATTCTTCTCATTATTTCCCTATAATGGCTAATGATCCGCAAGTCTTGCCCATAAGCTTACTTCCACATTGAAGAATATGTTGGATAAGGTGGTTTTCTTTTTCTTATTGGTTTTTGCGATCAACATGTTATGTGCGGAGTAGTGTTCAGAGATGCTTCTAAAAGTTTCCACTCATTTAGGAAATGATGATTGACAATCATCAAATAAATCATGCATCCTGAACTTTCAGAAATTTGTTTTACTTCCAAAAATTTGGCTGAAATTGCTTTCTTAATAATTAAGATTACTGGAATCCATTGAAGTAAAAATTCAGCTTTGCC
The DNA here is from genome assembly GCA_012976165.1 of Labeo catla. Classification (NCBI taxonomy): domain Eukaryota; kingdom Metazoa; phylum Chordata; class Actinopteri; order Cypriniformes; family Cyprinidae; genus Labeo; species Labeo catla. Next base: position 2,394,979 of record VONZ01000024.1, read on the forward strand.
ATCACAGGAAAACTTTTTAAATTATAACAATAAATTCACAATATTACTGTATTTTTGTTCAAATAAATGCAGTCTGGGTTAGAATAAGAGACTTCTTTAAAAATAATAAACTAAACTAAACTAAAATAAAATAAAATTAAATAAAAAATCAAGCAATCATTCAATTTTACCACCTCAACAATTAAATAGTGTGTTGCTAAATATATATATTTTTAATTGGACCAGTGAAAATATTGGCAGAACACATAAAAATTAAACCATCTGGCCACCAGTTGGGCCAGCAGAAAAAAAAGATGATTTGTATGTATCTGTCAAGCAAAACAGGTAACCAATATAACTTAGATAATTAGATAATTTGCATATTTCCCATTGTATTTTTCTTAACATATGGAAAATATACATTTTTGAAAATCCTTGTTGAATAAAAGTATTCTTTTTTTTTTCTTTGAAAAAAAAAAAAAAAAAATTACTGACCCCAAACATTTCAGTGGTAGTGTATATTCCACCACTGGAAATAGGGAAAAGCATGACATTAATCATAGTTATTTATTTTTTATTTATTTTATTTTGTTTACACAAATATAATGAATTGAGAGCACTTATATATATATATATATATATATATAGCACCAATAATGAAAAAAATAAATAATAAAATATAATAATAGAAAAGTATATTATTTTTAACATATAACAAAGTACTCTATGTCTGTGTGTTTCAGATGTTGAGTTTAAATTTAAATCAATCTCTCACATGACGTAGCATCTTCCAGATTCATTGTGAAACAAAAAATACCACAAAAAGTCAGGCATGGATGTTGTGTGGTTAGAAAAACTGGCCAAGTTGCAGTTTTCACAATTTTCCTCAGATATGTAACATTTTATATTTTTCCTAAACTCTGCAGGGTTAAAAACAACCCAACTTGGGTTATTTGGCAACCCAGCGCTGGGTAAATATTGGACAGAACACATGCTGGGTTGGTTAACTATTGTTTAAAATGTATTACATTGCTAAATTAAGATGGGCTGGAAATTAAAAATCACACACAGAATTCTAGAGGCAACAGCAATAATCAAAAGATGAACATTTATTATTAACCAAGAACACCCATGGACAAAAATATAAGACAAATTTAATTTATTTGGCTGAATACAGCATAGCTTACAACATTACAAACATTTAAACTTGTTTAGCAAGCATTTTAGAAATAAAAATGTAACATAGTAGCATTTTAAGTTAAGTGTATTTAACCGTTCTCTGTAATAACTTTTCACTGAAATAGTGCTAAATCCTGTTTTACTCATAGCTGAAAGCTGCCTTGACTGACTCCATAACCAGCCCATAAACAAACAGTACTGAGATGAGAGAACATATTTTATGCATAAAATCAGTTTGTTATATGCAAGGCAAAAGGTGTTTCCATCATGCAAATTACGAACGCTGCTGACGCAGCTGTCTGACATCTCGTCCTTGTATGTTGCGATGCATAAATTAATAAAAATTACAGCAGTGTAAAGACTTTATAAACAAAATAAAATGTATACAACCATTTATTTTGTTAAAGAAGTGCACCAAATCGGTGGTGCTCAGAACCGCTGTAGAGTACGCACAAAGCCTGTGCTCTGACAATAACTTAACAGCTGGGTTGGTTCATTGGAGACAGGCTCAACCAAGCGGTTGGGTAAAAAAAAAAATTAACCCAACATTAAAAATGACCCAGCAGCTTAGTTACAGAAAAACTACCCAGCACCTGGGGAAAAAAAAATTAAAAATAACCCAATAAAATGACCCAATGAGCAGAACCCAGCATTTAGGTTAAAAAAAAAACCCCCAACATTTTTAGAGTGCAGAAAAACTACCCAGCACCAGTGTTGGGCAGTAGCGACGCTACTAGCTTAACTACATTTCTTAGTAGCGTGGTGGAAGCGTCGCTGTTTTCTGAATCAAATAGCTTTTTAGTAGCTAAGCTCTTATTTTGATCAAGTAGCGCGGTAGCGTCAACAAAAGCTAAAAGCTATATATTTTTCTATACTTTAAGCTCAAATCGGAAATATAAATGCTACGGATCACTGATCCTGGGTCAGTAAGCGACGTCACCGCCACTAAACCTCGTGACGCCATTGGCTCATTAAACTGTCAGTCAAACCGTATTAATCCTCCCACCTCTCTGGTGAATGAAGTGCGGCGCGCAGTTTGAAGCATCTCAGCGTGTTTGCAGACTTGAGGTAAATAAAGAAGTGTTTATTGGAAAAAGTACATGTTTTCTGTATTTATAATACAGCACTGTATTTATAAAGGCTAATGGTTTTTTTGCATTCGAGGAGATGAGAAAAGTGTGTCTTAGTCTAGCATTTGTTGTCGAGACAACCAAATTGCTTATGTAAAGCGCTGAATCTTTATATTTTAGCTAAATGTCAGAAAAAAACTCAGCGCCCACGTAGCAACAGAAAACTGTATAATCTGCAATGCAAACGCGTGAATGCAATGCACGTACTGCCTCTATTGTAGCGGTATTGAGAAAAAAACTTAGTACTTGAACTAGTGGTGGGCGCCTTGATTTTAGTCTTTGAAGCAGGCTAGTGCTCTGGGAAGATCTCAAACTCAGAAGAACGAGATGGGGTGTGGGTGGGTGTGGGTTGTCAAATTCATGGCGAAAGGCAAAATGTTTCGGTTCGTTCTTAGCAAAAAAACAAACAAACAAAAAAACGACCAGGTTCCATAGCGAAATAAGAATTAAACAGTGTTCTAGTCTAAACGAATTATAATAATCTTTGCTAATAGTCTTGACACTTCAAACTGCTTTGGACTTTGCAGTATCGAATTATGCCTTTACTATGACCAAAATGCCGGAATATGCTATTCAGCTGTTTGATCGCGCACTATCACTGCAGCCTGTTCATTTGAAAAATAAAACACAGTCACCCAAAAGTTACACTAGTCAATTTACATAGTGTGTGTTACGTGCAGTTCAGCGTGAACACCGGTCCCGTGGCACATTTTTGCTCATCATGATATTTTCCGTCGACGTGCATGAAGTACAAAGCTTACCCAATGCATAATATTTTCGCTTCAAATACATTGCAGATATGGAAACATTTGTATTTGTGGCAAGAGAGGTAGTCTACATAAGCCCAACTTTACTTTCAGTTTTGCTTTAAATTTGTTTTGGATTGTTTAGGCAAATTTATTTATTTATTTATTATTATTTTTTTTTCATCCTCGTTCGGTTCTGAATACGGTTAAAGTTAAAGGATTTGTTTTGGAGTGAGGGAAATAATGTCGGAACATTATAAGATTACGCTGTAGGCCTGTTAATTTCAGAATATAATAAAATGTGACTTATAGGCCAAGGCCGCCGTGACCTGTCGGGTTTAATTTTTCCTCTCAAAGACGTACAATTTATGTTAGCATGTTTTTTTAAACTTCGGCAAACGAAAATAGCCGCTTGATTCGGTTAAATATTCTTACTGTCAGTTAACAAATTTACAATAGAATTTAGCTTTGCTTCCCAGATAGTAACAGGGTCTGGGCCAAATCTGGCTTACATTTGGCACTTGTTTTTTATTCACAGTCTTGTATTCATGAAATCAATTACTATCTTTAAAAATGGCAGTAAATTAAAGTGCTGTTTTTGTGTGGTCTGTCATATTTCAGTAGCTATATACAGCAAAACTACAGCACTTCCATTAGGCTATTGTTTTTTAGGAAGCTGTCAACACTGTAAACTCTGATGGCATGCAGTCAGTTGACAAACACCCATTCATATATAGACTATGTTATTCAATTATATGTATAAATTATTTTATTTAAAAATTTCATGTTTTTCCTGTTTTATTCATTCAACATTCTGAAACAGGTGCCATTGTTTAAAAAAAAAAATGTTTTTCATGAAAGAATTCAACCCCCACTAACCCCTCAAAATATGAGAAAAACCCAACATGAGAAAAATCATTATACTGATTTTTGTTGCCAAATTGGTTTGGAAGAGTGGTTGAATAAACAATTATACTAGACTTTTATGCCTGTATGAATGACAATTTAATTGATCACTGAGAGAGCATGGACTTGGTATGATGTTGGTTCAACAGAAAAATGAAAATGTAAAAAATAGCTTAGATGTAGTAAACTACTTTTGCCATGTTGCTGTAGCTTAGCTTGCTACATTACCCAAGGCTGTAGCTTTAGTGTAGTTAAGCTTCATTTAATGAAGAGTAACTGTTAGCTTAGCTCACTACATTTTCCAAGTAGCTTGCCCAACACTGCCCAGCACTTAGGTAAAAATGTTAGAAACAACCTAATAAAATGACCCAACAGGCTGAACCCAGCATTTGGGTTAAAATTAACCCAGCATTTTTTAAATGTAATATTCTGTTCTAGGCCAGTCTAGTATAGTATGACTTTAAAATATTTGACACAAAAGGAGGGCATGCTAGGTGTTTTATATTAGAAATTTGCCCCAGAATTCAGATATTACCCGTTAATAAAAGAACTGATTTCTGACAGCAGGATGGACTGACGTGAGGTTGAGCAAGCAGGACTAATGATGTTTGAACAGTACAGTAGTGAGGGAAGTGAACGGGTGGGGTGCTTTTTTTTTCTGCTGAGCTGGTCTTTCTCCTGTTCCTGCTTCCTGTGTTAGGTCAGAAAGCCCCTCGTTTTGCGAGCCATAGGGCTGCGTGTGTGATCTCACCCGCCCCTTCTCAGCACAGAAGCACCCCACCCTGGAAAAGCCCAGGCTGCTGGGTAAGCTGCGTAATCTCTGCAAATAAGTGGGTCATTCTCCACCTGCTGATGTTGCCTGGGAAAACCAGCAAGCCGGTCATGTGAAATTTCAGGTGTTTAGTTCAAATTGTCATTGAATACACATGCTGTACGACCGAGTCAGAGGTGTTTGTTTTTCTGCAAGCCTCCAGATGAACACATTAGCCCTCACAGTAGGTACAAACTGGCCGTTTTTCTGTTTAAAGCCTTTGATCTGTGAGGAAACCGACAGGACTGCAGGTTTCTTGTTTTCTCTAATGAGTTATGGAGTAGCTCGGGCTGCAGTCTCTCGCCGTGCAACCACCAAGTTAATCTCATTATCAGTTTCTGGCCCGCATTTACAATTTATAATTACAGCAGCAACTTTAAAAATCCAGGGAGAACTGGCAATGACACTGCATTCTCTCATACGCCTGTATAAGCCACAATAACAGACCGTAACTGCTGCTGCCACTGCTGTAATGAGTATTCACAGGAGAGTTTCATACGGTAGCTGATTGCTATCTGCATGTAAACAGACCAGGCTTGTTGTAATAGAAATAACTGGACCTTAAGATTTAGTATAGAGTACACAAGAATAAAGCCTGCACTGTTTAGGCTTTGTTCACAGTTAATTCGACCATGGGGAAAGCTGCCTCAAACTATGGCGTTAAGTTTAAAGCATTTAAAAGGATTTACTTCCTTAATGCGTGTTTCTGGTAATACTGAGCATGATTCATCAGTTTTTGTCTTGCATCCAAATGTAATATAATCTGAAACAAGATGAAGCTGCCTGATGACTTCCTCATTTGTTTGATGACATTAAGACTATGGGCGGGAACAGTGTTAACAAATAGGCAAATAGCCTTTGTTTTTGTGTTGCTGTTGCAGATAATATACACTACTATTCAAAACTTTGGATATTTAAGGTTTTTTTTTTTTTAATATAAATACTTCTATTTAGCAAGGACACATTTAATTGGCCAAAAGTGGCAATAAAGACATTTATAATGTTACTGACATTTAAAAAAAAAATTCAGTTTTGACATCATAGAAATAAATTACGTTTTAAAATGTATTAGAAAACTAAATTTTAGTTTAAAAATTATATTAATCAAATAAACAAAACAAAAAACTTTTGGGATGGTGGTGTAACTTCTCTTAAAGGAGAAGTTCACTTCCAAAACAAAGATTCACATATAATGTACTCACCCCCTTGTCATCCAAGATGTTCATGTCTTTCTTTCTTCAGTCGTATAGAAATAGTTTTTTAGGAAAACATTTCAGCATTTTTCTCCATATAATGGACTGATATGGTGCCCCGATTTTGAACTTCCAAAATGCAGTTTAAATGCAGCTTCAAATGATCCCAAATGAGGTTGTAAACGATCCCAGCCGAGAAAGAAGGGTCTTATCTAGCGTAACGATCAGTTATATTCATAAAAATAATACAATTTATATACTTTTTAATGTCAAATGCTAGGGCTGTGCATTGCCATGAATTTGGCGATATGATACGTATCACGATACAGGGGTTGCGATACGATATGTTGCGATACATTGCGATATTGTAAACAAGGTGATATATTGGGATATTTCTTATTTTATGAATAGGACATAATTTTAGGAAAGCTGTAATTAAGAACACACCACCATATGCAAACCATTCAATGTTATTGAATCACTTTTTGTGCAGTACGAGTAAAGGGGGAAAATAAAGTGCTTGCAAGATTCTTCAGTTATTAAATGTATAAAATGTAAGCTTTTATAAACAGACCATATATATTTTCAGACCCTGCTTTACAATTTAAATTTACAATTGTAACTATGTCAGATCATTTTTATCTGAACTTAAGAATTACATCTGCTTAATATCATTAAAAAAATTAAGCGCTTACAGGATTTTTAAAGAAAACAAAAAACCCCTGTCAAATGCTCTGCCTGGACTGTTTTTTCCTGGTTCATGACAGTTAGGGTATGTCGAAAAACTCCTGTCTTATGTTCTCCCTCAACTTCAGAATCATCCTATATCGCTGTTTTACCTTTTTTTGCAAAGGGTGTTTGATCTTCTTTGCATGTTCACTTTGCAAAGACTGGGTCGGTACATCTGCAGCAGCGTAGGATGATTTTGAAATTATTTTTGAAGTTGAGGGAGAAAATACGATCAGAGTTTTTCAACATACCCTAACTGTCTTGAGCCAGAATACACAGAGTTCAGGGAGAGCAAGGCAAGACGAGCGTTTGAGGTTAAAAAGTAGTTAAATTGTATTATTTTCATGAAAATAACCGATCGTTTCGCTAGATAAGACCCTTCTTCCTCGGCTGGGATTCTTTCTTCCTCAGTGGAGCGCTAACAGGTTGAATCCCAGCCAAGAAATAAGGGTCTTGTCTAGCAAAATGATTGGTCATATTCTAAAACAAATAAAATTGTATACACTTTTTAACCACAAATGCTCAGTGGAAAGGCCATGTGTGGTTAGTTGTTCGTCTGTGTACTCCAGTTCAAAAAGGTGGCACAGAAGAACACAAAAGTGGCTTGTATATAGAAATATAGAAATATGGAAAAATTAAATGATTTAAATAACTGTAAAGATACTTTAAAAATGAAACTAAAACTCTCAGTAGGTGGCGGCAAGTCACTGATTTAATTTAATTTTATTCATTTGATTTGTTCAAACAGCTGATTCAATCAGAAATAAAGCAAGTGGCTCTCTTTATGAATGGGAAATTGAATCGAAATTGAAAATTTGCTGTGTTTGAATGGAGATGTGCAGTGGCTCAGTTGTGACTTGTTTCAAACTATTTTTGACGATGAAATAGAGCAAAATCAGACAATAGTGTTATAGTCAGACAATGTAAAGCACTTGATATAAACTTCTTGTTTATTAAATCAGTATCCCATTTACAAATTCCCTTAAAAATCATTAAAAGCTGTCACTCATCCAACTTCATCGTGATCCTACAAAGTTTCATTATAATCAACGCAGCTCCCTGCACTGCACAATGAATCTCTGATTTACATTCTCTCTACGCTTTATGAAAGGATTCGTAAGAAATGTCTGTGATGTCTGTGATCCCCTGAGCCCAAACACAAATATGCTGATCGGGTCAGTCGCACTGGTGCTCCTAAATATTTTATCATTGTTGCATGCGGTAGTTTTCAGTCGCAAATGAGACTGAAATGGTCGCACTATAGAGCCCTGCCCTTTGAAGCAGCATTGAAACTGCAATTTGAACCTTCAACACGCTGGCTCCCATTGAAGTCCACTATATTCTCTATATAAAATCGTTGAATGTTTTCCTCAAAAATCTTAATTTCTTTCAACTGGAGAAAGAAAGACATGGACATCTTGGATTGTGCTACACATTAATGTACAGAAAATTACATTTTGTGATGTAATGAGAGTAAACCTTGGCCTTCATACTCTACTTCTTGGCCACCAAGCTTCATTTTCAAAACTAACTTTTAAGTCCCTTCTGGTATTTTCAGTTCAACCAGTTTCAAGCGTCCCCCATCTCACGTTACAAAAGTATGCGGGGTTTGCGAATGTCATTTTATGTTGACTTTAAAAACAGTACTGATCGTTTTGTCTGACTCTGCAGTGTTGACACAGTTTTCCTCTTGTTTTCTCAGGTACAGAGACCCCCTGGCCCCCTATATGAAATCAGCAAGGGACACCCTAACCTAGCGGCCACACCGCCAGGTCACGCCTCCTCCCCTGGACTCTCTCAGGTATCAGTTTCAACAGTATCCACTGCGCATTTCTATGGTCATCCTAAAGGCTGGGAGGCAGGAGGAGGGGTGAGTGCACCCGCACAACTGCCTGAGTCTTACTGTCTGTCTGTCTGACTGTGTCTTTATATGTGACCCTGGACCACAAAACCAGTCATAAGTAGCACGGGTATATTTGTAGCAATAGCCAAAAATACATTGTATGGGTCAAAATTATCGATTTTTCATTAGGATGTTCAGTAAAGATCATGTTCCATTAAAGATATTTTGTAAATTTCCTACTGTAAATATTTTAAAACTTAATTTTTGATTAGTAATATGCATTGCTAAGAACTTCATTTGGACAACTTTAAAGGCGATTTTATCAATATTTAGATTTTTTTGCACCCTCAGATTCCAGATTTTAGAATATTTGTATCTTGAATATTTGTAAGTCAAAATTTCAATAAATTGACCCTCTTGACTGGTTTTGTGGTCCCAGGTCACATGTGTTTCTTTATATGCCGAGTAGGGCTGGGCAATATATTGAATATTTGTCATACTATTAGAATATAAATAAAAGTAAGCACCATTCTGACACCTGCAGAGATTTTACTGCAATTAAATGGATAGTTTACTATCCATACAAAAATCAAAATTATGTAATTATTTACTCATTTACTAATTTCAACCCATAAGACATACATTCATCTTCAAAACACAAATTAAGATTTTTAATGAAAGCAAAGAGATTTCTGTACTTCCGCTGAATGTCCATTTCACCAAAACGTTGAAACTTTGGTCAAAATGATGGTTCCTTTGATTAAAAAATGCTTTTTAAGCCCATTTTTAGCTATATTGTCCAGCCCTAATGCCTGCCACCGTTAATCAGCACATCACTGTTTGGTTGTCTTGTTTCTCACAGACACATTACACACAGATAGAAGGTCTTTAGAGGTCATTACACATAATTGGATGCAGATGTCAAAGATTTCCTATCACATGTGATAGTAATTGATTTCTGTGTTAGATCATTTCTGTTCTGTAATAACACTGATTTCTTAGACCGGATATAAAGCCTAGTGTGTTCGCTTGAGTTAAGGCGGATTTGATGCTTTTTTGCATTTAGCAAAAATCTGTTTGAGACCTGAGCAGATAGGATTGTAAGTTTACATAATCTTTGGGAACCTGCTGTGCTGGCTGTCAAACAGAAAGCAGTGCGTCTTACTGTGATGATTAAATAAAGCTGGCAAACTAAGACGATGCTTGACGTATAGTCGTACCAGTTCAGCTAGACTCCTTTCTCTGCGGTGATGTGCTTTGCAATAGTCTATATTGTTAATATTTGATAGAGACCTGGCATATCTGGGTATGCCGGATGTTCTCTATCATAATTAGCCTGCAGGGAAGATTTCGTGCGTGTCATTGTGTAAGTATGCTCATTACCAGTGTCCGTGGGTGTGTAGAGGTCCGCCGAACTCACACTTTGTCACGCAAACACACACACAGCCGCTCGCGCACACGCACGCTGTGCCCGGCTGACTCTGCCACAGGAATAGAAAGTCTGTCAGGGTGACTCAGCTGTTCTCAAGCTTGTTATCTGTCTGAGACCAGCGCTCACATTCCCACTCCACGCCTGCACCGCACTGCCAGCGCGACCGCCTATTAATAGGCTAAGAGTGCTCCAGAGGCTAAACCTTAATTACGCATCTACCCTTTCCTCTATCAAAACCTGTGCATGTCAGTGCAGAAGATGAACCGGTGAGGTTTGTAGATGTCAAAGGTGGATAGAGATAGTGGGTGCTATCTAATGGTTTGAGGTCCGATTACTGCTGTCAGGTTTTGTAACCAGTGGGTATCGAATAATGAACACAGATGAGGTTTTTTTCATGTGGGTGGCACTGGTTCTAGATAACAAGTGCAACACTCAAAAGGTGGAATAAGATGCTAAGCATTGAATCTTGTCATGATACAATTAATGAATCATTGACTGCATGCAAAAACATACAGCTTGATCAGTCTAGTCTGATTTATGAATGACTGGCTCTTCTGAGCTGACTCTTTTCATGAATCAGTTAATGAATTCATCCAAAAAAGAAAACTCTCTCTAATTACTCACCCTCCTGTCGTTTCAAACCCGGAAGACATTTGTTCATCTTTGGAACACAAATTAAGGCATTTTAGTTGAAATCCAAGAGCTGTTTGACCCTGCATAGACGGTAATGCAACTGACATTTTCAAGGCCCAGAAAGGTAGTAAGGATGTTGTTAAAATAGTCCATGTGGCATCAGTGCTTCAACCTTAATTTTATTAAGCTACGAAGATACTTTTTGCGCACAAAGAAAACACAAATAGCATCTTTATTCAATAATTTCTTCTCTTCTTCTCTTCTTCTTCTCTTCTCTGGTGAGTAATTAATGACAGAATTTTCATATTTGGGTGAACTTTATTCCGATGATGGTTCTGATTTGGTCCTCAAATAATATTTTGTATTTTCAGTGTTTTCACACTTGTGCTTCTTAATGTTTTGTGGAAACAGTGATATCTTTTTTAGAAATCCTTTGTTTAAAAGACCAGCATTTACTTGAAATAGAAATCATTTTGTTACATTATAAAGCTTTGCTGTCACTTTTAATCAATTTAATACGTCCTTGCTCAATAAAAGTAGCAATCTTTAAGTGTATAGTGTATAGGGGTGGGAGAAAAAATCGATTCTCCGATGCATCGCGATTCTCTCTTCAACGATTCTCAATCGATTCTGAATATTTCAGAATCAATTCTGGACTTTACTGAACTTTTTTCCCGCAAGTGTCACGTGTGCGCGCTAGTGACGTGGCGGGCTTTATTGCATAGAATTTGCGTTGTGAGAAGCGGCTTTCACACCGAACGCGGAAAGCGTTCTATTTCTATAAGCGTTCTATAACTATTTTAAACTTTAAGCGCGACGTACACGGCTTAGGTGAGCGCTTTGGTCGACGCAGAAACAAGCCGTCCCCGGGGGGGCGCAAGCAATTGCAATGAATGGGTTTCATAGCGCAGCGCTTTCCACGGTCGGTGTGAAAGCAGTTGGACAAGTGCGCATTGACAGTGTGTGCTTCCACCCGCCGTGTTTTACTTTAGATATGCTTTCATTAATGCCGTTTGAAATGCAGTACTATTAGATGCACGAAACTCGCGCACTGTCGGAGTTTCACGTGCGCTTTGTGTTTGTTGTCCTGAAGATCGATTGCGGCTGTGGTTAAATGCTCTTTCATTTTCAAATACTTTTATATGAAATTGATGTTCACACAGTCAGTTATGTTTTCAGAGCAGGACAAATGATCTCATCAGTAATAATCAAACGGCAATAATGCTGAGGAAAAAAGAAAAACACATAAATTGTCTGAAAACGTTCAGATACTTAAAGAACACTTATTTTAAATAAGTGACTGTTTTAAAAAGTAGCCTGTTTATATAATAAAAAATTGGTTAAAATGTAAAGATGTAATTGCACAGCAGGGGGAAAAATGTAGATCAAGAATCGTTTTGGAATCGGATCGTGACTCCCGGAATCGAATCGGATCGTGAAGTGCCTGAAGATTCCCACCCCTAATAGTGTATAACGTATAACATTCAAACAGCAGAGCATGATGCTGACAATGCCATTGTTATGGGTTTGTTTTCAAGGGAATTCATGAATTCATAAAATATATAGCTTGAATGCAGTGTAATTATTTGCTAGAGTAACATTTGCTAAATAAATATTTGTCTTGTAGGCAGTACACTGACATATAGAACTGTTTTGCTTCAGGCATCCTGAGTTTGAGCCCAGGCTGGTGGCCCTTTCCCGATCCCAACCCCTTTTTCTCCCTCTTTGCATAAAAATGCCAAAAATAAATTATAAGTAAATAAATATTTGCATCTGCATCAGCCATTAAAATTCATACTGGTTGACCGCTACATGTAATACAAAAAATAGCTTTTGGCCAATCATATTTTTAATCATTTCATGAAGATTTTAGGTTCAAACCCCACTTTGGACAACCAACATGCCATCACCATTCTTCCCCTTTGAGCAAGGCAGACTGACGGCAAAATAAATGTATAGTAAGTTGCTTTGAATGAAAGCAACTGTTCTGTCATCCTGTGTAGTTCAATATATCCCCAACCCAGTGGCACGCAAACACTCCATTTGCGCCCACTCACGTCTGCTCAGGACTACGCCTCTATTTCTCTCTCCCTTTCTCTGCCTTGAAGGCAGCGTTGAGAGATGGCAGATTTGTCAGTGTCAGCAGACCGCAGTGTTTGCAGCGGCAGGGAGTGGACACACTCACTCTGTCACCCACACTCACGCAGCACGCGCTCACTCAGCTGTAGGGATTTTATCAGAGAGAGTAAAACTTACATCCATCCTAACCGCTGTTTCTCCTTCTCTGCCGGTGGTTGTTCTTCCACGATCTCTCTGGGACCCCGTGACTCTGCAGTCTCCGTACACACCGGGGCAGAATGCCGGCACGACTTCTCTGGTCTACTCTCCACCAACCCAACCAATGAACGCACAGCCTCAGAGCCGCCCGGTGAGTGCCTGTGATTCCATGTCATCTTTTCAATTCAGACTTCTGTTAGAAATGCTTCCTTTCTACTGAGTGCTATGCTGTTGTTGTTTATAATGTGGTTTGTGGTCATTAGTTGGTGCTGTGTATATGGTACATATAACATGCCTTGCGTCATTGCTTCCTCTCGGGAAGTGCACTGCATATGCCATGCACAGCTTGTGGTTTATGTGTTTGTTGGTGATCATTCTTACCTCTCGCTTCTTTCTTTCTCTCTGATTCTCCCCCTCTGCCATGCCACTCTTTGCCTTCAATCAGTTTGCCCCTGGGCCTCGTCCTACCCATCACCAGGTAATGTACACAAATGCATGGTCTCCTGTCTCACATCTCATAAGCTTTCTTAGACTAACGTGACGCATTGATCCTGTTCATTGTGATCATTCAGAGAGATTGTTTTTAGCTTCAATGCATTCAGAAACGAGAACTGGAAATGTTGACACGGTCCCCAAAACTGTCCACAATGGCAACCTTTTGACTTTAAGACCATAAGCTTTGACGTTAGCTTTAAAGGACTGTTTCACTTCCAGAATAAAAATTTCTTGATAATTTACTCACCCTCATGTCATCTAAGATGTTCATGTCTTTCTTTCTTTAGTCGAAAAGAAATTAAACATTTCAGGATTTTTCTCCATATAGTGGACTTCAGTGGGTAGCTTCAAAGGGCTCTACACAATCCCAGCCAAGGAATAATGGTCTTAAGTAGCAAAACATCAGTCATTTTCTAAAAAAAAAAAAATAAATAAATAAAAATGTATACTTGTTAACCACAAATGCTCATCTTGCAGTAGCTCGACTTTACGCATTACATAGTTACATTGGAAAGGTCACGTGTGACATTGGCAGAAGTACCACCCAGTGTTTACAAAGTGAACGTACAAAGAAAGCCAAAAGCCCTTTACAAAAAAAATTAAAACTGTGACGTCTGACGATTTTGAAGTTGGGGGAGAAAATGAGATGGAGTTTTACCCCCCACCCTGCTTTTTTTTTTTTTTTTAACCAGAGTACACAGACGAAGAACTAACCACGCGTGACTTTTTTCAACATGATTACACAAGTCGAGCTAGTGCAATGCGAGCATTTGTGCTTAAAATATATATAGATTTTAAATGTATATGAAAATGACTGATCATTTCGCTATCATTTCGTGTAGTCTTTTGAAGCTGCATTGAAACTGCAGGTCAACCTGTTGGCTCTCATTGAAGTCCCCTATATAGAAAAAAATCCTGGAATTTCTTTTTGACTGAAAGAGAAAGACTGGGGGTGAGTAAATTATCAGGAAATTTTTATTCTAAAAGTAAATCCTTTAAAGAAGCCGCTCCTTAAAAACGTATCATTTCAGACAGAGGGCCAGAACGAGAGTTGAAAACAATCATTTTCTGTATGCTTTTGTTTAGTTTTTTTTTTTTTTACTATATTAACATTATAAATTAACCTCAAGGAACATATAAAAATTATTTTAATAATCATGGGGTGTGTTCACATGTGTCATGTTTGGTTCAATTAAAATGAACTCTGGTGCGATTAGTGCGGCTCATTTGAGTAAGTGTAAACGCTGCCATCCGAACCCTGGTGTGCACCAAACAAGCGGACTGAGACCAGTCTCATTCCGAATTAAATATGAACGCGACATGGACCAGATACTTCTAGACGAACCAACAGAAAGTCTAGACGAACAGGAAGTAATGACAAGACGAGACACTATGCGACATGCAGGAAACAAGCGGTGTATCCAAAACAAAATGGGTAGTGGGCAAACATAGAGCAACGAGGAGGTAAAGTGCCTTTTATGAGCTCTTTGTGAGTTCGCAGGTAGTGAAAACAAAATCTTATACATGCCACACTGAGCAAGCTTAGTCCAGCAGACGGCATTAGGTGTATTCGACTTAAAGCGGCACTGAGCAGATTGATCAGTTGCTACGTTAGCATGCACAATTTTTGTTTCAGTCGACTGAATTAATTCTGATTGATGAATCTGAATGTAGTGTTTACATGAACACTAAATAAAGTGATTGGGTTGATGTGTGCGTTTATGTCACAAGCTTCAAATCGGAATTGATTGGGGGTTTTTTTTACATGCGTACACTGCACAAATATAGAGTGTCTCACTGTTTGCACATAATACTCCTAGACTGTTATATGTTTTTAATAGCAGAATTAATATTTATATTTTAAATAAATTATTTATATTTATAATATTTATATGGATTTAATTATCATGCAGTAAAAATGCCCCTCCCCATGCCCAAAACGGGTTGCCTGCGGATGACAATCCGAAACAAGGACTGGTGGGGAGGTTGTCCTGCTCCATAGTTGCAGAGTGAAAGGAGAATTTTATAATGACAGGACACGCATTTATACAACACATTTATTCAAAAGGTAGAACTTCCGCATGTTATACGTCATTATGCTATTTCTGCGTCATTGCACATGCGCATTCCTTTCAGTTTCGATTTACAGTCCGATCGAGTGTTTACATGAAACGGAATAAACCACCCCCTACAATCCGATCAAAATTTCATTCCGATCGAGCTCAGTCAGATTGATTAAGGTGTTTACATGAAGGCTTTTCAGTCCAATTGAGCTGTCAATCTGATTACAAATGGATTATTTGGTTGCATGTAAACGTAGCCAGTGAATGGGTACTTTGATGTAATAGACACACAGCACTGCTTTAAGTTGAATGCACCTTTTGGAGTATTCTGTAAGTTCCGTCACGAAATATACGTCATTCAACTCGACCAATCAGGTTGTGAACAAATCACTATGCCTTTAGGTTCGCTGTCAAAAATGCCAGTGTGAACGCTAAGCAGACCAGGACCAAATGTATAATTTTCCTTTTTGGTCCGGACAACCGAACCAAGCAAACTGAGCTACAAGTGTGAAAATTTATTTTTGCACTAATCTAAGGCATTGTGTTTTAGTGCCATGCGATGTGGGGCCCTTCATTAAAAAATAGTTCTGGGGCCTGTGAGTTTAATAGCGAACAAACACTACAACAATGAATTCAGCCTGCACATATTTGAAAGGATAGTTCACCCCAAAATGAAAAATTGTCATCATTTACTCACCTCCCTGTTGTTCCTGTATGACTTTATTCCTTCTGTGCAACACTAAAGGAGCATCTAGTGTTTTTTCAGTAGGGTCCACTGTTATTAAGGACATGTTGGTAGGTTTGGTTTGATTAAAACAAACTGGTGCGATTGTTCTGTTAGCACAGAACATTTAAATAAGTATAAGTGTAAACTCTGCTGCTGTTTTATAAGCTCCTCATGAGTTATAAGCTAGTACAAATACCACCATACCGTATGTACAAACAAACAACAAGTACATTTAGCCCAGCACACAACATCGTTTTGGATGTTTGCTAAGCTTGCAAAACCTGTCCAGTCAGGTTGTGGTTTGTTTTATATCTTTACATTTGATGTTAAAGGAGTCATTAACTGAGAAACCAAAATTACTAAGATTTTTTTTTACATATAAGAGGTCGTTGTAGTATAAAAACATCCTGTAAGTTTCAAAACTCAAAACTTTCTTGTTAGTGTAAAAACAGCTTTTATTGAAGCCAAACTGTCAAAATGACACGTTGTGGAATAAGCCACTTTATGATGTAATAGTGTGGCTAAACACCACCTCTGCAGAAGAAGATCAACACCTGCTTACATCACTGCCTGTTTAAAAACACAGTCTTTGCATCACATTTCTTCTAATTGCAACATTAAGAAAGAGTGGATCGACTTTATTTTTACTGAAGATCCAGACCACCTCAACTTGGTCCTTTTATTCAGTTCTTTTTACCGTGGATTCGTTTACAAACAAGGAGCAATTCGATGCAGGATTTTCAGAAAGACTGAATCTAAAAGACGAGGTTGTGCGACTATTGGATCCGACAGTAATTTCCCACCACACAAGTGCGAGTAACGTTTGTTTTATTACGTGTCTGTAATTACGGATCGTTCGATATGTACTGAGTATCTAGGCGTTTTTGATCTTAATCACATCAACGTCCGTCTATGAGGAATGTAGGCTGTCAGACATACACAACTGTTAGCCAATCATATCAGTGGGCGTTTTTTTCTGAGTATACAATCCACCACACCTATTCAAACAGAGCGTTCTGATGAGGGGGGGTTAAGAACAGGACAGAAAATGGAAAATAGACAGAAAATAATAAAAAAGGCAGTTCATGACCCCATGACAGTGTGAGCACTAAAGGCCCAAATATACGTTTCTTTCACACATGCGCTAGAGTATGCACACAACGGGACGCATAGTCTTTCAAAGTATTGTCCATTAGATCGCGCGCATGAATGCAGGCGGTTGGCACGTGCACTGTAGAAAGATTCATCTTTGTCCAGCATCTGCTGTATTTCTTTCCAGAAGTTATAACCGGTAACATGCATTTGTACACTTTTAAACTAAAGTTGCGGCTCTCTCGTAATTCTGTAACACCAGCACTTGTCAGTGCGGCTGTGAAACAACAGCCTGGATCAGCGTTGCCACCTTGTGGTTTAACTGATTAGTTCCATAAAGTAAATACGCATATATGACCTGCATGTACTATGTATGCACAGTTACAAAAAATGAATGGTGTGTGTACACTGTAAAAAAATAAAAAACACAATTTGTTGAGTCAGCTTAAAATAATTTGTTACCCTGCTGCCTTAAAATTTTAAGTTCAGTCCACTAAAATAAGTTTGAAATGTTTACTTGTACTAAGTAACAACTTAAAAGATGGGTAAGTAACCCAGCTGCCTTAAAATTTTAAGTTGATTTAACTTTTAAGTCTCTTAGTTGTCACTTTAAAATTTTAAGTTGTCACTTAGTATAATTTAACATTTGAAGTTGAATAAACTTTTTTTGAGTTGACTGAATTTAAAATGTTAAGGCAGCCAGGTTACAAATTATTTTAAGTTGACTCAACAAATTGTTTTTTACAGTGTACAGTGTGCGTGTACTACTCTTACACCCACATGTACGCATAAATACTATGGCCTTAAGTGAACCAGGATTTAATGTATCATTTTTGTTTTTGGTCTGAATCAAATGAGCCAAGTGAATTGAACTACAAGTATAACCACACACTTAGAACCCAGCACTCTTTAAAATTTTGTGTTTCATAGAAGGAAGTAATTCATATGGGTTTGACATTACATGACTTGCAGTTAGTTGTCTTATAAGTGACACTAATAATTGATAAAACAGTGATCGATTATTGTAATGCATAGTGATTTTATTTTTTGCTGATTTTTACATTCCTCAAAGTGATTGTCAGCAATCCATTTAATCAGACAGCATTTTGTCTGAGGCAGAAAAAACAGTAAGATGCAACAATGTTTCAAAGAAAGAAAATCATACAAGTTTAGAGTGACATGGATTAATAAAAAAAGAGTGAACTATACCTTTAAAACATCAAATAGCAACAAACGTCAGTCTTGTAGTGTGCTTGGTTTAGTATTTGCCACTGTGAGCTTGAACTGTAGCTTAAACAAAATGAATCCTTTTGTTCAGAAGTAATAGCCAGGTGTAGATAGTAGATCTTGCCTGTAGTAGTTCATTGTAAGCTTGACCAGCTACATGATCTACTACATTCAGGGGTCACCCTATCCGTGTCTATAAGCAGTTTTGACACACAGACAGAAACACACACATTCAAAAATACACGTCAGGGAACAAACTGTTCAGCAGCATATGCAGTTTAGAATTGTTTGTGTAATTTGATTAAACTTTGAAGATCACCAAGAAATATTGGATGTATAATTCTGCCTGACAGAATTACAGTAATGACCTTTTAATTGACATCTGAATCTTAAGACCATGTAAACATTAAGTTAAGGTCAGAATTTAGGCTAAAGGTTATTTTTCTTAGTGCCAAGTGAACATTCACTGTGTAATAAAAGGAATCCCAACTTGTTTTATAACCCACTATGACCTAAATGATTTACTTAAAGAAACCTTGTGGTTTTGAAGTGATAGTATATCCAACAATAAGAAAATTCATGCCATTCCAATCCTATTTTGCTTGCTTTCTTCCATGAAACGCCAAAGTAGAAGAAGAATTCAAGTCATATAATAGCTTTGTTTGAGGAACAGCCTGTAATGTAAAACACTGACCGAAAGTCTCACCTTGAAAAATTATATTTGGACAGTCTGCTTGAAACATCTCTTTTTATACTCTTTTATAACAAAATTTTTTTATGTTTGAATTTTATAGGGATAGTTCACCTAAAAATGAAAATTACTCCAATGATTTACTCACCCACAAGCCATCCTAGCTGTATTTTAGAAATGCACCGATCGACCAGCCAGGGACCGGAATTAGCCGTTTTTTGCATGATCGACCTGAACCCGTGACTGGTTGCTCAGTCTGCAAATTCTGAGCAGGTCCATTTTGACGTCACACTTACGGCGACTGATAATGTATTTATGTCATGCCAGATAAGGCTTGCGCAGCCTGAGTGAGTATGTAAGAGAAACTTGTGCAGAAATCAAAACAAATGAGTACAACAGAACTCATAGAAAGTTATAGATGGTGCGTTACAAAAAATATTATAATATATGATTTAGATACGCAGCACTGCACAACCAAGATGTTTAACCTGAATATCGCAATTGCATTGTGACAGTGATTTTTATACAATAGTAGATCAATAAACAAGAAGATAAAAATAAGTGACGTACATTTTAGACACAATTTTGACTGCTTTTGCTCAATATCGCTGACAGAAATAGTTCCAATCAAAGCCACAAGAGAACTGCTCCGTGTCTCCGAGCAACATAGCAGTTTCGTTACTGAATGAATCTACGCTTTTGAACAAATCAAGTGAGTTATTGATTCAGAAAGCCATTCATAAAAGACAGTCACTTGCCTCGTTTTTAAATGAATCCGCTGTTTGAACGAATCGGATGAATGAATGACTAAATGACTCATAGTCATTTGCCACCACCTACTGGTAGTATAAGTATCATTGCATTTTTCCCAACATTTCTTATTTGCATGGTTAAAAAACATTTAAAACATTAATCTTATAAAATTATTTATGAATTTAAAATTTTCCAGTGTCAATGCATTTATAGAGAATATCTGTAACTTAGTCCAGATTGAGGGAATTGTAATGTTTATTATATATATATTGCATTGAAAATGACAGATTTTTGTTTGTATATGCTCTCAATTATAGTTCTTAGAAAGAAAATCGGAATCTGCAAAAATCAGTATCAGCAGGTCACATTTAGGAAAAAATCGGAAATCTGAATCAGCCAAGAAACTTGCAATCGGTGCATCTCCACTTCATAGGACTTTCTACTTTCAGACGAATACAATCTGAGTTATATTAAAAAAAATTTCCTGGCGCTTCCAAGCTTTATAATGGCAGTGAATAGCTGTTGAGATTTTTAGGTCCAGTAAAGTCCATATGCTAATCTCACGAGAACCAAGTTTTGTTTACAGCAAAGGAAAACCAGTCTTCTCTTGCCTTATATTGAAATCCAACATTTTTCTCTACAATCCTCTTTTTTTTTTTACTTCTACTTTGTGACTGGTGTTTTTGCTTTGCTCTTTCCACTGTACTTTCACGTTCACCTATGTCATCCACTCTCTTGTGAACGTGTGTACGACAGTTAGTGGAAGCTAGAGACTGCAGTTTATAAAGTTTTAAATATTTAAATATATTTTTCTCACACAAACACATCGATTGGCTTCAGAAGGCCTTTATTAACCCCGGAGCCATGTGGAGTACTTTTCATGATGGGTGGATGCACTTTATTGGACTTCAAAATCTCACCAGCCATTCACTGCCATTATAAAGCTTGGAAGAACCACAACAATTTTTAATATAACTTCGATTGTATATGTCTGAAAGCAGAAAGTAATATTCATGGTTTGAAGGTGAGTAAATCATGAAGTAATTTTCATTTTTGAGTGAACTATCCCTTTAAATAATACTAATCTTTGCAATATATTGTGAAATAGTTTTATATTTTAAATGTCTTAATTGTATTTTTTTTAAAGATATTTCTATCACATTTTCTTGTACCTCCATATGCATTTGACACTATCACTGTGTCTTCATCTGGGTGTTTTGATCCTTGTCTGAATTATTATCCTGTCATTCATCCCACCTACAGTGAGCTTTGAACTTTTGTCTCTACAAATATTGTCACAGGAGCTTGCTTCTGTTCGAGACTATTTATCTTCCATCTTGTTTTAACAGTTCATTGTGAGCGTCTGTGAGGGTTAGCGGATTTCAGGTCCCATTTCTTGTGTGTTTCCACATAAAGATGATGTCACTTGGCTACCTAAAAAGCACGGCATAGTGCCCTCTTGTTTTGTAAATGGTTTTCCCTAAAGAAAAGGCTCTTTGAATGCTCTGTACTGCAGATCTCTCCTTAAGTGTGTGTGTTAGTCTCTCTCTATCCCTCCATACCAATTAGTGCATTATCCCATTAGCTTCTCTCTCTTTCCTGCTTCAATATTCAAGGGAGGATTCAGACCCATTCAGGTAATTTGCAGTCTTGAGGAAAATGCATGGCATGAAGTCCTCTGTTTCTCTTTCAACATCATCTTCCTACTTCCCTGCCCAGTCAACTGCACTGCAGCTACCCACCCCAAAGACAGCAGAATCCTCCATTTCAGTTTACCTCTCCTCTATACACGTTCATGTTGGTCTGATTGATTTTAAAGTGCTTGCTGTATATTTAATTTGTTGGGTTTGCATGTTGATCGGTGTTTCTTTCTATATGCATTGATTGCTTGGAACTTGTTGTTGACGGGTGGATTCACTGCTCTGCAATGTTGTAATGCTCTAGGAAACATTACTGCAAAAATGCAGACATTGAGACTCTGTGGGACTGTTATGGAAGGAATTTCATGCTGCTTTTCAGCTGTTAGACATTTCTAACAGCGTTAATGTCTTCAGCAAAATTAGTGACATGTTTACTGATGGTGGGTTTTTATTGCACCAATGGTCATAAGTACAATTAAAAAAGATTCAATTAAATTGTTTTAAGTAAAACATATGGTTGACAAGTACAATGAAGAAAAATGACACTGCAAGACATTATGCACCAAAAAAAAAAAAATAGATTCAAATAACCCAGTATTTTGGGGATTGATATGCTTGTGCTGAAAAAGCAAACCACTGGTGAGCTGAATTGTTTTGCTAGAAGGTTAATTTCAAACATTCAAAACCATTCAAAAGTTTTTTTTTTAAATGTTTTTGAAGTTTACGTTACTGTAAATTTACTTTTGATTCATTGTTTTGTAGATCCTGAAGTTGTCACTTTTTAATATTTAAGTAGGCATCGTTTATGAACCATAAACTGCTGTTACAAGCTGTCACACGTGACCCAAGAACCTAAGTTTCATTAATCATATTTTACCATAAAAGGAATGAATTATGAAGTAATTTGATGTTTTGATGAAAGAGTATTGCATTAATATGCAGGTTGTCGTCTAAAACTGGACAGTATCATTTAATTAATGAGCAGATTTTAGTATTATCATTAAAAGCAAAGCATTTTTGTCTCTACATCACAGAACGGTCAGAAAAAGGTCTGTCCCACTTTGTCCTTACAATTTATGTTTAAAAAAAAAAAAATAAGCCGCTTAGCAACATGATATTAAAATAATCTCTAAGCTCGTAATGTTAACTTAATAATGTGATATGGCATTGAGACTGTCAGGAACTCATTCTTCTAAATAAAATGGATGGACCGCAGTGTTGTGGACTGCATAACTATTATGTTAAAAGTAGTTTCAGGCCAGACATGGAAATTTAGTTCAAAAGTAGTCAAAATTAGAGGCAAATGATTATATTTAGACTTGGAAAAAGTTCTTAAATTACAGCTTGTTGTGTTATCTTTATAGTCTTTCCACTAAGAAGACGGTATCTGTAAAACTGACTACAACTGTTGTTGGTCCTTTTGTGCAAAAAAAAAAGTGCTTTAAATGGGATAAATATTGGACAGAATGCAAGCTGGGTTATTTTGTTGTTTTAGTTAAGTTAACTATTGTTTAAAAATTATTATATTGCAGGCTTAAAATGAGCTGGAAATTAAAAATCACACTCAGTAGAAATCACACTCAGCAATAATCAAAAGATGAACATTTATTATTAAGCAAGACCCATGGACAAAAATATAAGAGAAACAATTTATTTAAGTGAATACAGCATAATTTACAATAAAACATATAACACATGAAAAGCATTTTAATTAGTGTATTCAATCATTCGGTAATCAGTTTTCACTGAAATAGTGCTACACTATATAAAAAAAAAAAACTAAAAACACACAATTTGTTGAGTCAGCTTAAAATAATTTTGTTACCCTGCTGTTTCACCATTTTAAGTTCAGTCAACTCAAATAAATTTAGTCAAAATTTTAAAGGCAGCCAGGTAACAAATTATTTTAAGTTGAATCAACAGATTGTTTTTTACAGTGTAATTCTCGCGCTGATGTGTTGCTGAAATCTGAGCCGGTGATGAGCTGCTGTTTGCCGGGGAAAGAACGAACCTCAGACCGCCGCCTCGCATTTCACTTATAGCTTAATTAATCAAATTAAATTCAGTATTATAAAGAATGAAATCAGTTTACTGTATGTTATCCAAGGCAAAAGGCGTTTCCATCATGCGAAACGACCGCTGCCAACGCAGCTGACTGACATTTCGTCCTTGTATGTTGCGTTGCATAAAATATTATAATTTACAATGCAATAAAGACTTTATAAATGAAATAAAATGTATACAAACCTTTATTTCACTAAAGAAGTGCACCAAATTGGTGGCGCTGAGGACCGCTCTTTTCTGTAAAGGACTCAAAAGGCCCACGCTCTCACTGGCTCAACCCAGCGCTTGGGTAGAAAATAAATAACCTGTTAAAAATGACCCAGCAGCTTAGTTACAGAAAAAAACTACCCAGCACCCGGGTAAAAATATTAAAAATAACCCAATAAAATGACCCAGCAGGCTAAACCCAGCATTTGGGTTCAAACATAACCCAGCAATTTTTAGAGTGCAGAAAAACTACCCAGCACCTGGGTAAAAATATAAATGATAACCCAATAAAATGACCCAACAGGCTGAACCCAGCATTTGGGTTAAAAACATAACCCAGCATTTTTTAGAGTGCGGAAAAACTACCCAGCACCTGGGTAAAAATATAAATGATAATAAAATGACCCAACAGGCTGAACCCAGCATTTGGGTTAAAAAACATAACCCAGCATTTTTAGAGTGCGGAAAACTACCCAGCACCTTGGTAAAAATATTAAAAAAATAACCAATAAAATGACCCAACAGGCTGAACCCAGCATTTGGGTTAAAACATAACCCAACATTTTTTTAGAGTGCAGAAAAACTACCCAGCACCTGGGTAAAAAAATATAAAACATTACCCAATAAAATGATCCAACAGGATGAACCCAGCATTTGGGTTACAAAATAACCCAGCAATTTTAGAGTGTAGAAAAACTACCCAGCACCTGGGTAAAAGATAAAAAATAACTCAATAAAATGACCAACAGGCTGAACCCAGCATTTAGCTTAAAAAATAACCCAGCAATTTTTTTTAGAGTGCAGAAAATCTGCCCAGCACCTGGGTAAAAAGATAAAAAATAACTCAATAAAATGACCCAACAGGCTGAACCCAGCATTTGGGTTTAAAAACATAACCCAGCATTTTTTAGAGTACAGAAAAACTACCCAGCACCTGGGTAAAAATAAAAAATAACCCAATAAAAAGACCCAAGAGGCTGAAGCCAGTAATTTTTAGTGTACTTACTGAGATTGATCAGTAAAGCCCTTCATTTCAATATTTTTCATATACATAAACATTGTCTTAGGTTTCAAGTGGAGAGCATTTTGCAGACACTGCATGAAAACCATTTATTTTAGATTCATTAAGAATTTTCGTTGCAGTGCATCATTGAATAGATTGTGTTTTTCATTTAATAGAATGTAGGCTATGTGTATTTTACATTTCCCTTTGTTCATCTGCCATCTTGGATGGAAATATCTTAATGAGCTTGTCACAATGCGTTTTGGGATTTTCTTCTCTTTGAAGGGTGCATGTGGTTCTTGTTCAAAAGAAGGTATCTTAAAAGACATCGCCATGTTGCCAGCCTTTTTATTGGAAGTGTGCCTATGATGGCTTAAAATGCTGCCTGTGTAGGTAGAGCTGCTGGCTCCCGATCATCTGTGGCAGTTAGAGTAATGATGCATCTGCAGATAGTACAGCTACTGTCTGTGTACAGAGAACAGCATGCTGACTGTCCTTAAGGGAACTCTGCTCGACTGGCCACACCCACGGTCTCCAATTACTGTGTGTTTTGGTTTACTGTCAGCATCAGAGAGTTCAAGACTGTTTACCTGTGACAGGCTTTTCCCAGTCACTTAATAATTAGAATCCTTTTCTCATCACCGTAATTCACTGCGCTTTAGGGCATGCTGAGTCAGACATTGTAAATGTTTGGCTTTTTTTAAATTAAGGGCTTCTGTTGGATCAGTCAGTCGCAGAGAATGTTCATTTACGTTTATTAATTTTGCAAATGCTGTTATCTAATAGAAATTATGAAAAGTCTAAATATATAGCAGGATAATCATATAGCAACAATTTAGCTCACAGCTGTAAATATATTATGGTCTGATGGTTATTAAAACGGATGTTAATATGTTCAAGCGTTTGGGGTTGGGAAGCCTTTTTAATATTTTTTAAAAGATTTCACCTTTTCTCACCAAAGAGATATTATTAAATGAATACAGTTGTTTTCTATTTGAATATATTTTAAAATGTTTATTTCTGTAATGGCAAAGCTGAGTTTTCAGCATCATTACTCCACACTGTGAAAACCAAACAAACAAACAACGAAAAAAAAAACCAACGCAATTTGTTGAGTCAATGTAAAATGATTTGTTACCCTGCTGCCTCAATTTTAACTTTAACAGTCAACTCAAATAAGTTTAGTTAACTTGAAATGTTAAGTTGCACTAAGTGACAAGTTAGATATTTGAGTAGTCATAACAAAAATTTGGTTTGTTAAACTTAAAAACTGGTAAGTTACCCAGCTGCCTTAAAATTTCAAGTTGAATCAACTCAAATGTCTAAGTTGTCACTTAGTATAAATTAACATTTCAAGTTGACTAAACTTATTTGAGTCGACTGAACTTAAAATTGTAAGGCAGCCAGGTATCATATTATTTTAAGTTGACTCAAATTGTTTTTTACAGTGCAGTCTTCAGTGTCACATGATCATTCTAATATGCTGATTTGGTGCTTAAGAAACTTTTACTGTTGTTATCAGGGCTCTACACTTACTTTTATTTTTAGGAGCACCTTCAAATCAATAATCAAAATATCTGATTAAAAATTAGCCCAAAAAGTATGTAATCTTTTATGTCAAAAAAAAAAAAAAAAAAAGTTTATAAGCTTTTTAAAATGTTTAATTGAAGAATGGGAACGCATAGAATAAGAAGAATAAGTTACCAGTCAAATGAAATCAGTATTAACTTAAAATGAATTTGTACTACAGAGGTGGCACAGAAGAACTCAAAAGTGGCTATAAGTGTATTTTCAGACGTTTGATGAGGCTCAGAGGTGGCAAGAGTGCAATTAAATTCCTAAATTGATGATGAGATTAATGTTTTAAATATAAAATTTTGAATATAGAAATATTAAATAATTTAAATAACTAAAAAGATGCTTTTAAAATTAAACGTAATGTGCCGTAGGTGGCGGCTGGTCACTCATTTTATTACTGAATCATTCATTCATTTGATTCGTTCGAACGGCAGATTCACGTGATTCAAGTAACTGTCTTTATTAATGGGTATTTGATTCATTGACTCATTAGATTTGTTTAAAAACGCACATTCATTCGTAAATGAAACACAGCTGTGTTTGAATGGAGATGCACAGACATGCAAATATGCTGATGGGGTCAGCAAATGCGACTGAAATTGTTGCACTGTAGAGCCCTGGTTATGAGTGTTGAAAACAGTTGTGCTGCTTAATACATATTTATATTCGCTTTTGATCAATTATATGTATATTTGCTGAATAATTTTTTTCATTCTTCCTGACCCCAAACTTTTGAACAGAGGTATATTTTTCAAAAATAGCTGCACTTAAAATCAAAATATGGAGGCAACAAGCATTTTCTGGAATGATTTCTGATTTACACATTTACACACACACAAAATGATAATTGTTTAAATGTGGTTGTCACTCCTAAAATGTAACAATGTAACCTTTGTGTAGAAAACATAATTAAGCACCCAGAATAGGACTGACACCCGTATTTAGCCGCAGTGTGTATGTGGCCATTATGACTCACATATTTCTGCAACAGTTAATGCACTGATTCAGTGAGAAACCAGTTGTCAGTTTGTTTGGATGAAAAATAATGATTCACTGTTGTTGTTTGGCATCGGTACATAGTAACAAGTGTGAGATGCTTGTGTCAACAGGTCTATTAGAGGGACTTATTAATAGAACATTCTCTTCAAAATGTAGCAAATAAGCTGCTTTAGTTTACTGGTTGTGTTCGGAGTTGAAATAAAAAACCACAAATACCTTACTGTGATTATGAAACCATTATAACAGAAATCTTAGTACATCTGTATTGTTTTAAGTGCATGTTGTTTAGAACGATATGTTTTGTTTTTGTTTCTTGCATGCTTTTATATAAATAGTTGTACAAATATGTGTTTACTACTTTAGTGGGCTTCTTCAGATGACTTCTTAAATACACTTAATGTTTTGGTTTTCCAGAGTTTTCAAAGATGATCCACATAACTGATACCTTCTCTCTCTCCTTAGTTTTTCCAGAGGACACAGATGCAAACGGCGCGGCCCACCATTCCAAGCAACAACCCTCCCATTCGGCCCACGTCTCAGACCCCCACAGCAGCGGTCTACTCCCCCAATCAGCCCATCATGATGACCATGGCTCCCATGCCCTTCCATTCCCCACAGACACCTCAGTACTACATCCCTCAGGTCAGACAGCACAAGACTCCAGACTGGAATCACATTACACTTACTATATCTGGACTGTGTGTTTACATCAGGATGTTTTAATGTACTGGATTATGTTTGTTGTGTTGTTGATGTACAAATTTGATTACTGAGTTTTGTCCGGTTGATTTACATTTGTTTGTCATGTGTGATTCTACAGTACCGTCACAGTGCTCCTCCATATGTTGGGCCTCCTCAGCAGTACCCAGTCCAGCCCACTGGACCTAGTACCTTTTATGCTGGACCCAGTCCAGGGGACTTCCCTGCTCCTTATGGTGAGCTCCTTCCTGCCTTGCTGGCCACCTGTGGATTGCTGTTGACTTTCTCATGCAGTCTGCTGACTTGGATTGAATTGATGTTTACTGTGTTAATGTTGTACAGTCCACATTTTTAGAATGAAAAACAGTATTTTAAGATTTATCATGCTTATGTAAAGGTTGGACATATTCATTAGGTTCTGGATAATTGGTTAGATTTTTTTTTTTGGTTTTACAATTTTAGTAGTTGACAAATTATCAGAAAATTAAAAAAAAAATGTGGCATATGATTGTGAGCTCTGTTAATATACTTTTATGCAGTTTTCCCTTTGCTGCAACAGCTATACACTACCAGTCAAAAGTTTTCAAACAGTAAAATTTTTAATGTTCTTTTTTTTAATGAAAGAAATGATTAATTAATTAAGAAATTAATACTTTTATTTAGCAAGGATTCTTTAAATTGATCCGAAGTGATAAAGACATTTATAACGTTACAAAATATTTCTATTTCAGATAAATGCTGTTCTTCTGAACTTTCTATTCATCAAAGAAACCTTAAAAAAAGCTGTTTTCATAGTAATAATAATAATTGTTTTTTGAGTAGCAAATTAGAATATTACAATGATTTCTGAAGGATCATGTGACTGGAGTAATGATGCTAAAAATTCAGCTTTGATTACAGGAATAAATTACATTTTAAAATATACTAAAATAGAAAACAGTTATTTTAAATAGTAAAAATATTTCCAAATTTTACAGTGTTTGCTGTACTTTGGATAAAATAAATGCAGGCTTGGTGAGCAGAAGATACTTCTTTAGAAATATTAAAAATCTTACTGTTCAAAAACTTTTGACTGGTAGTGTATAATTGTAAATAGTTATATAATTGGCGTAAGTTTTTTGGTGAATGAATTATTTATATTTTAGACTTTTCACACAAAATGCATAGCATAGTCTATATTAATGCACTTATATGTTTGTGTTCATTGCCTTTAATTTGCATATATATTGAACATTAAGAAGAACACTGAAATTGTTTTTCAGCATATACAAAAAATTAGGCTTTGTTATACTATTAATTGATTAATTAGTAATAATAAGTGTGTGTGTGTATGTGTGTATATATATGTATATATATATATATATATTATATATATATTGGTGTGAATTAATCTTTAATAACTTGTGTGTTTTGTGAGCAGCAGGACCTCCCTACTATCCTGGGCAGCCCATGTACACACCATCTCCATCCATTATAGTGCCTACACCACAGCAACCTCCACCTGCTAAGAGGGAAAAGAAAACAGTGAGTGTCATCATTGCGTACAAAATGCCTTGAAGAAATGTTTATTGAAAAACTCAAATGTAATTCACATGTTATTAACAACATTTGCAATCCTAAAAAAGTAGTAGATGATGCTTCGGATGCTTTATCATTTAATGCTCTGTCTCTTTATTGTCCTCCAAGATCCGCATCCGAGACCCCAACCAGGGTGGCAAGGATGTGACAGACGAGATATTATCAGGGGTGGGCGGAAGTCGGAACCCAACCCCACCTGTGGGACGGCCCTCCTCCACTCCTACACCTCCACAGGTAAGACGGCCAATCACATAGACCAAATCATGCACACATACAGATTTAGTTCAATAGTGTTGATGTGTGTACCTTGGAAATGAGCTCTTTAGACATTAGCCAGTAAGCAACCATCCAGAACACCCTAGCAACTGCATAGCAACATGGTAAAATCTAGTCTGAACACCATAGCAACCCCACTTACTGACGTTGTTGCCACACTGCCAAAGTTTCCATTCCTTTATAATCAGGAGTTTATCTTCTTATCTAAAGCCACAGCTTATGTCAGTGGGTCAGGAACTTTACTTAAGAGTTTGATCTTTTACCCACAAACCACTAATTTTATGCTATGCACTTGAGGAGGAACTTTGAATAGTCTTGAAACTTTTTTCCTGTAGAAGCAAAAGTCTATAAATGTGTATTTTTAAATTTGTAAGAAATTTCAGTCTTGCACATTCTGTCGTGTGTTGTAGTTCTGCCTCATGATTGTTTGTGTCATCCTGATCCCTGTGTGTTCCCTTTACAGTGACTCCTCATCTACACACTCTAGAATATCTCTTGTCCTCTCTGTGCCTAATATAAAACGGGTTTTCAAATTAAGATCCACGGAATTTACAAAATGTATTTTATTCTAAGAAATTAAAAAATATGTGTAGAATTGTAAAGAAATTAATACTTTGATTCAGTAAGGACACATTAAATTGATCAAAAGATTTACTAAAAACATTCTCATTATTACAAAAAAACTTTATTTATCAAAGATTCCATGAAAAAAAATATGTATCATGGTTTCCACAAAAATATTAAGCAGCAAACTGTTTTCAACACTGATAGTAATAAGAAATGTTTCTAGGGCACCAAATCAGCATATTAGAATGATTTCTAATTTCTAAGGATCATGTGACACTGAAGACTGAATTAATGAAGTAATATACATTTTAAAATATTCAAATTAGAAAACATTAATCATTAAATACATTTTAAAATAAATTTGACATTTTATGTAAAGAAGTAAAGATTATGTTCCATGATGATAATTAAACATTTAATTTTATGATCATTATTGATCATAAAAAAATTATTTTTTTTAAAAAATCTTACCAACCCCAAACATTTGAGTTTAATAATATATATGTTAAGAATAAGACTTATAAAAAGATTATTATTATTATTATCACCTTTAGCTTGCTCACTACATAAATATGAATTAAATAATTGATAGTGTGTACATGAAGGGTATACTGGTAATATAATAAATGAAATAAATACTGTTAATAATAAAAAAAATATATATATATATATATATATATATATATATATGGTTTAATATACTCTATACTGAAAAAAGCACAAATGTGAGGGCATGTCAAAACTTCTCCAGGGCCCCAAAACACCCTCAGACCCCAGAAGGTTAATATACTTTAAAATATATTTCTGTGATTCTGTGATGGCTATTATTAGTCTTAAGCATCACATGATCCTTCAGAAATCATTCTAATATGCTGATTTATTATTAGAATTATAAACGTTGGCAACAGTGGTGCTGCCAAATATTTTTTTGGAACCTGTAATACTTTTTTTTTTTTTTTCAGAATTCTTTGAATTAAAAGTTAAAAAGAACAGCATTTATTGAAAATATAAATCTTTTCTAACAATATAAGTCTTCGCTATCACTTTTTATCAATTTAACGCATCCTTGCTGAATAAAAGTATTAATTTGGTTAAAAAAAATAAAATAAAAATGTACTGACTCCAAACTTTTGAACAGTAGTGTATACTGTTAGAAAATGTTTTTAAATACATTTTAAATAATTAAAAAATGTTAAATAAATGATGTTCTTTTTAACCTTTTATTCATCAAAGAATGCTGTAAAGATTCCAGAAAAATATTAAGCAGCACAACTGTTTCCAGCACTGATAATAAGTCAGCATATTAGAATGATTTCTGAAGGATCATATGACACTGTTTATTGGAGTAATGATGCTAAATATTCAGCTTTGACCACGGGAATAAATTAGATTTTAATGTACATTAAAATAGAGAAACGTTATTTTACATTGTAAAATACATAAGAAACTAATTTAAAAAACATAAAAAAAATCTTACTGATCCCAAACATTTGAACAGCTATGTACCAAAAAAATATAGCTTTTTTTTAAAGAGATTTTGGCATAAAATGGTTTAAAACCCCCTAATCTAAGCCACTGTCCCTGTAGATGGAGCACTCACTATTAGGGCCGCACGATAAATCGCATGCGATATCCAATGCGCATCTTGTCAGTAAAGCTGGTTCTGTAATCAGTAGTAAATCTCCATCATGTGTGTGCTTTCAGATAGAGAAGCGTTTACTACACAGAGCTGTTGTTCACTGACAGTCTGCGCAAACTTGATATCATCTGCGTGGTTTCGCACAGCTTGTCACTGAACAACGCCTCTGTGTAATAAATGCTGCTCTGTCTGAAAGCACATATGTGATGGAGATTTACTACTGATTACAGAAAGATACGTATTTGATATCGCATGCGATTTATCGTGCAGCCCTACTCACTATGTTTTGACACTTCCTCTGTCTTCTTTCCCTGAACGTTAACAGTGTTCGTCTCTCCTCTGCTCTCTTTCCTCTTTTCCTCCCCATGTTTCGTTCATTTCTGCCCCTCCCTCTCTCTTCTCCATTCTTTTTGTTTTTCTGCTTTTCCCGCTCTGTCTGTGTGCTGCATATGTGCTTTTGCCTTGTGTCTCTCTGTTGCTAGTTTTTATGTCCACACCCTCATTATCCTCACATTTTCTACCTCAAATCCCAGCAGCTGACCAGCCAGGTAACGGATCATGGGCAAGTCGTGTATAACGTGGACAGCGCCCAACTCCCTCCTGCAACCATCGACTTGAAAGCAGGTCAGGCTTTGCTGCGGTTGTCACCTTCTCACTGCAGGTTCAGAGCAGCGGTCCTCAACTGGTGGGTCCTGAGAGGCCTGAGAGTCATAGACAGCGGGGAATAAACAATCCTAAATGCAAATAATCCACCTTATTATTTTGAGTGGGCCGGGCATTTGTAAATGGGTCTGGCTTCTGGTCTCATCTGCGTCCAACTATTTTTAGCTGTAAAATGTTTTTGCATTTCATGTCCAGTGTAAAATCTGGGCCCTGAAGCAAAACCAGTTGAGAACCACTGATCTATTCTTCAGCCTATTAATGTTTCTGAGGTTATGTAAAAGGTCAAATCAAAAGCATATACTGCACAAATAAAAATACATTTGTGCATGGCTTTATTTATTTATTTAGCAGATATTAGGCTGCTTGCTCAACGAAGCGTTTGTAGCCAGCTGAAAATGCCCAACTGTGAGTGCTTATATATGTGAGCATTTTTTTTCCCGTTGAGACGCTGTAGTTGCTATGATACAGAATATCTGCTGAAGTATTAGCAGACGCATCACAAATGAAATGTTTCTCCAAGCATTATTTTTCATAAAGTTATATTAGTCTGGCAATTCAGTCTGTTAAAGACATAAGTACTTGGAGACGAGCTATTTTACCTTCTCCATTGTTGTTCATAGTACTAGCAGGGTGGTCGGTATTAGTCCCGCCCCTCCTCCACTGTAATTGGTTAGCTGACTAAAAGTGTGATGAGCACAGCGTTTTACTCAAAGTTGAACATTCTTCAATTCTTGGTGCTGAGAAAAAAACACCTGAACGCTCAGTGCGAAAAAGTCTCGCCGGTGTTCTAAAAAAATGCAACGCTAAAAAAATACGCTAGCCATTGGGAAAATGCTTTGGTGGACACGTGGCCTTAGAAAGGACTTTAAGATCACCACTTTCTTGGTGTTGATTCATTTAAGATAACAAGATCACTGCAAACACTATTACAGTATTACTGTATTTATTTATTTATTCGTTCATTCATTCAAGTAAGTATTAATTTATTTAAATAGATATCAGATATTGTTTCATGTATATTTTAGGTTTATTTTGTGTTTTTTTTTTTTTTGTTTTATTTAATTACTGAAAAGAATTCCAAATACACTATTATTTAATTATTTATCTATTTATTCAATTTTTTATATTTAATTTTTAACTAACACATTAAAAAGTTTCACTGTCATGTTTTATTAGTGCATTTCATGTTTAATTTTATGTTGCCAACATAATCACTGTAAATACATTATTTATACATTCATTTATTAATTTGTGTTATTCGTTTATTAATTTATATATTTTACTATTTAATTTCATTCAGCTTAAGATCAGCACTTTCGTTAAGTGGTTTACTTTTATATTGCCAACAAAATCACTGAAAATATATTATGTTATTCATTAATTCATTTTTAGATTTAATGTGTATTCTACTATTCAATTTTTTAATTAAGTAATATTATTTAAATTAAATAATTATTTTAATAATAAAATGTTAAATAATTTTAAGTAATTTTATAAATATATAATTTTTTATTTTTTTTTATATTTAGTCATAAATATATATATATATTTGATAATATGTGATATTTAAAGCAAAAGCCAACAATACCTTGTATAGGTCAAAATGATCGATTTTTCTTTTATGTCAAAGATCATTAGGATATTAAGTAAAGATCATGTTCCATGAAGATATTTTGTACATTTCCTACCATAAATATATAAAAACTTAATTTTTTATTAGTGATATGCATTGCTAAGAACTTTGTTTGGACAGCTTTAAAGGTGATTTTCTCAGTATTTAAATTTTTTTTTTTGGCAACCTCAGATTCCAGATTTTCAAATAGATTTTCTTGGACAAGTAAAATCTCAATTTTGAAATATTGACCCTTATGTCTGGTTTTGTGGACCACATACTTAGAAAATCGCCTTTGAAGTTATCCAGATGACGTTCTGAGCAGTGCATAGTTTTGATATATTTATGGTAGACAATTTACCATATGTCTTCATGGAACATGATCTTTACTTAATATTCCAATGATTTTTGGCATCGATAGAAAAATCAATCATTTTGACCCATACAATGTAATTTGGCTATTGCTACAAATATGCCCGTTCTACTTAAGACTGGTTTTGTGGTCCAGGGTCACATATATTATTGTTGTCACCAATATTATCAGGATTTTATCACAATGTTTATTTTTTTAAGTACCCTACTCTGTCTGTTTATATAGCTCTAATGCATTTCACTTTATGGCTCTAGATGACAAGCCAAAACAAGAGTTTGCCTCGCAAAGATCTGCATCTCCAGGATTGCGGCAGCCAGAGACTCCATTGGAGAGAAGAGATCCGAGCAGCCCAGTCCAAGCGCCCTCTCCCCCACAGAAAACCGAGCTTCCCCCTTCCGGCCCAGAAACGGCCTCAAGTGTAGCTACAGCCCCGACTCCTTCCGTACCTGCCTCAACAGTGGAGTCAGCAGACTCCCCGAGCCCATCAGCTGAGCCCGGCCCCACTAAAGCTGTCACACCAGAACCCGAAAGTTCTGAGCCGGAGAAATCCCCCTCAGAGCAGCCCTCACCTCAGAGCCTGTCTACGTCCCCGGCCCAGCCTGAAAAGGCCATCAATGGGCTGACGGACACCGATGCTGCTCCCTTGAGTGAAGACTTGGAATCCCAACCCAGGGAAGTCTCTCAGTTGCTGCCTACTTCCAGCGTGCCCCAGTCCCCCAGCCCGGAGCCCAGGCCCATCACACCGGCGCTGGAGGCCGAGTCTGCGGGGGGAAAGGCGGAGAGTCCCTCGCCTCCTGCTGAGGACAGCACTGGATGTCCCGTCGCCCCATCCCTCTCCACCTCAACTACTGCTGCTATCTCCACCACTCCTGCTCCTCCTCCAGGCCTCACACATCCAAGTCAGGTTTCTGCAGGGTTAGCCAAGAGACCCTCTACAGGAGCAGAGCTCAAAGAAACAGGGAAGGAGATCGAGGCCTTGCCGGACAAGAGAGGCGAGCCCTTCTTGCAGTCCAGAAAAAGCTCAAGTCAAGGTGAGCAGTTGGAATATACACCTAAGATGAATTTCCCTGTTGTGGGGGTTGGTCGAGTAACACAAGTCTTTTCTTTGTACAGCTACATCTAGTGCACCAAAGACCTGGAAGAAGCCAAAAGAGGACATGCCTGTAGGGCAAGATCAGTGTCCAGACAAAGAGGTAAAATAATTGTGCACAGGGTGTGTACAAGGTGTTTAAAGTGCTTGAAGTACTTGAATTTGACTTTTTGAAATTTAAGATATAAAAAACCCTTGAAAATAGCAATATTCCCGAAGAGGTACTTGAAAAGTGCTTGAATTACTGAAAGGCAATGTATCTATGAAATAAGTGCTTATTTGCTTATTTTAATTAATGTCAGAAACAATAGAAACAGTTGATGTAAACATGGCTGAAGATGCAAAAAGAGTAACAGATGAACCAAATCAGTTGAGTCATTTACGCTGGAACTGCTCCGATCGATTCAAACTCATGACTTAGTTCATTCATTTCAAGGGATTCACTAGCAAAAGACAGATCAAATTATAAGAGCCATTTATTTTCGAAACTCTGAATCGGTTAAACCATTGCATCACAAAATGATTCACTGTTTTGAAGCGATCCAAGCGCAATTAGTATCAGGTCTTCAAATCGCATATCGCAAATCATTTGATTTAGATTAGAAATCTGCGTATCGCGAATCATTTGATTTAGACCGGAATGGGTTTGTGAATCTTTCAGCGAATTCAATGATTCAAATCAAATGATTTGCAATATGCAATTTGAAATCCCGATCTAAAACAAATATTTTGCGATACACGCTCCGAGTGCTGATCTGAAATGATTCACGGATCATTATTCAGATAGGGATTTTAGAGCATGGATCACAAATATTTTTCTTTACATCAGAACTTCAGATTGTGGATCACGAATCATTTGATTTTGTTTGGAAATTCAGTCTGGGTTTCGCAAATCTTTTGCTTTAGATCGGAACTTCGGAGCACCGAGCACAAATCATTTAATTCAGATAGGGACTACGGTGCAGGTTCGCAAATCTTTTGTTTCATATCAGGATTTCAGAGCGATTTCACAAATCTTTTTTTCTGACTTTTTTACATAAGCAGTAGAAAACATCGAACCATTAAGACAGTACAGTTATAAAAACATAACCAAAAACAAGAAAACTAACCATGGTTTTACTATAGTAAAAGTGTAGTATACTTTGTAATACTTTAGTAGTAATACTTTGCATGTGATTCACTTTATTTTTGCCTTTTTTTTATTAGTATATTTTTTATTTATTTCTCTTTTTTAGAATTTGAATTAAAAGACATCGTTCAGTAAGTGAGATCTCAGATTGAAGTCCTTGAAAATCAAAAAAGTAGTGCTTGAAAAGTCCTTGAAATTTAATATTACAGTATCTGTGCGAACCCTGTGTGCCTATGTGTTTTTTGGATCCATTATATTAATGCATCTAGGATTTATTTGCATAACCAGTCATATCCAGTCATATCGTGATGGAGGCATTGCTTCCTCTCACGTGACTTTCCCCATTCATTCTCAATTACACCCCATCAAACTCACTGCACACTTTAGGGAGTCTGTTAAAACTCAATGTTCTCAGGGGAGGCGAGAGAGATGCAGACTCCCTCTGTAACTTTACCTGCTGGTGTTGCTGTTGGACAGATTTACTTTAAGAAAAATAATAATAAAAAATAATATTTTGTAATATTGGTGTTTTTTTATTTTTCTACTATTTTTCTTTCTTATCCCATATTTTGAGGAGGCACTGCCTCCCTTGCCTTCTCGGAAGAAATGCCCCAGATATATATATATATATACATACATACACACACACACACACACACAGAGAGAGACCAGTTTTTCTTTTTATTTGTCTCAACATGCCATTCATATTGGCAGCTTTGTGTTGTTTTTCAAGAATTTTAACATGATTTGACAAATCCACTTGCTTATGTTGAAACCAGTTTAAGTTTGGCTTAAAATGTGTGTGTGTTTGGTAGGAGGACATGGATCAGCTCCCTATGGAACCTGCTACAGAGAGCCCCAGTCCTCCTCCTGTGGAGGTGGAGAGGAGGCCGTCAGCAGGAGCTGTGCTTGAGGAGAACGGAGAACAGGACGTAGAGCCTCTGAGAAACGGGGCTGAACACGCCTCTGAAACCGAAAGCAGTGACAGCATCCACCTGCCTGAAGTCAAAGAGCCGCTGATCAAAGCAGTGCCACGTAAGGCCATGTCTCTACAACCTTCTTTAGTTTCCTGCATGTGTATCTGCCAGGTTTTACCACTGAAAGCTTTTGTTCTTCTGCAGAGCCTGCAGAGAAGAATGGCAAGAAGCAGTACGACAGAGACTTCCTGTTGGGCTTCCAATTCATGCCTGCATGTGTACAGAAACCAGAGGGGCTTCCTCCTATTTCTGATGTTGTTCTAGATAAGGTCAGTCAATATAACACAGACAGTTTATTAAAAAGCCTAAAGGTATAGTTCACCCAAAAAGGAAAATTTTGTCATTAATTTTCCACCCTCATGTCGTTACATACCCATAAGACCTTCATTCATCATCGCAACACAAATTAAGATTTTTTTTTTTTTATGAAATCCAAAAGCTTTCTGACCCTGCATAGACAGCAATGCAACTGACATGTTCAAGGCCCAGAAAGGTAGTAAGGACATCGTTAAAATAGTCCATGTGACATCAGTGGTTCAACCATAAAGTCAACTTGTCCTGTTTAAGTTTTAGTCAAGTTTTAGTCGATTAAATGTCTGAGCACTTTAGTCTAGTGGTTTTAGTCAGTGAAAATGTAAGCATTTTCGTCATATTTTGATCTTACTGTATAATGGTTAAAATAAAAATAAAAATGTTTTGCTCAATTT
The DNA here is from genome assembly GCA_012976165.1 of Labeo catla. Lineage (NCBI taxonomy): Eukaryota > Metazoa > Chordata > Actinopteri > Cypriniformes > Cyprinidae > Labeo > Labeo catla. The sequence goes on from VONZ01000024.1 coordinate 2,433,686, forward strand.
TAATTGCAATGATTGTTTTCATTTGGGAAATTTATTTTTACGTTTTGTTAGAAGGTGCTTTTAAGCACAAATCAATCAAATATCAAATTCATCTAGTGTACAGGCTAAATAAACATAATAAACATAAAAATAGACTTTAGACTCGCCCTGTCTATGTTATGAAAACTGGGCTAACAAAAATCTACTCTCAAATATTATAACAGAGAAATTCCTAATAGTAATTCCAATAATTCTAAATTGCCTTAATGTTTCTGTTTTAAAACAATGGCAAAAAAGTCTTATTGCTGCACAGATGTTGCGTAAGTAACATTACCATCAGCAACTACAATTGTAAACAATACAGTCAAGATCCATGATAGAACACAGACTGGCTAAATGACATTTTAATTTAAGCAGAATATTCAAATGGAGATTGCTGAACTCCAGCTTACTTGTACAATACTGTATGTCTGTGTTTTCAGATCATGGCGCCTCCGCAGAGAGAGAGCGCATATGAATGGTTGCCAGATTGCATAAAGCAAAAGCCGGACAGAGTAACTAGTTAACATAAAAGCTCTGTTTGGGGAATTTGAACTCTTGATATCTGGTAACCGTGCAGATAACATGCAAATAACTTTGCATGTTATCGTTTAATGACCTTACTATCGTTTCATCATCGTCTCGTTTTAGTCAGGGGAAAAAAGTTAGTTGAAGAACATAGATTTTGTTACCGAAATTAACACTACTTCCACGTCTTGGCATTCCTGTGAATGTGTGTTGAAGACTGACATGGAAAAGAAGAAATCGTTAGAATAAAGTCATTGCTTTTGTTTTGTTTGCGCACAAAAATATTCTTGTAGTTTCATAACATTTCGGTTGAACCACTGTCACATGGACTATTTTATTGATGATCTTACTACCTTTCTGGGCCTTGAACATACCAGTTGTGTTGATGACTATGCAGGGTCACAAAGCACAGATTTCATCAAAAATATCTTAATTTGTGTTCCAAAATGAACGAAGGTCTCACAGGTTCGGAACGACATGAGGGTGAGTAATTAATGACTTTTCAGAATTTTCATTTTTGGGTGAACTATCCCACACACAATGGCTTCTCTGCTTATACTATATGAACACATTACATTGTGACAGCCCTAGTTTGAACATATATATCATGGTTTTCAAAGTAACATCTATTAAAGTTAATAATTGAAAATTCCCATTGAAATTTCTCTTGCACCATAATTAATTTGCACCGCCCCATTAAATTGGCTACTATGGGAATAAAGGGATATTGTAACCTGATTTCGGACTTCTGTAAAATCCTTGTAAAACGCATTACTGCTCTTGTACAGAGCGGTAAGTTGTTCTTTAAGAGAAGCCTAATATGTTTCTGCCTCACTGAACAGATTAACCAAAATAAGCTGCCCATGCGGCCCGTAGACCCACGTGTGATTTCCAGAGGCCCGGACTTCACGCCAGCATTTGCGGATTTTGGCAGACAAATTCCAGGAGGCAGGGGAGCACCGGTTTGTCCCAACTTCCTTATTCTCACACTCATGCAAAAAATAATATGAAGTTTTGTCTTAATTACTACAGTAAATCAATTGTTAGGGACTCCTCTATGTTTAATTTAGTTACGATTTATTATATTCATACACAAATTAAAACATTTTCAATTTCCCTTCCCTGGAGTGAGCTTTTACGAAAATATACAAATAATTAAAGTCTGATATTTCCCATACATATAAAAGCATTTTCAATTTATAATTCTTTACATATGCTCTTAGAAACACTATATGACTATTTCTGTAGTATATGATTATGTCTGTTCCCTCAGCTGTTGAATGTTGGCCTGCGTCGACCACCTGGACGCAAGATCATCACAAACGTGTCTGTGAATGATGAGGTGCAGCTGAGGACAACAGAGAACGCCTGGAAACCTGGCATGAAGCGGGACAGTGCCGTTGAAGATCCAGATGCCCAGAGAACTCAGGTCTTCCTACACTCCATCAGGAACCAAATACACATTTCCGACAGCCTTATTTTGCAGTACAAATAAAGGGTGCTGTGGTATCCAGATGTTCAGCTATGATTGAATAATTTATTACATCATTATTTTCTCTAATATGGAGGGGAAATGAAGCCTTGGAGGACATTCAACAATATGTGCATTGATATTTTTACAGGAGCTTTTCCGAAAAGTGCGTAGTATTCTCAACAAATTGACGCCACAGATGTTCAACCAGCTGATGAAGCAGGTGACTGACCTCACCATCGACACAGAGGAGCGACTTAAGGGTGTCATAGACCTGGTTTTTGAAAAAGCCATTGATGAACCCAGCTTCTCTGTGGCCTATGGCAATATGTGCAGCTGTCTGGCCACGGTGAGTCAGATTTTCCGGGGGTCTGGAAACTGGGGTCTGTTTAAAATGATTAATGATATACAAGTTTAGTAGATCAGTGATGAATTATTTAAATGTTTATTTGTGATATTAGGAGTAAATGGAGATTGGAATCTGAGTGTGTTTAGTTTGGGGAGTGCACGTCTAAATCGATCACATGCTTTGTTTGTAGTTAAGAGTGCCCATGACGGATAAGCCCAACAGCACTGTGAATTTCCGGAAGCTGCTTCTGAATCGCTGTCAGAAGGAGTTTGAGAAGGACAAGGTGGATGACGATGCCTTCGAGAAGAAACACAGGGAGCTGGAGGCAGCTACCTCAGTAAGCAACACTAAAACTGTTCTTAAATGGATCACAGGTTATTCAAATTGCCTAGATGCAACACATGTTGTGAGAAGGTTCAGGTTTCTTAGAATTATACGTTTATTAGTATTGTAAGTTCGGACCACAAATTAAGATATTTTTGATGAAATCCGAGAGCTTTCTTGACCCTCCACAGATGCAACAGACATGTTTAAGGCCCAAAAAGGTAGTAAGGACATCAATAAAATAGTCCATGTGACATCAGTGGATTTTATGAACAAGAATACTTTTTGTATGGAAAGAAAACAAAAAATGATGCAGGAGCCGGCGTTCTGATGTAGAACTCGGATGCGCTGTGCCTTGTTTACAAGCAGAGGAATGCACACGTATGTGTTAAGGTACTTTCGTGATCACGCACTGAAGACTGACACTAGTGATGGGCGATATGGCAAAAAAATTAAATCACGATTTTTTTTTCATAGCATTTGACTAGTCAAACGTTAACTAGTGAACTTTAAGATGTAACTACAACATGATTTAAGTAACTTTTTCTTTATTAACCCTCTAGTTAAGTAGAAAATTTCTATTTTTATTTCTATTCCACCACACATGAAGTTGTTAACATGATGTAAATGATAAATCACTAGTAAAATATCTTTGCAGGAAAGATGCATGAACCACAGCTACTTGTACAAACTTGTCTTATCTTGTGTATCTTGTACAAACTTGTCTTATACATCAGGGTTCCCACGCTTCTTAAAAGTGCTTGAATATCAGACTCATGGATTCAAGACCTGGAAAGTACTTGAAAACAAATATAGGTCCTTGAAATTGCTTGAAATAAATTTTGTTTAGAATGGTGCTATTTCAAAAATGTTCCTATATGCGCAGTCAAAGACTAAATGAAACCGCGTTAATGATTGGGGTGGATATGGGGTAGCGCGAGAAAAAAATCTTAGCATGCGAGCTGATGCGCACATTGCGCAACCCTGCATGAACCTATGGAGAAGCAGTGCATTTGTGACTAAGAACTACTGCGTGCGACTATGAAAAAATATTTGAGAGCATCAGTGCAAATGACCCTATCAGCATATTTGTGCTTGCGCTGAGGGGAGCTTTAAAGGTTTCTAATGTACTTACAACGTGTTTTTGCAGCGGTGATTAATGTATCTCAGACATATTTTGATTCCTTGAGCACAACTACATTTACATGCACAATTTTTGGTTCAGTCTGACTGAATTAATTCCGACTGATGAATCTGAATGTAGTGTTTACATGAATAAAGTGATCGGGTTGAAGTTCGCGTTTGTCACAAGCTTCAAATTGAAATTTTTTCCACTGCACACTGCGCAAATATATTGTTTCCTATTGTTAGCACATAATAACCACTCTCCTACACTATTTCTTTATTTATTTTTAACAGCAGAATTAATATTTATCCATTTCTGGATAAGTATTACATATAAACTGTCTGTGGATGAGCTGCATTGATTATAATGGAAGATCTCGATGAACGAAAGAGAAAGAAAGATTTATTGATTAAGGGAGTTTGCAAATGATATTGATTTAATACAACAGTTCACTAAACAAGAAGTTAATATTAAGTGACTTGCATTGTCTGAACACTATTGCCTGATTTTGCTCTATTTCGTCAACGAAAATTGTTTCAAACAAAGTAACAGCTGAGCTGCTGCGCATCTCCATTCAAACACAGCGTTGTTTTGTTTATGCATGAATGTGCTTTTTTAAACGAATCTGATTCAATTTCCCATTCATAAAGACAGTCACTTGCTTCGTTCCTGACTAAATCAGCCGTTTGAACTAATCAATTCAATGAATGATTCAGTGACTTGCCACCACCTACTGGCAGTTTTACTTTCATTTCATTCATAAAGTATCTTTTCTGTTATTTAAATCATTTATTATTTCTATATTCAAAATTGTATATATAAAACATTAACTTCAATGTGAAGTTATGAATTTCATTGCACTCATGCGACCACTGAGCCTCATTAAACCATCTGAAAATACACCTACAAGCCACTTTTGTGTTCCTTTGTGCCACCTTTTTTTTTTTTTTATACTGATTTCATTTGATTGGTAACTTATTCTTATTCTACTTGTATTTATTCTGTTGTTTTAATTAGAAATGTAAAAAAAAAAAAAAAGCCTTATAAATATAATTTTTTGAATTTGACAAAAGATGAGTACTTTTAGTTAAATGCCATTACAAAGGTAAAAACAAAATTTCCTGTAAATCATCTTGTAATGGGAAGGCTAATATTTGATCAGAATTTGGTTATTGATTAGAAGGTGCTCCTAATTTTTTTTAGAATTAGAATTTAGAATCTCCAGTTGTAGTCTGGATGCTTCTATTCTTTAGAAGCAAAAATGCAAATTTAACTGCAATGGGTACACAGGGATAATTTCTGATGACTTCTCTCTCTTATTCTCACTCTCAGGCTAGCGAGCGGGAGAGGCTGCAGGAGGAACTGGAAGAGGCGAAAGATAAGGCCCGCAGACGCTCCATTGGCAACATCAAGTTCATCGGTGAGCTCTTCAAGCTGCGGATGCTGACAGAGGCCATCATGCACGACTGCGTGGTAAAGTTACTGAAAAACCACGATGAGGAGTCACTGGAGTGCCTGTGTAGGCTGCTCACAACTATTGGCAAGGACCTGGACTTTGAGAAAGCTAAGGTCAGCGGTTTATCCTAATCGGAGGGATGTCCTCTATATTGGCATTAAGAACAACTGTCCTTCTAAATCTGTTAATTGCTGCTACAGTTAATTGTGCTGTAGGACGATTTTTCTGATTTTATCGATTAATTCAAATTTAATGTTTGCCATGATTTTATTTTTTTGAAATCCAGGAATCATGATTTCAAATAGAAATATTACCAAACATTAGAATTAGACACTTTGACTATATGCCAATGATAACAGTAAAAAGAAACAGCTACCAACCGCATCTCGGCGCATGTGATTAACCGCTCAGATGTCACGCTCATATCGCTAGGCGACATTCACACAGAATGCGCTTTTGTGTTGACGAAGATGCTAGGTGGGCAGTGGAATAGGAAAAACTTCCAAGAAGATGGGAGTGAACTTCTTTTAACTTGAGGGCCGCGTTTTTATAATGCTGTTTCGTGCATGAGACACCGCAAGTGACGCGAGTGCAACAGTCAAACGCGTCCACGCTTACATAGAATAAACAATGGAAAAGCAGCGCAGTAGAAGAAAAAAACCTGTGAAGAACTACTGCTGTATGTCTGATATTTCATGTTTGCATCATGGTGACAGGCTGAAAGCTGCTGCTCATTGTTTTTACAGAACATTTATACTTAATACCTTTAGTCATTTTTAGTTTGAGTTACCTTAACTTTTGAGATTTTTCTTAGAGCATTTTCCTCGTATTATTTCTTAACATATAATATGTATAAGACAAGTTTGTACAAGATCTAGTTGTACTCCATGCGTCTTTTCTGCAAAGATATTTAAGTGATTTGTTTAACATTTACATCATGTTGACACCTTCATGTGTTCTGCACTTGGAATAGAATTTTCTTTAACTAGAGGGTTAATAAAGAAAAAGTTACTTGAATCATGTTGTAGTTACATTTTCAAGTTGACAAGTTAAAAAAACATAAAAAATCGAGAATTTTATTTAATATATTTCAAAGAAATCTATGTGTTGGCCACTCTTTGCACTGCAGTGGTGGAGTTCTGCATAAACTAGTATTCTTTGGCCTCATCTATGTCATCGGCTGTTTGGAAATGCAAACCCCAAATGAGTCATTTTTAATATGCTATGCTTCGAAAACTCACTTCGGATTCAGCTGAGAACTTGACTGTGAGGGTGGTGCCTAATGCACTTGAATGGATAGTTCATTCAAAAATGTGGATTCTGTCACAGTTTACTCACCCTTGTGTCATTAGTTGAACTTTTACTTTAATTAAAGGCAAATGTCAGTTGATTTCAGCAAAAAAAAATGTCTGTGGGGGAATATTGATGTTTTCAGGTCTTTTTTTTTTAAAGATTGGGAATCTTACAGATGGTTCTTCTTCTTCCTTTTTAGCCACGAATGGATCAGTACTTTAACCAGATGGAGAAGATAGTAAAGGAGAGAAAAACTTCATCACGCATTCGGTTCATGCTGCAGGATGTTATTGACCTGCGATTGGTGAGTTATTCGTTTGTTTTAAAACAGTGATCAAAGGAACCTCACAGAAACCTGTGCTAGAAAAAGTGCGAGTTTGATTTGAAACTCAAAAAATGAAGACACATGTACAAGATTGTGTCATTATGCCACTTCTGAGGGAATGAATTAACTACTACTAAAAAAGCTTAAACTCAAACATGTTTAGTTTGTCAAGTATAATGTTTAAAGGAAACCCTGGGTAAAAAGACTTAGCTTAATATATGGCTTAATGTAATGTAAATGATTTCTATTACGGAAAATGTTGTAGAAAACCCATTAAAGATTTACGTCATTTTTTTTTTTTACGTTAAAAATCCACTTCGTTTTATACATATTTTGGATTATGACGGCACCATTATTTCGATGATGTAAAATGGTTGCACTCTGTGAGCTACTGGTGCTAGCTTTTGCTATTTTTACCACAACTTGGAAAATAAAATACTCATATGATGCCACATTGTGCGGCTTTTGGTCGTAATTTTCAGTTGAAGGACAACAAGAGAAGTGATGTAAGTCTTCACTGCTTTCCTAGCAATTAAGAAGAGGAGAAAAAATGGGAAAATGCCTGTGGATGAATAAAAATTCCTTTGAGGCTTTGAGGCTTTTGGTAGGCCACAGCTACTTAAAGAGCTTACAAATGGCAGACACAAAAAAAGGCTAGATGCCATCCTGGTAGGATGTAAACATGCCGACGCTTGTCATGATGCCGCAGCCACTGAAGGAGTTTCTTGACGCAGATTTCTTTCGATATCTGTAGCGTTTAGACTCCCTGTGTGGAGAAATTCAATGAAATAGTGGCAACCCCCCCATAGTCTAAAAAGAATATTGTGTATAAAACAGTGAATTTTGTTAAAAAAAAATTAATGCTGGAACTTCATATAGTGTGAGGACATTCAATATTTTTTTTTCTTCCCTCATTTCAGCACAATTGGGTATCTCGGAGAGCTGATCTTGGCCCTAAGACCATTGAGCAGATCCATAAAGAGGCAAAGTTGGAAGAGCAGGAGGAACAGAGGAAGGTTCACCAGCAACTGCTGTCCAAGGACAACAAGAGGAGACCAGGTCAGAAAGAGACTTCTGCTATAGGCTAATCCTCTTTACAGCTTACTCAGTCCTGTGGGCCTCCTTTCCTTTTTTTCACTCTCTGATGAAGCAGCTGTACTCTGTTCCAACCGTTCTTTCTGTTCATGTTGCAGTGGTGCAGAGAGAGGAGACCTGGAGCACTGTGCCTATGACTAAGAACAGCAGAACAATAGACCCCGCTAAGATTCCCAAGATCTCAAAGGTAAAGTGCAGATGTCAAACTAAAAACACATTTTCTTTCTAGTCACGTCTTGAGATGGCTAACATAACTGAGTTTTAGAAAAACAGATTCTATATATGCAGTTCTGCATTTTTTTCATACTGCCCCATGATCTGTTTAGAAGTGAGAAAACCGCATTTTTATGTAAACAAATGATCTTATCAGCTGAATCACACTTATGGAGGTTGTGCAAGCTACACCTTGCTACATGTCATTGATTGTGCAGTGTGCTGCTTTAAAGTTTGTACACTGCCTTCCAAAAGTTTGGAAACGCCCTAGAAAAGTAAGGTTTTGGACAATAGTGGCATGAATCCTTTTTAATTTGTGATCATTTTGCACTGGGGCAAGGGACAACACAAACTACAAAAACATATTTTATTACATAAACAGTTTATCAAAATATCCACCATTAGCAGCTATTACAGCTCTGCGTAATCTGGGCTTAAATTCATTGTATTGTAAACTTAATTGGCAATCAATTGTTGAAGCTATTAAGGTGTGCTGACCCAAAAATCTTTTAAAAAACCAGGCCAAGTTTAAACCAGCAACCAGGCATCACAGCTGGCAAATGATAATGTCAAGTTACTTTAATGTATTTGCACCAAAAAAATGATAAGGATTTATTCTGATATCGTCCAAAAACACACTTTGCCAGGGGTGTTTCCAAACTTTTGGAGGGCAGTGTATTAAAAATGTATATTAAAGGAGGCATGCCCATTTTCCACAAGTTGGTAGGATTCTTTAGGGTCTTCGTGAAATGTCTGCAACATACTTTTGTTAAAAGTCCTCAATGGTCATGTAAAACAACACCCTTATTACCTTGTAAAAAACAGTTCTGTTCACAGAGACCCGTTTCGGTGCATGTCTCTTTAAATGATAATGAGCTACTGCTCACCCCGCCCCTCTCTTCTGTTTTTTTGTGTATTCATTGAGGAGAAAATGAAAACGCTCATGTTCACTTTTACATCCAACTACAAAACACTTGCTTATGAGACATTGCTGCTACAGCTGCTCGAGTACGGAGCAAACAGTTTACAAATGGCAGAAATATGCAAATACAGGGCAGTCAATCAGAGGTTGTGGGCGGGGCCTGAGCAGTATGATATCATACTGCTCAGAAAATCAAAACAGCTTGATTGAGGTGAAAAAAGTGAATGGATTTTTATCATTGTAGGGTGGTTGTGTCCACATACTGCTAAGACTTTTTTTTTGCCTCTTTTGAAATTAAAATAATAATAATTTTAAATATTGAAATATTAATAATATTGAAATATTAAATAATAATATAATATTAAGATAATTAAAAAAATTCTTCTGGGTCTGATGCTCTAATAAACATATTTTCATATTTTGTGAAACACTATTCAACTAATTGGTCTTAACGGAAGATCCTGTAGAACTAGACCTTTCTAGCCCTATTGGCAGATCTCTTGTTGTAAGCATAACTATAACAATATTTAATGAGGCTTAATAGTGTTAAAAATGTTTTAACATGAAATAAGTCAAAAGTATTGATTAAGAAAAAAGATTTTTCTGCAGTGTTTATAAATATGCTAATCGACTATTTAACTCAACAGCCCCACCTGATGGTTCTTCTGTTTGCTTGTGTAGTAGCATTTTAGTATCTCATTGATTCTTAGTTGTTATGCTGGGGATCTGCAGTGCATTTTTTACAGTTTCTTACAGACAATGTTCAGTTCATGAAGCTCTCTGCTGATGAGCTGCTGATTTGAATCAAGTCTGTAGGTCCCCAGGACCAAAATTAAGTACACTGATCTATATAAATGCATGAGAAAATGTAATATGATCTTACTAAAACCCTTTTTTGTGTGTGTTTTCTTCAGCCAACAATAGATGAGAAGATACAGCTGGGACCAAGAGCTCAGGTAAACTGGATGAAGGGCAGCAGTGGAGGGGCTGGAGCCAAGGCCAGTGAGTCAGGTAAAGAAAGACTGTTGCAGTCAGACGTGGGCTTCTGGCATCGTCAATTCCGGCTGTTTATTCAAGATTTTCTGGCTCTATACTCTTTACTAATGTAAAATCAATATCCTTCTATTTTTTCGCTATATTGCATCTTTTTTCTTTTAGATGTCTCTCGTCCCAGTGCCAGTTTGAACCGTTACTCACCCCTGCAACCCTCAGCGCCCCCCACCTCCTCAATATCCTCCACATCCCCAGATTTTGATGCCAGGAGAGTTCTCAGCAGGTACTGTACACATGTAAAATATAGTCATTGAGAAGGAGAAGTTGCATTTCATCTGTGTTTAGCAATATTTTATTCATGTAAATATGCATTGAACATACTTCTGAATGCAAGAAATATTCCTTTGTTAACTACACCTCACTCATATTACACATTTTGTGCTGCCCTTTTATAGTATGTGACCATGGACCACAAAACCAGTCATAAGTAGCACGGGTATATTTATGGGAATAGTCAAAAATGCATTGTATGGGTCAAAATTATAATTTTTTTTATGCCAAAAATCATTAGGATATTAAGTAAAGATCATGTTCATGTTCAATTTATTTTTTTTCTGCCATAAATATATCAAAACTTAATTTTTGATTGTTAATATGCACTGCTGAGCACTTCATTTAAACAACTTTAAAGGCGATTTTTCTCAATATTTAATTTTTTTTTGCCCCCTCAGATTCCAGATTTTCAAATAGTTGTATCGCTGCCAAATATTGTCCTATCCTAACAAACCATAGGTCAATGGAATTTTATAATGTCAAAAAAATTGACCCTTATGACTGGTTTTGTGGTCTAGGGTCACATATTGTAAGCTTTTGTATTATTATACCTTACATTTATATAATTAATTAATATTTAAATAATGATCTAATTCTAAAATATGTTCAAATAAACATATAATACATTATATAGATTAAATAATAAACATTTTAGCTCATTTTTAAATGAAAATATTGTTTCATTTGTAACGAATTGAAGAAAACCACTTTTACATTTGGAGATTTGTAAATGTCTGTTTTTGTTTTTTTGTGAATTTCTCAGTCGAGGAAGCTCAGGACGAGAACGTAATGACAAACCATTGAGTGCGGGTCCTGTTCGGACAGGGCCCATCTCTTTGGGTAGCAGCAATAAGGAGGCTCCTGAGGAGTCGGTCCAGGAAGTGTCCCGCAGAGACTCGAATGCCTCAGACACGCCCAAGCTGCCCGCCAGCACTGCAGACAAAAGCAGACTGGAGCGTAGCCAATCCAGGGAGTCTGGTGAGCCGCATGGATCCCCTTGCATACATTATAATGATGCTGGTTATGGTGAAATACATAAGGGAAATCCAACATTAAAGGCCGTTTCTCATTGCAGCTGTTAAACTTGAAGTACTGTCAGGACCCTCTCCAGATAAGCCTACGTTAACAGAAGAGGACATGGAGAGACGGTCCAAGTCTATTATTGATGAGTTTTTGCACATTAATGATTACAAGGTTTGTATATTTACATACCACCCAGTCCAGAATGTCAGTAAAAGGTTTTCTAAGCATAGTATACTTGTGATGCAGGAGGCATTGCAGTGTGTGGAGGAACTGGAGCAACCTGCTATGCTCTACGTGTTTGTGCGGGTGGGTGTGGAGTCCACGCTGGAGAGGAGTCAGATCACGCGAGACCACATGGGTCAGCTGCTCTTCCAGCTCCTTCAGGCTGGAATCCTCCACAAACTTCAGTTCTTTAAAGGGTGAGATCGCAGTACTTGCAGAAATGCAGAAGAAAGATAACAGATTTTTATAATGTTATGTGTGCTATTGAGTTATGTTGCAAGCAAGTATTGGTTGCATTTCATTCTGGGATTTTAAAGAAGTTCACTTACAGAACAAACATCTCACCTCCTTGTCATCCAAGATATTCATGTCTTTCTTCAGTCGCAAAAAAATTGTTTTTTGAGGAAGAGATTTCAGGGTTTTTTTTCCATATAATGGACTTCAATGGTGCCCTGAGTTTGAACTTCCAAAATGCAGTTTAAATGCGGCTTCAAACAATCCCAAATGCGGTTGTAAATGATCCCAGCTGAGGAAGAAGGGTTTTATCTAGCAAAACAATCTGTTATTTTCACAAAAAAATACAATTTATATATTTTTAATGTCAAACGCTCGTCTTGTCTTGCTCTGCCTGAACTGTTTTTTTCCCGGTTCAGTGCAGTTAGGGTATGTCGAAAAATTCCCATCTCATGTTCTCCCACAAATTAAAAACTGTCATATATCGCTGTATTACCTTTTGTTGCACGCTCACTTTGTGAAGACTGGGTCGGCATGTCTGTAGCAATGTAGGATGATTTTGAAATGATTTTTGAAGGCGAGGGAGAAAATACGATGGGAGTTTTTCGACATTCCCTAACTGTCTTGAACCAGAATACACAGAGTTCAGGCACAGCAAGACAAGATGAGCGTTTGAGGTTAAAAAGTATTTAAACTGTATTTTTTTAATGAAAATAACCAATCGTTTCGTTAGATAAGACCCTTCTTTCTTGGCTGGGATTGTTTACAACTGCATTTGGGATCGTTTGAAAGCATTTAAACTGCATTATGGAAGCTCAAACTTCGGGCACCATAGAAGTCTACTATATGGAGAAAAATCCTGAAATGTTTCCCTCAAAAAAAACCACAATTTCTTTACGACTGAAGAAAGAAAGACATGAACATCTTGGATGCCCCACTGGTGAGTACATTATCTGTACATTTTTGTTCTGGAAGTGAACTTCTCCTTTAATACATGTGTTCCTTCCCTCCAGGTTCTCTGAAACTCTTGAATTCGCAGATGATATGGCCATTGATATTCCCCATATATGGCTGTACCTTGCAGAGCTGGTGACCCCTGTGCTTCAGGAGGGGGGAATCTCTATGAGAGAATTATTTAGGTGAGTTTTTACCCAGCAGGTAATTATTGTAGTGTTATTGGATTCATAGAACTCATCCGCTTTAGTAATTGCTTGTGCACAAGTTTTATTTGCTTGTTTTGTGTCTGCAGTGAATTTAGCAAACCATTACTCCCTGTGGGAAGAGCTGGGATATTATTTTCTGAAATATTGCACCTTCTATGCAAACAAATGGTAAGCTGAAAGACTGTAAACAAACATTTTGTTTGTAACGTTCGTTAGTGTGAGGATAATGGAAATGAATGGATTATGTGTTTGCAGAGCCATAGGAAAGTGGGATCATTATGGAGGGACTCTGAGTTGAGCTGGGCAGATTTTATACCTGAAACAGAGGATGTGCACAGCTTCATCACAGAACATGTAAGCCTTCATTTACAGTGTCTCAGTCATCTAATATGTGCTAACCAAAACAATACGTATGATTTTATTATCAAAATATCTAAAAACTACTAGAACAGTGTTATATATTTTGCTGACTTGTGTACTTACATTATCCCCAGTGTTTCAAAGAATGTTTGAATCCAAATAAATAAGACTAGTGATAAATAGACTATTTTGACTAGTGTAATGGACCGTGTCATTGCGTCACCTGCCAGTAAAGTCATACACCCTTGATTTTCCGGTTTTATTTTGTAGAAAACACGGAAACCCCAAAGATGCTTTAGTATTTTATGCATTTTATTAGACAAGTGACGAACGCAAGCATTATAACAGAACTTTTAACACACTCAAATGTATCTAGTATGACGCTTCCATGACTTTCCATGAGGCTCCCCATCCTACTTCATACTACAGTGACCTTAATATATTTTTAATACATTAGCTCATTAATGAACACGATTTTTGTCCTGTCGGATTGCATCGGCTGTGCATCCCCTGATTCCACACTTAATCACGGCGTCCTCAAACTACGCCTTTGTTTCTTGTTTGTTTTGAATATGCGCCCTCTAGTGGCATAAACTTACATATTGTGCCTTTAATCAGCTGAACGACTTCAATTTAGAATTTGACCTTTCAACAGAAACTAGACTTCACGCTTTCTGACGGCTCAAACCCGACCGAGGCTGTCTCTAAGAGAACACTCTCGCCTGAGGAACTGAACAAGCAACTTGAAAAACTACTACTTGAGGACATGGCTGGTGATGAACGAATCTTCGATTGGGTTGAGGTAGATTTACAACCAGCATTTAGGCTTGTTTTATTAAAGGACGTGAGTGATCTTGTCACTGATGTGTGGTGATGTATTACAGGCCAATCTAGATGAATCTGAAATGAGTTCACCTCCTTTCCTCAGAGCTTTAATGACTGCTGTGTGCAAGGCAGCAGTGAAAAGTAAGTGGCTTAGTATTTTCTTTTACACAATAACAACAGAAAAGCTGTTTTGGGTAGTGGAGTGTAACTCGTTGAAGAAATGGCTGAGCCATGTTTAATCCCGAAATTATATTATATTAAAGGGATAGTTCAGACAAAACTGAAAATTCTGTCATTAATTACTCACCCTCTTGTTGTTCCAAACGCACAAGACCTTCGTTCATCTTCAGAACACAAATTAAAGGAGTGGTTCACTTCCAGAACAAAAATTTACAGATAATTTACTTCTCCCTCATGTCTTTCTTTCTTCAGTCGATGGGAATTATGTTTCTTGAGGAAAAAATTTCAGGAATTCTTTCCATATAGTGGACTTCAATGGTGCCCCCAAGTTTTAACTTCCAAAATGCCGTTTCAGTGCAGCTTCAGATGGCTCTAAATGGGTCTTATCTAGCAAAACAATTGGTCATTTTCAAAACAAATTGACAATTTATATACTTTTTAACCTTAAACGCTTGTCTTGTCTGGGTCTGCGTCAAAATCATCCTACGTCGTTGCAAAAGTACCAACCCAGTTTTACAAAATGAACATGCGAAGATCAAACGGCCTTTACAAAAAAGGGTAAAACAGCGATGCAGGATGATGTTGAAGAATAAAAGAAGATGGAAGTTTTTCGACCCACCCTAACTGTATTGACCCGGATTACACAGAGCACGCATGCTCATCTTGTCTCATCTCTGCGATGCATATTTGAGGTTAAAAAGTATTTCAATTGTAATTTTTTTTAGAAAATGACATTGTTTCGCTAGATAAAACCCTTATTCCTCGGCTGGAATCATTTAGAGCCTTTCGAAGCTGCATTTTGGACGTTCAAACTTGGGGGCACCATTGAAGTCCACTATATGGAGATAATTCCTGAAATGTTTTCCTCAAAAAACACAACTTCTTTATGATTGAAGAAAGACATGAACATCTTGGATGACAAAGGGGTGAGTGAATTATATGTACATTTTTGTTCTGGAAATGAACTATTTTAAAATAGTCCATGGGTGAGTAATCAATGACGACAGAATTTTCAGAACTTCCATTGCAAAAATTACTCTATTTATGTTGTATTGAGGGTTTTTAGGATTTCCAACAGCTAATAGTTATGTTATACGCAAATAATATTTGTGAAAAATATAACGTTTCATTTTTCTTTTAATTTTCCCACATTAGGCATAATTGTACAAAAATCTAAATAAATAACATAACATAAATTAACAAATTAAAAAAGGGTTTAAAACAAAATAAAGACAAATTCAATAAATAAATACAAATGTATGTAATATTATTATGTTATGTACATCAAATTAGGATAAAAAAAAATACCTTTATACTATAAAATGAATACTTTGGAAACATTTTCATAGTTCCTAGAACTATTGGTGGCTTTTCGGCGTGTTCGCACCACAGGAACTAGGAACGTGTTTAGTTCTAGAAACTAATTTTGGAGAACTAAATTAGCTCCTATTTCAGAGTAGAGTCTAAAACAGTTTTATAGGAACTACCAGTGACATTGGCTACCTGGCATTTTTAATAAGCCGTATAAAAATATTACCACAGACATTGAAAACGGTGATAATTATAACATTTAGCTACCTGTTGTCTGCAGCATTATGTTTTTTTTCTCAGCCTCAATGATAACACTGCAAGTTGTTATAAGGTGCTTTCACACTTGCTTCTTGTTTCTAAACCTGGCGCGTTTCCCCCCTTTGCTCAGTTCGTTTGGGCATATGTGAACACGGTAATCGCGCTCCGATCCGCGGCAAAACAGGCGGTCCGAGATCGCCTGAATGAGGTGGTCTCGACTCGATTGTAAACGAACTCTGGAGCACTTCGGTTGTAGTGGGAAAGCAATCCGATCCAACGGACCAACGAACCAGGGTATATCACAGTGTACGATGGGTAATTACAAAAGTTCAGTGAAAAGCACTAGCTTTGTTGTTTTGCTAATACCTCTTAAAATGAACCTGTGAATGTCTGTTACTATTGGCCGCTTCAGAGTCCCTGCTGCTGGTGCGAATGCAACCAGTAAAAAATGGCCCAATGGAGAAATTGCTATTTTAGGAACCACCCTGCTGGCTAGTTCCTAAAACTACATGGTGGGAAAGCACCTTATTTTGTGAGATGATTCACCCAGAGACAGTTGTTTGTGATTGGACACTAGTGCAGATACAGTTATGCAAATTTTAGTACTTTAGCTTGCTGTTGCACAGAAATGCAGTATGTTTTGTTTGCCTTCTATGTGGTGGTTTCAAATGTCAAGTACTCCAATCTTACGTCTTCTATCTGCAGCTGAGGGCTCCTCATACAAAGTGGACTTGTCCATAATCCAGAGGAGATTGCCTGTATTACACAAGTACCTTAACTCAGACACAGAGAGACAGTTGCAAGCACTTTACGCACTTCAAGCATTGATAGTAAAACTGGACCAGCCTGCTAGTGAGTAAAACCTTTTACATTCCCATTTAAACTCATTTTGACTGATCACTAATAGATTTTTCTTTTTTTTTGATTTGCAGATTTGCTCCGGATGTTCTTTGACTGTTTGTATGACGAGGATGTGATATCTGAAGACGCTTTCTATAAGTGGGAGGTTAGTAAAGACCCGGCCGAACAGCAGGGCAAAGGTGTAGCCCTGAAGTCAGTCACCGCCTTCTTCACGTGGCTGCGCGAGGCAGAGGAGGAGTCGGAGGACAATTGACGAGGGGACAAATGGACACATTTGCCAACTAGTTCTGAAAAGACAATAGTCGCTGAAACAATAACTGCATCAAATTAAAATGTAACATAAGCAACACATTATGCATCAGGACAGATGGAGCACAGCAAGATTTGGAATGGTACGGTTCACTGACATACAGCGACCCTATGACGACTTACAGTTGCTGGAGCACTAAAAAATGTATTATTTATAGAAATGTTGCATTTAAGTTTTTTATTTTTTTTTCTTTTGTTACTTTTTAAGAGGACTTTAATAATACAAACATGCAACAATGAAACAAACATAAGTTCAGACTCGTTAATTTATTTTTTTTTAAGAACATCGTAAACAAAAGGGTATTTAACATTTGCGGGCAGTCGCGGCGAGCGGTTATCGGCGGATAGAAAAATAATCATAATAATTTTATTATTAATATAATGACAATAACAATTATTAAACGACTTCCGTGATTTTCAAAACGTTTTGTTGGGTGAGCACAGAGAAGACCTGGTCTGCGTTTAGTACATCAGTACTGAAGTGTTTAGTACATGTTTAAGGTTATTATCTCAATAACCATACCAAATGTTCCTCTGCTTTAGCTTGCTCTTTGTGAAACATTTAATCCGGCAGAAACTTGCAGGAACTATGCATTCAGGGGACTGCTGGGATCACATGACGAGAGCTCAGAACGGACGTCAACGAGCAGATGGTGACGTGTACAAACCACTAAGGAGATGTTGCTGAACCTAAAGTGCTTGTTATTCTTCATACTGATAGAGCAAATTTAAAGCTTGTAAATAAATTAAAGACAAAAAAGATTCATAAAAGTACAAAACCGTGGTGGTGGTGTGCATTTTCTACAGTGTTGTCAGAGAGGCCTTGCTGGCTTTGTGAGACGAGTCAAATGAATATTATATGTTCAAAAGTTTGAGGTCAGAACGATTTTTTTTTTAACATTTTTGAAAGAAAGTCTCTTATACTTACTAAGGTTGCATTTATTTGATCATACAGTAACAACAGTAATATTCTGAAATAATACAATTATTAAAATGTTTCTGTGTTAATACATTTTAAAATGTAACTTTTTCCTGTGATGACACAGCTGAATCTTCAACATCTTTACTCCAGTCTTCAGTGTCACATGATCCAGAAATCATTCTAATATGCTGATTTGCTGCTCCAGAAACAAGTTTTTTTTTTTTTTTTAATATTTCACTGGAAACCGTAATATTTCTTTTAGGATTCTTTGATGAACAGAAACCTCTAAAGATCTCCATTTATTTGCCAAAGAAAACTTGTTACATTATAAAACTTTGATAGCCTTGTGGGCAGTGTGTCGACATGCAGCGCTGTTGCGCTACGGGCGTCCCGAGTTCGAATCCAGGCTCGAGGACCTGTATGGTCTGTCCTATCATAAAAAAGGCCAAAAATAAATCTTTAAAAAAAAAAAAGAGAGAGAAAAGAGAAAAGTACAGTAGTGAAGTAAATTGCAAAAACAAACAATAACTAATGTTTTACAATAAGATTTAATTTTTTAACATTGGTTAATGCACTAGGAATCACAAACTAAAACTTTTTACAGCATTTATTTAATTTTTTAAATGTACGTTGATTAAGTCAGGTTTAATGTATTATGATCAATGTCTTCCACCTTAAAAGTTGACGTTAAATTGTTGTTCCTTGTTAGTTCATAATAACTTAATGCACATGACATCTGAAATTAACTGTGCTTTGACTGATTCTACCTGATTTCAACTTGTAAAAGGCAAAAAAAATTATGATTGATATCACAGCAAAAGGTGCATTTATTAGTTTACTGCTAATTTAATTGAGGAAAAATTTGCATTTTTGTTTAGACTCATCTGAATGTGCATTTACAGTTGAGGTCATACGTTTACATACACCTTGCACAATCTGCAAAATGTTTACCAAAATAAGAGATCATACAAAATGCATGTTATTTTTTATTTAGTACTGACCTGAATAAGATATTTCACATAAAAGATATTTACATATAGTCCACAAGAGAAAATAATAGTTAAATTTATAAAAAAAAAGTACCCTGTTTAAAGTTTACATTAACTTGATTCCTAATACTGTATTGATACCTGAATTATCCACAGCTGTTTTTTTGTTTAGTGATAGCTGTTCATGAGTCTCTTGTTTGTCCTGAACAGTTAAACTGCCTGCTGTTTTTCAGAAAAATCCTTCACATCCTACAAATTATTTTCTAATTTTTGTGTATTTGAACCCTTTCCAACGACTATGATTTTGAGATCTATCTTTTAACACTGACGACAACTGAGGGACTCATGCAACTATTACAGAAGGTTCAAACGCTCACTGATGCTCCAGAACGGAAAACGATGCATTAAGAGCCAGGGGTGTGAAAACTTTTGAACAGAAAGAAGACGTGTACATTTTTCTTATTTAACCTAAATATCTTTTTTTTTTTTCCCAATTTAGAAGCTACAGAAGATACTTATATTCCAGAAGACTAAATAATTTAATTTACCTTAAATTATTTACATTAATTAATTATCTTCGAATTTAAAACAGACATTGTATATAAAGAATCATGCGTATGCAAACTTTTGAACTTTTGGGTCATTTTTATAAATTCCACTATTATTTTTCTCTTGTGGACTACATATAAACGTCTTTTATGTGAAATATCTTATTCAGGTCAGTACTAAATAAAAAAAAAATAATATGGATTTTGTATAATCCCTCATATTTTGGTAAAATAATTAACATTTTGCAAGGTGTATGTAAACTTTTGACCTCAATTGTATATGATTGTATTCAAAATAGTTGTCTTTGTTTAATAGTGTATGTCGCCGTGTTGAAATAACGTGACCCGCGGTGAAAACGTCGAGAAAATCCGTACGCTGATTGGCTGCCACGTTCGTAGATACTTTAGTAGCGTTGCGGAGTTGGGTGATGAGAAGAGACAATTAGACAGTGGAACAACTTCTTTTTGACATTTAGACATTATTGACATCAAGAAAGGTCAGAAGCCAAAAGACTGAAAGACCGAACGCAAACTTCTGCACAGAACACATAACCTGAAGAGATTCGACGACGGACAACCTGGTTGGTGATACTCAAGAGTATGTTTTGTTGGACAGGTAAGTTGATTATTGTGTACAACGCTCTCTAAAAGCAGTATGAGTTTAATTTACATAAACCTATAATTCTATTATAGTTTTATAATTTCGCATTAACGTGTTTAACGCACACGAACGCCACCACAAAGTTAACGTTAAATGGGAAACGGTTTTCGAGTAGGAAGCTTGTCAGTGATACGCAGTGAATGCAGCGTCTGTATTGGCGGTAAATTTGAAATGAATAAAATATTACTTTTATGACTTGCAGTAATACTAAGTTCCATGTACAAAATGGCATAGTATGTGCAAATATGGTAATATATGTTAATATATTCTTTTTACAAAAACGTAATAAATTGAATAAAGAAAAAAATTGCTCCGATGCTCCGCCATCTTGCTCCGGCCAAGTGACTTGAATGCACCTTAGACTTCCCAACTACGAACCTCCTAGGAAGACTTAAAGGCATCAACAAAAGTTGTGGTACTTAAAGAAATAGTTCACTCAAAAATGAAAATTCTGCCCAACAAATGCTGACACTGAAGAGAAGAAATTATTAAATAAAGTTGATTTGTTTTCTTTGCGCACTCAAAGTATTCTCGTAGCTTCATAAAATTACAGCTGAAGCACTGATGGCACATGGAATATTTTAACTATGTTCTTACTACATCTCTGGACCTTGATGGTGTCAGTTGCATTTCTGTCTATTCAGGCTGAGAAATCTCTAGTATTTCATCAAAAATATCTTAAATTGTTTTAAAGATGAATGAAGGTCTTACGGGTTTGAAACAACATGAGGGCCAGTTATTATTTACAGAATCATCATTTTTGGGTGAACTATCTCTTTAAATTACATGAACGATATTTTTTCAGAGCTTTTAAAAAAGTCATCTTTAATCCACGTTATGAGGATTAGGGATGCTCATTTTGTAACCGGTTAACCGTTAACCGACGGAAATAATTTTGACCGATTAATACAATTGGTTAAACGGTTTAAAAGGTCTTTTTTCCCCCATTAATTGATCAAAATACTTTAAAACGTTTGCTGGATGATTAAAATAAAATAAACTTGCATTTCTGAGAGAAAAAAAAAGATAGATCGTCTAGGCCTATAAGTCGCATTTTATTATTACATTCTGAAGCCGACGCGAAATGTTTAAAAACACTATAAACATAGGCTAGGCTATTTTAGTTTCCCCTCACTCTATAAAAAATTCTTCAATTTAACAATATTCAGGAAAGAACAAAGAGGTAAAATATAAGAAGCTAGGCTATATAAACGACAAGCCAAAATAAATTCATTAAGGCTAAAGTGAAACTGAAACTAATGTCGGGTCTCTCATTCGACACAAATCCAAATGTTTACGTATTTGAGATGTATTTAAATGCCAAAATATTATTTATTACATAAACCTGGTTTTGTACTTCACTTGCATTCCAGTATCCACATAAAACAAATGGTTTGGCATAATATTACTTCAGTGTGTTGATAACGATTAAGCAGTGTGATTTTTTTCCATGTTTGGCTGACTGTATTTTATTATGATAATGGAAATGCTTTTTCCTTCTAACAGTGGAAACGACTCCTTCTAGTCATACAGATAATCGAAACTGTAAACGGTTTGCGTTTGTTTGTGTACATTCACAATAAAAACAAATCTTTGTGCTTTTGCAAAATAAAGAAAAATATAGGATGACGCTTTTTAGCCGTCTTCCTTTCGCGCATCACAAAAATGAACCAAAACTCTGCATACTATAGCTACTTGTTGCACAGTTTTTTCTTTCGTTTTGTTAAGTAAAAATATTTATTGTATAGGCCTATTCATTCATTATATATATAGCCTAGCTTTATGATGTTTTTCTCCGCTGACAGAAGCGCTGCAAGTGCGTGATGTGATGCGTTCATGCGATTCCTCATGTTTTGTTATTTGCTGCTTTTTGCACACGTAAAATTAGTCACTGGAAAACAAATTTGGTTATTTTTAACGAGTCACAGACACTTATCCTTTTTAAAATAATTAAATTCTATTTTAAAATAATCTTGTCGGTTAACGGTTAATAATCGGTTAACTGGCGTCGGCTGTCGGTAAGGAAAAATAACCGAAATGAACATCCCTAATGAGGATCAGTGAGGCTTTGATTCGTTAGAAAAACAATCATGACAACTTAAGTGTTTTCTCAGTTTTATTTTCAAATATAAAACAGAATCAGAGACTTGCTCTCAATAAATACAGAAATTTGATCAAATGATGAATGTAAAAATAGAGACACAAGCTGCACTAGCTTTCCAAACATGAGTGCACATATTAATGCTTGGGATAACAGTGATTTATGAGAAATGATCCCAATTCATCAGATCATACCAAAATGGGTTGTGAACTTAAATGTAGAATGATATTTCTGGCAGTCCTTAAAACTGAATGCTGGGAAATGTGTTTTGGAAATGCCTTCACTTAAACAAAAAAACATGAACGTTTGAGTCATCTTTGGGCTATTTAGAAAATATTAGGCACGTCTTGCAGAAAGTTTTATTTCCAGTTATCCCTGTGTCAAAAATGCCACATTTGAGTACAAAATCTGATGCAACTGCATGTGAGCTGACAAACATCCTGTGAGATGAAGAAACCTGAACAGTTTACTACCTACAAATGATGGCACATTGCAAGGCTAAAGGTACAAAGTTTTCCTTAGCTAACCAAACATCACATGTTGCTGTGACAATGAGAACCAGAACTACAACAATGTCACAAACCACAAAGTCCAGTTCAAAACAGTAAATAAACTGTAAACCTGTTTCCATGCTACCATATGATGAACATTTGTTTGCACAAATGGTAAAGTACTTGTGCTTGTCTTCCTGACATGATGGATTGTCGCCCCCCTCCCAGACCTGGCACAGCTGAACACACGAGAAATTCGCAATCGAGTCACATCATCATGCTTTAGGGATGAAACCATTTGACTGTGACGAGAACTATACACAAGTTTGTGGTTTTGAGGAGCAGCAATCCCCAGTACCCAAAGCCACAATGGGATGAGGAAACCAGTGCAGAGGTGTTGGAAGTCCATTCCAAGTTAGATAATGCTGTGGGAAAGGCTACGAGTCCTTGAGCATACTGATGCGGGCAAAGATTTTCAGTGCTGGGCCCAGTTTGATGTTCATGGTGCTCATGAGATGATCCTCTTTGAGGAGCATCAAGGCTTGGCCGTCGATCTCCTGAGAGCGAAACTCTTCGGCGATCTCCTGGCAGCCTGGTGCAAAAGAGATTTTTAGTGACTTTTAAACACTTGTGACCCCCCAAAAAAAAGCATTGGAACATTATGGTAACTACCTGGTAGAGAGCAGATGAATTCATAGACGTCCTCGACGTTCCACTTGGTGGGGTCGCTGGCCAGGAAGTGCTGCGTCAGCAGAGGAAGCTCTCTACTGTGATCAAATCTTTCCTCGTTCTGAAGCCTCTGGGCTCCAAAGCTCGAGTTGGACAGTGGTGAAATGGGCTCTTCGAAGCTGGACATGTCTGAGCACTGACTAGATTCACCATGACTTGGATGAGATGGATGTGGGGATAACAAAGACGCCCCCATGTTTGTTTGAGCGCTTGGATTCTACGAGAGAAGGCAAGGGAGACAACTAAGCACATTTCTGCACAGACAAACCTAATGGGATACTGCAATGAGACCGGAAGAAACAGCGATTACCCTTTTCCTGACTTCCGTGCTGCTGTTGTGATGATTGGCGTTGGAGGCTTTCTGTTTCTTTGGGTTCTCCGAGGTTGATTTTCTTGGGAAAAGTCCCATTCGCTTTGTGCATCCAACATTATACCTGGTAGAGAAGACAAGCAAGTCAAACATCCACTCGAACAAGTCTAAAATAATTTATAGGGTACAGAAGGATCCACATACCTCTTTGCACACACCGTAGAACAAAACCTCTTGGATCTCTTGAAGTTAAATGCGAAGTCTACACTCCCACAGAATTCACATGACAGCATTGGCTCTGCATTCTGATTACTCAGCTCTATGAAAGAATTTACATGGCTGATTGGACAACAGTCTGAGCATCAGTGATCCATCAAGGATGGAATACACTACACAATCTGAACAGATTTTAAAAGATTAGTTCATTTTCAGAATAAAAATTTCCTGATAAATTATTCACCCCCCATGTCATCCAAGATGTTAATGTCTGTCTTTTTTCAGTTGAAAAGAAATTAAGGTTTTGGAGGAAAACATTCCAGTATTTTTCACCATATAGTGAACTTCAATGGGGATCAACGGGTTAAAGGTCCAAATTGCAGTTTCATTGCAGCTTTAAAGGGCTCAACACCATCCCAGTCAAGGAATAAAGCAAAATATAATATAGCAAATATTATATATATAGCAAAATATAGCAAAACAATTTGTCAAAATGTAAATTTCTATACTTTTTAACCACAAATGCTCGTCTTGCACTAGCTTGACTTCATGCATTACATAGTCACGTTAGAAAGTTCACGCGAGACTAGGTAGAAGTACCAACCCTGTGTTTACAAAGCAAACATGCACCAAAAAAAAAAGTCAAACGCACTACAAAAAAGGTAAAACAACAATGTTGGACAATTTCAAAATTGGAGTAGGAAATGAGATAGAGTTTTTCGCTTTTATCCTATCTTTCACCTACCCTACCTGAGTTCACAGACAAAAAAAAACTAACCGTGCATGACCTTTCCAACGTCACTGGGTAGTGAGTGAAGTCGTAGACATGCATTGGAGACAGTGTTGCCAAGGTTTAAGCGACCCCAATAACATGGTATTTATCCCATGAAACTCAAATTTTACCAGGAGAATCCTGTCAAAAATTAACACAGTTTTTACCAGGGGACCCCCACCTAAACACAATTAAGCTAGTTTTGGGCTAGATTTGAGTAGCAATTTGGTGGGAGTTTTTTTTGTCAACACCTGGCAACCCTGATTGCAGAGCTAGTGCAAGATGAGCATTTGTGTTTGTTTTTTTTTAGCTTATTATTTCACTTGATGAGACTCATTTTTTGTGATTGTCATTTGGATTGTGTAGAGCCCTTTGAAGCTGCAATGAAACTCCAGTTTGGACCTTCAGCCTGTTGGCTACCATTGAAGTCCACTATATGGAGAAAAATACTGGAATGTTTTCATTCAAAAACCTTAATCTTTTCAACTGAAAAATAAAGACATGAACATCTTGGATGACATTTGGGGCGAGCAAATTATCAGGAAAGTTTTATTCTGGAAGTGAACTAAACATTAGGCATCACATTTTTGGTCACTTAAATGTAAATGTTTATGCAGAAAGTAGGCATCAGACACTAAACGACTGAGGATCACATGCTAGGAGACTTTCAATTCAATCCAAACACTAACTCACAACAAAACATTAGATTGTTGTAGACGCATGACAGATGAAAATAATAGGTGTTCAAAATATCAAACATGGTTGTCCAACTGAATGGAATTATGAGTCTGTGCCCAACATACACTATGTGATTTTCTGTGAAATCTGTCAACTCATCGGCAGACTAGCTCTAACTTTTAGCAACTAGATGAATCTTGTCCATACTGTAAATTGTGGCAAGAGTCATGTGGTGTATTTCAGCCGTGACCTTTACCTTGCTGTGAAAGATCCTCCATCTCAGAGTCTGCATTTTGAAAGGTCTGAGACTGCTTATCAAGGTCTGAATAAGCCTGATGCTGCTTCTGCTTCTTTAAATTCTCGATCAGCAAGGACGGACGTTCAACCTGGATAGAGCCACAAGGTGTTTATTAAAACACTGTTTAATACACAAGGACATATATAGCATGGTCAAATGTACCCATGTATGGGATATGTGCTTGCTCACTGCTTTTGAAACTTCTAACAAACTCTGCAGGTTTAAGTTATGACTGTGGTACATTGTCCACTAGAGGGAAGTGTGCCTCTTTTGAGTAACAATGACTTTATTTTAAAGCAATAGTGTACCCAAAGCCCATGTGACTTTTTTTTACTGTGGAAGACAAAATTTATATTTAAGAATATTTTTGTATGAGGACTTGGGCTGTCAAGCTACAAAAGTATTATTAAAAAGTAAAAAGTCCACAGAACACTACATTCCAATTATTTTTGCAGTATTTTACAAATGTGTGTTTGTTTAGGTTTGACAGCTTCAGTCTGACTGATTGTAATTAAATGCAAAATGAACGATCAGCACATTATTCAAAACTTCTCAGAAAATCAGTCATATGGGTTTTGTATGGCATGAGGGTGAGTAAATGACAAAATGACCACCAACTTCAGATGTCAAAACATTACTAGCAAGAGAATGTAATGTTTAAAATACCTAAAACGTTTTACTATTGTAACACTAACTGCAGTAACTATAATATTTTATTTAGACTTTTGCTACTTTATTTCAAACAGAGCAGCTGCAACTTAGCTGTTTCTAACACAATTAAGTTAGTTTCACAAGTGACATGTATCTAAGCAATAAGCCTAATAAAGAAAACCATCTCTTAAATATAGTTAAAATGCTATAGTTTTACTAAATTATCATGAGAGACCCCAAAACAGATTTCAGCAAACGTAAACAAAACACTGGACTGACACAACCAGCACTCACGGGAAAAGGTTCGGCTCCCTCCTGAATCACGAATCCCTCGATGACATGCGTTAGGATCTGGGGCTTCACTACCGCCTGTGGTGGCGGTTTACTCTCGCCATTTTGCGGAGCGCTGCCGGTCACCGTGGGCGCATTGTTGCCGCTGCCAGAGGTCATGGCTGGAGGTGAACTCACACCTGCCTTCACATTCACTCTGCCTGCTGACCACAAGCACAACAGCATCCATCAGAAACATCATAATACCGACGGCAGGTCCGACTCATTTCCGCGAATCGGTTCTTTAGAACAGCTCGTTTCAAAGATTCGGCTCAGTGATAATTTTACGTAGCTGCGTCATCACGTGCCCCGTGACATCTCGCCGTGGCATTTTAACACCCGTGTGGGTATATACCACTGTTTAGTTTACTACGTTTAGCAAGTTTATAGTGATTTCATGTCTCATTTCAGTATGTTGTTCTGATAATTTAGTGATTTCGAAACTCTAGATCTGCACATTAAAACAATGGTGAAATATACATTTCTTTGAGGAATACATTTCTGTACGTTTTATTAAAATTAACCTTATTTCGCAGGTTGATAATACTGTTATAAAAATGCGTAATAAACATTTACAGTATGCTCGTTATTGGTTAACCGCACCGAACGCTTCAATACTGTTCGTCCTCAAATCGTTCAGAACGGTTTTATGAACCGGTTCTACGGATTCATCGAAAACACCCGACTCAAATGAACGACTCATTCACGGTATTCCATGACACTCTCATAGGTCACTTAAGGTTTTTATAAAACGTGTGAAAGGTTGGAGTTAATGCGCACTGTAATGTATAATCATGACACATTTATAAACAACTCTAATTATTTGCTCACATGCAATCGTGTTAAACTGGAAAAAAACATATTCACGCCACCTGCAACCACTTGCTTATTCACCATCTTATTTCTATCTAATCTGTAATGTCTCCACACCGCAAACAGATTTATGAAGTGCTACGCGACTATTCTTAATACTACCTAAAAATGTCCAGATCAAAAGCAGAAGTTTGTTTAGCACTACCCGTTTCGAAAAACTGCCAAATGTTACGCTTGTACTGTAGCAGCACTATTCCCATGCTTCCTCAAGACGGTTCAAAACACTCACACTCGCATGCAAACCACATCTCGGCATATTAAAGACCAAGTCGCACCCTTCCGTCCCAGAACAAGTAGCGAGGAACTTTGTAACTTTATATCCCAAACATTTGGCAGGGTTTCACACTCAGACGAACGCTCACGCACAGGCGTCCTGGTGATTGTCAACAGCACACGCCTTTGTTCCGCTCACGCACTTTACTTACACTTTGAAACGCCAAACGAGGAAAACACTAAAGTGAATTTAGCATTCCAACGCTTCCGAGTACACTTCCATAATCCACTGGTGTTATATACAAAGCAGGACAGCAAATGATCCGATCCAAACTTTTTTGTGTGCGTGGATTTGTTTGTTCTAACCGATTCCCTCAATGTGAGCAACGGGGCCGCACTCTCTAATCCTCTTTGTATGGGGGAACTGAATAGGAAACATTGCGCAGCTGCGATTGGTCACACACGCTTGGAATTCTGTCCAATAGCAGGTCGTATTTAGCACAGAGCCGTTCCGTGATTGGCTGAAACTTGTGAGCGGCTCCATGACAGAGGCGCACGTAGGCAGAGAAAGAGCATCTAGTACTCCATGGCTATCTTTGGAATAGCATACTAGCATACTACTCATACTATTTTAGCAGCATTGAATGCCACATTGCAGTATGTTGGACTTTATTTTCTCATTTATACTGTAATGAATGAACAGGAAGCAATATCTAAATCTAAATTATCTCTTTCTTGAAATATTACTTTATTAGACTGTCAAAGTTAATATTTTTACATAAAATAAGATTGAAAATGGAAAACAGTGACATTTGTTTTTGAGATACGAGGTAATCTGGCAAAGTGTAGCTGGAAAATAGTTGGAAATGCCTTGAAAAAAAAAAGACTTTTCCACAAATGTATGCAAATTGTATAATATCCAAGGTACACATTTCTAGTAATTGTGCAGTTAATTCTTATTTTGTATTTTCATAAAGTTTTGGAATATTTGTGCTCTCCCCAAATTTGTCACTACTGAAACAGTAATATATGATTTAATAAGAAGGGTTATATTGGCCTATCAAGAGTCTATTTTATTAAAAAGTTTTCAGAGGTAAATCAGTAACAGTTACAATATTTCAAGTGATTTATGAGATTCGTTGTATTTTGAATCAAATTTTTCTTTGTAAAAGGTAGTTCTGAACAGTTGTACGCATATAAAAACTAAATGTTATAGAATAACTCCCAAAAAAGTGTGTTTAATTATAGAAACACTGTATTCGGTAGTGACATTCGATAAACATACAAACAGAATTTTCATACTTTTAAACACATTTACCTCAAAATGATAAGAAATATCTTCTCACACAAGAGGGGGACACATGAATATTTCCTGATCATAAATGTATCGGTGTAGTTAAAAACAGTCTCGGCTAATGGACTAAAACATACACTGTTTCGGTAGTGACGTGAAAATGTGGGACACATTTTTTTTACATAAAGTTTCATAATTTACAAAGATATAAAATAAATATTTTATCTGAACTTCACCTTTTAACAAAATCAAAAAGATCTTTTTAAAAACAACAATGGATTAAAATGCAAAAATGATTTCAATATCATTTTCATAAGTTGAAATTTTGGTGTTAGGGTTCAGGACAGCCAGCTCCCAACTGAAAGTACAAAATAATTGATGATTTTATATATATTTAGCTTACTGGTATTTTAAATATTATTGTGGGTTTCAAAAGGTAATAAAAAAAATCTTAGTAAACATCTAAAATTTGAATACTTAAATGCTTTTTTTTGGTTGTGGGACAACAGTTTTCTGTAGAGTGGCCCATATACAGTATACACTGTAAAAAACTATTTGTTGAGTCAACTTAAAATAATTTGTAACCTGCCTGCCTTAAAATTTTAAGTTCAGTAAACTCAAAAAAATGTTTATTCAACTTGAAATGTTAAATTATACTAACTGACAGCTTAGATATTTGAGTTGAATCAACTTAAAATTTTAAGGCAGCTGAGTTACTTACCCTTTTGTTAAGTTTAGCAAACACAAATATCTAAGTTGTTACTTAGTACAACTTAATATTTCAAGTTGAATAAACTTATTTTAGTTGACTGAACTTCAAATTTTAAGGCAGCAGGGTAACAAATTATTTTAAGCTGACTCAACAAATTGTGTTTTTTATTTTTTACAGTGTAGAGATATTAGTATCCCAATTATATAGCTATGGTAATATAATTTTTAGTTTATACACGCAGGGTTCTAAACCTATGCCAATTCTTTGTATTAGTGGAACAGAGCACATTGAAACTTTTGAAACAATTGATCCATGCAAATGAATCCACAGGAAAAAAAATTGTTTGTCTTCATAATCTTTAGTCAAAATCTTAAAATTTAACCACTCCTCTTTAACTGTCAGTCTACTGTGAGCTAGAGATTGCGAGGAGGTGTGCTAAAATCAAGCCCCGTCCTTTATTTTTTTCTCATGCAATATTCAGTTTCACTGACGTTACAATACTGAAGTCGGTTACAACTTCTGCTTCACATGGACTTCAAAGAGAATTACACTGTTTTATAAATGCAAAACCTGCTTATGATTGCAGACTGTTATTTATAGTATAAACATATATTAAAACTCCACCTCGTGCATTTAACGTCAGAAAATAAAATTGCAAATCCACACTATTGTATATGTCCACCCTGCATTAGCTGCAAGATTATATCACATTTAGAGCAGACACAAATGTATCGATAAGAGGGGTCTTGAGTTCCTCAGGGACAAAAGGACCTAGGGTGCATGTATAGTTCGTAAGATATTCAACACCACTCATGTGCCACATTCAGCAGCTGGGAGTCAAACACAATGGAGTCTTACAACAATTTTTTGTTAGCTGGGTAGTTGTCTGCTATAAATAGAAGCCTTATCCCACTTTGATCAATTCCGTGAGACTAACCCATCTAGAATGGAAATACCCAATCAAAGTATATGCTTTTTAGTCCCACTCATGAAAAACCACTAAATGCTTTTGATCTAAGACAAAAGACATGTTAAAACTTTTATGAATGCGCCGTGAAATTATCTGAAGTCAGCATGATACAATTAAAAACAGGACATGATTTACGATTCAAGCGCTTTGATGCCTCAAGCCATTTCCGTTCATAAAAGAGCAGTTTATCATCATTCATAATTTAACGTCTGAGGTTAGGCCTCCGACACACCTGCCAGACAGCCAGAGTGCGTCCACCTTTATTCTCACGTCCCACCGAGAACAACGGAGCTCAGACCCTCACCCTTAATTATAGCAGAAGCTGTCACACTCTCGCAAGTGCAGCGACCAGACAATAGACACTGGGGGTGTGACAGATCTACTCTTCCGCTTGAGGGGAGAGCTCGCGTTGTTGGCCTTTGTGTTTTGTGACTGGCAAACCTACAGATGGTGGTGACGTAGTAGGCTCTCTGTGTCTGGCAAGGTCAAGACTGCTGCAGGAGTCTTTGCTCTTGGCTTTGCAGTCATTATAGCTGGATGTGACCAAAACAGTTCTAATATTTCATGCCTCTTTTTTTAGATTTATCATATTTGTGTTTTATAGTGTGATATATACACTACCGGTCAAATGTTTTTTAACAGTAAGATTTTTAATGTTTGTTAATTAGTTCTCTTCTGCTCTCCAAGCTTTTTGTAACATTATACATGAACGATACTATTCAAAAACATTTTTTTGGGGAAAGAAATTATGAATTTTATTTAGCTAGGACACTTTGATTTTTTAAATTTCAGATAAATGCTGTTCTCCTTAACTTTCTATTCATCAAAGAAACCTGAAAAAATTCTACTTAGCTGTTTTTAACACAATAATAATAATAAATGTTTTTTGTGCAGCAATCAGAATATTAGAATGATTTCTGAAGGATCATGTGACTGGAGTAATGATGCTAAAAATTCAGCTTTGAACTCACAGGAATAAATTACTTTTTAAAATATATTCAAATAGAAAACAGTTATTTTTAAACAGTAAAAATATTTCTAAATTTTACTGTTTTTGCTGTACTTTGGATCAAATAAATGCAAGCTTGGTGAGCAGCAGAGACTTCTTTAAAAACAATTAAAATCTTACTGTTCAAAAACTTTTGACTGGTAGTATTATTTATTTATTTAACTAGATGTAAATTAATGTCCTGACATTTTCTCAGTTAAATAACATTACTTACACTACCAGACTAAAAATCTATATTGTATTTTTACATTAACATTAAAACCAAGTATAAATCTCATCAGTTTATTGTTTTTAAGCATTTTACATTTAATATCTCAAGGCAGTAACAATTTCAAAAATATATTTTATTTATGAACTGATAAATAATAAACTTATTTTCAGATCATTAGTCATCAGAGCTCAGTAAACACTGGTCATATACACGGAGATGTACCTTTAATTTAAAAAAACCTGATTGCTCACTTAAAAAAAACCCACAGACCATATTTTCAGGCCATTTGAAGTTTGATTTTGACTTGACAAAGTGGTTATATCTTGTTTACTTACTTTTTTAAAAATAAGTCTTCCCATTAACACCATTATATTGTTTATTCAGACCGAAACGTGAATGCAGAAGGCGCACGAACACAAGAGGCGGGATTTATCACATGAACTAATCACAGCCAAACATAACCAGTCATAGCCAATCATATAGTGATGGAGACATTGCCTCCTCTCACATGACTTTCCCCTATTCATTCTCAGTTACTCCCCAACAAACCCACCGCAAACTTTAGGGCATCTGTTAAAACTCAATGGGCTTAGGGGAGGCGAGAGAGACTGTAACTTTACCTGCTGGTGTAGCTGTTGGACAGTTTTCATTTTTGGTAATGAATTTTTGTCTCATCCAATTTTTTGAGGAGACACTGCCTACCTTGCCTCCTCAGAGGAAACACCCCTGTGGTATTTAAAATTATTCATAAGTTTGATTTTCAACTGCTAAAGTTGTTTTATTTAATATACTAAATATATTCATCATATATATTTATCCAATATTCATTCTGATTACATTAAAACAGAGGGAAACTTTAATCAAAACACTAATAATGCTTGCAGGGATTGTTCAATTAAAAAACAGTAAACAATACGCAACTAACAAAATAAACAGACGAAAGATAAAGATGAAGCAATGTAAAAACAAAATAATCAGTACCTTCTGTGTTTTCTGTCACTTGACTTTGTTTGACCGATTGGGATTGTTCTGTCTGGGTTGGCACTTGTGTTGGTATGGATAGCAGCTGCGGGTCGGGATCAACAGGGGTGTCCTTATCGGACACATCCTGTGGGGCTAGTCCCAGCTGGAATTGACGTCAGAACAGGTCAGAACAGGTCAGAACAGGAGCAAATAAGTGAAACTAACACAGTTAGGACACATACAAATCAAGTCCACTTACTTGAGTCTGAACTGGCTGGATCTGGACATTAACTGCAGTGAGCTGTAGAGGTGCTGCTTTGCTCTGGCTCAGCATGGGTGCCTGTCCATTCTGGGCAAGTGCCTGCTGACTCACAGTAGTAGAATGAAAGATGGTAGCTTGTTGGCAGGTGACAGGCACTTTGGGCAGCAGAGGGATTGAACACTGCTGGGGCTGAGCTGGCAGGGCAGGCTGAATGGCTACAGCTTGCACCGTGTGAGGATGAATGGTGGCGGCCTCTAAAAGCTGTGCTTGACTTCTCTGCAGTATCTGAGGCTGCTGCTGTATCACAAACTGCTGCTTGTGCTGCTGGAGCAGCTGATGGGTCTGAATTTGGGTATATGCTGGAAAAAATATAACAAAAGACAATCACATATGGTTGATGTTTCAGTTTCAGAGAAACACACATGATAACCCAGATACACTATAGTAGACAGATACACTATAGATTTTTTCAAGCCTGCAGTAGTTTTCATAGAGATGCAATAGAAGAGCCATTCTGGGTTCTCCAAAGAACATTTTGTGACATCAGTGGTACAACCGTAATTTTATGAAGCTACAACAATACTTTTTACGCACAAAGAAAACAAAAATAACGATTTTATTCAATAATGTCTTCTTTTCCATGTCAGTCTGATGTGACATCGGCTACAGTTGAAGTCAAAAGTTTACATACACCATGCAAAATTAGCAACATGTTAATTACTTAACCAATATAGGAGGGATCATACAAAAAAGCATGTTATTTTTTAAATTTAGTACTGACCTGAATAAGATATTTCAC
Source organism: Labeo catla (assembly GCA_012976165.1). Taxonomy (NCBI): domain Eukaryota; kingdom Metazoa; phylum Chordata; class Actinopteri; order Cypriniformes; family Cyprinidae; genus Labeo; species Labeo catla. The sequence goes on from VONZ01000024.1 coordinate 2,467,880, forward strand.
ATAAAAGACGTTTGCATATAGTCCACAAGAGAAAGTAATAGTTGAATTTATAAAAATTAACCGTTCAAAAGTTTATATACACTTGAATACTGTGTCGTTACCTGAATGATCCACAGCTGTGGGGTTTTTTTTGTTTGTTTTGTTTAGTGATAGTTGTTCATGAGTCCCTGTTTGTCCTGAACAGTTAATCTGCCCACTGTTCTTCAGAAAAATCTTTAGGTCCCACAGATTCTTTGGGTTTTCAGCATTTTGTATAATTGAACCCTTTCCAACAATGACTGTATGATTTTGAGATCCATCTTTTCACACTGAGGACAACTGAGGGACTCATATGCAACTATTACAGAAGGTTCAAACACTCACTGAACGAATATGTGTATATTTTTCCTATTTTGCCTAAATATCATATTTTTTTCATTTAGTACTGCTTTTCAGAAGCTAAAAGATACTTACATGTTTCCCAGAAGACAAAATAAGTTAAAGTTACCATGATATTCAAAAAGTTTTTAAAATGCATCTCAATGCTTTCTGAAGCATCAGCAAGTGTTTGAACCTTCTGTAATAGTTGCATGCAACTGAGTCCCTCAGTTGTCATCAGTGTGAAAAGATGGATCTCAAAATCATACAGTCATTGTTGGAAAGGGTTCAAATACACAAAAATGCTGAAAAACCAAAGAATATGTGGGATCTGAAGGATTTGTGAAGAACAGCGGGCAGTTTAACTGTTCAGGACATGAACAACTATCACGAAACAAAAAGGCTGTGGATCATTCAGGTAACAACACAGTATTTAATTATGTGTAAACATTTGAACGGGTCATTTTTATAAATTCAGCTATTATTTTCTCTTGCAAACTATCTTTTATGTGAAATATCTTATTCAGGTCAGCACTAAATAAAAACATGCATTTTGTATGATCCCTCTTATTTTGGTAAAATAATTAACATTTTGCAGATTCTACAAGGTGTATGTAAACTTTTGACTTCAACTGTATTTTAACAATTTCCTTACTACCTTTCTGGGCCTTGAACGTGGTAGTTGTGTTGCTGTCTATGCAGGGTCAGAAAGCTCTCGGATTTCATCAAAACTTGTTCAGAAATTTGTTTTACGAAGATGAACGAAGGTCTTGCGGGTTTGGAACGACATGAGGGTGAGGAATTAATGACACAATTTCATTTTTGAGTGAACTAACTAACCATTTAAGACTATATAGCACTACGTCCTAAACGTAATGCTTGTGAGATTCGCCAAGGATTTTTTCATTGTTCTAGCAAGTTTGTCTTGCAGACTTGAGGTTAATGGGTTCATTTGGCTGAGTTCAGCTTTCTGATCTGGAATGTCAAATGTAAGGTGTATAAAGCATAGCTCAACTCATCCATTCGTGAAGCACCATATGACCTGAATGAATCAGATGGCTCCAAGTAACCTTCATTTAGACATACTCTGACAGCTTGTGCTGTGGAAACTCAGAGGAATGTCAGCCCAATTTGTGCAGGACCTTTAATGTGCTGTGAGTCATTTGAAAATCTTGGTTCCAGTCATGAAGAGCGTAAACAATATGGCACTTTTAATATTGCTCTGTTTGTGAGCAGCCTGACATTGGCTTATGGAATTGTATAATTTGGTTGGTAAAACAATCTGTTAGACTGAACAATGGAGGACAACATTTGTAAATACTAAATACTCGAGACCGATAATCATTATTACTCAAGAAAATTAAATTCTCATCCCATGCTTTGCTTCAAAGAAGAAACAACTTGTGATAGGCAAGCGATCAAACGTTAATGGTCTTGATATCAAAGTCCTCCATACAAACAGAGAGTCTGTTCAAAGGTAGTGGGAGTGTGTTTGGTATCATCTTTGTGCTGTTCTGATAGTGTTAAAATGAACACAATATTAGATAGTGTGTCATATTCGCACACTCCTCCGGCAGCCTGTTAAGTTCAAAGCATTCATAGAATAGCAACAACAGATGCAGGCCTTTCTTTGAGTACTGAAGACCACATTCTGGTTTAAGTTCCACCCATGTTGATAAATAATTAACTGGTGGCCTTTCTCAGCCCAGTTTAATATGACAAAAAAAGAAACGTCTGCCACACTTCCTGGCCTTTGAGGGATAAGTGCTAAAGAATAGCATTTCCCCGGCTTCAATACTGCATGCTACTTCAAACACAAGTAAAAACGGAAACAATTTCATTCACGCCTGCAGTCAAATATACAGGGTTTTTTTTCATGTAAATGTGTACTATACAAGCGTTTTTGATGTTTTTAGTGTCTCACATGCTTGCCTTTTCAAGACACTGAATGCGAAAGAATTTTCAACTTTATAAAAACAAATTTTGAGCAAGAATGGTTTCTTTGTGAAATTGAGTCGTCTCATTTATTGATAGATTGTTTCAAAGCAGCTTCACAGTAATAAGAAAATAACAGTATTGCTGTTGTTTAGTTATAAAATGAATACAACTACAGCGAAAAAGTTTTAAAAAGACAACAATTTCATTATTCAGCGCAATTATTGTATTAACTGTCAATTTTGCAAAGTTCATTAGTTATGAAGTGCTCACCTCTGCTATTAAACACCTCTACAGAAGGCAATTGTTGATATTCAGTTTAAGTCAGTTTAGTGTTAGTTCAATTCAGTTTAATAGGCTACGTTCACACTGCTGGCAAATGTGGCTCAAATCCGATTGTTTTTGCTCATGTGACTAAGATCTATTTTTGTCATGACAGTGTGAACAGCACAAACCACATGGAATCTGATCTTTTCAGTTTCGATTTGTGCACTTTCATATGTGGTTCTAAATCCGATGCAGGTCAGAAGTTGTGCAACGCGACCACAGTGTGAACAGTCATATCAAAATTCATGCGACTTTTACATCACTCTAGATCAACACATCACAATTCTGTGCTCATGAGAGTCACTTCACAGATTTGACATACCCAAAATTATCAAGACAGTTGCGAAAGATAGTCAGTGGATGTATAGTGATGTGTCAGAACTCATTACAGTGACAACCCAATATCGGCCATTCTACAGAATTGGTCCAAACTGCTGTCCCACAACCAAAAAAACACATTTGAAAAGCAAGTATTCAAATCTTAGATTTTTACAAAGATTCTTCTATTATCTATTGAAACCCACAATAATATTTAAAATATTACTAAGCTTAACATATATAAAATCATAATTTATTGGGTACTTTCAATTGGGAGATGGCTGTCCCGAACCCTAACCACTAAATTTTAACTTATGGAAATGATATTGAAATAATTTGTATTTTTTTCCATTGTTGTGAAGTTCAAAAAAATGTCCCACATTTTCATGTCACTTGTTGTCCTATAAAATTGTCACTACCGAAACATGTCATAGTTTCTGTAGTGACAAAAAGGAACACATAATCCTCATATTTAGGGGAAATAAACCAAATTTTAGTACAGTTATGCAATTTTTTTGTATTTTAGTATGTTTTAGTAGTGTTTTAGTATGCAAGTTAAAATTCTGTAATGTGATGTGGTCGCTACCAAAGCATTACTGTCACTACCAAAACTGTGCAGTCACTACTGAAACATGGCATGTTATAATAGTTTTTGTTTCAGTGTATATTTAAACTAATGAATCCTTAACTTTGAAATCAGTATGATCAACTTTTTGCCTTTTACAAAGACAAATTGGATTCAAAATACAACAAATTTCATGAATTGCACTTGAAATATTGTTGAAAATGTAATTGTTATTGATTTACCGAAAAATAAATAAATAAAATAACAAAAAACTTTTTTTTTAATGTAGATGTAAGCAAAATCTTAATAGGTTAATATAACCCTTCTAATTAAATTATTATGACTGTGTTTTGGTAGTGACAAATTTGGGGAGAGGACAAATATCCAAAACTTTCTAAAAATTAGGAAATTAACTGCGAAATTACTAGAAATGTGTACCATGGATATCATCTGCATACATACAAATTTTTTTCATGACGTTTACAACTTCTGTAGAATGGCCCATATACAAGCAAAATGAGGGCTCGTATCATAAAAGTTTCAAAACTCTGCTCTCTTCTTTCACATCCTTGTCTTTATCTTTCATATTGCCTGTGCATAATTTCACTTGCTTCCACGGAAGACCACACGATAAATAAAAGCATAATCACTTACTTTATGTCCTCCGTGTTTATTTCCATATGACAAGTGTTGCCAAGTCCACAGTTTTCCCACAAAATTGGGCTACTTTTTCCACTCTTGCTGTGGGTTGTTTTTCAACTAACACAATATTTAGCCCCTGAAATGTGATTGGGTTAGTTTTGGACTAGTTTTGAGAATTGGGCAGATTTTGTTGTGAACCTGGCAACCATTCATATTGTTCTTTTGTACATACGGGTCAGTTCAGAACCATGATCTGTTCACAATGGAAATCTGATATTGGCCACATTTAAAACAACTGAACAGTTTTTTAAAAAATAGAAATGAGTGCTAAGGCTTGCAGTGTGAACATGGCCAAAACAGTTTATTATTTGTCAGTGCTGTTTTATCTGGCTTTAGAGCATAGGCGGAGTTTGACTTTTATGCGTGGGGGGGGCACCCACTGGCAGACGAGCCAGCGGCAGATTTGTATTATTTATTTATTTATTTTTTTTTTTATAGGCCTGTTCTATATTCATGTATTTACACCGGTTACATCACTTGCCCACCACCAACGTTTTGATTTTTTTTTTTTTATAGTAATAAAATATGATTTAGTTCAGTGGAGAACAGGCACTACAAATAAAACTGTGCGGAGTGCCGAACGACAGTCGCATCGCAGATCAGATTTTATTTTACAGCCTGCAGAGTGACGAGCTGACCGACAAGAAGAGTGAGGTCAGGCGAGACAGACAAGAAGATGGTGAAAGTTTTGGTGAAAGTTTTTATTTTGAAAGCCTGTTGACTTTTGCCGTTTATCTATGGTGGTTTTCCAACTTTTTTTGAACATTCCTTTCTAATTTATTTGGTTGTACAGTGTTTGCTGATTTTTAATTTGTGTAATTTTTTTTCTTATTCGTTTTGCTAATAAACGTTCTACGTTCTACGTCTTCTTATAGCTATTTATTTGGTTCCACGGTGTTTACCGATTTTCAGTTTTGTATACTAGGTTATTTAAAATTTATGTAGGCCTATAGCCTAAGTTATTTGTTATTTTATATTAAGCGTATAGCATGGTGTAAGCTATTTTTATTCGTTTTGTTAATAAAAGTTCCATAACTAATGTTGTATTTTGTTGTTGCTTGAATGGGATTCAAGCAATTGACGCCGAATTGCCGCTAATTTAAAAGTGAAAGTAAAATGTGCAGTGCGCATTTACAAGCTGTTTAAAAGCGAAGGAAAGTGAGTGAAACGAGGGAAATTGAAGATCTGTGCCATTGTAGTTCGGAGCCAGTTTCCTACTTTCCTCATAACTGAGAAACTTGTTTTTGATATAGCCAAACAGTTAACTTGCAAAAGCGGGAAAATAACGAAAAGAGAGTCCTCTCTATCAAGACAAGTTGAGAATCATGAGTCGCGACTCGCAAGGATATGTGGCTTAAATTGAATTTAACCGAAACGTACTTATTCTACCCACTAAAATAATAAGATAATATAAATAAAATGAAAAAAATACGAATTATTTGATTTTTCATAGCTCAGACAAAATCATGATTGGCTCTTGTCTGAGCCCCCCCTAAACTCCGCCTATGCTTTAGAGGAACACTTTTTTTGAGAATTGGCTCATTTTCCAACTCCCTTAGAGTTAAACAGTTGAGTTTTACCATTTTCGAATCCATCCAGCCAATCTCCGGGTCTGGCGGTAGCACTTTTAGCATAGATCATAGCTTAGCATAAATCATTGAATCTGATTAGACCGTTAGCATCTCCCTCAAAAATGACAGAAGAGTTTCGATATTTTTCCTATGTAAAGCTTGACTCTTCTGTAGTTACACCGTGTACTAAGATTGACGAAAAATGAAAAGTTGCGATATTCTAGGTCGATATTTCTAGGAACTATACTCCCATTCTGGCATAATGGTCAAGAAACTTTGCTGCTGTACCATGGATGCAGCAGGCGCAATGATATCACACAGCACCTGAAAATAGTCTCCCTCACTTTGGTTACGTTGATAAAAGTTAGCCATTATTAGGGCAGAATAAGAGTATAGTTCCTAGCCATATCGACCTAGAAAATCGCAACTTTTCATTTTGGTCGGTCTTAGTACACGATGTAACTACAGAAGAGTCGAGCTTTAAATAAAATATCGAAACTCTTCTGTCATTTTTGAGCGAGATGCTAACGGTCTAATCAGATTCAATGATCTATGCTAAGCTATGCTAAAAGTGCTACAGCCAGACCCGGAGATCGGCTGAATGGATTCAAAAACGGTAAAACTCAACTGTTTAACTCTAGGGGAGTTGGAAAATGAGCCTATTTTCAAAAAAAGTGGCGTGTTCCTTTAAACTAGTTTAAATCAAAGAATTAATTCTTCGTTGAATTCAAGTGTTCATTTGGATTTATCCGAGCGGATAAATGGTCTGTGTGGCATGGGTTAATGAGGAATGCTGTTTTGTTCCGCTTTTGCTGCATAAATGTTATATTAAACATTTAGCGAACTCTTGTTATCGTTTTATCAAGGAAATTTATATTGCAATAATTATCGTTATCGTTTTATCGCCCTGTCCTACTTCAAAGACGTCAGTCTAGAGCAGGGTTCCTAAATTTAGCCCAAACCCTGATTAAGCTCCCCTACCAGTCTTTTTTAGTAATTCTGAAGACTTTGATTAGCTTGCTCAGGTTTCTTTGATTAGGGTTGGAGCTGAACTCTGCAGGGCGAAGGATTTGAGAAATCCTGGTCTAGGGCATGCCAATGGCCACATAAACAATTTAAACTTTTTCTCGGACTATTGATTTTAGTGAAGTGAAGGTGGTGGCATTCCTCTGCCCATGTACAGACATTATTGGTCTCTGAAGGAAAAGCTGATCAAAGAATCTGAGAGTCCAACCTTGATCAAAATGCTTCATGGAGACCCAACACTTCAATTCTGCAGTGGTCATTTCTAAGAAATGACTGGTTTTACTTAGGTTTCTCTCCAGTTGTGGTCCAAATACTTTGAGGTTCATGCTCCTGGCTATATGCTTTTTTAGTCTAATGAATTCCTTATGAAGAAAACATGGGCAATGGGAGAGTGAGCCATTGAACACACCATTTACATTTACCAATTGGTTTCTCCATAGACATTTCCTCTCTAAATATAGAATTTCCACCAAAATTTACCATAATAACAGGTCTTATTTTAGTAACTACTAGAACTGAGCAGATGCTTAAACAGAGCTGAGTTTGCTTATCAAAATGTTATTTGTAGGTACATGAAACTCATTTAAAGCAACAAGTGTGTAAAAGAAAATACACTAATGGCTGGTGTTGCCAGTAAGTACTGACTTTTTTCAAGGCTCCAGTTGGTTTGTCTCTAGCATTTCTGTGTGTATATTGGTGCTTTCATGACAGGAAATGGTCAGGACCTTACCACATGCACAGAAACCCACACCCACAAATAACACATTAGCCGGCTTGTGGTTTCCATTTGTATCGGATTGAAATTGTCTGCTGAAGGGTTAGCTTGTACTGAGTTTGGCTTGTTGCTATTAATACACCCGTGACGGATACTGTGTTATGAGATTAATGGACAAGAAATGTAAGAACAACAAGTAAATCTTTATGTAACGTTTAAAAAAAGTGTCTTTCATAGGTCTACACAGGACGTACTCTTGGGTTCGAAAAAGGATTAAAATAAAACAGAGCACAGTGGTTTTCAAGATGCATTTTTTTAAACTGGTTTTAGTTTAACTCGCTTAGATCTTGTATGTTTTTCATTACACAACCATCATTCAGAAAAAGGAAAAATCCTGGCAGAAAATTACCAGGATGTTTTCTATTAAGTTTACAGAAAACGCTGAAACACAACGCAATGAAAAATTCAAATACAGGCAAAAAAAAAAAAAAACACACTGAAAATCCATACGGAAAATCCCTTCATATTAACACGATACATTGGGTTGTATTTTTTATGGACTTTTCTTAGAGTGTACAAAGCCCTTTTGTGTCAAATTATTAAATTTAATCAATAAATTTAAATAGTAGGACATGACTGCAGTTAACCTGCGGTTACAAATGCATTAATAATGTTTTGATGTTTTTTTTTTTTAAAAAATGTTCAGTATTTGAAATGATTAATTGGTCAATTTGGCTTCCAGTGACTGTTTGCTTTGTTTAGAGCAAAAACAGGAATTTGTGTCTAAAATGTAAGTCAATTAATATTAACTTGTTGTTTATTGGACTGTTTTATAAAATCAATATCATACTATACTGATATTTGGAGAATAAACTGTAATCTAATAACTCTATTGGATGATATAAATATAAAAGACATATAAAAGTCATAGGGGGGCATTTTGCCCCTGTTATCTTGAATTTGGGGGGAATTATAAATGTATTTTAATAGACTAAATCACGCACTGAAATAGCAGTAGTCTAACCTACATCTATGCGTTGATTAGATGTACTTGATAATGTCAAATCTATGGAAGACCGTTTCTGCCACTACATAAAAAATAAAAACAAGGTTATTGTGAATTTTTTTTCTCACAGTTCTGACCTTTTTTCCTCAGAATTATTTTCTCACAATATTTTTCCTGCAAATGCGAGATTATTATCTCGTAATTCTGACTTTTTTCTCAGTTACGAGTTTATACCTCACAATTCTGACTTTATTCTCACAATTTTTTCTCAGAATTGGTTGATATAAACTCGCAATTGCGAGCTATAAAGTCAGAATTGTGAGATATAAACAGATTTCTGAGAAGAAAAAGTCTGAATTGTGAGTTTCTCTGAGTGTCTCAAAATGGCGAATTTATTCTGACTTTATTTCTTAGAATTTCGATATAGAATTTATATCTCGCAATTCTGGCATTATCTCCCAATTCTGAGAAAAAAGTCAGAATTGTAAGATAAAAAGTTGCATTTACCATCTTAATTTTTTTATTTTGTGGCAGAAACAGGCTTCCATACAAATCACATTCCGTTTAAACAACAATTACAATATTATCGTAGACGATCTTACACCCCTAGCAGACCAGTGTTCAGATTTGGTCTTTTTATGCAATGAAAATCAGGATAAGGTTGGGTCTAAAAGTCTATAAGACATTAATATAATATACTATTTGTCACCCTGGACCACAAAAACAGTCATAAGTAGCATGAGTATATTTGTTGCAATAGCCAATACATTGTATGGGTCAAAATGATTGTTTTTTTATTTTTATGCCAAAAATCATTAGGATATTAAGATCATGTTTCATGAAGATATTTTGTAAATTATCAACTGTAAATATACAAATGGAATTTTTGATTAGTAATATGCATTGCTAAGAACTTCATGTGGACAATTTTAGTGAGTAAAAAACTTTAAAGGCAATTTTCTCAGTAATTTGATTTTTTTTTTTCACTCTCAGATTCCAGATTTTCGAATAGTTATATCTTGGACAAATATTGTCCTATCCTATGAGTGGTTTTGAGGTACAGCGTCACATTTAGTCAAAGAAAATTATAATCAAAACATTAAAAACAAATCAATCATTTCAAAGACTAAAAAATTAATTTAGGCATCTAATATTCTAATATAACCTGATATAACTTTAAGTAAAAGTTAAATGACTGCAAAGAATTGTCATCTAAATGTAAACTTTAAAACTGCATTTAAAAAACTAAACAAAAATATCTCTAATATCAGACAGTAACTGATATGACACCAATATATTGTGCATCCATGGGTATAATGACTCACTAATTGCTTATATTGAATATATTGTTAATGTATATCACTTATTGAATGTCAGTAATTCAGGTGTCACTTTACAAGCATCTCACTTTACCAGTATTTAGGGGAAACAGTGTCATTGCACCAAAAAGGCTGTGCATCTGTCTCAGTGATAAAGGATATCCTTTCACAGAAGCTTGGCTTTGGGGGGCGCAAACAAATAGAGAATCCCACCAGCCACAAATACGCACATAGCAGGTGTGTTATCGTGAAACACTGCCGCCCAGTGTGCTCCTTAAGATCGCTGCCACAGCAACCCGACACCCGTTTAATGCTCAAGGCCAGATGTCCCTCGCACTTGAGCTTTTCTTGTTGCTTTCACTTCTCCATTAGTAAGACAATTGAGAAGCTACACTTTCACTGGATCCTCCTCTCGCTGCACGCATGTTAAGACGGCAACTGGACTTACCTGTGCTGATGAGAGGATGGCCCGCCACTGAGGTCACACTGGGACACACGTTAAGCTCCCTTGTTGTGAGGTCACTGGTTTTGTCATTTTTTCCCACAGTCTCTGAGGACGTTTCTGCAGGGCCGCTCTTTGCAGCAGCTCCCTGAGAGTTTGGCTCAGCTCCAGGACTCTTGAGCCGGGCCACTGCTTGGCTAGTCGCTGATGCCCCGGGGGACTGTTTCAAACTCAGGCTTTGTAACTGAGACTGGGAGAGAGAGGATGTCAGCGCCCCCTGCTGGCCACGAACAGCCAAGTTTTGCACCTAAACAGAAAAAGACAGAAATGTCTTTGGTGGGGCGTTCAAAAAACAGCATACTTTGTTATAGATGTAAGTCAAGTTAGGGTTACCTGTGCGCTGGTGGGCGGCGTGTTAATTGACAGCGCAGAGGCCTCCGGCTGAACTGCGGTGACGGAGGCAGCTGGGGTGAAGATAAGCTGAGGGGACAAAGGAACGGCCCGTCCTAGGCTCCTCGCTACTTGCACAAGATTGGTTTGCTGTGCCTGGAAATCACACCAAAAATGGCTGCTTTATACTAATGTATGAGTCACATTTATACAACAAATAGCAGGCTATCAGGTTTGACATCAGAGAGAGCACTTGAGCCATTTCAGCTGTTACAGTGCTGAAAGGACTGCATTTCAAATTCTGGCAGATCTCAAACAGCTCATTTACTGCTAATCAGTTCCTAGCCAAAACCTGTATTTGAGAAAATAGAGTTGATGTGCCAGCGAAAACATTTTCGTCAGCATCCTTAATGGGTTTTTCGAAAGATCTGCAGCTGTGCCACGTTTACTATTTAAGGCCAAATGAAAAAGATGTTGCAAGATGGCAAGTATGAATACTACACACACACAGACAATTCAGGAGATGAAGTAAAAGCAGGACACTGTATAATGAAGTCAGATGCCAATTGCTTTTTTCCATTTTCAAGAAAATTACTATTTATTCATGAGCAAATCTTGGAGAAGACTGTCTAGTAACAGTGCATTTGACTCGGCATATCTGTATAACCCACACTACAGTGAACGCAGCCATTAGGGGACCACAATGATGCATTTATATATAAGATTTGAAATGGGATCACTCCACAATTCAACACAGGGTGTATGGGTACTATGGCTATACTTTGGTGCCAAATTTACCACCAGAAGTTAGCTAAATATGACTAAATCTCCTTTTGGGCACATTTATGGACATATTTTATTATTCTTATTTAATATATTAAGTAAAATACAAACTTTTTTAAAAAGAGGAAGCTCATGATTGAATGAGTGTAGAGGTGAATTTTAAATAATTCTTCTGATTTGAGCGGATGCTGCTATTTTATTAACATGAAAACCGGGAATTTATTAATATATTACTTAGAATATTAATATATTATAAGTGTCTTTTCTTTTTTTCCCCATTTCTCTAATGAAAATATTTAAATCAAAACGAATTTTAAGTCTTTTGGAAACACTGTAATTTATATTATAATATTTAAGAAAAAATGTAAATATTTGTAGTTTCTTAAATGAAGTCTTAATAAAATAAAATAAAATAATCTGTGGTCATTATAATAAGAATTACACTGCCGTTCAAAAGTTTGGGATCAGTAAGATTGTTAATTTCCTTATGCTCATTAAGGCTGCATTTTCTTGATTGAAAATGGAGAAAAAAAACAGTAATATTGTGAAATATTTTTATAGTTTAAAATACTGGTTTTCTGTTTTAATATATTTAAAAATATAATTTATTCCTGAATTTTCAGCATCATTACTTCAGTCTTCTGTGTCACATGATCTTTCAGAATCATTCTAATATGCTGATTTATTCATTTTATTATCAATGTTGGAAACGGGTTGTGCTGTGTAATAAAATAAAATAAAATAAAACAAAATAAAATAATGGGTTATGTTTAATCTGTAGTCATTATAATAAGAATTACACTGCCGTTAAGAAGTTTTTTTTTTGTTTTAAAGAATTCTCTTATGCTCATCAAGGTTGCATGTACTACAGAAATATTTTTACAGCTTAAAATAATAGTTTTCTGTTTTAAAATATTTTAAAATATAATTTATTCCCGTGATACAAAGCTGATTTCCGAAGGATCATGTGACACTGAAAACTGGAGTATTATGATGCAGAAAGTTCATCTTTGCATCACAGGATTAAACTATATTTTAAGATATATTCACATAGGAACCACTTATTTTACATTGAAATAATATTTCACAATATTACTGATTTTTCTGTTTTTTAAATGCAGCCTGAATGAGCATAAGAAATCTTACTGATCCCAAACTTTTGAATGGTAGTGTATGTAAAAAAAAAAACAGTAGAAGTGTATGGTACGTCTTTATTTAGAAAGCACATTTGTACATGTGGTTGCGTGTGTGTAAGAGGATTTACCATTTGAGCTCGTAAATACATCTGTGCTTGGCTGGCGGTGAGTGTGGGTGTGGAGGAGTTTCCCAGAAGCACGGCCTGTTGGGCAATGCAGACTGGAACAGAGCTCCCGCTCTGGGCGCGACTGATCAAATGAGCTGCCGCTGGGGATGTGGCAAGGTTTATCTGTTTCAACAAGGAAAAATCTTAACAACATATGCTTCTTATTTTCTGAAAGCTGTGTAGTCGAAACAATAAATCATAATCTTTACCAAAACATTACGAATTATCACAATGAGCACTGTAGCACTGGAGACTTGTTGAGTGAGATGTCAGTGTCAGGTTTAATAATACTTACAGTGGTTTGGGAGGCCACAGTCTGCTGGGATGTAGTGCCATTCTGACTACAGCTTTGTCTTCCTGCCACTATACTAGCCTATAGGGAATGAATGAATGCCAGAGAGAAAGAGAGAGAGATGGTAAAAGAAGGAAAGACACAGAGACGGGTCACAAGTCAAACCCAGCACTCATTAATCAATAACAACAGCACAGAGCAAGACAGAAGGGAAGAGAGAGAGAGGCAGGAAACGGATCTCTCATTCCCACAGCAGCCTGCCACTCAACACTACAACCACACAATGCGTTCAGCTTGCCAAAAGAGATTTCCGTTGTGTGAAATATTTTAATCTCCAAAAAGAGTCATTATTAGTTAATTGCTTCCAAACAAATGATAAGTTTAAACTGTAAATAAAACAATGATTATTTGAGTATGTTTTACCAGAACATTTTTATGTTTAATTCAATGTTTTACTTGCCATTTCTTTGTTATTATTTGTCAAATTTACTAGCAATTTCTGAGTCAAAATTGTCTTACCAACATATTGTTTAGTGTAGGTATTAAGTCATTTTTAATATTCAGCAGTACATTTTAATGTGTCCATCAGATATACATAAACTTTTTTAAATACAAAATTAATTAACACAGAAGTGAATTTTAAATATTTTCTCTAGTTTTGGTTTGAGTGAATATTACTATCTTAATCATGTGCACTTCTAAATAACTAACATGAACATCTGCAATTTATTAAGAAACATTAAAGATGTTTCTTTGTTTTTCCATTTCTCTAATCAAAATGTTTTAAACACAACATGCTTTCTTTGAAATATTGTTCAGATTGGTAATCATTTTTACACTCCAGTGTTCTCAATCTTATGGAAGCCTGTTTCTTCTTTTTTTCTCAGAATTGCATGATACAAACTCGCAATACTGACTTTTTTCTCAGAATTGTGAGATTCAGAATTGTCAGAACAAATGCGAGTTTGTATCTCGCAATTCTGATTTTTTTTCTCAAGATTGCGAGATATAAACTTGCAGTTGTGAGTTATAAAGTCAGAACTGTTTTTATCTCACAATTCTGAGAAAAAAAAATCAGATTCTGTTCTGTTCTGACTTTTTTCTCAGAATTGTAAGATAAAAACACAATTCTGACTTTTTTTCTCACAAATGCGAGTTTGTATCTCACAATTCTGATTATTTTCTTAGAACTGTGAGATATAAACTCGTAATTGCGGGTTATAAAGTCAGAATTGCGAGATATAAACTCACAATTCTTACTTTTTTCTCAGAATTGTAGAATAAAAACTCACAAGTCTGACTTTTTTCTCACAAATGCAAGTTTGTATCTTGCAATTCTGAATTTTTTTCTCAGAATTATGAGATATAAACTCGTATAATGTCAGTTTTAAAGTCAGAATTGCTTGACAAACTTGCAATTGCGAGTCATAAAGTCAGAATTGCGAGATATAACCTCACAATTCTGACTTTTTTCTCAGAATTGTAAGATAAAACAAAATTATCACTTTTTTCTTAAAATTGTAAGAGAAAAACTCACAGTTATGACTTTTTTTTCTCGTAAATATGAGTTTGTATCTCACAATTCAGAATTTTTTTCTCAAAATTGTGAGATATAAACTCGCAATTGTGAGTTATAAAGTCAGAATTGCAAGATATAAACTCAATTTTTTTCTCAGAATTGTAAGATAAAAACTCACAATTCTGATTTTCGAGTTTTCACAAATTCGAGTTAGTATCTGGCAATTCTGAGAAAACAAGTCAGAATTGAGTATATATCGCAATTCTGATTTCATTTCGTTTATGTCATGAAATACTGAGGAAAAAATTTTTGAATCGAGTTTCTAACTCGCAATTCTGACTTCATAACTCGCAACTGCGAGTTCATGTCACAGAATTCTGACTTCATTTCTCAGAATTGCGAGTTTATATATCACAATTCTAAAAATAAAATCAGAATTGCGAGTTTGTATCACGCAATTGAGAAAAAAAAGTAAAAATTGTAAGATGTAAAAAAAAATATTTTTTTAGTTTGAAAATAACAGCACAAACCTCAGTACTTGCAATGGGTTTGATGAATTCTGAGATGTTTTGTTGTAATAACTGGTTTGAGTTCCTTTAAAGATTTAATGAAATGTGTATGATAGTATAAAAATTAAAAAGCTGGGTAAAAATTTAAATCAAATAGTCAATCACTTGCTTAACAATGGCTTATTTCTACCCTATTACTTTAATTCACAGCAATAAGCCATTGAACAAATAATTATGCTTGACACGCTGGCCAAAAATATAAATCATACTGTTCCTTAGCAGTTAAGTAATGCTTGTTCCCCTTGTTTTTCTCAAATATCCACAGGATGTGACTTTGCCAGAGCAGATTTTTGTTAAACGTTACAAAACATGCCTCTGGGCATTGCAAAGGATCCCACATCAATACTTGTCACAAGAGATGAATGACCCTGTACATGAGTTACTGACTGCACAATTCATAAAGAGCCCTGAGTGATTTTATTTAGATCTTATGAGCTTTTATTGTCACACAGTATTGTGTTTTAACCACTACCTCACTGTTTTCCCATACAGTAAAGCACTAAAGCATGCTTGTGCATGCACATTTTCCCTTTCATTAACATGTTGAGTATTTCTTTCATCTTTCCGAATGAAACACCTTGAGGCGAGACAAACAAGAAAAATCTTGTCCGAGCTGTCTCTTGATGTGTGCGCCCACCTGCTGCACTGCAGCCAGACTCAGGTGCTGTTGCTGTAGTGCTGCGGTCTGTAGCATGAGGTGTTGTTGTTGAGCTGCATACATCTGCTGTAGATACTGAGCTGCCGCCGTGCTGGGCTGCCTGTTCAAGGCCTGCTGGATGACCTGAGTAAGATGACACGGGATGGGATTATTACATGAACGTGAATATTATTCTGCCCTCTAAGTCCTTTAGGGGATATATTATTCATGCTGTATTTCACACCGCAGAGGCGTAAAGAAAAACATTTCGTGTTGTATAATGTGTAACCAGTACATAATGTTCTATGCAGAAAGAAGGACCAGAGTGAACACAGAGGGTCGCTGGGTGCACTGATATGGCATGTGGGGTCACTGCCATCCATCACAGCAGCCTGACAGCTTGACTACATTCCCTTTGCAGCTAAAGTAACATGATGTGTACACAGCGTCCTCACTGGACTGTCAACCACTGGATAGGCTATGCGAGAATACCTTTTTTAATTATGAAAATAATAACAGAACCACTGCTTTTATTTTTTTTTTCTCACTGTTTGGGCTTTCACTTAAATTATTGACCTTTTTTTCATTTGGATAAAAGTATTTACTAAACAAATAAACGACGGTTGGTGTAGGGCTGAGCGATAAAACAATAACAGTAATTATCGTGATATAAAGTTCCTTAATAAAACGATAACCAGAGCTCGATAAATGTTCAATGCAGTGTTTATGCACCAAAAGAAGAACGAAACAGCACTACTCATATGAAGCCCACCACACAGACTGTTTATCCACTCGACTCAAAGTTTAAACAGCAAGTTTACTACAGATGCGTTTACTCGGTTATGGAAGGCCAAATGGTTCAAAAACACATGAATTATAACACATCAAATACATAAAATATGTGGATTTAACATGTATTATGTGCGTTGTAAAATACAATATGCGTTAAATATGCATGTTTTACGTGTTTTTGAGATATTAAAATTCACATGTTTTTGAACCATTTGGCCTTCCATATTCCCTGATAAGTGTCGGTAACATGACCACTAAACAGCGCTGTGAGATCCAGTTTGAAGCGCTTGAATTCAGTGATGAACACAAATAACTCTGTGATTTAAACTAGTTTAAAGCTGGATAAAACAGCGCTGACAAACAGGAGAAATGCTGTGAGCAAAGATACAGTCCGAAGGCTTTTCAATCTACAAATCACCATAATTTACCATGGATTTACTGTAGTAACACTAACTGCGCCATAGTATTGTGATATATTCATATCAAATTTTATTATATTATTAATGCAGACGTACTAAATGAGTAATGGAATATAATTACAGTATTTTTTTTTGTTTAAGCTAGAGAGCTTGTGCATTTATACTAAATGTATATTAATTTTGTTAAGAAAAGATGACTGGAAAAGTGTAAAGAATTCAAGAATGTGACATGTTTGTCATGTTCTGACCATAAAAGTAGTTTAAAACCACAAATAATGGTCTGGTTTCTACAGCTTTCATTATAAGTGCAAAAAGCTGCCTTTAAACTTGAAAGAAATAAAACTTTGTCATAATTATCAATATCAACTGATATGAAAAATTAGATTATGTGTGTGTGTGGGGTTTTTTTTGGCCATACCACTCAGCAACAGATAATAGTTCTTACAATTTAATCAATATTTTGTCTTGTTTTCCATTTGTATATGTGTTCTTATCTCATCTTTAATTAATATTATTATTTAAAAAATAATTATTTAATAATTATGGTAACACTGTTCAATAAGACTTCATTTGTTAATATTATTTAAGTACATTATTTAACAAGAATTAACAACTATACTTATACAGAATTTATTAATCTTAGTTCATCTTAACATTATTGAAAACACATCTAAAATCAAAAGTTCTAAAATGAGAGTTAATACACTGTGAACTAACATGAACAATTATTTTTCTATTAACATTAATAAAGATTTTAAAAATGCTGTAAAAATGTTAGCTAATGCATTTACTAATGTTAACAAGGAGAGTTTTATTGTTACCAAAGTGTTAAATTAAGCGTTACCATTATTTTATAAAAGTAATATTTTAAACAAATGTTTTAAAATAAAGCTATTAATATGATATGGTAATATATAACAATTTTAATTTCTGCAGTGTATTTAAAGAGAGGTTAATTTGAGGAACTAAAGAAAGACAAACTAAAAACATAAATACATTATTATGGTAACTCTTTACAATAAGGTGTCATTTGTTAACAATAATGTATTAACTAACATAAACGTGCAATAAACAATACATTTATTACACTATTAATAAATCTTTGTTAATGTTAGTTCAAAATACAGTCGTTCATTGTTTGTTCATGTTAGTTCACACTTGTTAACAAACACAACCTGTGATTTTAATAATGCATTAATAAATGCTGAAATTAACATTAACTAAAATTAATAAATGCTGTAGAATTGTTGTTCATTCTTAGTTCATGTTAACTAATGTATTTAACTAATGTTAACTAATGAACTTTCTTATAAAGTGTATTCATTATTGTTCCTTAAGTCAGATAAGGATAGATATCCTTAAAACAAATAAATGGTCAAAACATTCACAGTATTTTTAAAAAGCAATATTATGTGGCTTACAGTCTCTTAGAGAATAACATGTTTAACAATGTATGTATTGCCGAAAGAAAAACTGATTTTACCCTGTGAACGGCCAAATGTTGAGCTCTCTTGAGTAAATCCAGCTGGACCCTTACTGACCATGTGCTCAGTGTTACGCATACTAGCATTCAAATTCAGCTGACATCAGAGATCCTGTTCTGTTCAGCCAATCACTGCTGGTCAGCTGTCGACTCACTCTCATGCACTTCTGGACTATCATTCAGGATAGTTAAGGATCTATTTTATGGCAATATTTTTTTTTAAATACTGTGTTACTAAATAAACAACACTAAACACAAGTGACTAAAAAGAACACCACAATAATGATTAATTTTAGAAGTACTTGCTGCATATGGCCTGTAGATGGCGCCAGAGGATAATGCAATTTATGGGGACTTGCAGTTGGCTGAGATTTATTTCTACCTGAACGGTCTGTCTGTCTGTGATTCCTCCATAGACTGATATCTGAGGCACAGCCTGCTGTCTACTGGAGGGGTTTGTTGTAGTGTTGCTGCCGGTGGAGGCTGAGGTGGTGCTGGGGGTGGTAACACTGGCACTGGAGGCCACGTTGCCCTGCTCCTTCTCCTTCTCCATGGGGGGCCTCCGCCTGCCTGTGCCCGATCCACGGTTACTATCGATCCTTCACACTCCCCTCCAGCTGAAAAAGACAGAACAGCAACATGTCCATCACTGGAAGCTATTTTTTACTCCACTGACAGTGAGTAGTACATGTCATTGTGAAAAGATTCTGAGCTTGACAGCATCTTATATTCTGGGGTTGTAAAACATACACATACTGTGCACAGATCACTTTTACTGGATGTAGTTCCACTGTGGTCTCTGTTTAGTCAATCATTAGGATATTAAGATCATGTTCCATGAAGATGATTAATTTTTGATTAGTAATATTCATTGCTAAGAACTTCATTTGGACAACTTTAAAGGCGATATACGATATACTTTTTTTTCCAGATTTTTAAATAGTTATATCTCGGCCAAATATTGTCCCATACATCAATGGAAAGCTTATTTATTCAGCTTTCAGATGATGTATAAATCTCAATTTCAAAAAATTTACCCTTATGACTGGTTTTGTGGTTCAGGGTCACATTTAATAGCAGGTATGATGATAATTTGAGGATAGGACGAATGGGACGTCTCCAGCAAGTCAATTTTGTTGCTTCTGCTCATAAAAGCACTTAAATATTATTTATGGAGTTACAATATTTTGTCATTTTGGGTTTTATTATGAATGTTTAAAGCAGATGCAACAAAAAAGTACCACATAACAATGTCCCCATCACTTTTTAAGACAAAATTACACCAAAGGGTGTGATTCTCAAACTGTTCTGTTCATACAATTTATATCCGAGCCACTACTGTATGAACAAATAACTGGTGTGACTTCTCTTTTTGATTCTCAACGATAACCTCTGTAACCATATCAACAATGACTGAAGTAAGTATGATTGCGCCGCCGCGAGTTAATTTATAAAAACTTAATTTACTACGTTCAGTGCATTTTATTAGCATTTGGACGACAACACTGATGGGAGCAGTTAAGGACAGCGACTTAATCTAATTCGGATGATAGAATGTATTTTTCTGTCTATGTGAGTTAACCACACATGAAGCACTCAACACTAACCCAAAATGTATTTTATGACGTGACATGTAACTAGTTGTCTGGTGCGGTTGTGTTTACAGCACGTTTTACCGAAATTGCATTTGTGAATTTTGAAAAATGTAAAGATGTCAATTCGGTTATAAACTGTGGTTGTCACTTTAGTTACTCACCGAGTGCGTGTGGACGTAACTGTACCTGTAACTGAGGGGTTTAGACTTGTTCACAGGAAGAACGACAGCTATATTAGCGTTCACACCAACTCGAGATAGCGTTCTGTTTATCCTGTGTAACAGTATGAAAATTTCTTATCACGATTGTAGTGACCAAAATGATCACGTTATCAGTATTATCGCGGTATTGTTCAAATGTGCTTGAATTTTTCAAAAAGCAGTGACACATAAATCGTTTCATCAAACTTTATATTTAAAATCAACAAACAACAAATGTTTGCATAAACACTAAAACAACAACATTACCAAATGATGTCCGGATTTTAAATGATAACATGGCTGACAACAGTTTATCCACTGATCTATAATGGAGAGTCATTATAGATAGATCAATGAGTTTATCTAATAACAGTTATCGAAATGTTCAAATAAAGCTTTGAAAATTTTTCATAAAATGGTAAAGATCACAAACTGCACACAGACTGAACGTAAATGTAAGTCTTTGTAAATCCACTCTGTGACACTAGGTGGCGCTTATGGAAAAGCTGAATTACAGCTGTTACCCGTAACCTCCGTCAACGTGGACAAAGCAGCATTGAGATTAAGAACACTACTTTATTAGATATTACATGGAGCGAAAATGAAAACAAAATGTCATTAAATATTTCTGAAGACAGTCAGAACATTCAGAGGTACATCCATTTAATTAGTTCATTCATGTATTGATTTGGATAATTCCCTCAGCACCATTTTAAAACCGTCCAGCTTTCCGCCATGCTTTCACACAAAACGAAACTACTCTGCGTTGTGTGCGCACACGAGACTGTTGTTTAAACTTTGCTTTATGCTGGATAGTATTTATTCACTATTAGTTCTTCAAATAGTGGTCGAATATGTTTAATGATATTTAAAATATGAAACGGTAATACTAACTGAGGGGAATTTTATCATGATTTATCATCAAACCGGTTATTGTTCCATCCCTAATCCTGTGCAGCTTTAAATGCTGAGTTCTTTAATTCTGATTGGATTTTAATGTTTTTATATCGTTCATAAGGTGAAAACAAAAGTTTTGACTCCAACAATATTGTTGTTCTGTGTCAATACATTACAGTATTCACCTCATTTTTCTATAAGAGTGGGTGCAGACGTTTGTACATTTTATGGGTGTGGCATCCAGTCTCATAGGTGTCCAGCTATTTTTTACTGTACAGCTATTTTTAACCGCAATTATTAAGTGACCCTGAATACCTTGATTAGCTGGTTTAGGTGTGTTTGAGTGTGGTTGGAGCTGAAATCTGCAGGATGGTAGCTCTCCAGGAGCAGGGTTTGAGGACCCTGCCCTACTGTCTGGTGGACTTAACAGACACGCGTACACGGCGGCCATTGTAAGTCCACAAGACTGAAAGTGCACATGAAGTGTGCCATTTGGGACAGGGCCAGAGTGTTTTCACGACACGTCATCAATCGGCAATATTGGCGGCACTGAACGTAAACAATGGCACTGAATCAAATTAAACTCTCATATTTTGCTGATTATTGGTGTTGAAAATGGTCAATTATTGTCATGTTTTGGGTAGTACTACTCAGTCGGACCTGGAAAAACATTCAGGGTACTATAGACTGCCAAAAGTTTTAACAAATCAAGGAAAAGAGTGCAAAAAACTGCCTGAGGAACAAAAGGGCGTTTGTGGTTGGCCAAACTGAACCAGAATTTCCAGGGCAAGAATCGTGACAAAATTCATGTTTGTTCTTATCATTTCTGGTCAGGTAGGTAAAATATTAGGCTAATATCTTAATTAATACTGCTCGTACGTATCTTTACCACCTATTACCTTTAGTTTGTCAAAATATCACGCCCATTCCTGCTTACTAAGTCCTTCTCTATATGATTTAGCAGCTTCCACACATTTTTTCTGTGGTTTAGACAGCATAAATGAGCAGAGCAATGTATTAAGTAGTACATTAAGTGTGCAATCCATGCTATTGTTTACATCAGAGTATGGCCAGTATGACCGCGCATCCAGGTAACTTACCAAATCGTGACATAAGTGCAAACTGTCTTGTTTGTGTTGTGAACTTTCCTTATCTCACAGAATTTTAATTCTTAAAAACTTTATAGTTATTGTTATAGTACTTGATGTGAACAGGCCAGAAAACTACAAACCGTAATCCGCTGCTGAGTGAAACCTGTATGTGTTTGTGTACACATATTTGCAATATACGTTCAAGTTTATGCATTTGTTTTGTAAATGGAATTAATTTTTTTTAATCACAAATTATATCATTAGCACAATAGTTTAATTACAAATTTTGAAGGAATGTGTGATATTAAATTTCTGGTCATAATACTGAAAAAGACGTAATTATTTTCACCCTATGGCTGCTAACTTCTATTTTACATGCTACTTCCAAAGCTACGAACAGATTCATTCAGATGACCCTCCAAATAACCGAGCTCTCTGCTACCCTGAGGGGAAATCAGCATTGAATCAATCAGACTTTAACCTGTTTTCAATAATCTTTGCTGTGCATTAAAATCCACTGAGTCCCATCTGACAGGATCACAATTTAATCCGAGCAGACAGGTCCTTTTCACCACTAAATCCTCTTATTTTGAATTCTCACTGAAGGTGACAGCTACACAGTTTGTTGAATGCTTTGCGGTTCTTGACTGCCTAACTCTAACACCTTTCACAATTGCAGGCCTCAGTTCATTTATGATCCACGTGCCCACGCCAGCTCCAGTAGCTCTGAACAAATGTGAAGACTGATCGGCTGGAACAACATAACGCAGTCATGACAACAGCACCAGAGGCAGTCCCAGGCTTTGATCCATTTGGGGATCTCATAGACCAAAAGAGATGTATCAACAGGCTCTATAACATGCTGAAAGCAGGATTAATGCTTTCATTTCCACTCAGGTAAAACTGCTTTTGTATCTTTTGATTGCATTTGGTAACGTCACACTTGAAATAGTGATTTTTCTCATTTAGAGGTAGTCATACATGAGACGACGCATAGTATGCCAAAAAAAGGGTGCATTTGGAATGACAGATAGATTGCATTTTCAAAATTGTGATTAATGTTCAGTAAAAACAAAACATTCTTGGATTATATCTTAAGAAAAAAAATATACAAAATCTGTCACTGGGGCAGTACCTTTTAAAAAGATACAAATATTTTCCATTTAGGTACTATATTTAACTTTTTTGGTACTAATATAAACCCTTTACGGGTAAATAAGGTACAAAAGTGTACCTTTTGAAAAAGTACTAGCCTGCTGACAGCTTTTGTACCTGTTTTCTGAGAGTAAACATTCTTTCAGTGTTAACAGGCTTTAAAAATATTTTTTTGTTTGATATAAAAATAACCACATTATTGAGTTAATGTACCACCTGCAGTTAAAACATTTCAAAGACATACATGTCTTTATAATGTCCCTATATATACATATACATGTAGTGAGAGAGTGATGGATAGATTACTTATAAATTGTAGTCTGTTACTGATTATAGATTACATGATGAAAACAAATTAGTAACAGAATCTAATAACCTATTTTAGGTAATGTAATCCGAGTACTTTTTAAAGGACTTTTAGATTACTTTTTATCAAACTTGTTTGAAACTTACCATTAAACATACCATATTGATCTTAAAAAGCAAAGAGGAAAAAAACATATATTTTATATATCTATAAGTATATATATATATATATATATATATATAATTTTTTTTGTTTACCTGCAAGTCAATGTGACCATTAACCAACATCAGAAAACATGTAAATGAGTTGTTAAATATTTTATTTTAAGGAGTGACAAAAATGTTTGGGAATCTCTGCATGAAACGCACATTAATAAACATGAAACGACATGCCCAAAGTCTTCCAGGTTTGAAATATTTTTTTCCAGACTTTCAGAATCAATTAACTTTGAATAATTTACCATTATGTGTCATTGTGTGAATAACATGTAATCATGTAATCCATAAAAAGTAACTGTAATCTGATTACAAGCATTTTAAAATGTAATATACTCTAATAACAAGTATTACGTTTTTGGAATGTGATTACGTAAACAGTTACTACCCAGCACTGTACGCTACCAGTCAAAAGTTTTTGGACAGTAAGATTTTCAACATTTTTTTTTTTTAAAGTCTGTTCTGCTCAACAAGCCTGGATTTATTAATATTCTGATTTGCTGCTCAAAAACATTTTTTATTATTATTAATATTATTATTATGTTAAAAAAACATACATTTTTCAGGTTTCCTTGATGAATAGAAAGTTCAGAAGAACAGCATTTATCTGAAATGGAAATCTTTTGTATCATTAGAAATGACTTTATTATCATTTTTGATCCATTTGAAGCACCCCCCAATTAAAATTATACTGACTCTAAGCGTGAATGGCATTGTGTATAATGTTACAAAAGCTTTCTATTCATCAAAAAATCAACTGTTTTAAATATTGATAATAATACTAATACTACTACTAATAATAATAAACAATCTTCTTGATCAGCAAATCAGCATATTGGAATGATTTCTGAAGGATCATGTGACACTGCAGACTGGAGTAAAGATACTGAAAATGTAGCTTTGATCACAGGAATAAATTACACTTTAAAATATATTCAAATAGAAAACTTTTAAATAGTAAAAATATTGCTGTATTTTGGATCAAATAAATGCAGGCTTGGTGAGCAGAAAAGACTTCTTTAAAAAACATTAAAAATCTTACTGTCTAAAAACGTTATATATAACTCATATATATAACTTATATAATTTTCATATTTATTCATATATATAATTTTAAGTACATGGCTGTCCACTTAACATGAACATTAATATTTCTGAATGTTCTGTGAACGTTCAGTTTTAAAAAGCATTCTTAAAAAGGCCTTAAACATTTAAATATATACATATATATTTTTTAAATAAACTTAATGAGAATGTTAGGACAGTGTTAGGGACTGTTCAAACATTTATGCATGTTGCATTTAAAAATGCGAGACGCATGGCAGTAGAATAGAAAAAATCCTTGCAAAAAATGTAAAAAATCATGAAAGCATCAAATTAACTGCTAGTAGCATCTTCTAGTAACATATAAAACATGTCAGAGAAAATTAATACTATGAAATAATGTAAGGTAGAACTTTTGTTTTTGAAAAAAAAAAACTGAACAGTATTACTGGCTGATATTTTTGATGACTCACAAAAGAAAGGTACATTCAGAGGCAGAGGAACTGATTAACGTCTCATCGTCTAAAAGTTAAGCATGTTTTAAAAGTGGCACGTTTTAGAATGTGTGACGTGCGAGACACAGCAAAAGGTGGGAGACACAAGCACATACAATTATTAGCTGGGAACATTCCACACTTGTTTTAACTACAGCTGATTCATTAACTCATGTTTGTAAAGCATAAAATTACTATCTAAAATCAAACTTTAAAATGTTGTAAACAGTCCACAGGCCAAAACCAAATCAGTTGCACTGTACTCACTCAGACAATCTGACAGCTTCCAACACAGCTTGTGACAGGATACAACTAGCAGCAAGCAGAATCCAAACTCTGACTCTTCTCTGAACCAAAACTCCTCCCATCACAGATGACTGGGACCCAATAATGTCATTATACAAACACACATCAAAGGCTGCCGCAGGGGGAAATGAGCTGGGCTTTTTCTTCTTGGGGGGGCTGGGAGGACACTTGTTGATCAAAATAGACCTGGCCTCACTTCCTTTACTCAGCTGAGGAACAGCTAGACTAACTACACCAAATGGAAGAGATCCTCTTCTGTAGTACAATACACCTGCTGTAATGTGTCTAACACGTTCAGACAGACCTAAAATTTTCTGGGGTGCACACTAAGAGAAAAGCAGCCGTAACACGGTACAACAACGAGATTTTCTATTATAACCCTAGATGTTGAAGTCATCAGAATACATTTGTGGAATTTGTTTGATCCCACTTAACCTTCCATTAGATGTGGAATCTTTCAAGGACATATAAAAGCTTAATACAGTCCATTCCCCATTACCTTGAAAGGGAGACTCGTCCCCTCTTCGTCGTTCTCCCCCTCTCTCTCTCCTCTCTTCTCATTATTTTATTGTCTAACACAACACACTACACATTATTCCACTCAATTTGCTCTCCAGTCTGCATTAGAGACCTCCTCACCACACAGCTCTGTAGCTAACCGAACGTCTAGTGCCATCATCATCCGAGAGTCCTTCCCGCAAAACCCTCTCACCAAATTGAGTTAGACTCATTGGAGACCAAAGTGCTTTTGCTGTAGCAACTAGGATGCGAAGTCTGCACTGAGCAATACAAATAGGATTAGCATGAGCGAGCCGGAGTTGTAAAAGACGAGGTTAGGTTTGAGGTGTTCGGGTAGAGATGGGTTATCAGCACAATGCAGCGGCCACATCAAACAATCAGGGCTAAACCCTCAGGGTGAATGACTGCAGATGGATGAGACATCCAAGCTGCGCCTGTCTGGACAGGCCACAGCCAGGTTAAACCAGTCCGCTAGGATCACAGCAACCTGGCCGTCAAAAGATGTTGAGTAACTGCTAAAACCAGTTGTGTGTCTTGTCATGCATTTGCCATGTCATAAATTGACAGCTTGGCTGAAGAGAATTTAATTAATATGTATTCACATGTCCTGCAGTGTTACATACTTGAATTTTAAACAACATTTTGCTGTATATATAATGTATTATGCATTAGCTTTTGTGAGCTCATATTAATTAAGAGACTATGACTGTGTGTGCAAATAGATAGATATACTTTAATATACTTTAAAATATAATGTATTTCTATGACGCAGCGCTGAATTTTCATCAGCCATTACTCCAGTCTTCAGTGTCACGTGATCCTTCAGAAATCACTGTTAAATGCTGATTTATGATCAGTGTTGACATTTTTGTGCTGCTTAATATTTCTTTGGAAACTGATACCTTTTTTCTTTGATTCTTTGATGAGTAAAAGTTAAAAAAAAAGCATTTATTCAAAATATATTTTTTTACTACCACTTTTTTTCCATTTAACACATCCTTGCTGAATAAAAGTATTAATTTCTTTAAAAAAAGAAAGAAGGCAAAAAAATGTACTGACCCCAGACTTTTAAATAATAGTGTATATTGTAACACAATTCTTTTAAACTTTTTATTTATCAAAGAATCCTGAAAATGATTAATTATAAATCATGCTGAAAATGTATGAAAATTCAGATTTGCATCACAGGAATAAATTGTATTTTAAAGTATATTAAAATAGAGAACTGTTATTTTAAACTGCAATAATATTTCACTAAATTATATTTTTTCTGTATTTTTGATCAAATAGGTACAGCATTGATGAGCATAAGAAACTTCTTTAAAAACATTTAAAATCTCACTGATCCCAAACTTTTGAACGGCAATATATATATAATATTAGACATATATTATTAGACAACATATTTAATATTAATATAAATTAACTATTATATAAAATGAAAAAAATATATTTATAAATAAACATAACCTAGATTAATAAATGCTATAAAAATTATTAATAGTTAGTTAATGGTAACCAATGCGTTAAATAATGTTATTAATGTATAATGTATTTTTATTGTGTGTAATATTGTTTTAGATTTTTTGTAATGTTATTAATTGATAAACCAGAGTGGTCCCTGGTAAAAAATATATATATATTTAAAATATATTTATCTCATACTAAGTACAGTACATTAAAATCTATTAACATATTTAATGACATCGCTTGAGACTTATAATAAAAATTATGTAATATATTAAAATTCTTAATATACATTTCTTAATATTATGCCTCAAATTGTGTTTTAATGTCACTATTAGTAAGTATTGTATGGTCTTTGAATAATATTTGTCTTTAAATGCAAGATATTTAGAGTACCTAAAGTATACTTGCAATAGTTCAACTTTAGCACAATCTTTAGTTGTACTTCAGCACTACTTTTGCACAATTAAAGTCCATTAAGTACAAAATTAGTTGTTCCAATTTAGCAGAGTTTAATTATACCAGTTTAGTATACCTAAAGTACAATTGCAGGGTATTTTTATTAAGTACATAAATATGTAAATGTATTTGTAGTAAACTTAGCATGAATTAAATGTAGTATATTCACATGTAATCACATAATCTAACTAATCACATTTAAACTAAAATTAGACCTGAAATTAACATGTCATGCTCACCACTCTGCTAGTTAAACTAACAGTCTCTCAGGATATTAGCTTCGCCACAGGATGCTTGTTGTCAGTTCTGACACCTTTGGCCAAGTGTGAGTAAACAGTAAAGCAATTAGGAGCTTCTACAGTTAATGGATACGTCAGACGTTGTGGCACCTCGAGGTCTGACACTCTGGAAATTCATTCTGTCAAATTCAATGGAGCTTATATCATTCAAAAAGATTTCACTGCAGCGAAGCACCTTGACGAAACATGTTGTTTAACAATGTGCCTGTTGAGCATACATAAATACTTGTCATAAATCAGAGACATGAGGAGCTGGAAAAAATAGAGAGCGCAGATCCTCTAACATGCGTGAGTCAATAACATTCTCTTCTATTTCTTCATTTATCTCAATCACATACAGTGATTCAACAAAGCCACCGCAAAATAGTTCAAAGTGAGAAATTTATCTTAACTTTGACAAGCCATTGATCTGTCCTGCCAGAACTCTCTCTTCTCTGGTATCCATCATTCCCCACGTTAGCACATTCCCTCTATGTGGCAACCAGGCAGAGGAGATTTGTGGCCCTCATTTCCTTAAGATCCACCATAAAACTGCCGGCTTTGTCTGCGAGGGCCACATCGTTGTTGAACTGAGAAAGCATGAAATATGACCCCCAAGTCGCCTTGGTATCAGTGTGAAGAGCCCGACAGAGGGGGGTTTCTCTGTCTGGCAGCTATCACCAGTATTTTTAGAAGCACTGTAGTTTGCATGACCCACCTTTAAAAAATAAAGGTCCTTAATTGGCATTGTTGGTCCCATGAAGAACCTTTAAAGGAGAAGTTCACTTTCAGAAGAAGGATGTAAAGATAATTTACTCACCCCCTTGTTATCCAAGATGTTCGTGTCTTTATTCAGTTGATAAGAAATTATGTTTTTTTGAGGAAAACATTTCAGGAATTATCTCCATATAGTGGACTTCAATGGTGCCCCCGAGTTTGAACTTCTAAAATGCAGTTTAAATGCAACTTCAAATGGCTATAAATGATCCCAGCCAAGGAAGAAGGGTCTTATCTAGCGAAACGATCAGTCATTTTCTAAACAAATTGACAATTTATATACTTTTTAACCTCAAATGCTCGTCTTGTTTCCTCTCTGCGATGCACATGCGTAGTCTGTGTAATCTGGGTCAGTACAGTTAGGGTGTGTCGAAAAACTCCTGTTTCGTTTTCTTCTTCAACGCCAAAATCGTCCTACATTGCTGTTTTGCCATTTTTTTGTAAAGGGCGTTTGATCTTATTTGCATGTTCACTTTGTAAACACTGGGTCTGTATTTCTGCAGCGATGTAGGACGATTTTGAAGTTGGGGAAGAAAACAAGATGGGAGTTTTTTGACATACCCTAACGGTATTGACCGTATTGAACCAGAAAAAACTTAGACAAGACAAACGTTTGAGGTTAAAAAGTATATAAATTCTTTTACTTATTAATTTTTGTTCTGGAAGTGAACTTCTCCTTTAACATCCATCACTCTTAAAAATAAAGGTTCCGAAATGGTATTTTTGCAGTGATGCCATAGAAGAACCTTTCAGTGAACATTTCCTAAAATAACCATTCTGAAGAACATTAAAAATCTAAAGAACCTTTTTTGACTATAAAGAAACTTTTCTACATTTGAAAGGTTCCATGGAACCACTGAGCCAATAAAAAACCTTTATTTGTAGGAGTGTACAACCTTACAGTTGCACAAAAGGTCTTCATAGCAGAAAAGGGTTCTTAAAATTATTAAAATGTTCTTCACACTAAGAAAAAAATGGTTCTTTTAAGAACTTATCACAGAAAGGTTCTCTGAAGAACCCAAAATGGTTCTTCTATGGCATCAAAACCAGAGGGGATTTGAACATAGAAGCCAGAATTTTGCACATGCAAATATCCAGGCAGCTGAAAGAAATCAGGGTGCCCACGTTGCATGTAAATGAAAGGGGAAATGAATATCCAGAACGTGTGTTTGCATATTTAAATAGTCCGGTTTAAACATAGAGCTACCTTATCATCAGCAACTGAACGGGAATGCCAAGTATGTGGTGCAGTTTCACAATGATTTGGAATTCTGTGCGTTCAAAGCTATCATTTAAGATGGAGCCATTAACATATAAATTAGGTGCTCACAGAGCCAGATAAATTGGAACAGTAGCATGGTTTTGGCTATTTTGCTGTTGTTTTATTCAGCTGACTGCTCACAAACTGGAGGTGTATCATTTCTGATTATCACGTGGAGTCCAAGCGTGAAATAACCTGAATTTGAACATCAGTAACGCATTTCCTCACTATAACAACGCAGGCCTCCCAGGCACACAATCGTTAGCACCATCTCATTATGATGTCTCAATCAAAAAAAATAAAGACTTTGGTTGCACAAAACCACTTTAAAACATTTAAACAGCACTCTTGGGAGGCCTGAGCTGTTCCTGAGGCATGCCTAAATCTGATAGCTGACTATAGCCTATTAAATTCGTGCCTTTTCTGGATTATGAGGTGACACGGTGTAAGTGAAAATAAAAATATACATTCTGGTAATATGGAAATAAACATAAGTTTTGTTTTTGAAAGGGACAGTTTAATCAGAACTGAAAATTCTGTCATTATTTAGTCTGAATGTTTGAAACATGTATGATTTCATAAAAGGAGATGAAAATTAAAAGGGAGGTTTGTAAAAAAACCTTCAAAAAACACCAGAAAAGTTTAACAAAATTACTCTGCACAACTTGTACAAGATATATCTGAAACCATTTGATAGATTTGTGTTAGAAAAACATTCAAATTTAAGTAATTTTTACTAAAAAATAGTGGTGTGAAACATTAGACAACTATGGGCACCGTTCACTTAAACTTTACACAAAAATGAAAATCAAATGGGATTCAAAAAACATGAAGGTGAGTAAATAAGTGACATGAGACATTTTTGGAGTGAACTATCCTTTTAAATGAAACATGAAATGATTGGTTTGTCTAAATCGAGTCAGTAGTCCAGCTCAAAGATGCTCTCACACTGGGACTATAAATTACCGTCTTCCTGCCAAAAGAGTGAGAGCTTTTCAGGCCGTATTCTTCCCCTTTGTCTCGGTGTAAAAAGACTGCAGCCAGCAGCACACGTGGCCATCTCTGTGCAAACTCCCAGAGCCATAAAACTACATTACCACAGGGAAGGAATCAGATACACAGATGCCCCAGAGAATTTACAAAGCACCTCAAAGCCTTCCATCCAATGAGTTATTACTGACAGAACCTGAACAGCACAGGTGAAAATCAGTTTGCACTTTCTCTTTGAGTAGCAATATTTAAAGCTGAATTGTGTCATTTTTGCCGCTAGCATGACTAGAAATATGATTGTTTCAAACAGATTTCCTAAACACTAACCCCATCTGCCATAGAGTGCAGGAGCTGGGTTCTTGAAGTAAAAAAAAATCAATTTTCCAATTTTATTTTCTCAATAAGGGAACTGAACAAACCATTAAAGACAGACCTACTGTTATATATGAGATTGCTAAAGGGATAGCTCAACCAAAAATGAAAATTCATGTCATACTAAACCCATAAGACCTTTGTTCAACTTTGGAGCACAAATTAAGATATTTTTGATGAAATCCAAGAGCTTTCTGACCCTGAATAGACAGCAACACAACTGACACGTTCAAGGCCAAGAAAGGTAGTAAGGACATCAATAAAATAGTCCATGTGACATCAGTGGTTCAACCATAATGTTATGAAGCTACGGGAATATTTTTTGTGTGTAAAGAAATGAAAAATAATGACTTTATTCAATCATTTCTTCTCCTCTGTCAATCTTTGACGCCTGTTTACGAGAGTACCACATTGTATGTATATAATAAACATAAAATGTTGTTTCTACATATAAAATCAGCATCTTTAAATCAATAGTTTTAAATTTAGGGTTTTTAATTTGATTTTGCCATTCTCAATGCTTCATGGGAATGTAGTTCTTTTACTTAGTAAAGCCGTTAAGCCACTCTGCAATTTTTCAAGTTTTTGCTTCAAATCAAAGTTTGTAATATTGTGATACCTCATAGTTGTCTGGTTTGACTCATGGCTTATATCTCCTAAAAAATTTCTGAACCAAGGCCACTTACATCTTTTATGGCTTATATCTCTTAAAAACTTCCAGAAGCAAGGCCTGTTGCACTCTGTTGACCAAATAAACAGGCAGCCCTGTCCCAAACTCAGCCAATGCAGCTGTTACACTGATGTTTTTTGGAACTTACACATTTTCAGTTTTAAACTGGCACTTTTTTCAGTTAGAAATGGTACATAAAATACTTTTAGTGGACGTTATGTTTCAAAGCAAGCGGTGACTGGTAGTTTCCCAGTTGCACACATAAATAAAACACCTGAGCAAACCTTGTTCTTGTGAAACACAACCACCTGTCATAGCCACATTCTCTAAGCGTGAAGCTGTCAGACAGTACTTAGCAAACGGGGAGGAAGAGATGACAGATCCTGTATGTAATTTAAGCCCTCCGAGTTAAACGGATTCTCTGATCTTTGATTTACTTTAGTCCTAAGGTGGAAAGCCTGAAGTGTAACACAAGAAATGAAAAGTGACTGTAAATATTGAAAACCTCAACTATGAAGCTTTCATGTGTCTTAAGAAGCTCTGTCACTCTAATTTGTCTAACGATGTCTAAAGATGTAACATTCAAAAAATCCATTAACCCGAGTGATAAAACCTCCAAAATCTGATAAGAACTGACAACGTCAATTTTAATTAAAGACTCTTGATTGACAAATGTGCCACTTTAGGGCTTTACTCCTGTGTGTGGGATTTAGCACTTAAAGAAAAAATAACATTATGATATTTCTTACCGAATAAGCCATGACCACTAAACTGTATATTTGACCGTTGTCTGAAAAAATCAGTATTTTATGTTCATAAATGTATTTTATTAAGTAGCTTTCTAATGCGGAATAATGACTGATCACCCTGTTAAGATGTTTTGTTGCAATACTGACCTACTGACTGTACATTATATCTTATTTTAGATATGCAGAGGAGGAAATGGACTGTATTTCGGCGTTTTGGGGAAATCCCAAAGTCATAACATCCACAGAAGGAAAATATTTATATGTGGATGTTTTTACATGTATAACCCTAATAATACGAGCCAGTCAAGTTAAAGATAAACAGGCTGGAATATCAGTGGTTGCTGCCCTTGCTGGTGAGGAACCAAATCATTAATGCCTTAAGCTTTGCTTCTCCAAAAAAAAGGAAAGAAAAAGGAGATTTATGTCAAGCAGCTGTGTAGCTGTCGGCTGCTGAGCCCGGAGAGCTGAGTGAGAGGGAGAGGAGGACAGAGAACACCTGGGTATGGAGCTCAGAGGCAGGCTAGAATCACTTTCATCTGTCCAGGCAGCAGTGGAGGGAAAGAGAGAGTTGTCTGCACTCACTTCATACACTCTCAAACAGTTACTACAGGCTGTCAGCAGCTCTCACACATTCTCATTCAGATGCCGGCTTTACATTGGGGAAAAAAGGCGCCCATTGCCAGGAAAGTGAGACCTGTGCATATTGAGAAAACTATTTCACTCATTATACATTAGTTAGTTCCAGTTCTCAAATTTAATTGGTCCAGAGGCGTTACAAGAGTGCTGATCACTGTGAGTTTTTGTGTTTGTATCACTCCGCTTGTCTACGCTAGTGCATTCTGGACAGATGATCAGTCCGTGTATTAGTGGTGGGGATTTTGTTCAATGCACAAATGAATTCAGGAACTAAACAAGTGACTGTTGTTATATATCACTGAATCGTTTGATTTTTAGAGATTTCAGTGACTCTTTCTGCAGGTTACATTGCTACACCAGTAGGGGGTGACAAGAATGAGGCATTTGTTCATTCAACCAATTTGTTCGAACACACTGATTCATTCAGGATCTAAACAAGTGAATACCAAGTTCTGTCATGAAACTCTAGATGGGTTGTTAACGCAAACTCATGCTATTCACAGCATTAAACTACTTGGCACAAGCTGACTGGTTCATGTTGCATACACAGCCAATAAGCTTGCTGCATTACATTAAAATGGCTGGTTAGAATCCACTACACGATTCCGCAGAGTGCTTTCAGAGTTCCTCTGAAACCCTCTACCTCCCCAGCTCCACCTGAATAGATCTGCTTTGGGTTATTATATATGCTATTCTTGCAGCAGCAGTATGTCTTAAATACTCACAGCACTGTATTTGTGAATGTATTTGCAGTAGCATGTTCTTGTACTTGCTTTGCAATAATCTACAACAAAAGCAATATCCATCAGCAGCAGCAATTCAGCAGCATAGCAGATCTATTCTGATGAGACCAAATACATTAACATTGTCATATCATAGGAATTGTCATGTCATAGGAAATAAACAAGTGCCTACTGTTATGAGTGAGTCATTGAATCATTCACTCAACCAATTCGTTCAAACACACTGACTCTTTTGCTGACTCCCTGCATCTTCATGAGTGTATCACTGAATCATTCATTTAGCCATTTCGTTCAAACAAATCGATTAATTCAGAAACTAAGCAAATGACTACTGTTATGAGTGAGTCTGAATCATTTGCTCAACCAATTCGTTCAAAACTAGTGCTGTCAAACAATTAACCGTGATTAATCGCATCCAAAATGAAAGATTTTGTTTACATATGTATGTGTACTATGTAATTAATATTATGTGTATATGAATACACACAGATATATATATATTTAGGAAATTGTGTTTGTATATTAAAAATATTTAGATATAATATCAATTTTATGAATATAAATATAGACATGTAAATACATGTAAAGATTTTCAAAATATCAACTGTATGTGTGTGTGCATTTATATACACAATAAATATACACAGTATACACACACATATTATGTAAACAAAAACTTTTATTTGGGATGTGATTAATCGTGATTAATAGGGATGCACCGATACCACTTTTTCCAGTACTCACCCGATACCGATACTTTTATTTTTGGTACTTGCCGATTCCGAGTACCGATACCGATATTTTAAAATTTAGCAGTAAATTTGTAAAATATTGGGTACAGAAACTAAAACAATATGTATAATGTTAGTTGGTTAACTTCATTTATCAAATAGATACAGTTAAACCAAAATTTATTCAGATACATTTTTCACATTATCACATTATCATAAACTGTGTCCTGCACCCACTAGTAAAAAAAAAAATATATATGTATATATATATCAACAACCAGTATCGGTATCGGTGCATCCCTAGTGATTAATTGTTTGACAGCAACTCTTTTGCTGACTCTCTGCATCCTTATGAGTGAGTCTATAAATCATTCATTCAGTCAGTCAATTTATTCAAACAAATCAGTCAATTCAGGAACTAAAGAAGTGACTATTGTTATGAGTAAGTCATTGAATCATTTACTCAACCAATTTGTTTAAACACAAAGATTGTGTCTGTGTGCAAGCAAGCAATTATCCTGCTTTGATTTCATTTAGAACTATTTTTTTATTATCAAAAGTAGATTAATATTAACATTTTGAATCTTTTTTTTAATCTTACAAGACATATACTGTATATATATATATATATATATATATATATGTAATTAATTTTCTCTGTTTTCCCTCTCTTTTGGAAACAGATGTATTTATTTATTTACTTACTTACAAATAAGAATTAAAAAAAAAAGAAATATGCTGTTCTTCACTTAGGAAAATGTATGCCATATTGTGCTTAAAGTGCAAGTTACTCAATGTTAACATTTTGTTTACAAAGCAGAATACAAAGAATGTATTTACAGAATACAAAGTGTCTTCAAACTTAATTAATTCAATTGAAAATAACGAAAAATACACCTCTCTAGTATAACAAGGCTTTGTTGTTGCAAATATTTTAGGATTTAGTAGTACTGACCTTCTGAACTCAACGACTGAGAATTATCAGTGAGTTATGCTGATGCAGCGCTCAATTTCATTAATCACTTTCAGCGGTTTTTGACTCTTGAACCAGGCCATTACAAGCATGCACCCATTCTGCAAATATTTCTCTGAGGACAAAACTTGTCATTCTCTGGAAAGACAGGGGAGAAGAGCTGTGTACATATCTAAACGTCAGATAAGCATCAGAAACTGTCAGAAAAGAAAGAGAGCGCCCTGACATACGGTCTGTTTTGAGTTTGTGTTAATGGTTGAGTCACACGGGAGCGTCATCAGCCATGACAGAAGAATGTCATGGTGAGCACTGAGGTGAATGCGTTCATTCGCTGAGTCTGCGTCTCGTCTTCATGAGGGCTTGGACAGCGCTGTATGAAAACATCTCAGCTCATCTGTTACTGTTTCTCACTGCCTTCATCACTGGAGATGGATCTCACTATTAGATGGCACATAATGCATATTGCTGAGTCCTGTATAGCTCATTAGAGATCAAGGGGTCACTGCATGTGCCTCTTCCCTCAAAAGAACCATCACCAGCATGTGATATATGGCCTAAACTGAACTGCCGAATTGTGTTTAGTGCTCTGTGAGTTGTGCAGGAGGGATTTGCTCTACTGAAGAAGCAAGATGGAAAAATTCCTAGTCAACTGGACTCAACTGAAATTTCTTCTAGAACATTGGAGTAATCCTTCAACTGCTTTAGAAAGAGTACAGAAACTCATATTTTGAAGAAACTCTCAATACACTTGAGTGTTTCCAGATCTTCAGGGAGCCTAGAAGTTGCAATGAAATGGAAGCATCGACAGATCTTTTCTTCTGTATTGTGATGTACATCTGCAAGTAGCAGATTGTAGGCCAAAACTTGGTTCTTTGCCTCATATGTTGATTGTATTTTAGCATGTAGGCATTGCTAAATGCTAATTCCATTCTGTCATTTCTCTCTTTACTACAGGAGCCTCTCGTGCTACTCGGCGAGCCCCTCATTTCCTGGTGCTTTAAGGGGGACTGGAGTTGTGTCCCTCCAGTTTGATTGATTATTAAAGTGACCTGAGGGTGAGGGTGAACTACTCAAGCTCATTGTGAGGCCCATGACACAGGAAAGGCAAGTGTAAAACATGAGGGTCTTACCCCAATTACCGTACAGAAGTGACCTGCCCACTGGCGGTTTGAAAGCAACAAGCTTTGCTTGATTCATCTGCAATAACCTAGAAGTAGGCTACCTTAATACTACACGACAACATGAAATAAATGAACGACTAACTATTGCTTCCTTCACTCTACAGCACGACTGCACGAGAAATCATATGTATATCACATATGAAGCTACCACACATTAATTGTCCAGATTGTCGAGATTACACACAAGCGTCGGCTTTGTTTACAGAGCGTTGGGTCAAACTAGCGTGTACCGAAAGAGTGCAGATGGTCTTGTTGTTTGAGAGGCGATAGGTTAAATGAATTGTATCAGCACTAGCTGTCAATCAGTCAGTCTACTAGTGCAAGACTCCCCTGTCGGGGAATGCATTGTCTCCATTTAGTCTTACGAGAGGTCTAAAAGCTTCTTGTGTACATGTGTGCAGAGCAAACTCATCGATAATCCTTAAAACATCGCAAATGATGTGTTGAATGTCAACATAAATCATTCGCCTTCAGCTTTAGCGTAAATACTTCAGTCATAATGCATGTTGTATTGGCAATATTGAGTTATTGATTTTATCAGGTTGACACATTAAAGGAGTAATTCACTCAAGACATTTTAAAGAATGTTAACATTTCTGTCCATACAATGAAAGTCAGTGGTGTCCAAAACAACACTGGACCCCTCTGACTTTGATTGTATGGATAAAACAACATTATTAGAGATAATCACACAGGAGCGTGAGTAAATAATGAAAGGAGGGTCTCAAGTTCTTCAAGCCCGCCTAGAAAATATCTGTCAATCTGTGTCGGTCTCTCTGATGTTAGTAGCCGTACTGAAAGCAGTGGAGACATGTGGTGGAATTCTCTAAAGTAAACAGCTTTCATTGTGCCGAGACGGACATGCACAGGCATACGTGCATTTATGCACTCTATTTAACATACAGACCACACATAATGTTGATATAAGACACTAAGCCTAAAGAGACACATATAAATATAAGTAGGGCTTCCTGCGCAAGTGACATTTACAGTCACATATGAAGCCAAAAACAACAGCACATCTTAATAAAGCTTTACGTACCCTCAACACAGGCCTCGTCTCAACTTCAATCGCTTGTTCCTTTCCTGATATCCTACACCATGTCTGAGGTCTGCTCTATCCGACAGGCACAGACTACACCAGGCACAGAGGAGGAGGAAAAAAATACAGCATGAATTAGCATTCCTAAAGCAATCATGTGACTTCAAAGCACCAATAGGCTGCTCTGGATTCGGTATGATCCACCTCTAGCTCCTCCCTTTTCTTCTCTCTTGTTTCGCTCTCTTATAGAAAGCCTTTGACAGGGTTGTGATACATGTGATCTGTTAATGCACCCATTTTTGCTATCAAACATCTAGTATCAGACCATTAGTATGCATAATCAAAGTATAGCATAAAGTATAATTTAATTAAAAGCCCACATTTAGGATTGTAAATACTGTAAAATGTGAATGAAAATGCAAAAAAGATATCACATAGAGTTTTTAAATGCAAAAAAATGCAAGAATGCATGTATTTTTGAGAATATAGTATAACAGGATAATAAAAATCCCACATTTAGGGTCGTAAATACTATAATACGTCAATGAAAATGTGACAAAAATGTCACAAAGAGTGTTTAAATGCAAAAAATGTAAACAAGAATGCATTTCTTTTAGCTATCGAAATTCTAATATTAAAATCACGGCCTCAGTTTGCGTATTCAAAAAAAATATCTAAAATATATAGAAGAGTACCATATAATAGTATAATAAAAAGCCAATTTTTAGAGCTGTAAATACTATAATATGTAAATAAAAGGGTGCTAATATAAAAAATGTGAAGCACGAATGCATGTCTTTTTGCTATAAAAATTCTAATATTGAGAGACAGAGTCAGAATATAACAGGATAATAAACCCCCCACATTTAGGGTTGCAAATGCTGTAATATGTGAATGAAAACGCAAAAATGATGTCACAAAGAGGATTTAAATGCAAAAAAAACAAACAAAAAAAAGTGAACAAGAATGCATGTCTTTTGCAATTAAATTCTATTTTTTAAAAATCATACCCTCAGTTTGGTTATTCAAAATAAATATATAAAATATTTAGAAGAATATAGTATAAAAGTATAATAAAAATCCCACATTTAGGGACGTAAATAATGTGAAATGTGGATAAAAATGCAAATATGGTGCCACAAAAAGGGTGGAAATGCAAAAAATGTGAAGCAAGATTGCATGACTTTTTGCTATCAAAATTCTAATATTTAAAATCAGACCCTTCGGTTTGCATATCCAAAATAAATATATAAAATATATAGAACAATATAACATAATAGGATAATAAAACCCCCACATTTAGGGTCAAAAATACTGTAATATATGAATGAAAATACAAAAATGATGTCACAAAGAGGGTATAAATGCAAAAAAAGAAGAATGCATGTCTTTTTGAGAATATAGTATTATAGGATAATAAAAATCCCACATTTAGGGTCGTAAATACTGTAATATGTGAATGAAAATGCAAAAAATGTGAACAAGAATGCATGTCTTTTTGCGATCAAACCCTTTAATATTTGCATATACAAAACAAATAATAATATATATATATATATAAGAATATAATGGGATAATAGAAAACCTACATTTAGGGTCAAAAATACTGTAATATATGAATGAAAATGCAAACATTGTCACAAAGAGGGTTTAAGTGCAAAAAATGTGAACGAATGCATGTCTTTTGTGATCAAATTTTAATTTTGAAAATCTGACCCTCAGTTTGCATATTCAAAATAAATATATAAAATATACAGAATAATATAGTATAATAGTATAATAAAAATCCACATTTAGGGTAAATACTGTGATATGTGAATGAAAATGTAAAATGCAAAAAAAAAAAAACATGAAGCACCAATTTTTTTTGTCTATCAAAATTTAAATAATGAAAATCAGACCTTGATTTTGCATATTTAGAGTAATGATATACCATATACAGATGAGTACAATATAATAAAATCCCATAGTTAGGGTTGTAACTACTGTAATATGTCAATAAAAAAAGTTGCCACAACAAGGTTGTAAATGCAAAAAGCAATGCATGTGTTTTTGCTATCAAAATTCTAATACTGAAAATAACAGTAAATATATACATACTGTATAGAAGAGTATAGTTTAATAAATCCAATATTTAGGTTTGCAAATACCGTTCACAAAAAAGGGTGACTATAGAAAAATGCATGTCTTTTTGCTATCAAAATTCAGGTTGCATATTCAAAATAAATATATAATACATATAGAAGAGTATAGGATAACAAAAAGCATTTAATACTGTAATATGTGAATGTAAATGCAAAAATGATATCACAAAGAAGGTTTCAATGCAAAAAAGTGAAGCAAGAATGCAATCTTTTTGCTATCAAAATTCTAATAATGAAAAATCAAACCCTCAGTTTGCATATTCGAAATACATACATAAAATAAATAGAAGAATACAATATAAAACGATTGATTTTGCATATTCAGAGTAATTAAATACCATATACAGAGGAATATAATATAATAAAAAGCCCATATTTAGGGTTGTAAATACTGTAGTATGTTACACAAATGCTTGTAAATGCAAAAAGCACCAATGCATGTGTTTTTGCTATAAAAATTCTAATAAAAATCACAGTAAATAAATACATACTGTATAGTAAAAAACATATTTAGGGTTGCAAATACTTTTCTAAATGAATGGCAATGCAAAAGTGGTGCCACAAAGGGTATAAAGGGTATAAATGCAAAAAGTGTGAAGCAGCAATGCATGTCTCCTGTCGTAGATGCTGTGAGAATGTAGTTCAGCCTCTGCGGTGAGCAGAGGGAGGAATTGTAGTCTAACAACAGCGTGCTAATGTCCTGTCTGCATGTGTGCACTATCCTCCATCTTATTAAGTCTCTGTGTCTCATTAGAGGCGGTGGGGGGTGGAAGCTTACAGCACACCTCTGTTGCTTGACCCTGACTTTTACGAGCCCACCTCAACAAAGAGCATTAAACAGCAATCATGGCTGAATGCTGAACACCTCGAGTACGCGATTGCGTCGCTTTCGCTCAAGGGTGATTCAAACAGTGGGTTGTTTCGGTTGTGGCGTGAGGCAATAAAGTGTCTGGATGTGGAACAGGATGCCACGATACTAAAAGCCGTTAAGTGATGGGAGGTGTAATAGTCTGGGACACACAGGTGCATAAGCAGCGTTGACATAATTAAACAGGTCAGAGGACAGGCGGGAGAATGAAGGGGGTGATTGTGCTATTTTCTGCTCTGATAACAAGTTCCTTATGCTTCTGTTATGTGTGTATGTGTGTGTGTGTGTGTGTGTGTGTGTGTGAGAGAGAGAGAGAGAAAGAGAGAGGAGATCGTTATCCCGTAATGAGCCTGTACAGTGTTTTATGTTTTAGTAGAGGTGAGAGCCATTTCGAACAGGGAAATATATCAGTGTTTTTAACTCAGATAACATGAAGACAACATGTTGTAGTTTGAAATGATCAGTGTTATTTGATGTTATCCAGTAAATATTTGGTTATTTAAATTTTTTCACATTCATGCTGTCATATACAAATATTTAAACTTTTCAACCCAGTATACGATTTTCAATTCAAATGTATTTGCATAGTAATTTTAATAACACATGGTTTCAAAGCAGCTATAATGTAACAGGAAACAACAGAAAATGGGGTCATTCAACTAGTGAGAAAGCTACAAGTGACAGTTGCAATTAAAACTTAAACACGTATATGCTTTGTACTTGATTTGTATTAGCAACTAGCTTTTTTTTTTTCTTTTTTTTTTGTTTTTCCCGGCCTGTCAGTAACAAAGATAACACATGACAGTGTATATGTGTAGCTATGTTATCATCATTCACAGCCTTTTTTTTTTTTTAATTGTGACTTATCTCATAATTCTGACCTTTTTTCTCAGTATTGTGAGATATAAACTTGCAATTGTGAGTTATAAAGTTAGAACTGCGAGACATAAAATCACAATTTTTATAAACAATGTCA
Source organism: Labeo catla (assembly GCA_012976165.1). Taxonomy (NCBI): domain Eukaryota; kingdom Metazoa; phylum Chordata; class Actinopteri; order Cypriniformes; family Cyprinidae; genus Labeo; species Labeo catla. The sequence goes on from VONZ01000024.1 coordinate 2,510,490, forward strand.
GATTTGCGAGATAAAAACTCACAATTTATGTTTATGTCTCACATTTCTGACTTTATAACTCACAGTTGTGAGTTTATATTACAATTCCGGGAAAAAAGGTCAGAATTGCGAGATATAAACTCGCAACTGTGAGTTATAAAGTCAAAATTGCAAGATATACACTCGCAATTGTAAGTTATAAAGTCAGAATTGCAATTCTGACTTTTTTTTTACAAAATTGTGATAGAAACTCACAAGTGTGAGTTATAAAGTAAAAATTGCGAGTTAAGTCAGAATTCTGATAACATATACATCTTTTTTTTTCAAAATTGGACTTTATAACTTTATAACTTGCAATTGCAAGTTTATATCTCAAAATTCTGAAAAAAAATTACAAGAAAAAGTATGAATTTCGAGATACAAACTTGCAATTGTGTTATAAAGTCAGAATTGCGAGATAAAATGTGCAATTCTGACTTTATAACACAATTGCAAGTTTGTATTTCTCTTCTTTATTTCTTGCCTTTGTGAGTTTATATCACAACTCTGAAAGCCAGAATTGTGACATTATATCTAGCAATTCTGACTTTACAACTCAAAATTGCAAGTTTATATCTCACAATTCTGAAAAAGTCAGAATTACAAGAAAAAGTATGAATTTCGAGATACAAACTTGCAATTGTGTTATAAAGTAAGAATTTAAAATTTTATCTCGCAATTCTGACTTTATTTCTTGCAATTGTGAGTTTATATCACAGTTCTGAAAGCCAGAATTGTGACTTTACATCTAGCAATTCAGACTTTATAACTCGCAACTGCGAGTTTATATCTCAAAGTTCTAAACTTGTAAACTTGCAATTGCAAGAAAAAAAAGTCAGAATTGTGAGATAAAAAGTCAAAACCTTTTTTTATTTTTATTCAGTAAGGGAAACAGACTGCCGTAGAAAACACCTGCCAAGAACATAAGAAAAAATGGAAATTCAAATCATTTTGGAGTGTACTATAATGAGGAAATCAATCCGGATATTTTAGCCTTTACCCTACATGTAAATCAGACCTGAGTTTTTAGTGGTTTGTCATAGCAGTACATTGTTTGAGGTTTTCAGGCACGTTTTATATAAATATCATTTGAACTTCCTGAGGCAACTGAGTTTGCATGACCATACTATCCAAATGGGAGTTCGTCAGGTGTGGTCACAGTCGTGTATTATGTCTTATTAATATGTTATGCAGTAGTTTTATTTGTTGAACTTTGTTTTGATCATGGGCCATTTGTAGTGAAACTCTTTGGAAACTAATGATCCCTGGATCAACTATGTTTTGTTTACAAGTTTACAAGCAAATTCAGTTGTTGCTGTTGTAAAAATGTATTATAATTTGTCATTTGAATTTCATTAATTCGGTATTGGTTGCTTCAGTCCAGTAAATATTCATTTTGAAAAATTAAAAAAGTTAATCTGACGTTTGCTTGTACATTTATAAACATAATTAGATTTCATAGCAACAAGACAAGTTTACCACGAGGTGACTATCAATCTATCTGTCTATCTATCTATCTATCTATTTAAATAAATTAAATCTAAATCAAAATATTGAAAACACAGAGATATGTATACAGTGTTTCTTGTAAGAAAGAGTTATCAAAAGACTCATACGCTTAATCAAATTAAAGTGGTGCATGATGAAACCTGATGTGTGACTGATTAGTATTAAGCTTGTCATAATATTTTAATATAAAAGATGTCACTGATGCAATAGGACATGGTTCCTCATAAATCCATTTACGGATTGAAGAGCGTAGGCCAATGCAGTGACCTGAATCCACTTTATATGGCTGATATGAACCAACATGAACGCCACTGACGTCATTGCTGCCACCACACAAGCACATTCTTTCTCAAAATATCCAACAAGGCACTGATTGGTCATTTTCATAGGAATTCACCCGACCATCCAAAGTTGCAAGATTCCCACAAGAAAAGAGTGAAGGAAGCACTGAGTTGAAAAACAGTCTGTGTATCCGGGTAATGAGAACATCCCATTTCAATTTCCAGAAAAGACTGATACTGGATTAGCAGGATTCATCACACTTTACAAAGCTGTTGTCTGGGGGCGAAAAAGAGCTCACCCCCACTCAGCGCTGTTCCTTATCAGCCATAAAAGCCTCAGCGTCACTGTAATTGCCCCCATATATACGAGACGCCCACCCCTTTCCCATCCATCTCCCTTGTGTTGAGCTGTAAATCACTCACCTCCTCTGAATGGGGGCAGACTGCTGCCTGTCCATCCACACACATGCCCCACACATGCCATGAACAGCCTACTGCTCATTTCTCATCCCTGGAGACAGACATTAACATTTGTAATAGCAGAACTGATTTTTATATTAAATTAATATATTTTATGTTTCATACTGTGCAGTGTGTTTTTACAGGTTATTTGTGGTTAATGCTGTCAGTCTGGTTTGCACTGGAAAGAACATTTTCGTCTCCTGCAGTGAACACCGCAAAGGTTCAGAGGTCATAATCAATGTTTGTATGACATCACACAAAATTACCATCAACATGATCCATTATGCAAGGCTTTCCCGCTGAAATATTAATGATAAGTACAGGAATATCCCTGAGGTATTTGCTCTACTTCTTTGGATTCTTTTTGGATTAGTGCACATTCACTCGAAAGCCGTTCAACATGTGCAACACACATAAATATAACGAAGAGACATTTCAAACTTAGTGTTTTACTGCTGCCATCTACTGGCGAGGTAGTGAAAGTTTACGTCATAGGACAGCACAGTACAAGCATTAGCCTTTGTGGATGTTTACAAATGTATTTAAAATGGATGACTATTTCACAAATTATTCTGCACATACCCCTTTTAAAAACAGAAAGTTCATTTCAGTGTAGGAATGACCTAGTGTTATATTTTATTTATATTTGGTTCAGCTACATATTTTCATACATATATACATATATATATAGATAGATAGATAGATAGATAGATAGATAGATGAAATATCCGACCCTGGACCACAAAACCAGTCATAAGTAGCATAGGTATATTTGTTGTAGCAGTAGCCAACAATACATTGTATGGGTCAAAATGCCAAAAAAATCATTAGGATATTAAGTAAAGATCATGCTCCATGAAGATATTTAGTAAATGTCCTACCGTAAATATATCAAAACTTAATTTTTGATTATTGAGGTGCATTGCTAAGAACTTTGATTTTCTCAATATTTATTTTATTTTTTTTTCACTCTCAGATTCCAGAGTTGCACTGTTAGCGATTTCTGTAAATTACACAGTATTTAACTGTACTTTACTGTAGAACAGTTATACAGGTTGTTACTGTATTTTAAAGTTGCATTATGGGAAATATCCTCTTGGCGCCATTAAAATACAGTATTTTCTTTTACTGTAAATCCAAATACAGTAAAAAAAAAAATGAGCGCGAAATCTGACCAATGACAGAAAGGCTTTTTTCCTCTGGGAGAGAAGAAAAGGAAGATTCACGCACAAGAACCTTGCAGCTGCCATCAAATGTATGTACAATGTTCCTGCTTTTTAATTATATATTTAACGTCAGTGTATTTTTGGGTTATTCTTCGGTTTAATTAAATAGAAAATAATAAAAGTGCTTTCTTAAAGCTGGTTTAAAGATGTGCTGTGGTTTTTAATCGCTATGAAATTGCTTGGTGCTTACGTTACCTATTAACCCCATACGTATATCTTCATATAATACATGAAATACAATAAAAATAAAAAAGAACCTTTAAATAATAAGTATATGTGTTTTTTAAGAATATTCGATATATTTATCATATCTGTATTCGCTGAGTTTCTATTCATTTTTGTGAAGCGCTATCATGTTTGTTTTCTTTATTTTCTTTATTTTCTAAATTAAAGCAGCATGAACGCTTTGTTGATATAAAATTAGACCATTTATAGTTCCGAATGATGTATTAGTCTTACCTTTATGAGCAAAAAAGACGGAATATTTTCAATGGTTTCCACTGAAAAAATGCCAGTGATTGCGTTGGCGCCTCCGTGTCCTGCAAAGGGCGCCTCAGCTTCCCCTCTCCGCACAAATGATTGGAGATGTGCCTAATAGCACACATTTATAGGTTTAAAGATTATAACATTGTTTTATACTTTAACTGTTTTAAATCTGTTGATTTTATTTTAGGCAAATCGTGATGATTTGAGAAGGCAAAATTGGTCAAACAGACTATGATCAGTCCTCCGCTGGCCGCTTGGTCGTTACTTTAAAAAAACAAAAACTTGCATTTAACGAACAAAAAATTATTTAAACGTTTTTCTAAATTAACTTAATAAAAAACGAAAAGAAAATGTAATCACGTTGCCATTACATAAAAACTGAACCATTTTAATAGCTGAAACAGTAGTATAAGCTATTTTGTGAGAAGACGGGCAAAAAGAAAGGCTCGGAAAAGCTGTCGGAGAAGGGCCGCGCCGTTCAAGCAGGAGCGCGCTGCGCGTATCAGGCTGAAACCGTCTTAACGCGCGCATTTGCTAAAATTAATTCTGCCTTGCTGTCCCTGAACAGTTACATTTGTTTTTAAACCACAATGCTTGTCCACTGTGTTTCCACAACTTCCACTCCATCATCAGCTTTACTAAAATAACCTAGCTGGGGATCTGACTAACTAACTCAGCCCCCCCTTATAATGGTGGTTTTTGTTTGTTTGTTTGTTTTTTTTAAGTAAAAAAGTACTTATCGAAGATTGTTCTATTGCGTAGGCTATTTCCAGATTACAGACATACTAGTTTAGCTGTTTCAGCACGGCGCGACAACTGTCGCGTCCCGTTTAGACACGGTGTGAGAGACTTAAACAGGCCCGTCTACTGGAGCAGACACTGAATTGGGACATTTTGCAGACAAAAGTGGTTCAATTTTCCTGACTTCATTTGATATCCACCGTATTCTTCAACGCGGAAGTAAGCCTTTATGGGCGAGACCAGTCACAATTTGGTCAGTTACCCGGATGCGCAATACTCGGATGTAAACAACATACTAATGGATTACAGGCCAGGGTTAATGTACTACTGAATACGTTGTTCTACCATTTTTTGCTGTCTAAACCACCGAAACGATGTGTGAAAGCTGCTAAATCATATAGAGAAGGACTTAGTAAGCAGGAAAGGGCGCAATATTAAAAAAAAAAAACAAAAAAAACTAAAGTTAACCGGTGGTAAAGATGCATACAATCAGTATTAATTAAGATATTAGCCTAATATTTCACCTACCTGACCGGAAATGATGAGAACAAACATGAATGTGGTCAAGATTCTTGTGCTGGAAATCATGGTTCAGTTTGGTCAACCACAAACGCCTTTTGTTCCTCAGATAGTATTTTGCACTCTCCTCCTTGATTTGTTTTAACTTGTGGCAGTCTGTAGTACACAGGTTTTTTTTTCCTCGTTCTGACCGATTAGTACAGCCCAAAACATGACAATAATTGAACATTTTCAGCAGAAATAATCAGCAAAATATGCAAGTTTTGTTTGGTTCAGTGGCATTGCTTAGGTTTAGTGCTGCCAATATGGCAGACTGATGACACATCCTGAAAACACTCTATAGGGAAATAATTAAGAATAACAGTGTGCGTAAAATTGTTAAACTGTTTGCAATACAAACCAGTGTGTTCATAATTAAAGGAGTCATCGGATGCCTATTTTCCACAAGTTGATATGATTCTTTAGGGTCTCAATGAAAAGTCTATAATATACTTTGGTTAAAAAGTATGTGTGACGCCACAATGACGGGCATCTGAGAATAGCTCGATTTGAAAAAGGGGATATTATTTTTACAGAATAATTAAAAACCACTGCATGGATTTTTAGCATTATAGGGTAGATTTGTACATACACTGCCAACACACATTAATGTTCAAACAACATGTAAAAGTGAACTTAGCATCCGATGACCCCTTTAAGATAATACATTGTACCATGCGAAACAGCATGGTAAGACACACCAATTTGTAATATAGCAAGCTATTTTGTACAGCTAAAAAATAGCTGGATGCGGATAAAAGAGGAAGCTAGACTCATAAAATTTGCAAAATGGCCATTCCCGCTCTTACAGGAAAAACAAGGTGGATACTGATTAATTTCTAGCAATAATTACCTTTAAAACCCATTTGAACACCTCATGAAAAACACTCACAATGCAATTCAGAGATTTTATTACAAAACAAATCACTTAAAAAGACATCGACATAGCAAGGTAGAAGAAAACTGATCTTAGGGCTAGTGCAATTATATACGAATCATCAGCAAACAAATATTTTACAAAAATAAAATAAATACAAATAAATAATCATATCAGCCTACAGTCAAGCTTTACAAGGGCTCTGAATCTCTGAATCTGATTTCTGCATGCTTTAACATTAAATCCATTCATCTTCAGAAACATTAATAATAGGACACTTTTATTACCTAAACTTTACAATAACTCAGCTCCATTTTAAATACGGTTCAATACAGAAAAAAAATACATCAGTATGTAAGGTATCAAAGCAGAACACTGAATCAGTGGAATACAGTGCCAGAGTGTCCGAGAACCAATGAAAACCATCCAAAATAAAGACCAATTGGAGATGAATGTTCAAAAAGCAACTCTGTCTAAATTAATTATTTTGAGCTCCATAAAATGAATTCAGCTATCGTCACTAAAGTTTCGTTGTGTGACGTGTGGGTGTCACGATGTCATCGCGTGCATTTGCGCCCAGTCCGTTTCCTGTGTATGTGAAGAGCTCATCTGTGCTCCCAACACTGTTGTTGATCTCTGAGGGATGAAATGAACAGAAAACTTATTAGCCAGAGTTTCACAGAGCAGATTTGTCCAATAGGGGGAAATATTGGAGGTGTTTTTTTTTTTTTTTTTAAGAGGAAATGCAAACATTCACAGAGCCTACAACAACACTTTGTGCTACATCTTCCCCTGCATATTGAGCGATGTCAGTGCTAGTAATAAGACTGGACTGTTGACCACTGATTGTGTAAGTATACAGACAGAGACAGAGGTCATGTGACAGTTTATACAACTGTAACTTCACTTGTTTCTGAATCACTGGCTATGTGAACCATCTTAACATTACATACATTTTGGTTGATTTCAATCATATGTTTCACTTGGAGTCACCAACTCCAGTAAAGGAATTAAAAATTCACAACTTCTTTATTAAAAAAAAACTGAAAACAAAAATCCAGCTGTTTTCAAATATAATAATAATAATAATAATAATAATAATAAGTAAATCAGCATATTAGAATGATTTCTAAAGGATCGTGTGACACTGAAGACTGGAGTAATGATGCTGAAAATTTAGCTTTGATCAAAGGAATAATTAGATTTTTAAAATACACAAATCGAAAACAGTTATTTCAAATATTAAATATATTTCAAAATGTAACTGTTTTGCTGTAATTTGGATAAAATAAATGCAGGCTTTGTAAGCAGAAGAGACTTCTTTAAAAAACATTAAAAATCTTACTGTTCAAAAACTTGACTGGTAGCATATAACATTTCTGTAAATATAACAAAAATTGTTCTGATACCCATGCATTAACCAATGTTTAACCTCATTGTAAAGTGTTACCATATGCAGGCAACACATATATTGAAGGTGCATTATGACTGCCACCAGGTGTTGATGTGCAACAGCCATTTGCAGAAGTCACAGAGAATTAACTTGTTCCATGTATTGTATTAACTAGGCTTTATCTCCACATTGTGCTGTGTGGCTCAAGGAGTCTCACCTGAGAAGATCACAAGTTTCTCCCCCATGAGGTTCCTCAAAGAACTCTGAGAGAAGAAAAAAAAAAAAAAAAAAAAAAAAAGGTACTCAACTGTTTTAATTATTGATAATAATAATAATAAGAAGAGACTTCTTTAAAAACATTAAAAATCTTACTGTTCAAAAACTTTTGATTGGTTGTGTACATCTCATAAGTCTAAATGTGTCTTAAAGCACTATTTCCAGGGAATTTTTGAAGTATTTTGAAGTGTTTGGAGCCCACAATCCCTTTCCACTACAGATTTTCTGATTCAAATGTATGCAACTATTTGCAAATTTAGTTAGTGATCTTGCATCATATATAAAGCATGCCAATTTAAAATCTACAGTATTCTGTGGAATGGGTGGTAAAATGTGTAAAAGTGGGCCAAGATTCTCTACATCCTTCTTGGAAGCTGACAGGAACCTGACAGCATAATTGAATTAGCCAACGTGTAGGACTTCATGAATGACAGGCGTTCCAAAATTGGCCTGTGTATCTGAATGTGATTATAGCTGACTGATATAAAAAAGCTGAAAATTTACTCACCTTGCAAGCTGTCCAGACTGTAGATGAGCTTGTCTCTTTAACACAACAGATTTGTAGAAATTTAGCATTATATCACTTGCCCTCCAATGGATCCTCTGCAGTGAATGGGTGCCGCCAGATTGAGAGTTCAAACAGCTAATAAAAACATCAAAATAATCCGTAAGTAATTTACATGACTTCACTCTATCATTTAACATCTTGTAAAGTGAAAAGTTGCATGTTTGTGGAGTGGGCCCTTACACTTATAGGGCATTGCAAGCCCTCTGAGGCGTAAGCCGGGGCTATTTTTGTAGTCAACAATCTCACGAGAAGCTGTCTTTGACACCATCCGTCACCCACCGAGCGATGCCTCACTACTGATCTCTCACTGACAGTGCGAGAAATAGAGCAGCGTCTCGCTATGGTAAGAGTGCTTCAGGTGAACGTTGGGCGAGTGAGACAGTCACACCACCTGATGCCTTGGCTCATTCCCATAGATATGGTGTGATGGGACAGCACTCACCACCCAACGTTATCCACCACCATCCAAGACAGCAATCCCATGAAAAATTGACTACAGACGCAAATCCATCCAAAACATTTTTTAAATTATTTTCCATATGACTAGATTTTTTATTTCAAAATTGTCAAAATGGCGTAATTTAAATTTAAATTAGTTTATTCATTTTGCATATTACTAGTTTTCCGTTTTGAAAATTGTCAAACGGCATTATTTACGGTGCTTTAAATGGCAGAAAACTGCATTAGTAGTGGCGCTCATTATCCCCTAAACGGCGTAAATTAACTTTATTAATTTTTTTTTATTTTGCATTTTACTAGTTTTATTATTTGAAAATTGTCAAACAGCGTTAATGTCAATTTATTGTCAAACGTAAAAAAGCGCTGTCAGTTGCTGCACTCATTATCCCCTAAACCAGACCTGGGCAAACTCGGTCCTGGAGGGCCGGTGTCCCTGCAGAGTTTAGCGCCAACCCTGATAAAACTCACCTGTTTGTAACTTTCTAGTAAACCTGAAGACACTGATTAGCTTGTTCAGGTGTGTTTAATCAGGGTTGAAGCTAAACTCTGCAAGGACACCGTCCCTCCAGCACTGAGTCTGCCCAGGCCTGCCCTAAATGGTGTAACTTAAATTTATTTTTTTCTTTCACATTTTACTAGGTTTTTTCAATTGTCAAATGACGTTATTTACAGCATTTTAAATGACAGAAAGCAATGCCAGTTCTGGCGCTCATTATCCCCTAAACAGCGTAACTTTAATTTTTTTATTTTGCATTTTACTAGTTTCTTTATTTGAAATTTGTCAAATGGCATTATTTTGTCAAGTTATTGTCAAATGTAAGAAAGCGCCGTCAGTTGCTGCACTCATTATCCCCTAAACCAGACCTGGGCAAACTCGGTCCTGGAGGGCCGGTGTCCCTGCAGAGTTTAGCTCCAACCCTGATAAAACTCACCTGTTTGTAACTTTCTAGTAAACCTGAAGACACTGATTAGCTTGTTCAGGTGTGTTTAATCAGGGTTGAAGCTAAACTCTACAGGGACACTGGCCCTCCAGGACCGAGTCTGCCCAGGCCTGCCCTAACCGGCGTAACTTAAATTTATTTATTTTTCTTTTTTGCATTTTACTATTTATTTATTTATTTTTTTAAATTGTCAAACAGCGTTATTTACAGCATTACAGACAATAGAAAGCAACGTCAGTTGTGGCACTCATTAAATTAACTTTGTTTTTTTTGCATTTTACTTTTATTATTTGAAAATTGTCAAACAGCATTATTTAATGCCAATTTATTGTCAAACGTCAGAAAACACGGTCAGTTGAGGCACTCATTATCCCCTAAACCAGACCTGGGCAAACTCGGTCCTGGAGGGCCGGTGTCCCTGCAGAGTTTAGCTCCAACCCTGATAAAACTCACCTGTTTGTAGCTTTCTAGTAAACCTGAAGACACTGATTAGCTTATTCAGGTGTGTTTAATCAGGGTTAGAGCTAAACTCTGCAGGGACACCGGCCCTCCAGGACCGAGTCTGCCCAGGCCTGCCCTAAACGGCGTAACTTAAATATTTTTTTCTTTTGCATTTTACTATTTTTTTTTTTTTAATTTAAAAATTGTCAAACTGCATTATTTATGGCATATTAAAGGACAGAAAGCGATGTCAGTTGCGGCACTCATTATTCCCTAAATAGCGTAACTTAAATTTATTTATTGTTTTATTTTGCATTTTACTAGATTCCTTATTTGAAAATTGTCAAGCGGCATTATAAATGACAGAAAGTGACGTCAGTTGCAGCACCCATTATCGAAAATTCATTTAAGTTACGCCGTTTAGAGGATAATGAGTGTTGCAACTGACAGCGCTCTCTGTCGTACAACACCGTTTAGGGCAGACCTGGGCAAACTCTATCCTGGAGGGCCGGTGTCCCTGCAGAGTTTAGCTCCAACCCTGATAAAACTCACCTGAACAAGCTAATCAGTGTCTTCAGGTTTACTAGAAAGCTACAAACTGGTGAGTTTTATCAGAGTTGGAGTTAAACTCTACAGGGACACCGGCCCTCCAGGATAGAGTTTGCCCAGGTCTGCCCTAAACGGTGTTGTAGGACAGAGAGCGCTGTCAGTTGCGGCACTCGCTATCCCCTAAACGGCGCAACTAAAATGATTTTTTTTTTACTAGTTTTATTTAAAAATTGTCAAACTGCGTTATTTACGGCATTTTAAACAACAGAAAGCTACGTCAGTTGCGGCACTCATTATCCCCTAAATGGCGTAACTTAGATTTATTTTTTTTTTATTTTGGATTTTACTAGATTCCTTATTTAAAAATTTTCAAACGGTGTTATTTGCTGCATTTTAAATGACAGAAAGCGACATCAGTTGCGGCACTCATTATCGAAAATTCATTTAAGTTACACCGTTTAGGGGATAATGAGTGCCGCAACTGACAGCGCTCTCTGTGGTACAACACCGTTTAGGACAGAACTGGGCAAACTCTATCCTGGAGGTTTGGTGTCTCTGCAGAGTTTAGCTCCAACCCTGATAAAACTCACCTGAACAAGCTAATCAGTGTCTTCAGGTTTACTAGAAAGCTACAAACTGGGGAGTTTATCAGGGTTGGAGTTAAACTCTGCAGGGACACCGGGCCCTCCAGGATAGAGCTTGCTCAGTTTTGCCCTAAACGATGTTGTACGACAGAGAGCGCTGTCAGTTGCGGCACTCATTATCCCCTAAATAGCGCAACTCGAATTTTTTTTTATTTTGCGTTTTACTAGTTTTTTTTTTATTTAAAAATTGTCAAACTACGTTATTTACGGCATTTTAAACGACAGAAAGCGACATCAGTTGCGGCCGCTCATTATCCCCTAAACCAGACCTGGGCAAACTCGGTCCTGGAGGAAAGAAAATTCATTTAAGTTACGCTGTTTAGAGGATAATGAGCGCCGCAACTGACAGCGCTCTCTGTCGTACAACACCGTTTAGGGCAGAACTGGGCAAACTCTATCCTGGAGGGCCGGTGTCCCTGCAGAGTTTAGCTCCAACCCTGATAAAACTCACCTGAACAAGCTAATCAGTGTCTTCAGGTTTACTAGAAAGCTACAAACTGGTGACTTTTATCAGGGTTGGAGTTAAACTCTACAGAGACACTGGCCCTCCAGGATAGAGCTTGCTCAGTTTTGCCCTAAACGGTGTTGTACGACAGAGAGTGCAGTCAGTTGCGGCACTCATTATGCCCTGAATAGCACAATTTACATTAAATTTTTTTTTTATTTTGCATTTTACTAGTTTCTTTATTTGAAAATTGTCAAAAGGCCTTATTTGCGACATTTTAAACGACAAAAAGCGATGTCAGTTGCGGCACTCATTATCCCCTAAACAGCATAACTTACATTTTATTTTTTTATTTTGCATTTAACTACTTTCTTTATTTGAAAATGGTCAAACCGTGTTATTTACGGCATTTTAAACGATAGAAAGTACCGCCAGTAGCGGCGCTCATTATGCCACAAACAGTGTGATTCAAATTTTTTTTTTTATTTTGCATCATACTATTTTTTTATTTGAAAATTGTCAAACAGCATTATTTACGATGTTTTAAAACTAATTTAGGCCTTCAGGTTACCTTGGTATATGGTCATGCAGTTTAATTGAGGTTACCACTACTAACATTACTAATTTTGTTGCGGTTGTTGTTTAACGTTACATTTTCTCACTCACCACAAGACAGGAGGGCTGACTCTTCTTCTTCCATCAAATCCGCGAATCCGTGAGTTGCAGGCCTCTAGTACACTCAACGCAAATGGGTTTGTGTACTCTTGGCAGTAGCCGCATCGCTTAATCGCTCGTTTGCAGCGTTGATTCGGGGGTATTTCTTCTCTTCTCTATAATCATCGTGCGGTGGAGAGGAGATTCTCCCAGTCGATACCACTTTTCGTCCCATTGACTTCCATTCAGAAAAGCAAACGCGTGCAAAAGTTTGGCGTTTCGCTGCATTGCACAGTTATAGTTAGCTTTGTGAAGGCTGACCTGCCAATTCGTATCACGTGAAACCGTGTGACCAATAGCAGATCGATATGTCACCGCGTGATCACGTAGCTAGGTGTTGGCTAGAAAGAATACAGCTCTTGCTTCTGGGCATGCGCACATAAATCTAACGTTATTTTTGTCACACTGTACAACAATACTTTTTTTATTATTATAGTAAGAGCTACGTTTATGGTTGGGGTAGGTGTAGACGTTATAAAACAGAGTCTAATAGTTAGAACAATTCATTTCATTGTTAGTTTCCGGTCGGAGTTGTACCCCTTGGGAGAAACGATTCTTTTCGAAGCTTCAGCCTTAAGATGGCACATTCGAGACTGTAAGAAAAAAATAATGTCCAGTTAGTAACTGTAAAAAGTATTTTAGAGTAAAGTCATCATTTTCAGCACACAGCATAAATGTGATTTTAAGAAATCTGTGTAGATATTAATGTTACTGAGCTTTCTGCTGATGTGCCAGATGTGAATACTGATGTAACTGTCCTGTTGTTGATGGCCCACTTTAAAAGAAGCAGAGGATTTGCTGTTCCTTTTAGCCAGTGTAAGTTTTCTTCATTTGTGTAACTGACAACTGATCATTTCTAAAACTGACACTTAGAAAAACTGTGTGTGTGTGTGTGTAGGTCATAACAACTGCAGCAGATGCAAAGACCAGGCTTTCACTACTCTGATCATGCTTGGTAAGATCTTTTAATACATGATTTAGCAATGTTAAGGGATGGTTTTTAAAAATAAACCTTTTGTCACACTTTATTCATGGCTCTCTATATCTAACTTTCTACCTACCATCTTCTCAAATGCATTTTGAATAACGAGGGTAAGTAAATGATGATAGAATTGTCATTTTTAGGGTGAACAATCCTTTTGAACTAATGAGGAAGGCCCCAACATCTACATCTACTTTTACTGACACCATAATCAAATGTGAAATGTTTTTTTTGTAAAGTCACAAATATTACTATAAAAAACATGAACACAATAAATTAATTAATTGACTTTTTTTTTTTAGGAGATTCAATTCTGCACAGCAAAAAATGGATGCTGCTGATTGAAAGCAAAGTCTTCTTTCCTGTGATTGACCTACCAGATACGTCCTCTGCATTTGCTGTTCTCTTCATTTATGTGCTTAACATCAAGTACTAAGTGGAAGCCACTACTTTGTTGTTTATTTAGAGGTAAGTACATCTTGCAGTATGCTGAAATATTAAGCATTAAAGGGAAAAAGAAAAATTAAAGCCATGTACATCTGGGATTGCATGAGGGTAAGTTATAAGAGAATTTGCATTTTTGAGTAAACAATCCCTTAAAGGAATAATCCACCCGAAAATGAAAATTGTCATCATTTACTCACCCTCATGTCGTTCCAAACCTGTATGCACTTCTTTCTTGTTTAACACAAAAAGATATTTAGAAGAATGCTGGTGACCGAACAGTTTCAGTTCCCATTGACTTTCATTGTGTTTTTTGTCCATATAATGGAAGTCAACAGGACCTGAAACACCAACACTGGTCACCAACATTTTTCAAAATATCTTTTGTGTTCCACAGTAGACAAAAGTGTATACAGGTTTGAAACGACATGAGGGTGAGTAAAGAATGACAAGAATTTTCATTTTTCGGTGGACTATCCCTTTTTTTAAGGGATTGTTCACTAGTTATGTGAGATTTAAACCAAGCATTGGAGCTTGTGTTGAGAATAAATGGGCGCGCCAGATGAAGCCTCGATTTAAGGCTTGTGCTTTTAACGTAGAAATCATGTGAAAATGACGTACGAAGCCTTACTTTCTTTCTGTTCGAAATCTCAGATCTTACAAGTACATTTACATTTAAACCTATTTAAGTACATTTTTGTATACCCAGTCATACAATATGAATACAAATTATTTCATCATGTGCACGTAACATGAATCGATCTATGGAATGTGTGGTGATGCTGCTTACGACAGAGCTTCTTTCATAGGCTTTTGGCTGCTTTCTTTTTTTACTAACCAACAGATAGAGCTGTTTTTACAACACACTCAAAGCTTTGAATCTTTTCCCGAAACAGTCAGAGGAAAGTCTTAGTCCTTCAATAGGCTTAATTTGCCCATCAATATTGCTCACTCAAAAATGCTAAATTCTCTCATCACTTACTCACCCTCATGCCATCCCGGATGTACATGACTTTCATTCTTCTGTGGAACACGAACGGAGATTTTTAGAAAAATAATCCATCTATGTGAGTCCATATAATGCAAGTGGATAGGTCCCTCAAATTTGATGCTTCACAACATGTTGACATTTACGTCAAACAAACATGTAGGACACTTGCCTGGAAGCAGTGGTTTATAATATTAATTTTTAAAAAATATTTAAACATTTCTCACACAAACCTTTCATTTTGCTTCAGATTACTTTTTTTTTTTTTTTCTAAAAATCTCTAATTGTGTTCCACAGAAGAAAGTATATTTGGGGTGACATGAGGGTGAGTAAATACTGAGAGAATTACAATTTTTGGGTGTTGTCTTCTTGGCATGCAGTAATGATAACTGACATTTTGAGTTAAATAAAATTAACTGGTGTACTATTCTGTTTATTCTTCTAATGAATTCATAACAGTATTTTTGTCTGTCCACTGAAAGTACACACAACCAAAATATTCCAGTTCAAAAAGTGCGTAAAGAAATGGAATTAATCTGTATGATTAATCCGTGGGCTTTTATTCACATACAAACATTGATCATCCAAATATGTAGAGTGCATCAAATGTGGTAAACAGAATCTCAAACATGCTTGAGAACTGATTAGGTGTCTTAAGCCACTCGAATCATATGGATTATTTTTACAATGTCTTTATGAACTTTTTGAAGCTAAAAGACTTTGGTTGCCTGGATAGACAAAAATGAAGAGAGAATATCAATTTTCATGTGTTCCGAAAACAAACTAGATTTTTATGGGTTTGTAACAACATAGTAAATGATGACAAAATTTTCATTTTGGCTGAACTAATGCTCTAAAAAGTTTTTACAAAAGAGAATGAAACATGAATCTAATGACTTATTTTTTTTGTGAAGGTTCATTGTGAGGATCAATCCTGACACACTTCAAGTGCTCTGCAAAATTCCAGATCAGCGAAAGAAGTGGGAAGATGGTGCAAAGGAGAAACTCTGGCCTGAACCCTCATGTGTCTAAGGAGTTTGGATTTACAGTTTTTTGGATTTACAGGCAAATGCATTTTACTCAGGAGAGTTTTTGTAAATTTGTATGTTTTTAAGATTGTTCTTATGATTGAATTTTTACGTATTTTTTAATTGCTGTAATGTACAAATATTTATGTATTCATTCTTCATTCATTCAAAAATGCTTCTTGTCTGTAACAAAAGTTTGAGTTTTATTTGAAGCTTCACTGTCATTGCTGTTCACTGTTATCATAGTATGTTGTGCTTAGGATAAATGTTAAGAATTTTTCTAGCTATAATAGTTAGAATGATATGTGCTGTAATATATATATATAATAGTTTGTATTAGTGTTTTGTTTGAGTCTTAAATGAATCTGTGAAAATTGTAATGTTATTGTAGGGGTTATTGTAACATTTGAACAATTAAAAACATTAAAAGTTACACAGTTGTCATTGCTTATTTTTATATATATATTTTTCTTTTATTGCAATATATAACTGGAGAAAAGACCATAAAATTACTGTATATTTTACAAGTAAAATACAGTAAAAATACAGTAAAAACTGTGCAGTATAATACTGTAAATACATTTACAGCAAGTTAAATGGTACTCTATAAATACAGTATGTTTACTGTAAGTAAATTTACAGTAAGTTACTGGCGAACTGCTGTCAGTAAGTTACTGTAATTTCTACAGGAAATTTTTAACAGTGTGCAGTTATATCTGATCAAATTTTCATTATTAATCTTTTAGCTGCCATATGTACATCAAGCTACTTCTACATATATTGTAAAAACGTTAATTTGGTGTAAAGTTGCTTTGCAACGATATGTATTGTGAAAAGCGCTATACAAATAAATTTGAATTGAACTGAATGAATAATAAACCGTACAATCAGAAGTAAATATATAAAATATAGTGGATAAAATAATTGAATTATTTTTTTTAAATACATTATTATACCCAAATATGTATGTATGTATTAATTTCAAGTTATATAATAAATATATAATATCATTAATACAATTATTACACAATTCTTAAATAATAATAATAAACTGTATGGTAGGAAGTAAATGTATAAAATAATAAAGGATAGAATAACTGAATTATATATTTTTACATACATTATTATACACATGTATGTATTTTACTAATATTTTTTTTATTTATTTTACTAATAAATTTTACATTTTTTTGTTAAAATTTATTTATTAGATTATTAATAAGTAATTATCTTACATACAATCATTACAATTTATTTTACATTTATTATACCCAAGTATGCATCTTACTAATATTTTTTTAACTTCGTGATTAAAATGTATTTAAGTTATTAATAAGAAATTATTTTTATATATAATTATTGCAGTTTTTTACATTTGACCTATGTATAAAACAATTTATTATATCATAAACAATATATAAATAATAAACAGTACAATTTGCAAATATATAAATATATATTATATATATTTTTACATACATGAGATTATACATACATTACTATACACAAATATGAGTTTGCTAATATTTGTTAACTTCCTGATTCCTGAAGTATTTAAGTTGTATATAATTATGTAATATAATTATTTTATACAGTCATTACAGTTTTTACATTAGACCTATGTATAAACAATTTATTATATCATAAACAATATATAAATAATAATAATTCATAAAAAATAATAAAAAGTATAACATAATAAGGAATATTAACAGTAATAAAATAAGGATTTTAAACTTTTTTTTAACGTCATAGCGTTTTAGACTTCGGACTTTTATTATGAAAAATATTTTGGCGGCCATATTGAAAGCGTGGTTGTCCATGCTGCTTGATTACGGAAAACAAACAGAACTGTATGTGCGCATGATTAGATATGGAAGTTTTCAGCAGCTCGTGTTAAAATTATGGACGAACAACTTACTGTAAGTTTCTCTTTTAGTTAGTATAGTTTGATCATCTGTACTGGTACTTTAATATGTTATTGTTGGACTTTTCCTCCAGGGTGGATACAGTGAGCCATGCGGCCAGTGCGCTGCTGTGGACTGGGGAGTGTCAGATGAGGGTCAGTTCTTCTGCAGGAGCTGTCACAATGTGATCGAGGTAAGTCAATAAACAAACATTGTTAGATATCTAGGATGATGATATTCTACAAATTCTCATTGTTAATGCAGTGATTTTTTATTGACAATACAGTCTCTGATTGAAAAATTAATGGGAAAGTAATTGAAATGTATTTGTTGTAAGGGGATGTCATTAATGGCACTGTTAATTAATTATGCATTGTACACTTAACAAATCATGCTATACATTTCACAATATTTTCTAGAAAACGAGGGAGGTGGAAGACGTGACCACCCTTCATAGTATAAACAGCAGGATTTCACAAATAACAAAACCCAAAAAGAAAAGAGATGGTCAGTAAAAGTCTTCCGTCCACTTTTTATCACTGTTTGTAAGCTGAATAAAACATTTAGATTTGCAAACCCTTCCCTTTCTCTGATCTCGTGGTTTCTTCTGTTTGTTTTCAGAGGGTGGGCGAGAGTGGATAATATGTGAGGGATTCCAGTTCATCTTGAACCACCAGGCCAAGGCTTTGGTCAGTCTTGGTGTTTGCATGAAGTTTGAGGTTGGTAGTTTAGTTTAGCCTAACTATATCACAATGTTATGGATGGCACAAAATATCTCTGTATAAGATTAATCATACTTTGTTTTGACAGACAGAAGTTTTGTGGAATTTCTGGAAGATATACCTGCAGAACACACAGCAAGCTTTCACCAAAAATCCAGTGTACACTCCAAGGTTTACGGTGGTAAGTTTTGAGTTTTTTAATGTTGAAATTAAAAGTGTGTTTTCACAACGCATCATCAATAGGCCATATCGAGGGTATGCACGTGATGTCACCGTCAGCTGGAGTGAGTACGGTTCCGCCCACTGAGTGGCAAAAAGCCTAAATGGCAGCATTCTTTCAGCGTGAATACCGTGACAGAACACACAAAACACATCTAAAATGAGAAACAGCTTTGCGATTGACTGTACAAATAGATTTGTCAAGACATCTGCGGTATATTTTTACAGACTGCTGAAAGCTACAGAAAAGAGAAGCAAACTGATCCCTGCAATTCACAAAAACAAATGGACTCCAGGCAGCAAAACACAGATTAGCAGTTATCATTTAATGTTAATATTAGGGCTGTCAGTTGATTAAAATTTTTAATATAATGAATTACATGTGTCGATTAATTAATCTAATGAATCGCATATTAATTGAAAAATAAATTTGACTGTGAAAATACCCACAAAAGATTTTTTTTAAGCTATTTTTGTGTTATCTGAGAAAGTAGCAAGTAGGCATTACAAATTGTAGCTTTAGAAAGAAATATTTGATTTGATTCAGCATAAAATTTATTATACATAAACATTTAGGCTGCAATGGCCTAACGTAAACTACTGAACATAAAAGATCATTGAGAAACATCTCAGTATTTTTTGTTCATATAATGAAAGTCATGGTAACAACAGTCATATAAGATGATGTACAGGTCTGGGAGCGGGGCCAGCGTCTTAACTGCATTTAAATATTTTAATCACGTTATTTTTTCATAACCAATTAAGTTAATGTGTTAAACTGACAGCCCTAATTGTTATATATCGTATTGACAACTCATCAATAATTTTTTACCATCTTATATTCTGCATAACTGGATGTTTTTAAAAAAACACCGACAAAAACTATAAGTTTTGGCCTGGACGATACGATAACATTGATATAAATGATCACCCGGATTTAGACCAGCCCATTTTGTAGTTACAAAAATGCGTTCACGAGCAAATTTGCTTTACTTATTTCCCTGACGTTGAAGTCAAGCACATATAAATGTCAGAAAACACGATTCCTGGCTGGATATCAATATCCGTGGATCACTGGATATTTGGTAAGTTGTAAACAAACTTTAATTTAAACTGATTATGTTTTGTTTAACTCTCGTTTCACAGCCTCTCTATTAAATCCATTCATACATCAGTGACTTTTGCCACTTTTGCCACAGTCCAGCTGAGGAGGCACGTTAATACATACTATCTATTGGCGGCACTGATCGTAAACCGTGCCACTGAACTGAACAAAACTTGCATATTTTGCTGATTACTGCCGCTGAAAATGGTCAGTTAGTGTCATATTTTGGACCGTAAAGTTATACCAAATCAAGGAGAAGAGTGCAAAAAACTGTCTGAGGAAGGTGTTTGTGGTTGGTCAAACTGAACCAGGATTTCCAGGGCAAGAATCTTGTCTTTTTTGCTTACTAAGTTTTTTTTCCATGGTTTAGACAGCGTTAATTAGCATTCAGTAGTACATTAACAGTGCAATCTATGCTGTTGTTTACATCCGAGTTTCGCCAGTATGGTCACATATCTGAGTAACTGACCAAACTGTGATGTACGTGTAAACCCTCTATAGAAAAGGCTGTAGATTTTATGTAGTGTATAAATAGTCATAGTCTGAAGTGTTATTTTAGTATTGTTTGTGTTGTATTATAGTATTTATTGTAATATTTTGTATTAACATTGTTTTATACTTTAATTTGTTTAAATGATTTTGTGCTTTTGTCATTTTTATTATTTATGTTTTAAATATGTTTAGCTATAATTTATTTGTATTTCTGTTTGAATTATTTAGTTCTTCAACTCATTTTAGTTAGTTGCCAAGCCAGCATTTCTAATTTTCTATTTTAGCTTTAATTCAGTCACCAAAAATTATTTATATTACTTTTAGTTAACAATAAAAACACTGCTCTGCTCTCTTCCTACTTTTTTGCCCTCTAGTTCATGAAGTCACAAAGTGATAAGGAGGTTAACTCTCCAAGTCAGCAGTCACATCACACAGAGGTTGCTACGGATATGTCTGAAGAGATGTCAGTCTCAGGTACGAAAGTGATTGCTCTCTGTCAGCTGGCACATTTACATCTTATGCAGTATTGATTGAACTGCATTTTGGTTTTCTGCTGCAGGTTACTCCAGTGAGGTACAGTCATCAGTACTTTCCGAAGGGTCTTCGGATGTTGGTGCATACCCCAAGATGAAGGGAGGGAAAGAAAGGAACAAATTTATGTCCATGCCACGGACACTGGCCCTGTGCTATCTGGCTCTGTTGTGGATCCGAGAGGCCATCACTCTGGCTGACTTACTGAGGTTTGGAGAACAAATACAGCTCAACACAAATTGGCCATTTATTAATGCCAGGTTCTGTCAAGAAACTCTAGGTGGCACAGGCTGATGGGTCCTTAACGTAAACTGATTATATTCATGCTGTTAAATGACTTGGCACAAGCTGATTGGTCCATGTTGCATACGCAGCCAATGAGCTTACTACTTTACATTTAAATGGCTGTTTAGCATGTTTTGATTGTCTAAAAGCAGCTTGGTTTACAGTAAATACTGCTCCACATGATTCTATCTCTTAATTTACTCTGATTTAAAAAAAAAAGAGTTGTATCACTTATAAGCATTTAGTAATGAAACATGCAAACCATCTTACAAAAATAATTAAAACATTGTATTGTAAATTTACATTTGGTTTTTCTTAAACACTTTAATTCTTGAAAGACTTTAATTTTATTTTTTACTCATTTTAACAGTTAAATATTATGTGTATTTTAGTATTATTAATATTACTACTGTGATATATTTTATTTTGTAAGGTTTTTTGTTTATTCATTATTACTTTATAGTTATATTGATATGCAAAATTGTTTCCTTTTTTTTTATAACATTCTATTATGAATCTCATCAAGTTAGTGTTTTTAAACATTTTACATTTACTCAAATAATAAAGGCAGAAACAATTTAAACAATATATTTATATTTTTACATATTCTCTTTAATAGTTAGTATTTTTGAATTTTTCGGATCCTCAGTCGTCAAAGCTCTGTAAATATTGTTCATAGACAAAGATTTACTTTAAATTTCACCAAGCTGATCACACTAAAACTGCCACAGATCATGTTTGCATGCCATTTTAAGCCTTTGATGTAACAAAGTGGATATATCTAAGTGTGTGAGTTGTTTACTTACTATTTTAAACTGGTCTTCACATTAACGGCATTATATTGTTCATTCATTCAAATGTGCGCAAACACAAGGCGGGATTTATCAAATGAACCAATCACAGCCGAACATAACCAGTCATATCCAATTAAATTGCAATGGAGGCATTGCCTCCTCTCACATGACTTTCCTTGATTCATTCTCAGTTATCTCCACCAAACACACCGCACACTTTAGAGGGTCTGTTAAAACTCAGTGAGCTCAGGGGAGGTGAGAGATACACGGACTCTTCTTGTACCCACTGGTGTCACTGTTAGACAATGTCGCTGTTGGACAACACCCCTTGTTTATATGTATTATCAATGATGACATGTTGCCTTTCACACTGTCAATACTTGTAGCAGATAATTTAAAAAACATTATGATTTAGTCATATTTCTTGCAGGCTGGTCTCAGAGGGGCGAATTCCTTACGTGAACATTCACGAGGCGTTTCCAGAGGAGATGCGACTGTTTGGAAAAGATGTCCGTTTCTTTAATGTTCGGGTGAGAAAGACAAATCTGGTTCACACTTCTTCAGTCATTAATCAGTGTGTTGTATTTCTAATAGCTATGACAACTTCTGATCTT
This sequence comes from Labeo catla, assembly GCA_012976165.1. NCBI lineage: Eukaryota > Metazoa > Chordata > Actinopteri > Cypriniformes > Cyprinidae > Labeo > Labeo catla. Next base: position 2,533,189 of record VONZ01000024.1, read on the forward strand.
CTATACAGTACATTCCGTCCTACTCGCTGGTTCATAAAGAAGCTGTGGCTGTGGCTCAGATCATGAAATTACCCTCCTTCCCAACAATTTCTCAGGATTGCCTTCTCCACCCGCTTCCACTCACTGTCCGCTACCTGCTGGAGGCAAACCTCCCAGGTGGGTGCTTTTGACCGTAATGGCTATGGAATAGCACTTTAATGGCACTTTTGACTCTATTTATTTTGATCCTCCTCAGATGACCTTCATATTTGGGTCCACAAGGTTATAAGACAGGCTTCTATGGGGGACAGCTCTTTTCTGACCTTTGACCCCAGTAAGGAGAAGCCTCGTCTTGTGCGCTATGACATTCAGGCGGTAGCTGTCATCATAGTCGCCTTGAAGCTCCTTTTCAAGTTAGATGATCATGTGGAGTGGTATGTAACTTAATAATTGACAATTTTTTTTAACTTTACTGGCTTTGGTTACATTTTTATGCTAAGTGTGTTTACTTTTTTCTCATTAATGTCTCAAGGACATTATCTGAGGAAGCAGCCAAAAAGAAAAAGAGGGGTAACACTTTTTTTAAGCTTGTATTGTTCTTTTGTGCATATCATTGTGTGGTTTCATGTTCTTATATGCTTTTTTTATTGCAGTTTTCAAGTTGAAAGAGTGGTTTGATGTTGTACAGCCTGTCCTGGAGCAAGCCAGAAAGAGGGAAGAGCAAGAAGAAGCCCGGTACGACAAAACCGTTTCTATATTTTTTTTAGGACTTGTATTGAAAAATCTTTTACTACAACCGTTTTCGTTCTGCACTTTCAGACGGAAATGGGGAACCACTAAGCCTTTCATTACAACTTTGAAACGCAAGTGCTTGACCCTCAAAAAAAGGCGTAAGCTGATCTGCTCACATCTCAGAAATGATCTCGGTACTGTATCTCTGTATGTCAAGCAATGTCTACCTTCACATCTCCAGGCGTTGCTGAACATTTGGAGCAGAAGTTTCAGAAGTTTACTGACTCTGCACCAGAAGAGTTGTCTTCCTTAACAAACTCTCACACCAGCTTTCGCTTCAGCTGGGGAAACGAGGAGGGTTCGGATGGACCCAGTATGTTTAACAATCGTTTGGATTGTACCTTCAAGAAAGACGGGATCAAGTATCTTTCCAACCGAAAATACTGGCATCTTAATTTGAGAGCGTGCCCACCCAAGTGAGTTATCACAAGTGCTTTGATTCTTAATCACACTATAATTATGTATTTTATTATATATAATAATGTCATTTATGTATTATTAAAAATAACAATACCTTTTTTGTATTTCTCACAGTAAATGTGGGGATCATTTCTCAGAAATGGAGCCCCGTTTGCCCAGGATGTACGTGTGGGTCCTTGATCTTTTCTCTTTCATTCTGGGTGTCCGTCAGACAGAAGTGCACAAAGAGGTCCTCAACGTTGAACGTTGTTTCTTGAAAAGAAATTATGAGCCCAAGGTTCAATGGACTTTCGCTTCCAGCAAAAAGAAGAAAAAAACTGTTGAAAAGAAAACTCATGTTAATGAAGAGCACATCACTGACGGAGAATGAAATCCGCTCATCAGTTCTCAAGATCCCTTTTGTTTCTCTGCATCATCAACAGCATCTGTTTTCCTCAAAAGTGTGTTTTAAATGTATTTTATAATACACTGATTGTAGCTACACAGATGACCCAACAGGGGGCGTAATGCACCTAACAATGAGTGCTAAAACACTCTTTTGTCCTGGTGCTCACTTAAAAATGTTTTTGTGTAAGCAAAACTCACAGTTTGGGAAATTTTAAAGTAATTCTACTGTTTTGCTGCTGCCTGAGGGTTTTGTGTCTAAGTAGTTTTCTTTGTTCTTGCAGGATTTGTCCCAAATGAAGGGTCTTTTCAGTCCAAGAAATGACTCATGTAGGAGAATGCAACTATATATATTTGATCACACTGTGACTTGGATATCCTTTTGTACTTGCAACCCACTGTTGTCACATTGTTCTCAACATCAGTATACTACTATATACCTAGACTAGTGTCTTTTTTTTTAAGACCTAAAATGCAAATTATCATACATGTCCCTTTAATGTGCCTCAAATATAACTTGGCAAAGTGCCATTTATATCTCACAATTGTGACTACACTCATGTTATATATTTATTTATCGTTATTGTGAGTTTATGTCTTGTAATTCTGAATTTTTTGCGAGTTTATCACGCAATTCTAAAAAAAAGGTAATTTGTGAGTATATACTGACTTAGTTTCTCAGAATTGAGTTCATATCTCGCATTTCTGACTATATTTCTCATAAATGTGTTTTTTTTTGTTTCGTAATTGACTTCATGAGTGAGTTATCATGCAATTTTAAAAAGTCAGATTTGCACGTTTATATCTCGCAATTTTGACTTTATAACTCACAATTGTACGTTTTGAGTTTATCTTGCAATCCTGACTTTATTTTTCATAATTGTGAATTTACTGTATGTCTTGCAATTCTGACTTTATTTCTCATAATTGCGAGTTTGTCTCATAATTATGACTTCATTGCAATATGACTTCATATTTCACAATTTTGACAAGTTTCATGCAATTCTGACTTTATTTCTAAGTATTTAGTTTATATCTTGAAATTCTGAGTTTAGTTCTCATAATTGCAAGTTTATGTCCCGCAATTCTGACTTTATTGCGAGTTTATCACAATTCTGAGAAGAAAAAGTCAGATTTGCAAGTTTATATCTCAATTCTAACTTTCTCAACTTTGTATATCTCGCAATTCTGACTTTTTTGCTAGTAAATGTCCGGTAATTCTGACTTTATTGCGAATTATCACACAATTATCACACAATTCTGAGAAGAAAAGTCAGATTTGCGAGTTTATGTTGCAATTCTGACTTTTTCTAAGAATTTTGAGTTTATCTCGCAATCCTGACATTATTTCTCATAACTGTGAGTTTATGTCTTGCAATTCTGACTTTATAACTTTTATCTCACAAGTCAAAATTCAGTGGTGGAATCAGGCTTTCATAAAGTCCAGCTTGAATGACCTAGAGAGAAAAACACTGGAACTACAGGGCAAGAGTGATGGAGGAAAGAAATTTGAGAAAGATGGAGCCAGGGGGTTGGGCAGAGGGGAAACCAGGACAGAGAGTCTGTGTGGTGTCATGGGTGTTTCTCTGGCACTATTCTCCAGCCAAACCAGCTGACTCTGTGTGTGTGTGTGTGTGTGTAAACACTGTCCACATGCTTTTTGCTAGAGAAGCCTTAACGCGTACATATACACAAACATATACAGACACGCACAGAAACTCTTTGTTTCCAGCGAAACAACTTACCCGGCATACTTTTCAGAGTTGTTTTCCCTTCTCACGTGTAGAAGGGCCGTCTGCAGAGTTTTTCTGGCGTGATATCTGTTTGACTTGGGCTCTCCCAAACAGACAGCACTATTTTTGTGCTGCACACACTACATGGTGCCAAACGGAAAACACTCGGTCAGGGGATAGCACAACACCAGCGGATTTTAACCTTGAGTAACTGACCAGAGTTTGTGTACACAAAGATAAACAGGCGAGACCACAAAGTCTTCGTCGTAATTTCATTGTAAACAACTGAGAGGCTTATCTTTAGTGTTTTATCTCACACATCACTTCCTCTCCTCCCCCACCGCTGTTTCTCTTTCATTTTTTGACGCGCAAAGCCCTGCTTGATGTCAGTATTTGTTGTTTTGACGCTTAAGTTTAGTTCGACAAATTTGTCGATGTCTAACAATGTTAAGTCCCCCGAAATGCTCGCAACAATTAATGTTTATCTGACTTTTGTCAGAAACTTTTTTCTGAAGTGTTTAAATTAAAACAGTCCTATTTTAAGTATTATTTAAATGTATTGTAAGGTAAAAACCACGTCGCCTCAAAATTGGGGTCTTAATGTTCTTTTCCAAATGTTTCTTAATCTTTTACCACGTCACTAATACATATGCGACCCTGGACCTGTATATCATATGAAAGCTGAATAAAAAAGCTTTCCGTTGATGTATGGTTTGTTAAGATAGGACAATATTTGGAATATATTGTCTATATACTGAAATCTGAGGGTGGCAAAAAATGTGAATATTGAAAAATCGCCTATAATGCATATTACTAATCAAAAATTCTGTGTTGATATATTTACAGTAGAAAATATCTTCATGGAATATGATCTTTACTTAACATCCTAATGATTTTTGTCATAAAAGAAAAATCAATCATTTTGACCCATATAATGTATTGTTGGCTATTGCTACAAAATTATACCTGTGCTACTTACAACTGGTCTTGAGGGTCACTTTCAGTTTTCAGTGGCAAAACCATCAAAGTCTGTAATACTTAAAAATGTGAGTTTTATAATTTGTGCGCTCCATATTGTACACAACATTTGTCTTTTTATCTGCAAAAATGCTTTGCGAAATATAGAATCAGAATACGCATTCTAATAGATATATGTTGTGCACAATGTATATTTAGACAGGACCTATACTGTAAGTGTAGCAGCAATAATGGTTCACAAAAGCAAAGCTCGACACAATAGATTATATTCTGAGTGATTTAAGATCCGTTTCCTGTTTAGATAGAAAACCATAAATGGTTTACAGTTTATCACTAATGTTAGTTAAACCCAGACCATCTGGTCTACAGTTGTTTTAGCTACGTGCTAGTATTTGCCAGTAAACTAGTCAGTGCATGTTAGTGCACTTATCTTTTCTTGCACTATGTTGCATATTCAGTACAGACTGGTGCGAACATTGTGAAAAATTTTCCATCGTTGGTGTGGAGGCGAGCTGTTTGCTCTCACAGTCTCAACTCATGTGACGGTGCCTCTGAGAATTTATGTAACTTAGTCAAAACGCTGAGTAAGTGTGTCTTATTCCAGGACAGAAATTGTGAGAATAAAGCACCAGCACAAGATGCTGTTACTTTAATTCATGACCTTGACTTATAAATGATCGTTTAATTTCTAACGGGCAGGACGCAGAAGATTCAGGCTACGTAACACAAAAAGCATGTTGCATCTCAGAGGTTAAATGCACGCCCGCCCTTTTTGGATGACCTACTTTTTGAGAACCCCACCTATCTGAGCTCAAGTCATTCAGTTCAGACACTGCAGCAACACATACTGGATTTGAGCCCTGAAGTTTCAACTGTTTCAACTATTGTTCCACGACAGCCCAAATTGGACAGCACATCTGCCACCCAACCCTCCTCGTAGCCTGTGTGTTTGCATGCCCTCGTTGGCCTCTGTCTTTCACACACGCAAACACACAAACTCTGTCTCCTCTGGCCCACAGCCTAACCCCCATACATGGCCTCACTACCCTCCCAAGATTCCACGGTCTCTGGGTTCAAACAGCTCATACCATCCATTAGGAGAAGCCCTGCTTCTTGAAAACACTAATAATGAATGTAGAGTCTAGAAATGTTTTTGTTTTAAATTGATGCATAACCAAAATTTGGTTATTTTGGATCTGCCAGTCTTTGGATTTTCTCAGTCTTCAGGTAAATTTGCGTGCAAAGCATTTAGAGTTTATACATATTTGATATTTGTTCAAAAGTGTTTATATAATTGTATTCCTCATTGACAAGACTTGACCTTCAACACCCTTACAACCTGCCAAAATCTTTACTTGCATGCAATACAGCTCACAAGGAAGGAAGCAGAATCATGCAGTTCAGAGGAAAGTTTTGCAGTCACATAATGTAATGGAAAACACGTGACTAATATAAGTAATATCTTGTGAAATATTTTCCATTTTGTCACTTGTATTTTATGCTTACCGTTTTCATTCTGAAAAATATTATTTATGCAATACTTCTTAAGAAACAAAACTACATTCTCAGTACTCCATAGAGGTATAGAAGACAACATTTAGTTTTGCTTCATAATTGATACTTTTGAACAATAGTGTATGTGAATATATATTTTTAGAACTGCTTCCTGTATAACATTTGAGAGTTTAAATCACAATTTTGTCACAATTCTTTTTTTATCAATTCCTTCATTCATTTCTGAATACAGCTGCTGAATGGTGTTGAATTAAACAGTAAATGTTGCCATTTTTTTAGCAGAAGGACAGCATTTAACAAACTTGCTTAAAAAAAGTAACATATCAGTACATACATTTTTGGTTTTAATATTTTTTATTATGTGGTAACCATTTTATAAAAGCAATAAGGCACTCAAGACGTGCTGTATTGTTAATAACTCACAACGCCCTTCAGCCACGACAGCACAGCCTCTCGTACCTTACTGCTTACATAAAGAGCTAACCACTATGACAGATGAAACTGTCCAATGTTTGAGTTCCAGTATCCACACTACTGTTCAAAAGTTTAGGGTCAGTAAGAAATTAATTTTATTCAACAAAGACAATAAAATCGATCAAATGTATCAGTAAAGACATTTATACATTTAGATTTGAATAATATTTTACAATATTACTGTTTTATTTGGTCAAATACATGCAGTCTTGCTTAACATTAGAGACTTCTTTTGAAAAGTCTTATCAATACCAAACATTTAATTATTGGTAGCGTGCAGATCCGCTTATTTTTGTCAGAATGTTTTTAGTTTATGTGCAACTTTTCTTTTAATTAATTAACCTGTTTCCTTCCATCAACACAGCAGATCTGCTTTCCTCTCAGTCTTTTTTAATAGATCTTGCTAAATGAGACACGCTCCTTATTAACATGGATTAATCTGTACAATATTAAAGACCTTGGTCTCTTTTTTCTTCATGTGTGACTCCCACAACCACTTTTATCAGATATAAAAATAACAGAAAAATTCATTCAAATCCTGCAATTAATATTTAACAATTATAAAATTAAAGCTGCAAGCAGCATTGTAAGGGACGTCGCATCCAGGCTCACTTCTACCTGGTGGCTTTATGAACAGTGAACAATATGCATTTGAAGTGGTAAATATAGGAAGAATTTGTTTAAGTCATTTATAAGTGCCAAACTTCCTGCTGCCAGCTGGTGGCGCTATGACTATGACTGAAAATTGGCAAGTAGATGTCTTCAAGCCAGGACTCTGATCAATCATGTGAAGTCTAGTGCAGATTGGACATTTCATGTTTAAGTTAGTGTAATATAGGACATTTCTTGTTGGCAGCAGGTGGCGCTATGATTATAATAGTATATTGACCTTTAGATGCGTTTAGGCAAGGACTCTTTTCGAATGCGTTAAGTTTGGGGCAGATCAGACATTGTATGGCTGAGCTACAACACCTTCTATTTCCAACATCGAAATTTGTCAGGTCACCATAGACACATTCTTCAACGAAAAATCAAGATTTTCACAATTTAACATTGTAAAGGCCTTTAGAGTAGACTGACAAAATACTGATGTCATTAAATCTCTATGAGGAGTTTGTTAGAGCGTAAAATATGTCACTTCCTGCGCCAGGTGGCGCTATGGCTATGAGTCAATATGGTCATGGGCATGTGTTCAGGACAGGAATCTTATCAAACATGTGAGTTTTGGTGCAGATCGGACATTGTGTGCCTAAATTATAACAACTTCCTTTTTCATGGCAAAACATCAAAGTTTGACAAGCCGCCAAGGAAACTCAAGATCTTCGCAATTTAACATCACAAAGGACTTTAGATTACACTGCCCAAATATGCTGTTGATCTGTTTAAATCTCTAGGAGGAGTCTGTTTAAATACGCCTAAAAATGGCACAAAACTCACCAAGAAAATTCTAAATAACAGATTTCATGTTGGGTTTTGGACTTCTATCAGGGACTTTTTTGTAGGTATCAGTGTGTTACGTGTGTCTACCAAATTTCGTACATGTATGTGAAACACAGCTCGAGGGGCACTTCGTTGACATTTTTTAGGTGGCGCTATTGAGCCATTTTGCCACACCCATTTCTGAAACTCATATCAGATGTAAATTTTCACCATGTTTGGTGTGTGTGCAAAGTTTCATAAATTTTCGAGCATGTTTAGGCCCTTAAAAATGCAATTAATTTTGGAGAAGAATCTGAACAATTCCAGTAGGGTTCTCACAACATCGGTGCTCGGACCCTAACCAGATGCCTTCCACACCCAGAAATGTGTTTCTCTAACAAAAATACTCTTTTGTTGTTAGTTTAGCACTTCTGAAAGTAAATCTGTACCATTGGATTACTAAATATTACCAGATCTGTGGCGGAAACATTCAGTCGTTATTATCAGTCAAAATTGCTGAACCTCCTGTATATTTAGAATAAAATATTGCTGTTTAATAGGACATTATAATATTTGCTTTTGTCCACATGTCAATTATGTGTTTAAAGGGGTCATCGGATGCCCATTTTCCACAAGTTGATATGATTCTTTAGGGTCTTAATGAAAAGTCTATATTATACTTTGTTTAAAAATTCTCAATGGTTGTGTAAAACAACACCCTTTTTACCTTGCCAAAATCAGCTCTGCAAAAATCATCTCATTCTGGTCGAGGCCAGTTTAAATGCAAATGAGCTCTGCTCGCCCCGCCCCTCTCTTCTCTCTGTGGAGTGACAAGCCTGTTTACTATAGCCGCATTTAGCCGCTAAACTTGCTAACTACCACGTTATAAGGAAAGGCGATCACAAAGATTCATAAAAAACCCTTATACTCACTTCTGCTGTAAGCGAAGCTGGATAACGAATGATTTGCGTGAACACAGACGCATTTATGTAGATCGGGAGGCGCATTCCCTTCATAAACAAACGTAATCTACTGCATCTTTAGCGGCTCAGATGTCGGGAGTAAATGACGACCACTATGTTCATTATTACATCCAGCAACACAACACCTCAATCGCTCAATCTGATATATTCTTGTCTAACTTACATCCCTGTTCCGGCATCGATACAAAGAGGGTGGCAGCTGATCTGAGGTAAAACGTTCATGTCAATCAACTATCGTGGGAGCGGCCTCTGTTGGTGTGACGCCACAACGTCAGGCATCTGAGAATGGCTCGATTTGAAAAAGGGAATATTATTTTTACAGATTAATTAAAAACCACTGCATGTTTTTTTATCATTATACGGTAGATTTGTACATACACTGCCAACACATATTAACGTTCAAACAATATGTAAAAGTGAACTTAGCATCCGATGACCCCTTTAAGACTTGATTTACATTACTGATTCATCTTTGTGGAAATAAAAACAATCATGTACATTACTTAAGACAAAAGTGGTGCCTATACATTATCATACATTAAACTACTTTTAGAATGCCAACTTTTAGAACATGAACGATTACTGCAATTTTCCAAGGACAGCAAATGTTTTTCCTCAGCTGTATGACACATCACAGTCAGAGAAATACAATCTCTCCTGTGTTTTTCACTGGATATCTGAATCTCTGAAGAGGAGGGGGCGACTGATGAAGCCTTTTGTCTGCTCAGCTCCGCTCACCCAGACAGACCAGCAAAAATCACAGCCCTCCTGCAGGGACACACAATTAGGATATATATGTTTTGCACACATTTACACCTGTTCTCACTAATCTTTTTTTACTGTAGGAATAGCTAATTATCACGACAAAACACAAAGAGACAGACACATAAAGGTTAGTGTAGCTACAACAAAGAGATGCAACACACACGTAGGCTCCGCCCTGGATTCTTTCACAGAAAGCGTTCAGAGAGGTTCCTGAGTTCAGTTTAGTTCACTAAAACCAGGTCTGTGTACGCACGTGATGCGGAGATGTAATGAATTCCGGACCGCGCTTGTGACAACCGCGTCTTTGTGAGAAGACCTAAACGGACAGGAAAAAAGCATCCTCTCACAAAAAACTGTTTTTAAACATTTTTCATAAAGTGTTTATTTTCCTTAAAAAGACGAAGTAAACAGATTACCTATTGCTATTCGTACTATTATTGTTTTTTCATTATTATTACAGCTGTTATTCATTGTTTCCATTGTAGGTTGTTACTTTCATAAGCAGCATCTCTCCGTGTCCCCGTTTCCCCTTTGTGCACCAGTCGAGTGAGGCAACTAAACATTCATGACGACAGTTAGTATTATAAAAGCAATACAATCTGTCCATAACAAATCAAACAATAGCCATATTTTATGTAAAATGTGTACTAAACGCTTTCGCTTCTTTGTTTAAAATTTGTTTTGAGTACAGGCGTTGGCTCACGTACTTCATTGTGGACTCAGCGCTCTCCCGTCTGCGCATGCCACACTTCACTGGCAGAGCTAGCCAGACGCGTGCGAGTATCTCACGATTCCGCTCGTTCGCCGCGCCGACCTTTCCCCCAGTTCTCGAGCACCGGGTTCACCGGGTTTACTCTGACACCGCTGACTCCTCTGTAACGCCCCCCAACAGCCACGCACCCCGTTTCAGCCAATCAGCTAGCGATCACGTACTGATCACGCGCTGCCTGCGCTCCCATTGGCCCGTTCCTGCTACACCTTTGTTTTTGATTGGTAACATGTTACCACCCGCCAGAGTGCTCTGAATTTTGTTTCTGTTTTTTTTTCTTTCTGTTGTTTTTTTGCGCTTCTGATTCACTCAGCTGAGGTTGAACCTTGCTGTAAAAAGTGGTTAGACTTATGTGCAGAGGCTTCGTATCACAACTGTCTTCCCGTTGCTTTCCATAGACGTACACATATGCTGAATTTTGCTTCTGACTCCGGTCGGGTAAGTTGATTATATTGGCAAAGTGCTCTTATTGCTACTTTTTTAGTTTTTGCGCATTGACCCACTAATGACATCCGCTTTTGCTGTAACTTGCGACCCATATAAAATTATTTCTTGCTCAATGAAAAGAGGAATGTTTATAATTTTTGTTTACACAGATAAAAACATATTTGATATTCTTGACACTTTGTGTTATTCTTTGTGTTACACTGCTATAATTAAATTAAGTCATGACGAACCGTTTGCCGCAATCATTGTTGTGCATTTTCCTCCTGCATTAAGCTGCAGTGCTACTTTACGTTTAAACTGTTGTCATGTTTTTTAATTTATTTGCTAGCTACCTTATTTGAACCCTGAATATACTCGGGTTCCCTTTTCATTTTTTGCATTAAATTGTCAGTTATCTTAGAATGCATCATTTGTTTGTGTTATTAAAACAACGTTGTGCATTGTTTCTATCACGTTGGTATATCATACGAGCTCCGTTATGACAAAAAGAGTAACCTTAGTGTAATATTTTTTGATATGGTTTACCACCCTTGGATGATACTTTTTTGCATGGCATACTCACATGGCGTTTTGGTTGGGTGCACGTCACTCTTAAATCTATATTTGGCGATGGGAGGTTCCCAGCAGCTCACGGTTAACGCTATGCGAGGCTCTGGGTGGGTGTAGTCGACCAGCACTGGGGCCCCTTTCTTTGCTTATGAATGGCTGAAGCTATTTACAGCAGATGCATGACAAACATCACCCATTTTGCCACTTTTATTGTGTATCATGCAATTACATTGAGAACATTAAGACTAGCAACTAGCCCAGTGTGGCATGAAAATGATAAATGTGCTTTTTCCCAATACGTAGTCCAGTCTTGTGGACATCTGCGAGGTGATGATGGAGAGAAACAGGCATGACAGTGAGAAGTCCTGCTCCTCCACTCTGGAATACAATGATCTGGAGGCTGCAGAAGCTTTGGTGTGCATGAGCTCCTGGGTCCAAAGGACGCACAAGCCTCGCCCACTAACGCCCACCTCAGACTCTTGCGATTCTCTCCCGCTGCAGCCTGAACCCAACGAGTCCCCTAAAGACCTGGTCTCCCTCTCATCACTGGTGAGTGACTCTTTTTTTAAAAAAAAAAAAAAAAGAGAAAGAAAATGGACTGCGTTGTAGTTTCTAGTGAGAATTATAAATAATATTTCCAAAACGGCTTGGGGATGCTGCTGAAGCAAAAGCTGTTATGGCCTTAATCATATTGAAAGAGCTGTTGTGTTGTTAAAGGAGGGAATACACTACATGACGTTTAAAACTGAAACACTAGGCATCATACACATTAGGCATGTTTGCAGAAAAAAACTGGACATCAATATTTGTACTAAAATTGGCTCTGGATGGAGCTAAAAAAATCAGAGTCTGTGCCCATCACGCACTATTTGATTTTCTATGAAATTGGTCAACTCCGATTGGCCAAAATTGTGACTTTCGGCAACTAGTGTCAACTCGTCTGGGCTTAAAATTGGAGATGGTCCTCTCGGCAGAACACAACATCCAGTGGGCGAGGTTTAGATCCAATGATCCAACGCCTCCCACCTTACATATCCCTAAATCTACCCATTTCCACCCCCTGAACCCTAAACCCTCGCATCTCCACCCCTAAACCTACCCATCTCCACCCCCTAGATGTGAATCCAACCTCACCCCCTGGATCTTGTGTTCTGCAGTGAGGGGCTACTATAAAATTGGGCCAAAAATCTGGGTAGAAGTTGTGTAGTATACTCCAGCCTTAAAGGCAATTCCCAATGCTCAATGCAAATCTCTTTTCTCCAACAGTGCATGACCCCTCCCCATAGCCCGAGCTTCGCGGAAACTTCAGGCACAGCGGTTCTCAGTACCTCAGTGGCCTGCTCAGGTCTCAAACCGCATCCCAGACTATGTTCAGCCTTGACCAACAGGGCTGGCTGTCATGTCAGCTTGCATCCCAGCACCACAGTCCTGCTCAACCCAGCTCCGCCGACAGAACAGCCCTCACTTCGCAGAGCCACCAGCGTTATACGGCACACCGCCGACAGATCCGTAGACCACAACATTCCATCTACAACCACAGGGCAGGAGAAGCCATGTTTCTCAGAAATCCCTCTACAGCACACAGATCCAGTTGCCAACCTCACAGCAGAACTGCAAACCTGCAGTAGCCCATGTCAAACTGCAGAAACTGAGAGAACTTCTCCGTCCCCCCACTCCACGGGCATTGCTATCCCAACATCACAGTCCGCCATTCCTCAGTCGCCCATATCCAGCCCGCCGGTGCTCTGTCAGGTGTTTCCTGTTAACGGGCAGACTGGAATCATCTCTGCATTTGTTCAGACTCCAGTTCAGATGCAGGCTTCAGGGTCGAAGCCCATTCTTCCACATTCTCAACCTCTTCTGGTGGGCTCGCCTGTGGCTCAGGGGACTGTGATGTTTGTCGTCCCGCAGTCTCAGGTATCCCAATCCTCTACCTGCCAGCAGAGCGTTGTTACGCTTGGGAACACGAAGCTCCTGCCCTTGGCACCTGCTCCAGTCTACGTTCCCTCGGGTCAGAGCGGCGGAGTGACACAATCTGACTTCTCACGCAGGCGGAACTACGTCTGCAACTTCCAAGGATGCAAGAAGACTTACTTCAAAAGTTCCCACTTGAAGGCTCATTTGAGAACCCATACAGGTTTGTATCAATTTGGTGGACAGTTTGTTTTTGTTCTCATAAACATGTTTGTTGATCACCTTCTTTTGCATCTCAGGTGAGAAGCCTTTCAGTTGCCATTGGGAGGGGTGTGACAAAAAATTCGCCCGTTCAGATGAACTCTCCAGGCATCGCCGGACACACACGGGTGAGAAGAAATTCGTCTGTCCTGTCTGCGATCGTCGGTTCATGCGAAGCGACCACCTGACCAAGCACGCACGACGTCATATGACAACGAAGAGGTCCACAGCGTGGCCTAACGAAGTTCGCGACGTGAACAAAATGGCCACTTCCCAAGCACCATCTTCCATGCCCCTTAGTGTGCTTCTTCCTGCCTCAAACTAGGTTGAGACTCAGACCACTCACCTCAGTCACCTCAGGACAATGTCCCACTGACCATTTAACAGGGGAAATACAAGAAAACCAAGGCTGCTACACATCCATGTACATAAAACAATGTGACATTGCACTGGATTTTTATTTTAATCATGGTTGTTTATAAGGATTTCTTGTTTACTTTTATATAAGTTATGTCTCCCAATATGTATGTACTCCCTTTGCCAAAGTCTTTGCATCAGTTCATCTGTTACTTACTCTTTACTGTTGTATAGTTGTATATAAATATCACTATCTATATGAATGTAATGTGTATTCAAATTTGCATTTATTGTTGATATATGAATAAATGTTATTGATGTTACTTCTGTTAATTGAACAGTATTCCTGTATGCGATACTACCTGCAATATTCCATATTATTTAATAATAAACATTTGTAGTAAGAATATAGAATTTGTTGTATTTGCTGATACTGAGAACTCATTAATTTATTTTAAAAAAAAAAACATTTTAAGACATTACACACTGCTTAGTCTTAAAAAACACTTAAGTAACGCATTAAATGTAGAAATTACACAACAAATGAACATTATATGTAATAGCTTAATTAACAAGTTTTACACAACGTGTAAAACGTAGAACGGAAAACAATAGAATCATTACATAGCCATGAACTGCTGTGACGACACAGTTACACAACACCAGCTCAACATCAATTCTCAACATTGTCACCCCACAGCACCCAGTAACAAACCTCGTCCAATCACATCGCTCCGTTGTGGAGCGGTTAGGGGGCGCGACCAATCACAGAGGAAGACGAGTTGTAAATATGGCAACACCAGCTTGACTGACAAGCCTGGGTCTCCGCCCATTTGCCTTACTGACCGATATTTCCAAACGAAAAAAGAACACAAAGAAAAAACAAAAGACACTGTTACAGCGCTTGAAGTTGACGTAAAATACAGTTTTAATGATGATTCTAAACCAAAGTGAGAAGTATGCAAAATGGGAAAACTCGACTATGGCCTAATATTACGTGAACTGTCTTTTTTTCTTGTGGAGAGCTAGTTTTATGCTATATTTGCATTTGACCATTAGTTGTTTGTCATAAATACTGATAATAGCCTTTTAACAACTTTTCGCAAATGCAGACATTTTAAATGTCTTGCAAAAGGGAAATTTTAATAAAGGTGAGTTGCGCCCCCTGCTGGTTACTGTATGGCATAACTATTCGAGGATTTGTTTTATTTCCACCAAAGGGCTGATGATCGTACTATATGTAACCCAGGACTACAAAACAAGTCATAAGGGTCCATTTTAATAATCTGGAAGCCGAATAAATAAGCTTTCCATTTGTGTAATGTTTGTTAGGATAGGATATTTTGGCGGAGATACAACTATTTGAATCTGAGGGTGAAAAATCAAAATATTAATAAAATCGCCTTTAACATTGTCCAAACGAAGTTCTTAGTAATGCATATTACTAACCAAATTAAGTTTTGCAAAATATCTTAATGGAACATGATCTTTACTTAATATCCTAATGATTTTTGGCATAAAAGAAAAATCGATTATTTTGACCTATACAATGTATTGTTGGCTATTGCTACAAATGTACCCGTGCTACACAAGACTGGTTTTGTGGTTAACGGTAACATATAGTGATTTCACAGTAGCTAAAAAATACTATATCTTTATTTTGGGTCGGAATATTTGTTCTATTTGTTTTATCATTCAGCCAAAAACATAGAACAATCTATTATTTTAATAACTCAACAAATAATGTCTGTGAGTAAAATACTAGACATATATGCAGCTTTTTTCTTAACACGAATGTTTTGCTTTATTACCACAATTTGATGAGTTACAAAACTTAACATGTCACGTGTAATTATCGTCCTCCTGCCACTAGAGAGCATTATCTAAAAACATGCTGTATTTGATCCCAGGCAGAGACCTATCTTTGGGGGTTTTTTTATTGTTCTTTGTCGACTCCCGCGCCCTGAAAATGTTTTTGTTATAAAACAAAATCGGATTTTAATATTTTTGCTTTTTGCAAAATGCGTATTTAACACAGTTTGGGTTATTGTTTTTAATGTAGATCTTGCAATTAATCTCAAACTCGTAGGAAGGCGTTTTGCTTTGGTTGTGGTGAGCTGTAGGTTTAAGAGCTGATCGTTTGTTGTGGTGTAATGTTTAATCGCCAATAAAATACATATACTTAGACTCTTTATTTTTAGACACTAAAATAGCATGCTTTATAAATTAACGATACCCAACAACATGTTGGTGCTCGTGGGCGAGAAAAACAAGAAGAAGAAAAACAAAACATTTTTCGCCACGTCAATAGGATGATTTTATGAAGGTAGTAAATTCAAAGATCACACGAATAGTTTTGTATAAACCATTAAAAATGAATATTTAAGTTTTTTGGATGTATTCTGGGAAATAGGACTGATTGACGTTATGTATTTGTTATGATTGTTTACTCAAATCTGGCGCCAAACCATTGCCTTTCGGGAGGGGGTTTGTTGTTGAAATAGGCTTGGATTTGTGGCTGCAAAGTTGTATAAAAGTGTTTTTGACCATGTGTTTTCCTTAAACAGCAGCGGAGATGTTGAATTGCTTAAACAATATTTATTGTGTGCTGTTAAATCTTTATGTTACCGACAACTGTAGTCATTCCTGACTTTAGTTCCTTACAAAAATTACCATGGTTTAATTATAGTAAAAGTGAAGTAACCATGTTTTTTTTTTTATCGCATTGATTGCCATTTGTATAAAGACAGTTTTACTACAAATACCATGGTTAAATTATGGTCAGTATAACAAAACAATGTTGTTTTATAATTTGTGGTTACTCTGGTTCGACTAACGTTATAGTAATAATGATTTTCTTTTTATTAGTAGTAAAACAAGTTGGTTTTACTGGCGCTATATGTCATTTTCATGAACCTTATGTTCAAATGGAATTACAAATGATGCCAACTCATTAAGATAAACGGTAAACAAATACTATTATTATATACTTTCTGTAAACGTTTTCTTGTGTGGGCTGTTAATTTGAACACACATTTCGTACACTTTAGTATATTGTAAATGAAATACTTAGAGATAAAAATACATAGCTTTTGTTTTACATTCGCGCCTTTTTAACCTGTTTGTGTAACATTTTGCATCCCCCAACACGTTTGAATTTCCCGCTAGGCGTAGCTCTCACGTGAGGTTTGGGAGAATTCTGATTGGTTCATCTGATGAAAAAAGTTAAAAGGACCAAACAAAGCGAGGAGGTTTGCCCTCTTCTATTGGCTGAGAATGAGCGCCAAAAATCGAATATATAAAAGACAACCCGGCATTCATCCTTCGTTTTCTTTCCTCCAGCTGGACTGTAGATCTTCAAGCTTATACTTTTCCATTTTATTTATTTGTAGTTGACTTTGTTTTAAAAGTTATTTGTTTTTTAATTTTAACATATCTTTATTCTCTCTTTTACCTGACACTATAAGCTTTAACAATGTTGTCAACTCGCTCTCCACTGAAATCCAAGAATGAAAACGCCGTTTCTGCAAAAATGAATAAAATGTCTTTAGTGGACAAAGAAAACACGGTAAGTTTATCATCATCATTATTATTTTTGTAGGTGTTATCATATTTAACGTGTAGTTACTTCTAAAACGTGTAGTGAGATGCTTTAAATCTTTTCTGTCTAGATCAATACTGTATATTCTGTTAGAAACGTTAAATTTGATTGATTAAAAGGCAAATACTGAGCAGTTAATCATGATGTAGATTCTAAATGAGTGATTTGTTTTTGTCCTCAGCCACCTAGTCTGAACTCCACCAGAATCCTGGCGTCCAAAACGGCGCGCAAAATATTTGATGATTCAGAGGTAAGTTCACTTAAACTGCATCCCTGCAAGTTTCTTCAGCATTTACAACATCAGTGCATGTAAAATACATGGCATTTTAAATGATTAGTTATTTTCTGAGTGATGTCTTCAAAGTGATAGAAGAAATTTGGCGGAGTCAGAGCGCGCCAAGTTAGGCTAGTCCATCCAAACCATCCTGGTTTTTAATAAGAACAATAGCTCATAAAGCAAATTTTAGTGAAGTACCTGACATGTGGTCAGTTACAATTCGAGTTATTTTGTGTTTTGAGACCCTTAATTTATTAGGTATTGTCTTGTTTTGGCGGGTCAGGAGCTTGAGGCGGTTTAATGTTGTGTAAACGACGCAGAATTGATGTGAAAGCACGCATGTAAATATGAAAATGCTCTCTCTCTGTATGACAATGTTTATGTGACCACATTATTTTCTTGCAAATTTTATGCGGTTAAAAAGAAGAGCACTCTTGTTTTACCGGCAAACTAGACCGGAAGTAGTAGTATCACTTGGAGAGATGAATGAAACGGAAACCTTTTATGGACCCACACTTATAAAAGCCACGAAGGGAAAACATGTTTCTAATTCTCGTGTTTGGATTCAGTAATACGAAAATGGTTATTAAGGCAACAAACCCTGGCAAAACTAGCTTTCAGGCATATTGGTCAAATGGTAAATATTTAAGCGGTTTTAATGCGGCATAGTTGATTTTAACTTATGTAAAATAAGTGTATTGAGACATTTTGGTTTTCAAGTCTTTAAAATGTGACACTTGACTGGCACATCATTAAGAATTTTGTGCATAGTTCTTAGCCTTAATGGCAATAGGTGTGTTTGGATGATTTTGTGCTCTTCCCATTCACACTGGCTGTGGATTAGTTTGGTATATTTGTTGCTGAATCTAAAATTTTACTTTTTAACTTTAAAGGAGCAGACAAAAGCTAGGAAAGCAGCTGTGGAGGAGGAGCCCCTTCTGAAGGAGAACCCCCACCGCTTTGTCATTTTCCCAATTCAGTACCATGACATCTGGCAGATGTACAAGAAGGCAGAGGCCTCTTTCTGGACTGCAGAAGAGGTAAGCATCAATATTTTGTACCACAGATGAAATTTTAAGTTTGTCCCATATCTTTATGGGTCCTAAATATGGCACCAAACGCAACCTTAAATGGGTGGTTGCCCCAGAAATGAACATAGTCGGTCACTCACCCTCATGTCATTCCAAACCCATAAGACCTTTGTTTATCTTTGGAACACAAATTAAGAGCTCTCTGACCCTGCATAGACAGCAAGGGTCCTGCCATGCTCAAGATCTAGAAAGGTATCAAGAACATTTAACCATAATTTTATCTAGCTACAAGAATACTTTTTGTTGCACATGAAAACAAATACTGACTTTATTCAACCATTTCTTTGCCTCCACATCACCCTAGTGCCATTTTTATAGAGTACGCGTTCTACATCAAAAGCACCACATGCGTGCCTTGTTTACATCCAAATCAAAGAATGCACATGTGCCATGGTACTCTCCAAAATGGCGCTAGGGTGAATTGGAGGAGAAATTGTTGAATAAAGTTATTTTAGTTTTTGCACACAAAGTGGTGTTGTAGCTCCATGAAGTTACGGTTGAATCACTGATGTCACATGGACCATTTTGTTGTTCTTTGTACCTTACTAGGCTTTGAACATGGTAGTTGCATTACAGGTCAGAAAGGTCTCATTTCATCAAATATCTAATTTGTGTTCTGAAGATGAACAAAGGTCTTACAGTTTTGGAACGATGTGAGGATGAGTAATGAGACAATTTTTAATATTTGGGTGATCTATCCCATTTAAAGCTGCTGCTACAACTTGATTTTTAGATTGCTTCACTTCTAATGTTTTGCATTTAAACTTTCTCTAAGGTTGACCTGTCCAAAGATCTTCAGCACTGGGAGTCCTTGAAAGATGAGGAGAGATATTTCATCTCTCATGTCTTGGCGTTCTTTGCTGCGAGTGATGGCATTGTCAATGAGAACTTGGTGAGTGCAGAGGCAAACTTGTGTGCAAATGTATGTAAAAAGCCGTTCGATCCCTAATCACTTGTCTTCTGTGATTCTCTAGGTTGAGCGATTTACCCAGGAAGTCCAAGTGACTGAAGCCCGTTGCTTCTACGGTTTTCAGATTGCCATGGAAAACATCCACTCTGAAATGTACAGTCTGTTGATCGACACCTACATCAAAGATTCCAAAGAGAGGTGAGCTTTTGAGTTTGATGTTGGAGTTGTTTGGGGCAATGATGAGTGGCGCAGGGGTACGGACCTCAGCTGATAATGGGAGCTGAGTGTTGACTGCCCAAGGTCAGTGGACATGTGGTTAGCTGGTTGTAGGGCGTCAGCACGAAACGATCGCCTTGACTGAGCTCCATAAACATGCTTGTTTAATGATCCGTGTATTCCGTGTTTAGCTGACTAATGAAGTGTCTATTTTTGTCTTGTAGAGAATATCTTTTCAATGCCATTGAGACGATGCCTTGCGTAAAGAAGAAGGCTGACTGGGCGCTCAACTGGATTGGTGACAAAAATGCACAATATGGTATGTCGTATTTTGAAAGCCTTTTATGTTATATTATATTTTTATGTTATATTATAGTTGCTTATTTTATTTTAAATGACTTGAGCTAACTGAAGTCTTTGTATTCAGGCGAGAGAGTGGTGGCTTTTGCTGCTGTGGAAGGAATCTTCTTTTCCGGGTCTTTTGCTTCTATTTTCTGGCTAAAGAAGAGAGGACTCATGCCTGGACTCACATTCTCAAATGAGCTTATCAGCAGAGATGAGGTAACCATTTTGAGACTCGCCCAAACAAGGGTACAAATGCATTTGGGAGTGTAGTGTGAAAGTTAAAGATGTGGTCTCAATGTTTATTCTCATTATCTTACAGGGTCTTCATTGTGACTTCGCCTGCCTCATGTTCAAGCACTTGGTCAACAAACCTTCAGAGGCAACAGTAAAGAAAATCATCATGAATGCAGTTGAAATAGAACAGGTTTGTGTTTTAATAACTGCTTATGCTTTTTATTGTAGAAGCTATACTGTAACTTCAACATTGGCAAAAAAATCTAATTTGTCTTAACTTCTTAGGAATTCCTGACTGATGCTCTGCCAGTTAAGCTTATTGGCATGAATTGTGACTTGATGAAGCAATACATTGAGTTTGTGGCTGACAGACTTCTGCTGGAGCTGGGATTTGACAAGGTATGTTTATTTGGGGCCTTTTTTTGTAGTTTTACATCTCTGCTCATGGTGGCAGTATAGTCTTTGTTACCGACTTCAGATCAGTAGCCTTATGTGCCTTTGTTTCAATTGGTGTGTTAACTAATTTACCTTAATTGCTTTCTAGATCTATAGAGTGGAAAATCCTTTTGACTTCATGGAGAACATTTCCTTAGAGGGCAAGACCAACTTCTTTGAAAAGCGAGTCGGCGAGTACCAGCGAATGGGAGTCATGTCCGGACCCACAGATAACACTTTCAGACTGGATGCTGATTTTTAAAGACTCAATCTGGTTGCCTGAATGGACACTTTAAAAACTATGAACTCTTTGGACTCTGAGGAGTTTCAACATCCCTCATTTCCACAGCTTGTGGATCTTTTTTTCTTTAACTTTTGTTTTAATGATTAATACTAAAGTGACTTTTTATTTTTGTTGTTTTAAATAATAATAAAAAGAAACAATCTACTTGCTGCTTTTCTATTTGTTTTGCATTTTGGGCATGGTGAAGACCAGGAGTAGTTATACACTTGTCTGAAGCTCTAGAGTTTTGGTCACAAATCTCATTTTATCGTGGCATGCATCTATTTACTGCAAACAGAGGTTATTTTTAATAAAGTAGTCTTAAATAATTGGTGCTGAAGTTCCTCTGTTACAGGGGGTAATTTGGCAAGACAAAAGTACTTTTCAGCAGCTGCATATGACCATGTAAGTGTATGTGTAGTGCAGATCAACTTCCAGAAAACAAAATATAATGCATGACAAGTTTTGCCTCCTGGCTGCCTTTGTTGACTACGTAGGCTTAATAAATTCTTTCAGCTGCTGTAAAGCTTTAGAGCATCTTCCTGAATTGGAGCAAGCTTACTGACTTCAACCACAGTCTTGTTTAAAATGTCCCTCTCTGTTTTCACTGTGAGGTAGGTTGGAGAATCAAACAATTCACTGACGGCTGGTTTTCATACCATTAGTTAACTGATGTTAAAATTGTTTAATACAATGAGCTGACAGTTACCAGCCAGTATTTACAATTCACATTGCAAATTTTTCAATTTCATATGGAAGTGCAAACGTTTGAGTTTAATCATAATAAAATGTTTTATACACAGAGTGGATTAAATGGTTTTCTCCATGCACACCTGTAATGAACAACATCGCTGACATGGAAACTTCTAAAGCACTCCATATATTTATAGTAGTCATTATCTAGAACACTCCTGGCATGAGCTGGTGACCGGTCGTTCTCCTCTAAATGCTTTCAGGACGTTGCAAAACAATTTCTGCATGGGACAGCATGAGCTTTAAGTCATAGAAACACCCCTTGGAAAAGAGTTAACATTGTCTTAACAGCTTTCAAATAGCCAAATTGCTCAAAACATTTCTGTGTGTTTTGTATCTACTAAGACAAGTATTACTTCCTCGTGAATTTCTATTTTGGAGTGTGATCCATCTGTCACTGCTGATTGGCGCTGCTGTAAAAACACGATGAATAGTCACGAACATCTGAGTCTTCCTGTCAAAGCAGATATGAGTGTCTGAATGTGAACTGATTGGCTCTGGGACATATACATTACTGTGAGGATCATTTATATGGTGTTTTCTCATTAGCGCACCTGTCAGCGGTCAATTCTAAAGAGTCCTTTGGAACAACAGCTGCTTTAGTCAACACATCGACACACTGTAGATCTTGTTATGAGACTTCTCACAGAAACAGACCAGTGTTACAACAGGTAGTATAAGCCACACTGGTATATAGACACTAATACACCAACGTGATGCAAATGCTTTTCCTGTCTTGAGTTTGTTTCTCACAAAAACATCTCACGTGTCTTCTTTGTCTTATATATATTTTTTGTCTTCTATAAATATTTTAGTTTTTTTTTTTGTTTCTTTCGCAAATTTTGTTACCGTTACTACTACTACTGATGGTCTCAGTATTAACTATAATGCATATTATTAGCATATTGACTGTTTTTCTTCGCCGTAAGAGCAGGCAGGGCCATTTGTAAATCGGTCTCATCCGCATCCAGCTTTTAGCTGTACAAAACAGCTTGTTTTGCTGCTTAATAATGCAAATTGGTGTGTCTTACTATATTATTTTAATGTATTGGCTTAATTATGAACACACTGGTTTGTAGTGCAAACAGCTTTACCGTTTACTCCACATTGTTATTCTCGTTATTATTCTACTAAACCTGGTGGATACTGTAAAGCACATATTAATGCCCTATTTTGCATGACCATATTCTAGATTCCTAACCCTACCCAATACCTTCATTTAACAACTACCTTCATAACTATTAATAAGCAGCAAATTAGGAGTTTATTGAAACAAAAGTTGTAGTTAAAAGTTAGTTAATAGTGAGAATTGGACCTTAAAATAAAGTGTGATCTTATTTATTTTTTATTGTTATTTTAGTATTTTTATATACTAGTAATTAGTAATTATACATTTCTTGAATTTGAAAATATTTAGCTTTTTTTGTATTTTCAGTTGTAATTTTTTTTTTTTCATTTTAGTCATTTTGTTATGTGCTTCTGTCATTTGTTTTGGTTTTGTCATGCCTTTGTCATGCTTTTTGAAATAATTCTTTGAATATTTTTATTTAGTTTTGTTAAATTTACACTACCAGTCAAAAGTTTTTGAACAGTAAGATTTTTAATGTTTTTAAAGAATTATCTTATGCTTACCAAGCCTGCATTTATTTGATCAAAAAAAAAAAACAGCAAAAGAAGTAATATTGTGAAATATTTTTACTATTTAAAATAACTGTTTTTTATTTGAATATATTTTAAAATGAAATTTATTCCTGTGATCAAAGCTAAATTTTCAGCATCATTACTCCAGTCTTCAGTGTCACATGATCCTTCAAAAATCATTCTAATATGCTGATTTGCTGGTCAAGAAACATTATTTTTATTATTATTATTATCATCATCATCAATATTTAAAACAACTGAGAACTTTTTTCAGGATCCTTTGATGAATAGAAAGACCCAAAGATCAGCATTTATCTGAAATAAAAAAGCTTTTGTAACATTATACACTATACCATTCAAAAAGCTGCATTTTTTTTCTGAGAAAGAAATGATAGAAATTAATACTTTTATTTAGGAGGATACTTTAGGATGCTTTAAATTGATCAAAAGTGATGATAATTACAAAATCGTTACAAACAATTTCTATTTCAGATAAATGCTGTTCTTCTGAACATTATATTCATCAAAAAAAATTAAATATTTAAAAATTGTACTGTTTTTGCTGTACTTTGGATCAAATAAATGCAGGCTTGGTGAGCAGAAGAGACTTCTTTAAAAAAACATTAAAAATCGTACTGTTCAAAAACTTTTGACTGTAAGTAAAATGTAATAGTATTTCTATGTAAACTTATTTCAGTTTGTTTCTAGTTAAAGTTTTTCATCTAATAAGTATATTTTATTTCAGACTTATTTCAATCAAGTTTTAGTTTTAGGTAACAACAATAATAATATTTGCTTACTGGCAAGAAATTCTTTTCTCTCTCCTAATAAAGCCATTTTGTCATTTTTTGCTGGTGTTATGGAAATAGCAGGACGTTAACTCATCTTTTATGTACTCACATCTGACACATAAAGTGAATTCAACCTTAAATTGTGTGTTTCACACACACAAGGCCCTGCAAACACTGTAGCCGCCATTAGCCCGCCAAATAATCCACATCCCTCTCTGGAATGGCCCAGCAGGGTCAAGCCACAAACAGGTTGATCAACAAACCATTGTTCCCAATATAATGAATGTTAAAAAGCATTTGGGCCCAACAGTTGCCACTGTCCAATTGGGGGTCTACTGGTAAGCGCAGCTGTCTGAAACAGCCAAATCCTGTGTCCCCTCCATGCCCTTTTAAGGAGACAGGACCCTGTCAAAGTGCTCGTGTTGGTAGCTTGCTTTGTTTGACCGCTCGGCCTCCCACACAGCAGCGCTAATAGACCACAACCCAATAAATATTACCACAGCAGAAATACAACTGTTACTGTACATTAATAGCTTAACTGGAACACCCAAATTCCTTTGTTTATCTTTTATGAATGTAACAAATGCACATTTTACAGCGTTATGTCACCAGAAAGTAAAAGAACCGCAAAGAAACAATTAGCAACGGCCTAATTTTGGTAGACAACATCATCGGGGCTATAATAAGATGTTAGTATCGCTTAGTACATGAGGGTTCAAGGGAATCCGAGTGGATTGTGTTCTGTCTATCAAGCTAGCACGAAAAAGGCTAATAATAGCACATTAACAAAGAGACGTTAACTTTACGGTGCTCAAAAATGTTCCCACATAATCCAGCTTTGGCGCAGCAAGCCGAAGGGTCTAGAAGAAACTCCAGAAATCTGATAACAAAAGGTTAGAAAATACTATCACACTGATATCACTGTCTTTTTCAGTCAGGCTTGAGCTTCAAGGAACACAAATAGAACATTATCGCCTGTAAGCCTGAAACAATACAAGATAACAAACACGCCAAAACAGGAAGCAACGCCACCTTTAACGCCAAATGTTCCTTCTAAGATGTTAAAAGAAGATGAATCAGTTATGAAATGCATGTTTTGACCCAAAGTACACGTGTACTAGCATTTTACAAAACCATATTCATCATAGCATTGTTGTTTTCTCATAGTGTTGAGCGAAAGAGATAACGGGGGAGAAGGTGACAAATAAGGAGTTGGAGCCAAGCAAGCAGCCCCGAGGAGCAGCACTGATGTGTAGCCAGGAGCACCTGTCACTCAACATGACCCTAAAAGGACAGAGCTGGGCCAATCAGAGAACAGCAGTTGAGAGAAAGGACATGGGTCCTTCTTAACACCCCCACACCTCTCAGCTGTCTGGCATGTTGTGGGCCCGATCGCATACCAGGGCCCAGGCCATTTGACAAAGGTGGTGTTACTTAGGTCTGGCTCCTAAATGTGACCCCACACGTCTAGTGTTACATCCTCTGTGTTTCAAATGCCTGTGAAGTCAAATCATTTTTTGACATTGTTCTGGGTCAAAGGTCATGATGTGTGATTTCCTGACATTCGTATTGGTGCAAATACTTGCTAAATACTAAAACTAAAATGTTAAATAGCTAAAACCATAAAATGAACATTTAAACATGTTGTTTGTACATTTGTGTGTGTATAATGGCAATCACAAAGTCTTTTCCATGTGCTATTGTCTTCTTATGCTTAAATAATTTTAATATTCTTTTCTATACAATTATTATTGGACAAGAAATGGTCAATATTAAAGTATATATTATTGTATTGTAATATATATTAATATATACGTTTGAAAAAAAAAAAAAAACCACAAACAATTTAAAACCACCAAACAGTGTTAACTGTTTTTTTGTTTGTGTGTGTGTGTATTTTCAGTTGTCGTTTAATTTTAAATATTTTTATTTGGCTTTGTTAATTTTAAACATTTATATGTAATAGTACTTCAATGTAAAATTATTTTATTTGGGTTTGTTTCTTATTTTTATTTTTAGTTAAATTTTTTTTCATTTAATATGTATATTTTATTTCATTTCATTTTTATTTCAAGTTTTAGTTTTAGGTAAGGACAACAATGGCAATCACAAACTCTTTGCCATGTGCTATTGTCTAATATACCCCAGTTGTCATTTATTTCTAAATATTTTTATTTAGCTTTGTTAAATTTAAAATTAAAAATTTATATATATAGTACGTTTGTAATTTTAATTTTTAGTTATTTTTTAAATCTAATATGTATATTTTACTTAAAATGTTATATAATTATATATTTATAATTTTTATTAGTTTTAGGTAACAACAAAAATGGCTTAATTAATATTAATACTCTTGTTGATACAATTATTATTTGACAAGAAATGGTCAATATTATAATATATTAAGATATATGTCTAAATTAAAACTAAAAAACTAAACATTTAAAACTATCAATCAGTGTTAATTGCTTTTTCGTATTTTTTTTTTGTATATTTTCAGTTGTCATTTAATTTTAAATAGTTGTATTTACACAAACATATTTTTTTATTTACACTAAAAAGTTAAAACCACCAATTAGTGTTATTTTAATATTATATTTGTGTGTGTGGTTGTTATGGACTTTTGTCATTTGTTTTTTATTTTTAATATTTCCTTTTAGCTTAATTTTCATTAGTATTAAAGTCATTTTATTTATTTTATTTCTATTTATTATTTTGTAGTTATTTAGATTTTTAGATTTATTTTCTCATCTTTAAGTTTAAGCTTTCAACTAATATTTATATTTTGTTTTATTTCAGCTTTATTTTCAAGATAACAGAAATATTTTTTTATAATTTTAGTTTCATTTAACAACAGCAAAACTTTCAGTATTAAGCTTTCAGCATCACATTAATTTCGAAATTTGCTTAATATTAACAGTGTTATCAAATTATTAGTGTTTTTAAAGATTAAGTGCGTGTTAGATGATGGCAAAGGTCATCTAAATGTCAAAATGTACAACAAAATTTTCAACATCTGCCAACTATAAAATAGAAAACTCTAATGTTGTCTAATAACTGTTATCCTTACAAGAATGGTATGTAATATACATTAATGTAATGTATATTGCATATATGTACTTAATGTTTTTCTTTAGCTGCAAACATAGAAAATAATGCTGTTCTTTATGAATAAATCACATAAATCAAATAAATAACTGAATATGACGTTAAAAGAAATGGAAAACAATCAAAGGCTTCTTTTGGCCTTCCATCTGGCTCTCAAATCATAACAAACAGATTTCCACCGCTAATTTTGTAAGCAAAGAGGATCTGTCACCTCTTTAAGAAACATCTGTCCATTATGGTAATCAAGTCAGAGACCACCGAGTACAGGATATCCTGGCTATAGGCCATTTTCTAGCATCTCTTATTTGGTCTTGTGTGAACTCCTGAGCCCGCCCCTGAACCCCAGCCCCCCCAACCACTAGCATATTTAAGAGGCATCCTTCTCACATGCCCTTCATCCCAGCAGAAACCCCAGTCTTGTGCTCCAACTTGGTGAGTGCTTGCTACTACCTTTATCTCTATGGACTACCTCAGGGAAGACAGAGACAGAGATTTGAACAGGAATAACCCAGCACTTCAACTCCTACATGGGAAGGAATATTAATCTCTGGAATAGTTGATGCAGATGGTGGACAATTGGCTGTACTTGTAGCTATAGCTAGAGAAATGTATGAAAACCGATGGTTGACCATTGCTAGCATAAAGAAATAATGCTGAAAGTGAGCAGTTGTAACTAGCTGTATTTGATTGACCAAAGGATTCATTGGGTTAGAATCCACATCTCATGGGTGACTTGAAGATGCACTAATAGAGCGACAGTCATCAACAGATGTAGTGAATTGACACATGCTACAGTTTCTAGACAGCTGAGGAGGCGACCCTTAGGTCCTGCTGTCATTTGTCATCAGACAACTGTGAAATAGCTACAGATAGGACACTCAGTCAGGGGCTTCCACTCGGAATGACAAGAGCTGATGCCTAAAATAGTTTGAAGGGGATCTGCTGTGCTGCTTTTTGGCCTTTGACCTTAACTGATGTTGTCTAAAACATTTTAGAGGATTGTAAAGTATGTTCTAAAAGGGTTATTTTTAATCATACACTCTTCCTAACCCGTTTTCTTTCTCCTAGGACCATCCTAAAAAAGACCAATCATGTGTGACGACGATGAGACTACCGCCCTCGTGTGCGACAACGGTTCTGGTTTGGTCAAGGCTGGATTCGCCGGTGATGATGCTCCCCGTGCTGTCTTTCCCTCTATTGTTGGCAGACCCCGTCACCAGGTGGGCCTCCAAAGCATGTAGTCAATTCCTGGTTCTTGCTAACATATAACATATTGGCCTTGGAAAATCATTGCTATGTATTATGCAAAATAACAGAACTACAGATGCTTGGTGATAACCCATGACTCTGTTCTGTTAGGGTGTGATGGTCGGTATGGGTCAGAAAGACAGCTACGTGGGAGATGAGGCTCAGAGCAAAAGAGGTATCCTTACTCTGAAATACCCCATCGAACACGGCATCATCACCAACTGGGATGACATGGAAAAGGTAGAAAACGAGTTCATTTGGCAGTTTTATTATTCGTTAAAAGGGATTTCTATTAGTAAGCTACATCCTGTGTTCAGATTCACTCCCTGCATTTATCTAATGATGTAATGGCATATTTAAACATTTTTAGATCTGGCATCACACCTTCTACAATGAACTCCGTGTGGCCCCTGAAGAGCATCCAACTCTGCTCACCGAGGCCCCTCTCAACCCTAAAGCCAACAGGGAGAAGATGACACAGGTAAGATAATGCAGGGGTTTACAAACTTTTTATAAATGTGATGATCCTCTGGTGAACAGGGTTGCCAGGTTTACACAACAAAACCCACCCAATTGCTACTCAAAACTAGATACACGTTTGTTTTGGCAGGGTTCCCATGATAAAATTTGCATTCCAGGGGGTAAATATCACGTTAACCCGTGGCGACAGTGTTAAAGTGGCCCGATTCCGTGGGAAAACCACAGACTTGGCAACACCGCTGGCGAGGGACCCTAGCGGCAGCATATAATTTCAAACTCATTTATACTGTAAAAAAAAATTAAATATTATAACTTTATTAATGTAAAATGACTTAAATCTTAATTTTTCTATGTATTATTCTGACAAGTTTTATTACATAATTTTCTCAGAAACTTTTTCACAGATGCTCTAGCACCCCTTTGTGGCCCCTTAGACTTGAGTTGTAGAGTGTTAAGCAGTGTTATTTTAGTGTCATTCATATACCATCATAGTTTTTGTTAATATTTTGAATTCAATTTTCATATATTTCTTTTAATTTTCATTTTAGTTGTAATTTTGTTTTGTTTTTGTCTTTTTATTACTTTTTGAATATGTCTATATACTTTTAAGTTTTACTTTGAATTTTAGTTTATTCAGCTTGAATTATTTTGGTACTTTAACTTTAAATACATAAGAAAAAAATAAGTAACGTTGCATTGGTAACTAGCTGTTTTTTTATTTTAGTCCATGTTTATTTTTAATAATTAATCTTTTTATGGATTTAGTTTTAGTTAAAGATAATCAGACCTGGGTAGCAACTGATTACATGTAATCTGGAATCAAATTCCAAAAATTAAGTACTTGTAATTAGATTAAATTACATTTTAAAATACTTGTAATCAGACTACGGTTGCTTTTTTATCGATTACAAGGTTACATATTATAAATTGAATTTATTGATAAATTCTAAATGCTGCTTATATACATTCAGAAAGTCTTCAAGCTTTGTGGACATTCACACAGAGATCAGTCATTATTTAGGTGGCGACAGCATTTAACCACTTGATTTACAAAAATCATTTCAGGTTTAAGAAGTGTTTCAATATTGCATCACCTACTGATGAACATATTCATTTTTATTTGAATTATATCACTCTGTAGGTTATTTAACTATGTATTTGTATTTAGAAGGCTTTTGTCTTTCAAACACATTAAAGGGCACAATTTCATTTTTTCCTCATCTGATCCCTTTTCACCTACTTTAAGTCCCCCTGATATATTAAAATTAATTTCTTTTATTTCCTTAATCTTTGTATTTTTTTATCAGTATTATCCTATCCTATTAAAAGGATACGATAATCCTATTAAAACGATCCTATTTAAATCAATGTGATAAGCGAGATAGGTCAAAAGTAATCTAAAAGTAGTCCGATTATACGGATTACTAACTACAATTTTTATCTTGTAATTTGAAATCAGTAGCAGATTACAATTTGAAAGTAATTTATCCAGCTCTGATGATAATAACCCTGTCTGACACTAATATTTTATTCCCTTTTCAGATCATGTTTGAGACCTTCAACGTCCCTGCTATGTATGTTGCCATTCAGGCTGTGCTCTCTCTGTACGCCTCTGGCCGTACCACTGGTCAGTGTCTATCAAATCACTAGAAGCAATGCATAACATTATAGGTGTTAATTCTTATTTGAATCGGTTATACTTACAAATCAATACTTAACATGCCAATGCGTTGTTTTACAGGTATCGTGCTGGACTCTGGTGATGGTGTGACCCACAACGTCCCCATCTATGAGGGTTACGCTCTTCCTCATGCCATCATGCGTCTGGATCTTGCCGGTCGTGATCTGACTGACTATCTGATGAAGATCCTGACCGAGCGTGGTTACTCTTTCGTGACTACTGGTGGGTGCTAGAGGAATAATAAAAAATTTTCTTTAGAAATTAGCAAGTGCTCTCCTGGCCTCAAGAGGGGGCACTCTTGATACTTTTTTTCATAAACACAGAATAATTGAATTGTTTTTTTCTTTTCTTAGCTGAGCGTGAGATTGTCCGTGATATTAAGGAAAAGCTGTGCTACGTCGCTCTGGACTTTGAGAATGAAATGGCAACTGCTGCTTCTTCCTCCTCTTTGGAGAAGTCCTATGAGTTGCCCGACGGCCAGGTCATCACCATCGGAAACGAGCGTTTCCGCTGCCCCGAGACCCTCTTCCAGCCCTCTTTCATTGGTATGTTCACCTCATCACCTCATTCCATTACCTCATGTTCCTGTCTTTACAATTGCTCCCTTCCTAACATAGCTTGCAATCTTGCTCCTCACAGGTATGGAGTCTGCTGGCATCCATGAGACCGCCTACAATAGCATTATGAAGTGCGACATTGACATCCGCAAGGATCTGTATGCCAACAACGTCCTGTCTGGTGGTACCACCATGTACCCTGGTATCGCTGACCGTATGCAGAAGGAGATCACAGCCTTGGCTCCCAGCACAATGAAGATCAAGGTAAATATATGTTCGATTAAATAAGCTTGTTTATTTTAAAGCTCTATATTTTATAGTCTAACTACATTCATGTTCTCATGTTCGTCCTCTAGATCATTGCTCCTCCTGAACGCAAGTACTCCGTATGGATTGGCGGTTCCATCCTGGCTTCCTTGTCCACCTTCCAGCAGATGTGGATCAGCAAGCAGGAGTATGATGAGGCAGGTCCCTCCATCGTCCACAGGAAGTGCTTCTAAACCTCAAATCTTCTTCAATACAATCCAACTAATCCTCCGTATGCATTTGTACTGTGCCTTGTGCTGTATATACATGTACTGTTGTAATAAAAGTTCTGATGTGTAACAGTATTTTTGTCTCAGATTGTGTTTTGTCTTTGAGTATTTGGTGAAGAAAACTTCTCAAAACTTTACACACATACTAGGTTACGTGGAATATAGACCATAAACTAAAAGGCATACCCACCTTGTTTTTCAACACAGAATTAAGCCTATAGGCGAGACTTCCAGTTCATTAGCTGCAACAGAGTGTTTTCACGATGCGTCATTAATTTGACCATATTGGCAGCACTAAGCCTAAACAATGCCACTAAACTGAACAAAACTCGCATATTTTGCTGATTATTGCTGCTGAAAATGGTCAATTATTGCCATGTTTTGAGCTGTACTAATCAGTTGGACCGGGAAAAACATTTGGAGTACTATAGACTGCCAAAAGTTATAACAAATCAAGGAGAAGTGTGCAAAAAACTGTCTGAGGAACAAAAGGCGTTTGTGGTTGGCCATACTGAACCAGGATTTCAAAGGCAAGAATCTTGACAACATTCATGTTTGTTTTTATCATTTCTGGTCAAGTAGGTGAAATATTAGACTAATATCTTAATTAATACTGCTCATATGTATCTTTATCATCTATTAACTTTAGTTTGTCAAAATATTGCGCCCTTTCCTGCTTACTAAGTGCTTCTCTTTATGATTCAGCAGGTTTCACATGTTTTTTTTCGTGGTTTAGACAGCATAAATTAGCCGAACAACATACCCTGGTGAAAAAACCAGCATATGCTGGTTAGGTAGGTTTTGATGCTGGTTTAAGCTGGTCCTTTGCTGGTTTATGCTGGTCCTTTACTGGTTTTTGCTGGTCATGTTGCTGGTCAAGGACCAGCATGAACCAGCAAAGGACCAGCATAAACCAGCAAAGAACCAGCATAAACCAGCAAAGGACCAGCTTAAACCAGCATCAAAACCTACCTAACCAGCATTCCAGCATCAAAACATACCTACCAGCATAAGCTGTTTTTTTCACCAGGGTATTCAGTATTACATTAAACATGCAATCCATGCTGTTGTTTACATCTGAGCATCGCCAGTATGACCGCGCATCGGGGTAACTTAACAAATCGTGAAGTGCAATCCCTCTATAGACAAATAACGAGAATAACAACGTGCAGTAAACAGTAAAACTGTTTGCACTACAAAACAGTGTGTTCATAATTAAGATAATACATTAAAATAATATGGTAAGACACATCAATTTGCAATATCAAGCAGGAAAACGAGCTGTTTTGTACAGCTAAAACTAGCTGGAAGCCAGACCCATAAAATGGCTGTGCCCACTTTTAAGGGAAAAATAAGATGAAAAGAGTTTGACTCAAAAACGATTCTGAGTGGTGTCTGAAATGTGATGACGTTTAATAAATTTTGTATTATAATTCAGGACTGTTCCTGAGAAGAGACTACCAGGGAAATTATTGTAATCACTTTTAAGCATTGTTGGTAGTACAGAGGAGTGAATTGCACGCATGCTGAAAAACCGATGTATTTGCATTGCAAACATTAAACCATTATTATTATAATTCGATTAATCTGATAGGTCCATAACATTATTGGACTATGACGGCATGACACACCTCACTTAGCATGTAAATTATTGTTTTATTATATATATATATATATATATATATATATATATATATATATTTTATACCTTTCTTATATAATCCTTATTTCCTTAGTCTTTGTCCATCTACCGTTCCCAATAAAATACAGCAGCATGTTTTAGCGGATATGTGCTCGTCACTACGTAAACCAATGATCATTTGTGGAGGTGAGATGATTCGGCTGCTTGGCAACAGAGCAAATGAAGCGAGAAGGAGGAGGAGGACGGCATCTGTGTTGAACTCGACAAACGTCTTTCTCAATCCAGATTACATGGTAGGTTATTGCATTAAAATGGGCTAGCCTTTTATTTGATATAGCTACAACACGCTGGGATTTAGTTTTACTGAAATTCTAATCTGCTACTTAATTTGCGTTTGTAAAACAGCGGCCTGTGTTTTTATCAAGCCTGTTCACTTGTGACGTAGTTACATTCAGGGATGCGCGTTTTCTCTGAACTCAGTAATATCTAAACTGTAGTCCAATTTCTTCATTAGCTTTTCAGTGAATACACTATTTTAAAACTAACATTTTATATTTAAACTGGCGTTTTATCATAAAGCGCATCAATAATTTTACATTACATGTCGTGTTTATTATCGGTGTAGTGAACGTCAACGATGGGTTCGGCTCCGAAAATGACACACACGGTTCTTCTGAGTGTCATCATAAGCTTGATGGCCGTCGTTTCTGGCCGCAGTCCACGCACGGTGGATCAGGTATCGGAGGCGGATATCCAGCGCCTGCTTCACGGTGTGATGGAGCAGCTGGGAATCGCTCGGCCCCGAGTCGAGTATCCAGCACATCAGGCCACCAACATAGTCGGGCCACTCAGCATCCAAGGTAGGAGTTTCCCTGTATAATTGTAGGTAATTGCACGTTTTTAAAAATGTAAATTATCACTGGTCCTAATAATAGCCTACTCCTTATGTGGTTGCCTTCATGTGTACTTTTACACTTTGTCCAATAGGTGGTGCCCATGAGGGACTCCAACATCTCGGCCCATATGGAAACATCCCAAACATTGTTGCTGAGTTGACTGGAGACAGTGTTCCCAAAGACTTTAGTGAGGACCACGGCTACCCTGACCCTCCCAATCCTTGCCCTCTTGGAAAGACTGGTATGCTGATCCAAGTGCGGTCGAATGCACACATACACATTCGTTTTGATTAATGGAAAGAGGAATCAGTTTTCTGAGGCATAGATTAGATTGGAGGTGTTTGTTCTCCTAGAGGAATGACAGCTCTAAATGTGAATGGTTTAAACATTCACAGAGAATGGGGTGCATCTCGCTCTTTGTTTTTTTATAGCTGCTGATGGATGTTTAGAGAACTCTCCAGACACTGCAGAGTTCAGTCGAGAATTCCAGAAACATCAGCATCTCTTTGACCCTGAGCACGACTACCCTGCACTAGCGAAGTGGGTGAGTTTACACTTGACACCTTGGAACAAGCTGGAGGACACTTCTGATTTTTCATTTAAGGGCTTTTCACACTGCACTTAACCCTGAATTATCATCATTTTAAACCCTGGTTTTAACCCTGTGTAAAGGTAATGTCAAGTCCGAAAAATCCATTCTGAAAAACTTGATAGTGCTGTCAGCAATATTTAATATGAAGATGCACAATGCTAACACTATTATGTAAACAGATTGTGTGCTGCATTTGTCCAGTCAATAACACTGACACCACAAATATGCAAATAAGAACATTAACCGGGGGTTTCGGAATGTACAGTGTGAAATGACGTCGTATGAATACACAGGATTGATAAATTATGAGCAGTGTGAAACATTAAGTAAGATAACCCAGAATTATGTTTATCTGGGGTTTTGAATGGTCCGGGGTTAAATATTTCAGGTATGGAAAGGCTTTTAGTTAATAGTCAGGCTTATTATACTAATCGTGTTTAATAGGACAAAAGTAACCTTATCAACCATATCAAAACATATTTTTGTGCATTAACACATATTGGTGATTGTGTCAAGTATCTTTCTGTATACAACCTATTGTACATTAAGTAAGATTTTTACAATCTAAGTTAACTACAATCAAATGAAGTACATAGCTATATAATGTAATACAAAACAACTATGTAATAAAAAAAAAACAGTGGAGAAGGACCTTAAATTGCCTTCCGAAAATGTAAGAGTGGGTAGATCACTCAAAAAACTATTTTTTAACGTGGCAATTTTGTATGAATTTGTTCGCAAGAAAATCTGTGCAGATTAAGATCATATGAAAACATACAATTGATATCATACAAATTCATACGAATTAGCCATCAGTTCGCCAAAACATAAAATACTTACTAAATTGTCATGTGTTAATGTACAGAGAATGTATAGTTTATATAATGTACAGGTGTACAGTTGAGGTCAAAAGTTTACATACACCTTGCAGAATCTGTAAAATTATTTTACCAAAATAAGAGGGATCACACAAAATGCATGTTCCAGAAGGTAAAACGATGCATTAAGAGCCAGGGGTGTAAACTTTTGAATGGAATGAAGATGTGTACATTTTTCTTATTTTGCCAGAAGCTACAGAAGATACCTACATGTTTCCCAGAAGACAAAATAAGTTAAATTTTCCCTGATCTTAAAGCTCTTAATGCATTGCTTTTCCTTCCGTAGCATCAGTGAGCATTTGAACCTTCTGTAATAGTTGCATATGAGTCCCTCAGTTGTCCTCAGTGTGAAAAATGGATCTCAAAAGCATACAGTCATTGTTGGAAAGGGTTCAAATACACAAAAATGCTAAAAACGAAAGAATTTGTGGGACCTGAAGGATTTTTCTGAAGAACAGCAGGCAGTTTAACTGTTCAGGACAAACAAGGGACTCATGAACAACTATCACTAAACAAAAAACTTGTGGACTATATGTAAACGTTTTTATGTGAAGTATCTTATTCAGGTCAGTACTAAATAAAAAATAACATGCATTTTGTATGATCCCTCTTATTTTGGTAAAATAATGAACATTTTGCAGATTCTGCAAGGTGTATGTAAACTTTTGACCTCAACTGTATAAATACAGGTCTGTAGCAGACAACACTTAATGTCTGTTTTTATTCTTTCAGAATAAAGGACTGTTGTATGAAAAACTGAAGGGTGGGCCAAAAAGAAGAAAAAGGGTAAGCTACAAATATAATTTTCTGTGCCTTTTGGTTGCTTGTTTGTCAGAGACTCAACACATAACTGTCACATATTGTATTTTCATAAAAAATGTCACAGGATCTCTCATTGACTGTGTTTCAGAGTACAAATCCATATCTGATGGGACAGAGGCTGGATAACGTGGTGGCCAAGAAATCAGTGCCACATTTCCCAGAGGAAGACGAGGTTGAAACTGCTACAAGCAATATCAAGACCTGAACATTTATAAAATCTGTACAATGAAAATCTTATCAGTTTCACAGTAAAGTCAGCATTAAATTATGTGTGATATTCAAATGAATCATAGTATTAATAGAGCAGCAAAGGGCGCCTGCAACATGAATAATTATTCTCTTGACACAACTTGTTGTAATACCATTTAATCAAATAAAAATGATGTATATGTTCATGTGCAGATAACTCCAGACATGTGTTTTTAACTTCATGATTCATCACAATACACATTCATCTTGAAGTTTCTTACTTTCCTGAAGCACTGGGACATCCCCAAAATGCTGTGAATGATCCTAGACTGAGAGGAGGCGTGGACTGCCCCATTCTCTTAAATGTGAGCACTCAGAAGA
Source organism: Labeo catla (assembly GCA_012976165.1). Taxonomy (NCBI): domain Eukaryota; kingdom Metazoa; phylum Chordata; class Actinopteri; order Cypriniformes; family Cyprinidae; genus Labeo; species Labeo catla. The sequence goes on from VONZ01000024.1 coordinate 2,570,515, forward strand.
GAGCTCCAGACCTTATTTTGACTCTGACTCTGAGTTCTGAATCATTTGGTTCAAACTATTTTTAATCGTAGTTTGTTATGGTATACAAAGACCTGTGTGAACATAGCTGCAGTCCATGTGAAGAAGCTTGAACCGTTATTAATCTGAGGTAAGCCTGCATATCTAACGTTACTAGATTTTTTTTTCTTACTAGATTTGAAAAATCACGGGATTTTTCACATTTTGTGAAATGTGTTTATACAAAGAGTGAATTAGCAATTGCCTCTCAAAATTACGTAGGGAATTTATAAAATGTAAATTTGTTTAAATGACTTGAAGTCTGGCAGTTCATTTAATAGGTATATCAAATGTTCTGTAGAATGATCTAAAACAATACTGCAATTATTAAAAACACGTTTTTACTTTAAAAGAACTAAATATTTAATTATTTAACTGATAATTACGTTATCGTTTCTTTCTTCGTGTGAAAGGATGACTAGAGACGCATTAGCTGTCACTATCGTGGTCTTGTGGCTGCTCTGCAATCCGGCGAGGATCGGGGGAAACGGGGGATTTCAAGGCGCCATTCCTCACCCAAATAAATACAGTCCAAACCAGTCGGAACAGTCACCGCAGACACCGCAGGCCGGTTCCAGGGGAACGGGACCGCCTTCAGTCGGGGACGAGGTGCTGGACTCCAGCCAGGAGGCTTTACACGTAACGGAGCGCCGTTACCTCAAACTTGACTGGTGTAAAACGCAGCCGCTGAAACTGATGATCTACGAGGACGGCTGCCAGCCCCGCGCCATCATCAACCGCTTTTGTTACGGACAGTGCAACTCATTCTACATACCTCGGCACGTTTATCAAGAAGACAACGCGTTTCAGTCGTGCTCCGTGTGTAAGCCAAAGAGTTTCACTACCGTTACGTACACGCTCAACTGTCCCGGGCAGACTCCCAGTACCAAGAAAAAGCGCGTCCGCCGCGTCAAACAGTGTCGCTGTACTTCTGTCGACTTGGATTAAACTTGCTGACGTCATTGTCGAGCACGATCGAGTTCAGTCATCAAAATGTGGTCTTTATATTGTGAAGAAGTACAACTGATGCTATTAAATGTACTATAAAACAAGTTGGATAAGTTATAATACTATAAAATTGTGACATATTAAAAATATGCTTATTTTATTATATTATTCTCCACTGTGTGGAGCAAAATTTGCGCATTGATGCAAATAGCTTATTTTGTGGCTTGATTTGTAATGTGGGATACATACATATTAGGCTATGGGTGTACATAAGCAAGTTTTTTAAAAATCCATTCCATAATAATTTTTCTTGGTCTTTATACAATACTGCAGTGTAAAAAGAATGTGGTGCCAATGTACAGCCTTTTTCATCACTTGATGAAGAAAATCTAGGTAAAAACAGGTGAAATACATTGAAAAATTGTTTTTATATTAATGAAAACTTTGTACAGGCTGCGCTTATTGTAAAAGGAACAATATTACTGTGATTACTGTGGCAATAAGATGTGATGAAGCAACATAACTGTCATGTCCATCAAAATAAAACTGATAGAGAAGTTTATATTATATTCTTTCACATGTACATTATCTTTGTTTTGTAATATTCTCTAATGATTTAATATGAGCATAAAAAGTTACTCAACCTTGTTACTCAATATACTAAATAAAATTACAGCCTTTTTTTAAATCGAATGTTGAGACTGCTTTTTTCAACCCACTGGAAAAAATCCCTGAACTGATTGAGCTGACTTGTAATATAAATATTTTTTAAATGTTTCTCATTTTGAACAGCATTCATTCATATCTGAAACATGGTCAGAGGGATTTTTGTTGGGTTATAGACAGGATCCACTACATTGACAGACAGGCTGTCATCCTCTAACATTGCAGTTTTGAGGAAAAGTGTCACACAAGCAGGTGCACCTCATTCTGACCCTGCCAAAATGTAAGTGCCTGGGTCTTTTGCTATCAGTCAAAAGTTTTTTAATCTCTTCTGCTCACCAAGTCTGCATTTATTTGATTAAAAGTACAGCAAAAACAGTAAAATTTTTAGATATTTTTACTATTTTAAAAATTCCTGTGATCAAAGCTGAATTTTCAGCATCATTACTCCAGTCTTCAGTGTCACATGATTCAGAAATCATTCTAATATGCTCATTTACTGTTCAAGACATATTTATTATTAATATAAAAAATTAAAACAGTGGAGTACGTTTTTCAGGATTCTTTGATGATTCAAAAATCAGCATTTATCTGTAATAAAAAACTTCTGTAACATTATACACTATACCATTCAAAAGCTTGATGTCCGTATATTTTTTTATAGAAATTAATACTTTTATTTAGCAAGGATGCTTTAAATTGATCAAAAGTGATGATAAAGATTTATAATGTTACAAAAGAGTTCTATTTCAGATAAATGCTGTTCTTCTGAACTCTTTATTCATCAAAGAAACCAGAAAAACCTGTTTTCAACATAATATTCAGCAAATCATAATATTAGAATGATTTTTGAAGGATCATGTGACTAGAGTAATAATTGCAGTTTTGAAATCACAGGAATAAATTACATTTTAAAATATATAAGAATAGAAGACAGCTGTTTTAAATAGTAAAAATATTTCAAAATTGTACTGTTTTTGAACTTTGGATCAAATAAATGCAGGCTTGGTGAGCACAAGAGTTCTTTAAAAACATTAAAATTGTTATAATATAAATATAAACATGCTCTTCGTCCTCTTTGGAAATGGCAGAGGAAATTAGCTGGTGGTCAGACTTGCTTCTTTCATGCGCAGTCTCTCTTTCTGAAATATGGAGAAATATGCATCATTATCAAGTCCCATTTAGCTGTGCATGCATTAAGAAGGAAATAAAGAAAATCTACTCACCCTCAGGCCATCCAAGTTGTACATGAGTTTGTTTCTACAGATTTGGAGAACTTTATCATTACATCTTGCTTGCCAGTGGATCCTCAGCAGTGAATGGGTGCCGTCACAATGAGAGTTTAAACAGCTGATAAAAACGTCATAATAATCCACAAATAATCAACATGACTCCAGTCAGTCAATTAATGTCTTGTGAAGTGAAAATTTGCGTTTTTAATAAACAAATTAAATATTAAGGCAATTAGTTTAAACTTTTAAATTTATAGATTATGATCGGAAGCAACGGCTTAAAATGTCTTGATGGATTTGTATCTTACAAACATGCAGCTTTTTACTTCACAAGACATTACTTGATGAACAGGTGTCATGTGGATTATTGTGATGTTTTTATCAGCTGCCTAAACTCTCACTCTGATGGCACCCATTTACTGATTTACGGATCCACTGATAAGCAGGTAATGTAATGATAAATTCTCCAAATTTGTTCTGATGAAGAAACTCATCTACTTCTTGGACGGGTGAGTACATTTTCAGCAAATTTAGATTTTTGGGTGAACTTCTCCTTTAATAAACCTGATTTGTGACAGTACAATAGTCACTAGTGTTTGAACCACTTATCTATCTGCCACCCACACATCAGCAAAGATGAAGGCCAACTCTTACCAGTCCGTTGGCATTTGCCCTTCTGGTCTCAATCTTCTTCTCTGCTTTCATGTTGCGCACTAACTGTTGGGCCTCTTTGATTCTGAAATAAAAAAAAACACAGATTATATTTTACTTAACCATATTGTTTCAATTCGAGCAAGTTAAATAGGTTATTGCACTGTGTGGTTGATCAGAGCGGTTGTAAAGCAAAAAAAATGATGCTAGATGCTGTTATGCTGTTAACGTCTCACCTCTGTTTAGATATGACCTTGTTCTCTCTCTTCCATCTGATCTTGAAATCATTACAGAATTCAAACCAAAGTGTGAAAACATGACCAGGCACAATCTCTTGCTCTCCGGAGCGTGGCTTCAGTCCAAAGTACTCTACGAAGTCAGAGAAGCTGAGGAAGGAAAGACATGAGGCACAGCTGAAGATAATGTCAGAATATGTTTATGAAGTTTGCATTTTTATAGTATTTTGAACAACATGGTACCTTTTACGTGCCGATATCACTTGATGCTCCACTGTGATTAGCTCTTTTTGTGCTGTAAAATGAAAAAGGTGTATGAAAAATTAGCCAGTCATATTATAATTAGGGCTGTCAGTCGATTCAAATTTTTAATCTAATTAATTACACTACGTGTCAATTAATTAATCGAATGAATCGCATATTAAAATAAATTTGACTCTGAAAATACCCACAGCTATTTTTAAAGCTATTTTTGTGTTAAATAAAGTAGCAAGTAGACATTACAAATTGTAGCTTTAGCAAGAAATATTTAATTTGATTCAGCATAAATTTTTTTACACATAAACATTTGGGATGCAACGATATAACTATGGAACATAAAAGAAAATCATTTGAGAAACATCTCAGTGTTTTTTGTTTATATAATCAACAGCATGTTACCAGCAGTCTTCAAAATACTTTCTTTCATGTTCCACAAAAGAAAGGTTTGAAACGACATGAGGGTGAGTAAATGAAGACAAAATGTACATTTTTGGGTGAACTATCCCTGTAATTATGATTATGATTATGATGATTATTATTATTATAGTTTCTTAATGAAATGATAATCTAAATAAGAAACTAAATCTGCCAGCAGGTGGCGGTAAATTTCTTAATGAGTCCTTCACACGATTCGTTCAAAACGTGGATTCATTCAGAAACTAAACACCGCTGTGTTGCTCGGAGATGCGCAACAATTCTGCTATGGCTTCAAAGGTATTTTCTCAGCAAAACTGAGCAAACACACAATATAATGTTTAACTGTTGTATAAAGTCACATTTAAGCTTGTGATAGATCGGGACAATATCAGCACTCGTGTCATATTGCTCTTGCTGCCCGTGTGATATCGTGTAAAACGTGATATATATATATATATATATATATATATATGAAGAGTTCAGATGCAAAACCAGCTAAAAGCCATCTCGGTCAAAAATTAGATAATGATACTGAGCAAATGCTCCTGACACACAGTATACATCCATCAAATACTTTTACTTCAAACTCGCTAAATTCCAGCCTCAGCCCAATCATAAGTACCAGTATATACATGGAAACCTATACAAAGTAGCCAGAAAGAAATGCTAATTTTAAAGAAATACATCAGATGGATTTAGAGGCTTTCGCATCTGAACTCTCTCTCTCTCTCTCTCTCTCTCTCTCTCTCTATATATATATATAAGAGATAAAACAGATACAGGGGCATTTTTGCACCAATATCTTGAATTTTAGCGCATTTATGGAGTTGTTGCCCTGGGCCTGCATCATATTTGTCAACAGTAGGGCTGGGAGTCGATTCCAAAAAGAATCGATTCCTTGATTCCGAGGCGTTGGGAATCAAGAGTCGATTCCCCCAACAAGGGGAATCGACTCCTCATTCATAGCCTTTTTCAGTTAAACAAAGCTTATCTATGGGCGCCTCTCAAACGAAAGGCTGCATCATACGAAGTCGGCTGCTGTCATCAAACGTCGCTGAACATCGATTCACGAAAATAAACTGAATGAAAAGAGTCGGTACTGAGCTCGTTTGAGTTTGAGGATGCAGCCTTGCTCGCTAATAGTGATTAGAAGTCTGATTCGTTTCCACGAAAAGGTTCTTTCGGATAGATCGTTTTAATGAACCAGTTCAAAAACGATTCAGAAGTTATTTTTCGGTGAAACTGTCCACAGTTTGAGCGCCGCACGACGGAATAGATCATGACGTGATCGAGGGGCTTGATCCTATTTCCATCTTAAATAAAATGCTATTAAAATAAAAATGCCAATAAAATAAAATGCTATTTTTTAACCTTTCTACCAGCCAATGAAAATTCTATAAGAAAACGCAGAGAGCACAGATCAGTGGCTGAGAGCGCATCTGATCTGACAGATAAACCACTAGCTCTTATATCAGTGCTGTTGTTCTGGTTATTTTGTTTCAGTGTACAGTTTGTTAATTTTGCGCAAAGCACTGCTGCCCTGTGGGCTATGACTAATTTCATGTGCAATGCAGACAAAATGTCAATTTAAATACGGAAATGTATCATAATTTTTTAAAATAAAGCTTAATGTTATGATAAGGCTACTTTCTAAGATCTTTATATCCTACAGTCATGGCGAAATTAGGTTCCTCCACTCCAAAAAACAAAAAAAAAACCAATCGAAAACAACAGTGAGGAATCGATTCTTGGAATCGAATCTCATCGATTCCAGAACCAGGAATCGGAATTTGACTCGATTCCAAAATTTTCGGAATCGAACAGCCCTAGTCAACAGTCAACTGAAATATACGATGACGTACAGGTCTGGGGGCGGGGCCAGCGCGTTAACTGCCTTAAAATATTTTAATTAAGTTATTTTTTTATAACTAATTAATTAAGTTAACGCATTAAACTGACAGACCTAATTATAATCAATACCACAGTCAATATTAAGAGCCAATATCTCTTCTATTATTTCAGTATCCTTATTTTTCCTCTTTAACAGCGATAATGCACCACTCTGTCAGTCGTACTACAAACAGCACTATTGTCATATTATTCACAGCCTTCCTACATGGGCCTCAAAGACAATGTTGAAACTCCTTTACTAAGAAGTCTCCTTCATTTCCAAAGTCTCCCTGATTCCTATCTCTTTGTCTGTCTTCTGAACCTGACCAGCTATCTCGTACAGGTACGGAGTCACAGACACTTATCAGGTCCCCAAAAGAGCACATGGCAGATATTCTTCAAGACTGCAGGATGTGTGACGTCTTATCTGTGTAGCGGAGACAATCAAATAATTGTAGTAGGAAGAATGTGAGGAAAGGAAATAGCTTTGCTGCTATGTGCATAACATAAACATGTACATAAATATACACATAAACCACAAACAGAACAAATCTTTAAATATTTGTCTGGTTTACTAGCGCTAGCGCTGTCTTGTTCAGCTGTGCTGTAGTAAATGACGACAAGTTTATGTCTCCATATACAGTATCTGCCTCTATGATCTGCAAAACAAAACAAACCTGTATATAATCTAAGCAAACTTTTGTACTCCTCTCTATCAATCATGTAGAGAGGCAGGTCATCTCAGAGACCAGCTAGACTTCATATCTGAACAAGGTAGATGAGAGGGATTGGCTGATGTGACAGAGCACATAAATAGAAGACTTAAAAACTTTGAATCCAGATCCTTTTCTGAATCTCATGAATCTTTGCATATCTCACCGCTGGCAATGAAAACGTCCATTTTCTCCTTGAAGGGATGTACGTGCTCATGGGATGAGTTGGTACACACAGTTAGGACATCCTTTTCACAAACTGTACGAGACAAAAACAATAACATTGGGTTAGAGTAAAGTCCCTGACCAGGTCCAATTTGAAGAAGTCATTCATTGTAAAACAAAGTTTACACTAACTTTTACGCAATATTTTAGCCAAAAATAAACAGTCAGATTTTTTTGTTCTGTTAGACCACCATGAGCGCTTACTTTTTATTCGAATAACTCAGATTTTGAAGAATAAATGCCACAATGAAGCAAAATGAACTACTAAACTGTTCTTTGCAGATGCCTTTTCACTAAGGTTATCTAAAATAAAGTGTATATTTATATTACATTAATGCCAATTAAGTAATATATGATAATATGTAATTAGATGTTATTGAATAACATTTATAAATAGGTGATTTAGCCATTTCTGGTGACATACAGACACACACACATATAAATATATATATTTATATTTACTTCTGAGAGATCATGTGACACTGAAGACTGAAGTAATGGCTGCTGAAAATTTAGATTTGCCATACCATGAATATATAAAATATACATTTTATTTTATTTTTAAATTTTTATGCTGCTGTTTGAAAGTTTGGGATCAGTAAGATTTTTATTGTTTTTTTTAAAGAAGTTTTTGCTCACTAAGGCTGCATTTATTTGATCAAAAATATAGAAAAAAACTGTAATATTTGGAAATATTCTTGCAATTTTAAATAACTGTTTTCTATTTTATTATAATTTAAAATTTTATTTATTCCTGTGATGCAAAGCTGAATTTTCAGCATCAATACTCTGCTCACCTGTGTCACATGATCCTTCAGAAATCAATATAATATGCTGATTTATTATCAATGTTGCAAACAGTTGTGCTACTTACTATTTTTTTTTTTTTTTGGAAACTGTGATACCTTTTTCAGGATTCTTTGATGAATCAAAAATAAAAAAGAACAGCATTTATTAAAACAGAATAACAATGTAACAGTTCAATGTAATTCTTTACTATCACTCATTTAGCAATTTAACACATCCTTGCTGAGTAAAAAATATTAATTTACTTCAATAACAGAAAGAAAAAATGTTTGGATCCCAAACGTTTGAACTGTACTGTATATTGTTACAAAACATTTCTATTTTAAATAAATGCTGTTCTTTTAAATGTTTTATTTCTTAAAGAATCCTAAAAAAATGTCATAGTAATATGTATACAATCTTAAAAATACAGGTTATTGGCATCAATGGTTCCACAAAGACCCTCTACCATCCGTGGAACCTTTTCATTCCACAAAAGGTTTTTTACATTGGGAAAATGTTCTTTAGATTAGCAAAATCTTCTTTACACTAATAAGATTTTTTTTGGGGGGGAACCAAAACTGGTTCTTCTATGGCATTGGTGTAAAAAACACCCTTTTGGAACCTTTATTTTTAAGAGTGTATTTTGATCAGCACAACAATTTCCAACATTGATAATAAATAAACATATTAAAATGATTTCTGAAGGATCATGTGACACTGAAGACTGGAGTAATGATGCTGAAAATTCAGCTTTGGATAAGGAATAAATAATGTTTTAAAATATATTCAAATAGAAAACTGTTATTTTAAATTGCAATATTATTTCACAATATTATTGTTTTTTCTGTATTTTTGATCAAATAAAGGCAGCCTTGATAAGCATAAAAAACATCTTTAAAAAAACATTAAATCTCTCACTCTCTCTCTTTCTCTCTATATATAATTACTGTATTTTGTCAATTAAAATATATTATTGGTGAAACCAATATAAGCTTTAATAAAACCAAAATTTTGAATTTTATGTATGTGGTCATGTTTGTCACTCCGCTGTTGAGCGCATTTATTTTTATTTTTTTGACCAAGAATCAAGCAACTTTGTCTTAAGTTGGTTTTATCAAGCCCTATAAAATACATAAAAACACATAAAAAGCCACTGATACTGTGGTCAAAGCCATTAGCACATAACTGATTACTTGCAGATGGAATTAAAGTGCTTTCTGCTGATAAAGCAAATTCTGTTAGTGGGTCAATTACAACATCACCGTGGTGAATTATGCCAATTACATCTGTAAAACAAAAATTACAAAAAATTAATTTGATAATGAGTGGATAATGTGAAAATATGTAACATGAGGGAATTTCCAAATTCTAAAAACAAGTTAAGCGACAGCCTTCTACCATGTTGATACTGCATATATAGTGCTGTATCAGCCTAACTGTGATGAGTAACTGTTTCATGAGTAACCTTTTTTTCTTGTGTTATAAACAAATGAGAATAGAGTCATCATTTGTTCATCTTCATGTCATTCCAAACTTGTGACTTTCTTTCTTCTGTGTTAAAATGGTTTTTCAATAAGGTCCAAAACAAGACTGGACCTCAGTGTCTTTCAAACAGCAATTAACTAAAATAACCAGGTGTTGGTTGTTTGCAACATCAAGGTACCAAGAGATGGGTCCATGCTTTCGAACTGCTCTCGCACTACTTTCGTGTCATAAAATGCTGTTTTTTTTAGGCAATTTAGAAATCTTGTGCCAAACGTGTCCCTGGGAAGTGGCACGTCTGGTCACGCTACCATAGAAATATTGTTTTTAACGCTTATAGTGCCAACTGTGGTCCGATCCCCTTAAAACTTTGCTTTTTTAGAATCACCTGTCGCATGTGCTCAGGAGGTTTTGTGAAGTTTTGAGTTTTCATTTAGGCTTTATAGGATTTTGGGTAAATTTGGACAGGCCCCTTTTCTAAATGACCCCGTTACAGCTTTCCAAAGGGTAAATGTCAGCATATTTTTAATAATTATTGACCTAGAGAGTCCAGAAAATTGTACTGCAGTGTTTTTTTCCAGATTGAGTGAAAAACCTAGGACTAGTTCGCAAAAGTAGGTTATTTACATCTCAATCATTTAACAAATGATTTGATTGACAGCAGTGGTTCTAGAGGCAAAGTTGTCCAGAATAAGGAGTTCTATCGTATGGTATGAATATTGTGCGTATGTGCGAAAAAATGTGCAACGTACAAACGTTTACGCGCTAGAAAAATGCAATATCGCCTTGAAGACACCTGTGATTCGATCCAAGACCGTGCACACCAATTTTCATGTTGCTAGGACAATGGTTGTGCATTTATAGCCATTTTTTTTTGTTTTTTCCCTCTTATAGCACCAACAAGTGGCCAAGCTCCGTGATTTTGTCCCTGTGACCTCAGATTGAGATCTTACGTAAGACTTACAGACAGGAGTTATAGAAATTTTACTAAAAGTGGCACTGGCCATTTTTAACATTTTGGTGCCTCTTTGCGACAGTGAGTTGAAAGTTCAACTTTTTTTTTGAGAATTTTGATATTCACTCTCCAGAGAACCTTTCTGCAATGGTTTGGTTCCGATTGGGCAAAAAACCTAGGACTAGTTTGCTAAATAGGTTTTTCTAAAAATGTGAAATACTCAAAAATTTTGCCAAGTTCATGATTGAATCTGAGGTGTGTGTTTTGTCCCGCGTGAGCCAAGGACTCTGAGCCTGCGACTGACGGTTTAGGAGTTATGAGCGATTCGGTACTTTTGTTAGCTGTAGCGTCCCCGTCAGGCCGATTGGGACGAGCCTTGGTGACGTTGTACACAGTGTGAGTACTACCATCCCTCCAAGTTTCAACTCTCTACGACTTATGGTTTGGTCTGCACAATCAGTTTTACGTGGAGATTGCTGATCCGTGACCATTCTAACAATTACAATAGCGTAACCCCTAATATACACTCAGACATTTTTCAAAATCTCTTCTTTTGTGCTCCACGGAAAAAACAATGTCATAGAGTTTTGACATTTCATGAATTTTCATTTTTTAAAAACACTATCTCTTTAAACCTTTTTTGTTTGCACTTGTTCCTAACCTCCTAGCTCTAACCAATGAACAAGAAAACACAAAAGAGCTGAAGCTCCACCTGTGACAGAGTCAGAGGTTATCAAATGTCTTTTTCTCTGGGGAAGATCTGTTTTGATGCACGTCTGATCGCATCCTCAGATAGTCATTGTACTAACCGTGGACCTACGCAGCACTGTTTGTTCACCGTCCAATCAGAGGATCAGAGGAGCCAGTCTCCTGCCCCAGTCATAATACACCCTGATGGGAACCCAAGACTGTTGGATATGCTCCATCTGCATCTCACTCCAGATAAGGCTACACACACTACTGTTTTCATTAAGCATTTGTGTAAACTGTGAACACGGCTGGCACTGAAGTCGAGTACCTTTCCCACAGTGTTTCTACGAAAAATATCGATTAAATACAGTCTAGCTTGATCAGGTCCTCAAATGTAGTTTCCGCCAAGGCGGCTCGCAGCTACATTCAGGTTTTCTCAACTGTGCACCGCGGTGAGCCAAACCACAATCACAAAGAGATCAAAAAGATGTCTCAAACGCTAACCAGATGAATCAGCTGTGGAGACGCAGAGCATTAGATGTGCTTCACAATGTTGTCATAATTGTCTCTGGAAAATAAAATCACAGGGACATTCCCTTTTTGTGTAGGCACACAGTGACTAATTTGATTAGTGCAGCACTTTCCTGCTCCGCAAAATGACATCGCAGACAAATGTGGTCACCTTGAGTAGCCAAAACCTCAGTGGGGCCGTAAGTAATGCACCCAAGACACCAAAAATCGAACAAACACAGCAGAAAAACAAAAAAACAAAGACATGCTTCTCTCGCAGTCATGAGGGGAGTTCAAACAGCAGGAGAAAAAAAGAAAAAGGGAGAGCGCGATGGGCCAGATTTGGCAGTCTCTCCGTCGCCCGATAAGAAAGGCTTGTTGAGAGGTAAAGAAAAGAATCTCTGACACACATCTGCAGGGCCACACTGAACTCGGACTGATACAGTGTAGCACGAGAACGGCAGTGCATCTGTGTGCAGATAACGCCCATCCCGGCAGCGATAAGCCGCTCTTCTCTCAGATTACATAAGCGCCAAAGCACTGTAGCCTTTGGCCCCTCCGACGGAGCTAAAGAATCACACAATGCCAGAAGCATCTGATGGGCAGGATTAAAGTCATATCTAAAAGGCGCCAGGGCAAAATCACACAGACTCCGCTTCGTCTCCGCATCTGTGCGTGCACACGTGTACATACGTCTGTGTATTCCACCTGATCTAATGTGGTTTAATAATGAGTTGTTGCTAACAGATGCTGTAAAGACCTCAGGATTCGGCTGGAGCCGTGTTGGAGGACTGTAGTCATCCATCCACCCAAACCCGTGTAATCTTACTTCTTTTGATGCTATAGTAAATCAGTGGCATGCTAAAATCGTTTCTGAAGCTCTGAGAGTGTTTTTGGTAATTCTTACCTGTCAGGTCTCTGTTCAGCTTTCTGAGATCCTTTGAGAGGTCATCAAACTTCACTTGGGAGGAAAGGAAAACATCTTGAGGTTCGGGCAAAGGAAAGATGCTCTTTTCTGTCCCAGCATTCTAAAGGGAGATTTAAGGGTCAGTGACATATTTGAGTGTCCACGATAAAGAAAAGACAGAAAAATCTTTTTAGAAATGCAAATCACTGTCCAAAAGCCTGGGATTGGAAAGATTTTAACACTTTTAAAAGAAGTCTCCTATGCTCATCAAAGCTGTAAGGCTGCTTACTAAAAAAATACAGTATAACACAACAGTAATATTGTGAAATATAACTACAACTTAAAAAAACTGTTTTTTAATTTCATATGTTTTAAAATATAATTTATTCATGTGATGGCAAAGCTGAATTTTCAGCATCATTACTCCAGTCTTCAGTGTCACATGATCCTTCAGAAATCATTTTAATATGCTGATTTGATGGTGATCAAGACACATTTATTATTATTATTAATAAAGGAGAACTCCACTTCCAGAGCAACAATTCACATATAATTTACTCACCCCTTTGTCATCCAAGATGTTCATGTCTTTCTGTCTTCAGTCGTAAAGAAATTATGGTTTTTGAGGAAAGCATTTCAGGGTTTTTCTTCATATAATGGACTTCAATTGCCCCCGATTTTGAACTTCAAAAAAGTAGTTTAAATGCAGCTTCAAAGGGCTCTAAAGGAAGAAGGGTCTTATCTAGCGAAACGATCGGTCATTTTTTCGTAAAAATTTGTATTTGTAAATTTGTATACTTTTTAAGCACAAAAGCTCACGTAGCACAGGCTCTCAAATGCGCGTCCACAGGTCGTTCTTGAACGATTCGTTCATTTTCAACTAATCTTTAATGTGACTCGCGAAGAACGAGTCGGCTCGGGGAGTCACTCGTTCAGTCGCACATGTGCAACATCCTATTAGGTTCTGTACTGGAATTAGTCGAGTCTTCGGGTTTTTCGAGTCGTTCGTTCATCTTATGGGGCTGTCACGTGATGCTGATTTTGCTAAAATTAATGAAATGACTAGAAAAAAAGATTAGTTCATTTTGCTGAACGAGACTCAAAGGTCCGAGTCGGTAAAATGATCCGAACTTCCCATCACTACTACGAATCACGTCTAAGTTTATCGTCTGTGTACTCGGGCTCAAAAAGGTAGAGTATGGTGAAAAACTCGATCTTATTTTCTCCTACAACTTCAGAATCGTCTGACACATTGTACCTTTTGGTCTGTAAACAGCGTTTGACTTACTTGCACTTTCTTAGTCTTTGCACGTTCACTTTGTAAACACTGGGTCTGTGGTTCCACCTACATTCGGCGTGACCTTTCAACATGATTCGATAGTACGTAACGTCGTGAACACGCATGCCAGAACCTGTGCTACACAAGCTTTTGTGCTTAAAAAGTACACACATTTTTATTTTCTGAAAAAATTACAGATCGTTTCGCTAGATAAGACCCTTCTTCCTTGGCTGGGATCATTTAGAGCCCTTTGAAACTGCATTTAAACTACATTTTGAAAGTTCAAAATCGGGGGCCAATTGAAGTCCACTATATGGAGAAAAATCCTGAAATGCTTTTCTCAAAAACCATAATTTCTTTACGACTGAAGACAGAAAGACATGAACATCTTGGATGACAAGGGGGTGAGTAAATTATTTGTGAATTGTTGTTCTGGAAGTGGACTTCTCCTTTAATGTTTAAAAGTTATGCTGCTTAATATTATTGTGGAATCTTGTGGAATGATGTATTTTTTCCAGGACTCATTAATGAATAGAAAGTTCAAAAGAACACCATTTATTTTAAATAGGAATATTTTGTAACATTATAAATTAATTAGTACTATCAAATGATTAATCGCTATTAATCATATCTTAAACTTTGTTTACATAATATGTGTGTGTACTGTGTATATTTATTATGTATATATAAATACACACATATATTTTGAAAATATTTGTTTACATGTATATATTTATATATAACTGATATTATACATAAATATTTTTAATATACAAAGATAACACATTTCTTAAATATATACATGCATTAGTAAATGCTGAAATTACCATTAACTAAGATTAATAAATGCTGTAGAAGTATTGTTCATTCTAATTTCATGTTAACTAATGTAGTTAACTGATGTTGCATTTATTATACTCAATCATTGTATGTAGGAATTGCATTTTTCACGTATCACTGAATATATTTAACAGAAAATAAATGATAAATTAATAAATAGAAAAATGAGTCATGTCACTGACTGTGAAAATAATGTGACCAGAAGCACTGTGCAAAATAAAATTGCATGTGGAGAAGTACATGTTCATGTTTTACCTCATCAAGGTGACGTAGATAGTAGGAAACAATGTAGTCCAACAAACAAATTTGGTTTTCCTGTAGATTTATAGACAGTTATGTCAAAAAACGTACATTACACTGTACAAAATGTTAGCAAACAGAAAAAAACAAATTAGGTTGAGGCTCTATCAAACATCTCAGTGTGTTTGTGTGTGCAACTAGGGCCTTCACAGTGTCAAACATGGGTTTATGAAATGGAGAAAAAGTTACCCTGCTCTTGACGTCTTTAAGCTTGGGAAGAATCTCAAGCCCGAAGCCGTCAGCCTGTCCTCGAGCTCTGCTGCCTCCATTCATGTAGTTTCCCAGAGCAAGCACCAGTCCCATCACCTCCCTCACACTGTCTTTCTCCAACAGATACTAAAACACATCAACATTTAATTATGCATTCATCACACTTCATAACGGAGATGTTGGAGACAAAGCAAGCACTTAGACCTCACTTAAATAAACGGTTGGCAGCTGCCTGAAAGGCTGTTTTTGACTGTTAAGAATGCCAGCATTGATACTTTATCAAATGTTTGATAATATCTGAGGTCAGACCCCCTTTGAAAAGTTCCTTTGTACCTTGCAGACGTGAAGAATAATCTCGGTCTTGCGCTGTATGGAGGCAACGGCGTCAGTGAACTTCGACTGAAAAATGAAACAGTGAACTCGACTGGAGAACTCAGGGATCTGGGAGAGTTCATACAGGAACCTGTCAAGGAAAAGCAATGAACATCTGTCAACCTAAAGTGCGTAGTGTTGAAAACACTACTCTGTCTTCGTCCGTCCTCAAATGAAGAGAAGTATACATTGCAAAAAGTGCCCTTGTAAGTGACAATTGACGTATCACTAGTTGCTAGCTACATGAAAAAGTGAGTTATCTGGTGTGCTTCTGGAATATCTCACTGTTCAGGCTTGTCCAGTAGTTTGACCTGCTCCTCGTCTGAGGTTTCATAGTGTTTCTTAATCTTCTCTAACTCTTCAGGCTGAGCTCTCTGGGAGAAACAGAACAGACGCATTCATATGACAACTGACCAATGACACACACATAAACTTAAGAAACCACACAGGAACTATCAATTATTTAGTTATGTTGGAAATGGAACTTCAGCAACAAGAAGGGTGATGTGGAATCTGTGTCTTCTATGCATTTTCTAAAGTGAGTTTGTTGAGAAGTGTGTGTTGAATGGATGCAAATACTGTAAAATGGTTAAATACAGTAAAACAATCATGAAAGACTATCCTTGCTACAAGTTTAGCTCAATTTATTCAGCATTGTAGCGCTTTTTTATTTTAAATACGCAGAAATCTGGGTTACGGTGTGACATTTTCAATTGAAGTGAATGGGGCAAATCTATAAACATTAAAAAATTCAATGGTTTCAATAGTATATCCACAAGATGTAAACAAAAGGTGTGTTACCATTTTAAAATGGAAAAATGCATGCTAACCTTTTCTATTTAAAATTCTATACAACTGACACTTGGCGGTTTGATTGACGTGATCTGACCAATCATAACAACGAATCTGCCATTTCTGTTTGACAAACAAACCAGACCTGAGAGTAGATTAACGTTGGTGGACTTGAACTTGAAAAATGGTGTGTATTGACATTTTTCTGCAGTTGAAACAAGACACCTGATGTTCATTCATGTTTATTTCATGCTATAATAACTAGTAAAGAGGATGAGATGATCGGTTCACGTGCCGCTTGAACTGATGCGCTAAAGCGATCTGTCACGACACATTAAAGAGACACAAAATGGTACCTATTTATTGTTTATTCTACTACATTTAAAAAGGGAGACTTTGTTTCATACTAGTAACCTACCACAATGTATTTTTCACCATAGATACACTACCAGTCAAAAGTTTTTGAACAGCAAGATTTTTAATGTTTTTAAAGAAGGCTATTCTGCCCACCAAGCCTTTGAGTACAGCTAAAACAGTAACATTTTCATATATTTTTACTATTTTTTCTATTTGAATATATTTTAAAATGTAATTTATTCCTGTGATCAAAGCTACATTTTCAGCATCATTACTCCAGTCTTCAGTGTCACACGATCCTTCAGAAATCATTCTAATATTCTGATTTCTTGTTCAAGAAACATTTATTACTATTATCAATATTTAAAACAGTTAATTTAGTAATTCTTTTTCACAATTCTTTGATGAACAGAAGGATCCAAAGATCAGCATTTATCTGAAATAAGAATCTTTTGTAACATTGTACACTTTATCATTCAAAACAGTCAGTATAATTTAGAAAGAAATTATAGAAATTAATACTTTTATTTAGCAAGGATGCTTTGAATTGATCGAACGTGATAATAAAGACATTTATAATGTTACAAAAGATTTTTAATTCAGATAAATGCTGTTCTGTTCTAAATTTTCTATTCATCAAAGAAACCTAAAAAAAGTTTTCAACATAATAATAATAATAATAATAATAATAATAATGTTAGAATGATTTCTGAAAGATCATGTGATTGGAGTAATGATGCTAAAAATTCAGCTTTGAAATCACAGGAATAAATTACATTTTAAAATATATTCAAATAGAAAACAGTTATTTTAAATAGTAACATTTAAAAATTTACTGTTTTTGCTGTACTTCGGATCAAATAAATGCAGGCTTGGCGAGCAGAAGGGACTTCTTTAAAAACATCAAACATCTTACTGTTCAAAAACTTTTGACTGGTAGAGCATGTGTGAAAAATACAGCTCAATAAACTAGAATTATTAATGTTAATCTTAACACTTCTGCTTTTAAATCTTCCAAACATTGGCCTCATTCACATTCATTGTAAGCACCTCCATTCCTGCTATTTTTAAACATCAAGAAAGCATGATATGTAGAATTGTGTGAATGATGGATGTTCAAATTTTGTGCAGAACTACTGTTTTGGAAGATGGGATTCAGTGTGTGCCTATACATAAGTACATTTCCAGCGTGGCAGGATACTTACATTTTCATACAGGGCTTCAATAGCATCCAAGTCAACCACAGAATTGTCCAGAGTCAAAACAGCTGTGTAAGGAAGAAGTATTAGTCTCTAGACAAGAAGACTGATTAGTTATTAGACATATGAAGGAAAAATAAAACGTTAGTAGACATGGATGTGATATCTGAATGCAAAAGCATGTATTGAGATATGTAAAATATGTATTTTAGAGTTTTTTCCTGTACGAATTTGCTGCTCAATTTATGTAAATCATTAAAAACATCTGCCTGTCTGATTCTGTTAAGCCAAGCTGTGATGACTTCAAGATTATCAATGTGAAAGTATATGTTCAGTAAGTATTACTGATGTGCATGCCATAATGTGGAGAACCCAAAGAATATTTCTGGTGGTAAACCGCAAGACAAGTTTATTTAACAAACATACAGCCAGTTTATCCTTAATATGAGCTGGAGCCAATCACTTAGTTGCAAGATATGTCTCCATACACAGAATTATTTCAACATCATGTCTTAGCTTGCCTTTCGCCATCCAGGCCACACAAATATGTATCATTTTAACATGTCTGTTTATTATTAGTGGAAGAAAAATTAGTCTGGATAGAATAAAATGACACTCCGCTGAGCTGGTGGTCTAGCATTTCTCAACATATATGAAGTTGTTTAATGTGATTTACCTTGTTCGATGTCCTTCATCTCCAGATGGAGACTTGAGATTAAGATGCCTACGGCTTGAGAACGCTTGCCATCCAGTAATTTAATAACCTAAAGAAATTCACATTCACAAGTCAAACCCCACCACATAACAGCATTTCACTTCTAAATGATTTTAGATCATAAGTTAAGTGCATTCTGCTTACTCTACCATACGAATACAAGGTCGCAAAGACTCACGCTTGTATTATGCAAAAGTGGATTGAATGAATAACAAAAGAACCTTTGGGAAATTCCAAAACTTCCATAATAAAATCCGCCTGCCAAAGGTAACAATGGCACGATCACATTTCATAAACAGGTTCATTTATTTCAAATGATTCTCAGTTCCTATATAATTATATCAATTTCAAAGGCATCTGTGGGATCCTGATATTACTCATAAGCATTTACTTCAAAAATGGCAGATTCTATCAAGTGACAGCACCTGATAAATTACGTTTCTGTTTATAGGAATGTAATTATCAGAGGTGAATGCATGAATGCATCAGTTATGCTTCTGTGTTATAATAATATAATAATAAAGTGCTCCACCTAGTGGACATTTTTTCAAATCTGCATTTTGGCACACTTTCATCCAAAGCGACTTAAAGTGCATATGCATTTTTTTTAAAGAAAAGAGTATAATCAAACCTACAACCTTGCATTTGCTATATAAATATCTCTATGTCTTCTCTGTCATATCATTTTTCTCATCTTCAGACAAGAGCGGTACCTTCCTGGCTTTGGTTTTCTTCTCGTAGGCTTCCGATAGGGGCTTTCTCTTGGTGGGCGATGTGGCTTTAGCAAACAGTTCCGCAAACTCATTGGTGTTTATTATCTCTGGCTCTTCCAGGGAACTCCATAGCATATTGTTCCTTGGAAAAGACAGAAATAGATGACGAGTGATTTTATGTTTTTCAAAAATTTTACGTTTTCTGCTCACTTTAAGGCTAATCGAGATTGAATCTTCACACTTCAAAGTCACAGAACAGGCCACGACCGGAGCATTTTCTAATACTAGCGTTTGTAAAAACCAAAGTTACATGATTTATTTACTGTTGCTGGGTAACCGTGTCTGAAAGCAGGAAAAGGAAAATCAACAGGGGCTCAATGTGAGTAATCTGATTTGCAAATTTTTTCTCTCCCATAAAAATAATTAAAGAGCCAGAACGACGGCGCACAGCTAAGCTTGACTGGGTTCGGCTTTGGCTTGACAAAATGCTCACAGAGAGAGCAGAAAGCTTTCATGAGGAGTCAAATAACGTTGCAACAGCACAGAGGTGGCCGGGGAGCCGAATCCCACAGAAATCCACACCGCCACTAGAGGTCCTGGAAAGACTGCTGCTCGGCCTGTGGCTGGCCCCTCATGCAGACAAATGTCTGCAGTGGTCTGCCTTAAACTTCCCATGAGGTCTGACGAGGGAGAGTTGAAAATGTCAGTGTCACTTGTGGACATGCATTGTGTGTTTAAGGAATGTTGATGAACAATGGAAATGCTTATATGGGATACAGGTAGAGTGGGATGGTGTTTTTCTAAAGGTTTTATATTTAGTTTAGAGTAGTTGTTTGTTATTTAAAAGCACATTGTGTCCAGTGTTATTGTTAACTAAAAACAATCAAAAATCAGTTTCGTTAATTGAAATAAAATAAAATATAAATATTAAATAAAAAACTTAAACTTGTAAAACTTTTTAAAAACCTAATTATTCAAACTAAAATAAATGAATATTGGAGCTAAATAGAATAGACAGAATATTTATAAAACAAATGACAAAATACCCAATAACACAATTTCTAAAAATAAAATAACTCAAAAATCAAAAATATTATACAAAAAACCATACTGTATTAATAACACTAAATTAATACAGATGATACCTATTTAAACAAACAATTTTCAGTTTTATTGTTTTTTTAATTCTTCCATGACTCTGCAGTGAAGTAAATTTTTTAAAATATTATTTACTTTTTTGAACTAATTTATTCTAATATAAAAATCACCAAAAATAAACAATTTAAAAAATCTGACTGGCATTCCGACAATCAAATCAGACAGGAGACATGATTAACTTTGGGGGATTTAAACTTGAAAAGTTGTGTATTGACCTCTTTCTGCGGTTGAAATAAAATACGTTTTGATGTTCATTCATGTTTTTAGTAAATAAGAAAAGACGATCGGTTTACGTGTCATTGATCTTAATGAGGCAGTTGAAGTCAAAAGTTTACACCCCCCTTTCAGAATCATTAAAAATGTTAATTATTTTACCAAAATAAGAGGGATCATGCAAAATGCATGTTATTGTTTATTTAGTACTGACCTGAATAAGATATTTCACATAAAATATGTTTACGTATAGTCCACAAGAGAAAATAATAGTTGAATTTATAGAAAAAGAAATCCAGTTCAAAAGTTTACATCCCCTTGTTTCTTACTACTGTGGTGTTACCTGAATGATCCACAGCTGTGTTTTTTTGTTTAGTGATAATTGTTCATGAGTCCCTTGTTTGTCCTGAACATTTAAAGTGCCGGCTATTCTTCTGAAAAATCCTGCATGTCCCACAAATTCTTTGGTTTTACAGCATATTTGAACCCCTTCCAACAATACTGTATGATTTTTGAGATCCATCTTTTCACACTGAGGACAACTGAGAGACTCATATGCAACTATTACAGAAGGTTTAAATGCTCACTGATGTTTCAAGAAGGAAAACCATGCATTAAGAGCAGGCGGGTGAAAACTTTTGAACAGAATGTGTCCATTTTTCTTATTTTGCCTAAATATCATATTTTTTCTTTTAGTACTGCCATTCAGAAGCTACAGAAGATAGTTATATGTTTCCCAGAAGACAAAATAGGTTAAATTTACCCTGATCTTAAATTAAAAAAATTTTATGCGTTGTGTTTCCTTCTGGAGCATCAGTGAGCGTTTGAACCTTCTGTAAATGTTGCATATGAGTCCCTCAGTTGTCCTCAGTGTGAAAAGACGGATCTCAAAATCATACAGTCCTTGTTTGGTTCAAATACACAACATTTTAAAGCTGAGACCTTGTTTTATACCAGAAATAACCTGCCCTGTCCCGCCCCTGCTCTTGCGATGTATTTTTCAGAACATGATGTGTAGTGTGAGAGCAGCACTGTTTGTTGAGAATAGCAACAGTAACTAAGGAGGGCGGGTTTTTGCAAAGGGTCAATTATCAAGCCGTTTTGAATTTCCTGAGCAGTATGAGGTCATTTTGCTCAGGCCACACCCACAAATGCTGACGGGCTGTTCAGTATTAGCATATTTCCTCCGATGTCTCCTTTAAAATATAAGCTCAGGTGATAAGAGATACCTGTTATCTTGAATCTGTATTCGTGTCCAGTACAGCGGTTTCATTGGACAGACCGGCTCCACTGTTGGTTTGCGAGGAGGATTGTCAGCTGCTTCACAGGGGAAGATACCAACTCCAGGAGGAGGGGGGGCTGAGTGGAAGATGGGTGGTGGTGGTGGAGGCACACCGCATCCTGTCATAGGTGGAGGTGGTGGAGGAGGTGGAGGAGGCAGACTTCCTGGCTTATCCAGTGGCTGAGCAGGAAGTGGAGGTACGTTAGGAGTACAAGGGCCTGGAGGAGGAGGAAGAGGAGGAGGTGGAGGAGGATGGGGTGGAATATTGTTACTATCCATCTGTAATTGAAGCGATACAGATGGGGGAGCTGGAGGAGGATCTGTCTTTTGTTTGTCAGTGAAGTTTATTGTTGAGCTGAGGTCAGCATTTTTAGGCAGGGGGTCAAAACTCCTGCTCTGGGCTTCCTTGGCATCCTCAGGCTTGATGAGTGTGTCTCTTTCTGTCTGAATACACACAGAGCGGAAGACCCGTGGTTTGATGTTGTCTTCAGTGGACACAGCAGCATCTCTGTGATCTTTGTCTCTCTCTTTGTCCCTCTCTCTTTGTAAGCTGGCAATTGTTGCCCCTAGTCTGGAGAGATCCTCTTCGTTCTTTTTTTGTGACCGGAAGAGCTCAAGTTTGAAGTCGGCCTGCATTAAAAAGTCCAAACATCAGCATACAGTATATAAACAATAAAGTATTTTTCCCAGAGAATGCATGAATTAAAAAAAGTGTGAAGTGTCTTTATATTTGCAAACTATAATACACAGCACTAATTATAAAAACACACACTTTTCCCGGCAGTGGTTTAAAATTATTGATGCTATTAGTAAAATTTTCCCAATATGTATAAACTTTTGTTTTCGAAAGGATCTCACCTGTAATTTCTCCACCTCTTCATTACATTCTCTTTTTAGCTGCAGAAGAGCTGCCTGATGCTCTGAGAATGTAAAACAAAGACATTATGAGTAAATGTATCACAAAACCCATTAAAAATAGCTAGAAAACCTATAAATCAGAGCTCTACCATATTTATATATATATATATCTTATGTTCATCAAGGCTGCATTTATTTGATCCAAAGTACAGTAAAACAGTAACATTTTGAAATTGTTTTATATTCAAATACATTTTAAAATGTAATTTATTACTGTAATTTCAAAGCTAAATTTTTAACATTATTACTCCAGTCACATGATCCTTCAGAAATCATTTTAATATTCTGCTTTATTCTTCTTATTATGTTAAAAACAGCTGAGTAGAATTTTTTCAGGTTTCTTTGATGAATAGAAAGTTCAGAAGAACAGCATTTATCTGAAACAGAAATCTTTTGTAACATTATAAATGTCTTTATCATCGTTTTTGATCAATTTAAAGCATTCTTGCTAAATAAAAGTATTAATTTCTATAATTTCTCCCCCACCCCCTGACTCCAAGAATGGTATAGTCCATAATTTTACAAAAGATTTTTATTTCAGACAAATACAGATTTTTCTGTTCATCAAAGAATCTTGAAAAAAATGTACTCCGCTGTTTGAAATATTGATAATAATAATGCTAAAAAATATTTTTTGAACAGCAAATCAGCATATTAGAATGATTTCTGAAGGATCATGTGACACTAAAGACTGGAGTTAAACTTAGCTTTCATAACAGGAATAAAAGACATTTTAAAATATATTCAAATAGAAAACAGTTATTTTAAATAGTAAAAATATTTTAAACATTTTTTTGCTGTACTTTAGATCAAATAAATGCATGCTTGGTGAGCAAAAGAGACTTGAAATCTTTTGATTGGTAGTGTATATTTTTTATATATTCTATTTTTTAAAAATGTTATAAAAATTTTTTTTAACATATTTAAAATGTAATTCATTACGGAGATGGCAAAGCTGAATTTCCAGCAGCCATTACGCCAGTCTTCAGTGTCACAAATAAATAATAAATATTGAAAACAACTGTGCTAATTAATATTTTTATGGAAACAGTAATACATTTTTAAAGACTCTTTAAAGAATGGAAAGTTCAGCATTTATAAGAAATATAAATCTTTTGTAACATTATATGTATTAGTTGCAACTTTCAATCAATTTCATGCATCCTTGCTGAGAAAATATATTGTATATGGGATGAAGAACTGGATATCCAATAAATGTTTCAGATGTAAAATTTCCAATAGATGGCAGTGGTGGGACTGTTATACATGGATGATCACTGCCTTGTCTAGAGAACCATGATAAAAACTGTCTGACTTTTATATAGGAAAACAAGTTTCCTTAAATATAATCAAACCAAGACATATGACAACACTATTCTGTCTGTGTGTGCTTTTTAGGTGTGGCTGTGGACTCCACACCCTTTAAATCTATAAGACACTGCAATACGGGCAATGCAACTGATGCTCAATAATAGTGATTATAAAACTATTTATAGCACTGAATGTAAACATTAATGTAATTTTTAATGAAGCAAGATTAAGAACTGCATTACTGATAAATTATCTTAAATAGCAAATAGTGTGACATTGAGTTATTTCATCTGCAGAACAGCCCTTCAGGAACACACTTAGGGTGGAGGTGTATTGGAATTTGTTTGGACAGTGCTGTGTCATTAAATACTAAGGTAAATATTGGAACCGGAGCAAACATTTACACTTACTGCTGCTGTTTCTGATTACACAATGAGTCCTTACCAGCTTCAGTGTATTTTAGACCAATCTTTTCCTCTTCGTCTTTGGGTTTTGGTGGAGGCCAAACAGTCTGAAGTCGCTTTGGGGTGTGCTCCTCACTCACCTCAACCTATAAGACAAAAAAACAGCCACCACTGAAATTGAATTAAAGAACTAAAAAAAACATAAAAAGGCTTTTCACACATTTTGATTGTGTGATGCTACTAACAAATGCAATCATCTGTTCACTTCATACTTTGGAATCAGTTTCTTTGTTGTCTGGAGACTTGCTTGAGGTCCTATCAAAGAAGGATTTGAGGACGTCTTTGTCCCTGTTGATTTTCTTCTTTACAGTGTCCAGGTCCTTGCGGTTCGGAGCCTCCTTCTTGGCAGATTTAACTGTGAAGAAAGCCTTCAATGCACCTAAGGCCGTCTCTGCATTTGTAGATTTGTTTGTTTCCTCAGACTGGGGAACGGCCAGCTCCTCTACAGATGTTTCTGGGTTTTCTGCAAGTTCCTGACTGATTGGAGACAGTGGGGGACTTGTCATGCTCTCCTGCTTTCTCTTCCCTTCCCCCTTGCTGAGGAACTGGGTAAGCTGTTCTAGAAAGTCTCCCTTGACTTCTTTCTTGTTAGACTGATCGGTAAAAAGTCCTTTTTTGGCAGGGCTTTGGGGTTCCTCTAGAGTGTCTTTTTCCTCAAGGGCTTCTTTCTTGGGGCTGAGGAGCCCGGTGAAAAGGGACGACAGTTGGACTGGTTTTTCTTTTACGGCTTTTGAGGTTTGGTCCGTTGTGGTCTTCTCAATAGAAGATGAATCGGTATCTAACATAATCTCTTCTTTGTTCTCTTTATTCACTTCTTCTTCTGTACGCACTTTTATCACCATGGATGGAGGTAGCAGTTCTGGTTCTGAATTAGTCTTTTTATCAAGGTCTTCAGTGTCACAGAGGTCAGAACCTTCTGAAATCTCACCTCCAGTCTCGGAATGTTTCATCTGGTTCTTCTGGCTTGTTGTAGATGGATGGACCTCCAGAAAACTGTCTGATTCTGTGCTGCTTCCATTGCATGCAGCTTTACCAACCACAATCTCATCTCTCGATTGGATCTTTTCAACATCAACACATGATCCTACAGAAAGATCTTCAATACGTGTAAGGGTTATGACTACAGTTCTGGTATTTGCAGGTGAGTTTGAGACCTTTTTATCGACGAGACTGTGAGCTTCACAATGTGTTAACATTGTCTGAATGTCCATGTTTGTGGATGTTTCGTGGTGGTTAGTCAGAGTTTGTTTATTTACACCAGCTTTGGTTTCCTCTGGAACATCTGCAGCGCTTTGAAGATTTCCATTAGACTCTGTTTTGCTCTCAGCAGCAGAACCTTCCTGCTGGCTCTGCACTGAAAAGTCATTATTGTTATTTGTGGATGAATCCAAAGACTCTGTTATTAAAATTTCAGTCAGATTATTTCTGTCAGAGGGAATACTTGTACTTTCAGTGTCTGTGAGAGAGTCCTGAAAGACTCTGTCTTTCAATGGTTGTCCCTCAGCGTTCTCTCTGAAAACTGTCAGCGTTTCTTTGCTGATGCTTTTTCCCTCTCTGTGGTCTTCTTCTCTCTCGTTTTCCATAACAATGGTCCCCTCTGAAGATATGTCCTGATTGAGTCTGTTTTTGCTCATATCCTTATCATTGCTTTTTGAAACAAACTCTTCATCATTGCCTGAAGATCCTTCTCTAAAAACAGGTTCTTTGTCATCCGCTGTACTGAGTGCTGGATTTTCAAGTTGTTTGTCCAGTTTGTTAGCACTGTCACTGGCTGAGACCTCGCTAAGTGATTTAGACAGCATGTCAGCTTGACCATCAGCTACATCCTGGTCAGTCTGGCATGCTGCTGATGTTTTATCAGGCTTATCTCCCTCGTGGTCAACATTCAGGTCCAAGTCCACTTCCTCCTTTTCTGAAGAAAAATCAGCTTTGTTAGTTTCAGTAACATTCTGATGCTCTGATCTGTTCACATGGTCCTTTGTTTTGTCTTCCTCAGCATTTGTTTGCGAAGTCTTAATTATATCAAAAGCGTTCCCTTTATCATCAGAACCATCTTGCTTTTGAACACCTTTATGTTGAGTAAAAAAGACTGTTAATTTGTCCAAAAATGAATTGAATGGCTTACTCTCCGTTTCCTTCTGGTACAGTTTGATACTTTGAGTGTCTGTGAGGACGTCCTGACAGACTTTGTCATTCAATGCTTCTTCCTCAGTGTCCTCTCTGAAAACTGTCAGTGTTTCTTTGCTGCTACTGGTTTCCTCTTTGTGGTCTTTTTCTTTCTCATTTTCCACAACACCAAACAGCTTGTCATTTGTTATACCCGATTCCATACCAACGGTCTCATTTGCCGAAATGTCCTGATCAAGTCTGTTTTTGCTCATATCCTTATTGCTTTTTGAAACAAACTCTTTATCGTTGTCTGAAGATCCTTCTCTAAAAACAGGTTCTTTGTCATCCACTGTACCGAGTGTTGGGTTTTCAAGTTGTTTGTCCAGTCTGTTAGCGCTGTCACTGGCTGAGACCTCGCTAAGTGATTTAGACGGTGTGTCAGCTTGACCATCTGTTACATCCTGGTCAGTCTGGCGTGCTGCTGATGTTTTATCGTAATTATCTCCCTGGTGGTCAACATTCAGGTCCAAGTCCACTTCGTCCTTTTCTGAAGAAAAATCAATTCCAGCAGTTTCAGTAACATTCTGATGCTCTGATCTGTTGCCATTGTCCTTTGTTCTGTCTTCCTCAGCATTTGTCATTGAAGTCTTAATTATATCAAAAGCATCCCCTTGATCATCCAAACCATCCTGCTTTTGAACACCTTTTTGTGGAGTAAAAAAGACTGTTAATTTGTCCAAAAATGAATTGATGGGCTTACTCTCCATTTCCTTTCTTCCGCCTGTTTAAGATCAAATTTAGTCTGTCTGTATTCAAACGACCGTATTCCACAAGTGAATCAAACAGGAAGCAGTCAAAATTCAAATCTTCAGAGTTAAAGCTGAAGTGTCCATGTTTGCCATGACCAAAAAGTCCAGGTTTCCATTACTCTGAATTTCCGGTCCTTATAATAATATAATATGAGTTTAAGTCTGGTGTGCCTTACATAAAGTTTCCAGAATAACGGACGCCAGGAAAATGTCAATTAAAAAGCAAAGATGCTAGTTCTCAGTCTGTCCTTACAGGAGAGCTCAAGAAATGGAAAGAAAAAAACATTCCGCAACGACATTCCAAATAGTGCCACCGTGCAGTTTGGTCCTTCTATCCTGCCTTTACATTCTTTTTAGCCTCTTCATTCTTTTCCATCTTGGAATTTGTAATGTCTACTTGCTTTTACTCCACAGTTCGCAACGAGAGCGCATAAACCAACACACGAAATGCACATATATGCAGTAAGCGCTCCACCCACCTATTTTCTGCCACATGATTTCTGGTCACACACTCGGTCGCCCATGAGGAAGAAGTGGCACCTCGGTACCACACCCAGAAGAGCACACAAAACTCTAGTAAGAGTAACTGTCCAGTCAGGACAGCTTCTGTAAGGCTGGTTATCGCCTTCTGTCCACTTCACACTAGATAACATCACATTAATCAGTACGATTAACCTGTTAACCCCACCTACATCCTTGTTTTGTTACCTATGGTTTGGTTGTAGACACCAGTCCAGATACCATCTCAGATATGTCTTCACTACAGTAATCCACAAGGTAAGAACAATGTAAATAGACATTCTTCATGTATAATAACCTAATATTAATAAATACACATATTCATTCACCTTTTGATTTTTTTTTCTTACAGTATAAAAATGATGAAGAACTAAGAGAGTGGGTTTTCTTAAAATTCAGGGATTGACATAATCCGCAGTTTTGTGATATTCATAATACACACTAATAAATGAATTGACATACAATAGTTAACTGCAGTAGTTAACTGCAGGTCTGTCACAGATAAACAATGACGGTATTTTCAGACACTTACAGTGCGGTCACGGTCAAAAGAGACATGTGCAGTACTGATGATCTCATCTTCTTCACGTTTGCTTTTGGACACAGAGTTGCACGAGGACACATTACCAATGTGCTCACATGGCCACTTCTCTGCATGCACCCTGTGCTCACTCTCCTCTGTGGAAAAACAAAAACAAAATTATTCATCCTCAAATTTTAATGACTGAATCTGCCTCAGAATAACCCTCCAGACAGGTGGGTTTGGATTTGGACTCTACAGCGCAAAATATAATAAATATGCATTAGCCAGATGAATGAGCCAGAGGTTATTGTCAGTTACAACTGATAGTTGACATGCATATGTATAGCCACAATGCTGTTTGACACGATCAGTGCACATAATTTTAAAATGCATCATTCAAAATGGGATACTTGGAATAGCCACCTTTTTCCTTGTTGAAGGTTTTTCTTATTAAATGGCTAACAGGAATACACAGACTGCCACAGAGTGGACACAGAAGTGTACTGCAGTTTAGAGGTAAAGTGACAGAATCGTTTTCATTAAGACGCATTTTGCTTTCATTTTAAGACAATTTCTATATATATAGTACAAATAAGAATGCAGATCCCACAAACCGGAACATAAATCCTATTCAATCAGACAAATACATGGAAAATCTCTATACAATTGATTCACGCACAGCATGATATCAACTCCAAGAATCAATAAACCTTTTATCCAGCAAATAAACAGCTGAGGGTCACAGTGCGTTTAGTGTGAGAGTGTAGTAGAGCTGAGATCCACTTCTCTCTCTGCAGCCCTGCAGAGCAGGAAACAATGTACAAACAATCGATGAACAGATTTCATTGAATATGCAGGGGAGAACAGGAATGTGCTGTGCAGCCGACGGTTACGTAATTTTAAAAAGGTCAGAGTTACGGACTGTAGTAAGGGAAAAAATCGTGTTTGTTACATTACCTCAAGGATAGTCGTTGGTTTTGTTTTCCATCATAATTTAAAATGAAAAAATGTGCTTCAAATTGGTCTCTGCTTGCTATTCATTGAGACTGAACAGGGAATATCTGTATAAACTCACTTGACAACATTTTTACTGACATAGAAAGCTTAACACATCAGAACCATTAGATCCAAAAGAGAAAAAGATACAGGCCTATACAAGTCCAAATATTTATTATTATATATGTCCAAAGTATTTTTTTGTAAAACAATTTGAACAAATTAATGTATACATAATCCCATATATAATATTTTGCAAACGTCCAAAAAAAATAGATTATAATTTGTGACACCCTGCGACGTCATTAAATACAGACGACACTTGGGTCGCGTAAACAGCATATAAGCCTGTTGGTGTAAATAATAAACATTACAAGGCCTGTACTATAAATATATATGTGTACTTTAAAAAAAAAATGTTATCGCATTCAAACGGATATAATACTTTACTCGAAATTCTAGTATTGTATATTACATTTGCAATGTTCAATATGTAAATATAGCCTAAATAAATATAAAATAATTAATAAATATAAATCATACAATTTCCATATAAAATGTATTAAATACATTTTGCATAAATAATTTACATAATTTATACATAAATTAAAAATATATATTAAAATAAATCTATCTGGAATAAAATAAGAATTCGATTAGGAAATAACTGATTTGTAATAGTAATGTACATGTACAATATGTGTTCCCCTATCACAACGTTTATATCTCGTGCACATATGTTACTCCAGCAAAACTGCTTCCAACTCTTGAGGTAAAAAGCTAAAGAAAAACTCTCCTCCTTAAACGGTAA
Source organism: Labeo catla (assembly GCA_012976165.1). Taxonomy (NCBI): domain Eukaryota; kingdom Metazoa; phylum Chordata; class Actinopteri; order Cypriniformes; family Cyprinidae; genus Labeo; species Labeo catla. The sequence goes on from VONZ01000024.1 coordinate 2,601,031, forward strand.
GGTTCATTTTACCTTGTTTCCCCGCAATAGAGTGTTTTCACTACGCGTCAAATATCGGCCATATTTGCGGCACTGAACATAAACGATGCCACTAAACTCGCAAAATATGGCTGATTATTGATGCTGAAATTGTTCAATTATTGTCATGTTTCGGGCTGTACTATTTGTTTGGACTGGGAAAATGTTTTGAGTATTATAGACTGCCAAAAGTTATAACAAATCAAGGAGAAGAGTGCAAAAAACTGTCTGAAGAACAAAAGGCGTTTATGTTTGGCCAAATGGAACCAGAATTTCCAGGGAAAGAATCTTGACAACATTTGTGTTTGTTCTTATCATTAGTCAGGTAGGTGAAATATTAGGCTAATATCTTAATTAATACTGCTTGTATGCATCTTTACCACATATTAACTTTAGTTTGTCAAAATATTGTGCTCTTTCCTCTTTACTAAATCCTTCTCAATATGATTTAGCAGCTTCCACACGTTTTTCCTGTGGTTTACACAGCATAAATTAGCATAACAATGTATTCAGTAGTACATTAACTGTGCATTAACTGTTGTTTATATCAGAGTATTGCCAATATGGCCGCGCATCTGGGTAACTGACCAAATCGTGACGTAAGTCTAACCCTCTATGGCTGACGGGTACATTTTCTGTCCACTACATGTCAAATTATATGTCATAACTGTAATTGACACTCCTACACTCCTACCTTTTATAAGATTATATACGTGGTTGAATATGTAGTTGAATGTAGTTGCTACATCCAATGACAGGTATTTGTTACATCACTTTACAATTTTTGGGGACTCTTAATGTGTGACAGCCCCTGAAAAATGACTGTTTGTTATGTATGCAAAGGGAACTTTTAATTTTAAAAAATACATAGTTGCTTTATCTTTGGAGTTTAGGTTTTATTCATTGTGATTAAACCATTAATCTTGGAGAGCTTTCTAGTAGACATGCAGTAGCGGTGTCATTAGCGCCATGCTGTGAGTTATTTTTGTAAGCAGTGGACAGAACCCTGAGGGGGGAGCTGACAGATTGTTTTGTCCAGATAACAGATACTGTATGTTAAAAAAAAAGTGTTAGTGAGAAAACAAGAACATTGTCCTTATTTAAACTTCATTCTACTCTACTGACAACTTGATTAAAATAGAGAACTTTGGAGCACAATAGGTGGTAAAGATAAATACGAGCAGTATTATTTAAGATATTATTCTAATATATCACCTACCTGTCCGGAAATAATAAGAACAAACATGTTATTAAATATTGTCAAGATTCTTGCCCTTGAAATCCTGAGTTCAGTTTGGCCAACCACAAATGCCTTTTGTTCCTCAGATAGTTTTTGCATTTTCTCCTTGTTTTGGTGTCTTTACTGTCACTTTTGATCAATTTAAAACATCATTCCTAAATTTAAAAAATAATAATAAAAAAGTTTTGAACAGTTGTCTATACAGTATATGGAAATAAATTATGGGTAATTCCTACTTCCTTGAATTAAAATTTGAATCACAATTCTGCATCCTCAGTTCAAATTCATGGTTTAGGATTAGAACAGGTATTCTCAATTCAGTTCTGACTGAGACACACACACACACAGACAAGACTATTGTCACACTCAAATAATTTTGTGTGCCTCTAATCTCATTTGAGAGGGTGCAGGCTTGACTCATCTTCAGGATGCCATTTCCAGTAAAGCTCAAGAGATTTGAATATTAACAGCTGGCTGTTGGGCTAAAACTGCTGCTGCTGTGAAACGTGAGAGTCTTAAAACAAAGCTGCAGGTAGCCACGTTCACATTGCTGTCTGTAATATCCTGTGTATTCATATGGGGGCCATGTATTGCATACATATCTAAAGGAAATTTAAATAAGATTAAAGGAGTTTAGGCCTGTCATCACAAAATCATTTGGGGATGAGATGCTAGTGTATAAAGCAATATGAATATCATTCTAAATAAGCAATTCCACACAAGATTGATTGCACACTCATATGTCGTGGTCTATGCAGCATGCTGTTACAACAGAAGATTGGTTACAAGCCTGAAGAATTATCTGACTAGCTTTATCTGGAACAGGGTGTCTTTACAGCCAGGTGTAAGCACAAATCACAAAATCTCATTACCGACCGTTTTCAAACAGGCATCTGTACTAAAAGAAGCTCCCAAGAGATACTCAAAGGATTTTAGCCACAATCACAAGTTAACCAGAAGATACTATATGGGGAAATTCCTCATTCTTTATCCTTTTCCCTTTTTAGGCAAGTTGGGCATTGCTTCAGCAAGAACAGGGAGATCAAAAGTCAGGTACATTTGCAATCTTTCATGCTTCATTTATGTTTTAATGTTCATATTCCGAAAAAACCTGAAGCACCAACAGACTACAGTCCCAGACCATAATGTTTCATTCTCTGACCCCTGAAATCATATGATCGTCTGCAAACTATATAAGTATCAAAGCTGACACAGCATGCCTCAGGGCATGGACTGGAGGTCTTCAGTGCTTTAGCGTCTCACCCGTGTTAATCTGTATCATGACAAGCATCACAAGGTTTAGGTTTAGCATTCCTATCCACCTCAGTGATCATAGGCTCTGTGAGGAGTACTATGCTGTGCTGTATTCTCAATCCCCCCTCAATTTGCTTTTAAAACACTGAAGCTGAAGAAGCATTGGATAAGGTATTACATAATGCTACATTTAATCTTGCCTCTTTGGTCCATGAATTTGCCGATTGAATCTTCAAATTTAGTGTAAATGAGGCATTTCATTATTTTTAAATATAAGAAATTCTAATAAAATACATAGACATGCTGTTATATTCTATAAAGTATAGAAAATGATAAAAATGACATTATATTTTTAATTTTTTGAAATAACTCTTACCCAGGCTGCCTTTATTTGATCAAAAATACAGTGAAAACAATCATATTGTAAAACATTATTACAATTTAAATTATTAAAGTGTTTTTTTATTTTCCATGTTGAAAACAGTAATAATACTTGATGATTATAATAATTAATCATTATAATGTTAATGATTATGTGGAAACTGATCTGTGACTTTTTTGAAGGATTCTTGATGAATACAAACTTCAAAAGAACAGCATTTTTATCTTGACAACTCTCGAATATTTTAGCATGGTAATGGATATGACAATTTTAATGTACTTAGTCCTGGCGGAATAGATGTGCTATGCTGCTGAATTATTGGTTATTGCTGTTGTTTTAGATTATTGCTGCTGCTACTGCCAATACATGCACTGACACTCTGCTGTGAGTATTTAAGACATACTGCTGCTGCGCGAATAGCATATATAATAACTCATAGCAGATCTATACAGGTGGAGGAGGTGGAGGGTTTCAGAGGAACTCGGAAAGCATGCTGCGAAATACTGTGAATTCTAACCAGCCATTTAAATGTAAAGCAGCAAGATTATTGACCAATCAGCTTGTGTAGTTGATCGACCAATTAGCAAGTAGTTAACCCTGTGAATATCATCAATTTGCGCTAACGACCCATCAGCCTGCGCCATCGAGAGTTTCATGACAGAACTTGGCATTTATATGAAATACTAATCTTTTGTAGCTTCAAATATCTTTATGTCGCTTTTGATCAATTTAATGCATCCTTGCAAAATAAAACAATTTCTTTTAAATATTATATTTACCATATACAGTATTAGGGCCGCTCCCTAATAGTCGACTAACCATTAGTTATTGAAGTGTCTGTGCGGAATGTGGAAGCTGAACAGTAGCGCACTCACTGCATGACAGATGGAGGCTCAGGTGTGGTCACTTGCTCTTCAAATACTCTGTAATTTTTGGTCATACAGATAAAAATAATACATCTCTCGAATCTGTAAAGACTGTATGTTTGTTTGTGTGCACTCAGGGTGCGCAAAACTCTGTGTAAACTTGCCTTACAGACATGAAAAATATAAAGAGAGTGAAATGTCTACTTTCAAATGAACCAATTCCAATAGAAAACAAATATTCTCAGATTATGTAATCCATATAAAACATGCATACAAGCGCATCCACTACTGTGGAGATGACGAGTCAATGTCACCAACTTCATCTCTTAAGCCAAAAACAAAGAAAGCACTAGTTTATCAGTATATTCTTTAAATGTTAATCCAGTCTCCTTTATGTTTTTCCCTGACACATTCATAATTATTATATCTGCCGGCGCACTGTGGCAAGCTTTTTTGTGTGCGCTTAAGCACTTATTAGGCTATGTAGGCAACTAAAGGCTCATTATTATAATTCTTTGAATCATTAATAAGTGTACGACTAATAGTTGACTAATGCTTAAAATGAACAACTACTAGTGGACCAGAAAAATCTTAGCCCTATACAGTATAAATAAATCACCGGCCACTAAATGTTATGCATTTCATGAAAGCAGTATTTAGAAAAACAAGATTACAGAATCAGAAAGTGTTACAATCTAGAAAATGGAGAGGTAACACACCTATAGTTTTGGCGGATGTTGTGGATGGGGTCCAACTGACAATCTGCTCATTGACTGTTGATTCAGATCCGTTATATGTGTTCTTTTCTGTGTTGCCATATAGATATTTGCCCTCTTGTGTTAGATAAATACTGTTATAGTCCTCCACATCCTCTTCAGGCAGCGGGAGAACACGGTACTGCGGCAGGGGCCTGGAGGTACATGAGGATAGACGGGATAATGGAGGAGACACTGTGTCCAGACTTGAGCATTTTGCTGAAAGTGTAGCGACAGCATCTGAAGAAGTGAAAGAAATACTCTTCCTTCCTGATTTAATATTTGTTTGCTTAAGTTCTTCACAGAGCTCTGAAGGGAAACTCTCCATGTGCTCTGTGATTACATGACTGTCCATAGGCAAAAACGCACCTGTGGTTGAGGTATGTGTGGTATCTTTTAAAGAGTCTAAACTGGTGCAAAAAACCTGGTGGATAATGTTCTCAACTTCGAGTATCTTGTCTCTTACTCTGGACGTTGCTTCCTGGTTCTGCATATGCTTATTCCCACACTGGTACGATTGAATCATGTCGATTGTTTGAAACGTCTCTTGAGGACTATTTTTAGTAGTCTTCATCAGGTCAGGAAGATTTTGCATCCCATCAGAGTCATGTTCAAATGCATTGTCATACTCTGAGAGCTCACTGGACAGATCTTCCTCAAAGCTCCTTGAATCCTTAGCTGTATTGTGTTTAAATTCAGTCTGTGTCTTGGGACCTTCAAGCTCACGTTGTTCCTTTTCATCTTTTAAAACTTGTGAATATTGTTCAGTAGTTGAATTTAGTCTCTGTTTGCTAACATCCATCCTCCTCTCTACATCCAGCGATCTCATTGTCCACAATTTCTTCTGTTTCTGGCCTCTGGAGGCTTTTCTCAGGTTTTTAGGAGAAATAATAAGCTTGTTCTCCAGGTTGCTGGTGCAGCACAGACCCTCTCCACTACGAAGGTCACTTTCCAAGTCTGAATTCTTGTATCCCTGTTGATTTCCCATTATAGCCTTGTCTTTGCAATCCACATAAGATTCCAACCGCTCCTCAGAAAGCACCTTATTTCTGACATCATTTGTCTTATCGAGACTCTTATGCCCATTCATCAACGGTCCCACCTCCTTCATGCCAGAACTAATCAGAGCTTTAGCCTTAAGAGCTGCCCTTCCATTCTTCACGGAGCCTGGACCGTTAATGACTGGGAGAAACTTAGTTATCTGTTTTTTCTCTCTGATTAGTTTGTAAAGCTGAAGAACAGTGCTGCTGCCTTCCATGACAGCCTGCTTGCTTATCAGGGTGTTAACCATTATGAGGATGCTTCGAAGAAAGAAACATTCAAAGAAAGAAACATAACAGATGTTATTTTAACATCTGAGCATTTTTCCTATGTATTTGATAACATTTCTGTTAACTTTACACTGGTTTTAGTTTTGTCTACCGCTGCATTAAATTAATAAGCACTAGACTTGCTTTAACAGGTAAAAACTAAAGTAGTTGCTATTAACAGGTTGCAAAGTAAAGCAAGTAAAAGTGTTTACAAAATCCATAACCAATGCTCTAAAATCAGTCATCTAGAACGAAAATTTTAATTCTTACCATCGTCCACTGGCTACTTTACTGGTTTTCATTCGAACTGTTATCTGTCCCATGCGCTTTTTCTAGATTGTCCCCTCTGGCTGTGATTGGCAGATAACTGTCCAATCAACACCGACTTTCAAACGGGCATCATTCTAATTCAAGATCTGAGGTCAGTGCCATGTTAAAAATAAAAGCACGCAGGAGGGATACAAATCGAAGAGATATTATATTAATTGGGCACAGGCAAAAAGTGTTCATTGTTCATTTTTTCAAGAAGAGCAAAATAGATGTTTAATATTTAAAAATCTGTGTTTTTGCAGACATGATCAAGCAGGAGGAATTAATGATCGTGATAGCGTGCCACGACAGGCGGTTGGCACACAAGCTCGGGTGGATGGGCTGCGCTAGCCGGTAATGAATGCTGGAATCCAGCGATTCCAGTTTAGAGTTTGTCGCCAGATGGAGCTGTTACCCCAGAATTTAATGAGGAGACTCAGCCAAGTACCTGTGGAACCATGAGAACGTTGACCTGGCATTGGTAGTCAAGCATTAATGTAAAACTAGCATAAAATGCTATGTTGTTCACCTGAATATTTCTTATATTTGAAATTCATATTCTCAGAAGCTTGATTTTTGTTAAATGTCAATTTTAAATGTCTATTTTATTTCAAGTGATCTTTTATGTTTTTAAGTGTTGTCCAAATATATGGACTATGTATTAGTGCACTCTAAAAATGCTGGGTTAAAAATAACCCAGCGTTGGGTAAAATATGAAAAACCCAGCGGTTTGGCTAAATGTTTAATCCAACTTTCTGGGTAGTTTATTTAACTCAACTATTGCTTAAAAATTATTATATGTGACCCAGGACCACAGAACCTGTCATAAGGGTCAATTTTTTTTAAATTAAGATATATACATCATCTGAAGGCTAAATAAATAGGCTTTCAATTGATGCATAGTTTTTTAGGATAGGATGCATTTTTATCAATGCATATTACTAATCAAAAATTAAGTCTTGATATATTTACAGTATAGAAAATTTTTAAAATATCTTCATGGAACATGGTCTTTACTTCATATCCTAATGATTTTTGGCATAAAAGAAAAACGATAATTTTGATCCAACATTTTGTTGGCTATTTCTGTATATGAATATGTTCAATAAATGAACAAGTTCAGAAATGCGATGTTAATTAATGTCTTGTTGAATGTCTAATACAGGAATATGCCTGAATATTCCTGTATTAGTAACCCATTCCTGTTTATTTTATTTTATTTATTTTAAAGATAAATGTTGTTTTTGTTTACCTTTTACATTTTTATTTTTAAATATTTTGTATATTGTATATTTGTTGTTATTATTATTGGCACTTAAAAAAAAATCTTCTTTTTTCTATTTGTCCTGTCACTGGTTTTACCCACAGTAGATTTTTTTTTGTTAAGATTACTGGTATTTTATATTATATTTCACTGATGATTGTATGTAAAATAATTATGCCAGATATGTATTCTCAAAATTTAAAAGTTTCTCATATTTGAGCTATTCCATCAGAAATGTGATGTTAATTAATGTCTTGTTAAATGTCTAATACAGGAATATGCCTGAATATTCCTGTATTAGTAACCCATTCTTGTTTATTTTATTTTATTTATTTTAAAGATAAATATTGTTTATTGTTTACCATTTACATTTTTTAAAATATTTTGTATATTGTATATTTGTTGTTCTTATTATTGGCACTTAAAAAAAACAATTTTCTTCTCTTTTTCCATTTGTCCTGTCACTGATTTTATGAATGCTTTGACAGTATGACATATAAAGAATTCAGATGCAAAAGCCTCAAAATCCATCTGACATTTTTCTTTAAAATGAGCATTTCTTTCTGGCGACTTTGTATAAGTTTCTAAGTACTGGTACTTCTAATTGGGCTGAGGCTGGAATTTAGCGTGTCTGAAGTAAAAGTATTTGATGGATGTATACTATGTGTCAGGAGCATTCACTCAGTATCATTATCTCATTTTTGACCAAGATGGCTTTTAGCTGGTTTTGCATCTGATCTCATTAACTAATCATCACAATCAAGTATGCGTTTTTTTTCAGCTTTTTTAGTGTGCTTTTATCCACAGCAGAATGTTTTTTTTTAAGATTACTGGTATTTTATATTTTATTTCACCTGTCATTTCACTGATGATTTTATAGTACGTAATTATGCCAATGATGTATTTTAAAATTGAAATGTTTCTCATATTTGGGCTATTCCATCAGAAATGTGATGTTAATTAATTTCCTGTTGAATGTCTAATATAGGAATATTCCTCTAGTTGCCTATTCCTGTTTATTTTATTTTTAGTTTAAAGATTACTGTTGTTTTTAGTTTACCTTTTACATTTTTAAAATATTGCATAAATTGTATATTTGTTATTATTGGCACCTTTTTTTAAATTGTTTTTCTTCTCTTTTTCTATTTGTCCTGTCACTGGTTTTTATTAATGCTTTGACAATAGGACATATGAACTAATCATCGCAATTAAGTTAAAAATTTATTTTTTCTTATCAGCTATTAAAGAGCTAGTGTGCTTTTATCCACAGTAGAAATAACATGATTAGATTCAGTCTTTCTTCATGGTCCTAACCAAGTAAAATGCAATTACTTCTTTGTTTAATGGTGTGCATAACACTGTCCCAGTGGCTTTAATTAAGCAAAAAAGCGTTTCCAGCCTCATTCCTTCTCACGTTCAACCTGTTAACCCTGCTTGTGAGAGGCGTTTAATATTGCAGTATAGAAAGTCTTTTTTATATGCTGCATATTTTCCGTTTGACAGAAGCATCGCAGGTGATGCAGATGCGATCGTCCTCGTGATGGTGCTCCACTGGCATTGAGAGGGAGAGCGCTGGTGTCAGTGAGTGACAGCAGCGGCAGTGGGCTTGCCCGCTCTCCCCTATATGGCTGTGGATGGAGCGCTATGCTAATATCGGCAGGACAGGAGAAGCACCGCTCCGCTGCCTGCTGTCAGTGGTGGCTTTCGGAGTCTAGGCAGGCTCTTCTACAGCCATGGCCGAAGGTGGTGAAGGGGAAGATGAGGTTCAGTTCTTACGAACTGTAAGTAAAAACACCGTTCTTTATTTTGCATATGCAATATTGTTTTTTGCGCATTCTTGATGATTAATTACGATAAAGACAGTGTAATGCTGAGGCATCAAAAATGTTGGCTCGTACGCTGGGTTTCAAGCAACGCTGTTGGGCTTCTCTTAGTGGTCTTATTGATCTATTTGGCGTCCTCACGCATATATAATAGCGGGATGTCATATTAGCTGCTATTTGGAGTATTATTCCCTTATTTGGAACTTGAGTCAGGTGCGAGTTTGAGCTCGCAACGCACCTGTAGTCAACGCGCGTGAATGGGAATTCAATGAGCATCAGGCAGGTGCAAGGACGAATGATGTTTATGCCACTTTAATTTGAGCTAGAGTGTGATGTGCATGTTTGTCTAAGAAGGAATGAGTATGTTTTAGTGCTTTGTTGTAGTTACTGAGCGCACGATTTATCAGTAAATAAATCCAGTTGGCGCTCTTGCGCTGTTTGTTCAGCATAATTCTGCAGTATTTTTCATTCCATAAAGAAGTGCACTGTTTGTGTGTTCATAAAGTCCTCCCACATGCGATTGCATTTGATACGATCCTCTCACCTTCTTTAGGACTTTTCTATTTCTGTGGTTAGACGCAGATTGGTTACATAGATGCCGTGGCGCATGGCAGTTACCTGTGTAAACGATATGATAGGATATGACACCGTGGTGTGAATTACTGTCACACTGGAGTTAGTTAGGAAAATGTAGAGGTGATTGGTTAAAGGTGTTGTGTGGACTGCTTAATGTATTTTTAAATGTTGTTACATACACTCATTTACACTCATAAGGGACCCAAGCAGCATTTTTTTCTGTATTGCAATTCTTTTGCAATTATTTGAACAAAAGAGACCTAAAATTGAGATCCAAAACTAGTCGCAAATCCTACCCTTTACTCAATTCTGCAAGAAATGTAGGTGTGTCCTATTTTGCCTACTGTACTTCCACATTATATTCTATGCCATTTTGCAATACACTGCAAATAGTATTTTCACACCTTTGATTTGAGATGACACTAGCTTTCCAAAAATCATATTTTGTTTTTATTAATACTTTTGTTTATTAGTTTTTCACTGCAATTTTGAAACATTTTGAAAAGTCACATTTTTAATTTCAGCAGCTTATATTATAAATTGCAAACTGCTGATCATTGTGATATAGATACAATATACATATATGCATATACATATAAGATGTCCAGATGGGGCATTGTACCAGCCTCTGTGATAATCAGTGACAAGAATAAGCTAATTTATGTTTTTGTGGATAACACCACAATTGTAAATGTCAGAATTCTGATCAGAATTGTTGTATGGTTTTCCATTTCTGAGAAATGATCCTCTGTTTAAAAAAAGGGACTTGCCCTAGGTCATCTGATATGCATTAATAGTAGATAAAGTTACGTAAAGCTATGTACACTACACTACACCACACAGTATGTTTTTTAAACAAGTCTCTTTTGCTCGCCAAGCCTGCATTTATTTGATTCAAAGTACAGCAAAAACAGTCAAAATTTGAAATATTTTTACTATTTAAAAAAACAGTTTTCTATTTAATTATATTTTAAAATGTAATTTATTTTTGTCATCAAAGCTAAATTTTCAGCATCATTACTATAGTCTTCAGTGTCACATGATCCTTCAGAAATCATTCTAATATGCTGATTTGCTGTTTAAGAAACATTTATTATTATTATTATCAATGTTTAAAACAGTTGAGTATTATTTCAGGATTATATGATGAATAAAAAGAGCCAAAGATCAGCATTTATCTGAAATAAAAAGCTTTTGTAACATTATACACTATACCATTCAAAAGCTTTGAGTCAGTATAATTTGTTTGGGGGGAAAGAAATGATAGAAATTAATATTTTTTATTTTTTTGTTTTTAATTAATACTTATTATTTAGAAAATATGCTTTAAATGGATCAAAAGTGATGATAAAGACATTTATAATGTAACAAAAGATTTCTATTTCAGATCATTACTCCAGGATCAGTGATGCTAAAAATTCAGCTTTGAAATCACAGGACATTTTACATTTTAAAATAAATTAAAATAGAAAACAGTTCATTTAAATAGCAAAAATATTTCAAATTTTACTATGTTTGCCGTACTTTGGATCAAACAAATGCAGGCTTGGTGAGCAAAAGAGACTTCTTTAAAAAACATTAAAAATCTTAATGTTCAAAAACTTTTGACCAGTAGTGTACAGATTCCACGACTGTTGCCAAATTTACACTGCAAAGGTGGTATAGAAGCGTATGCAGTGGCATTTAGGTATATTTAAAAAGACTGTTTAGCTGCTCAGAGGTGGCATAAATGCATTTACACAAACATTACATCTGTATAATTTAATATCAAGGGCTACAATGGCTCAGAGAAGGGATAATTTAGACGTTTTTACAAGTGAAGTTTGAGCAGCCTTAACTCAGTTGTGTAAAGAGGTCTTTTGACATTATCTAATGAAATAGCTAATTAAGAGTACTGAGAGAAGGCACAGTTCAGCTTGGAACACAGTGCTTTAAATAACATATACATACAATAAAATATACATAAAATATACATACATACATGAAAAACCTATTGGGTGCCCCAGTTAGATATCTAATAGAAAGTGTGTAAAATATATATTGAGGTATTGTCTTGATGAATTTATGTCAGCATTGTTTTAATTTGCAAATGCACCATCAATCAAATCTATCACACCAATTTAATGCAGTCTGTTATAGCATTTTGCATGAGGCAGGTGCATGACATCTCACTTCCCTGTGAAAGCGTTAGAGTGAGAACTCTGGCAGTGAAGGTTACAGTCTCACTAAATAGCGGACATTAATGCACCCTAGACCTCTGTGAAAGGTGTCCCAATTCTGTCTTTGCTGTTAGGTGGCTGTGCAGTCGCATAGTTTTCACACTGCAGCTACTGGACATTTTATATGCATCTGAATGTTATTCATTCTTTTTGGGCCTCCCTTTTATTTATATAGTAGAAAATCTTTTGTTATTTAATCAGGTTCAGATAATCAAGCCAATTTACTCTGAAGGACATCAATACTGGGCAGCATGTAATTAAGTTGTAATAAATAAGCGTAGAGCAAGTGCCCAGGGGAAAACATATGATTTATTGTAAATGTAAATAAGAAAAACAAAACTAAAAACAGAGACTCAGACTAAAAGCTGCTCTCTTTAGAGAAACGTGAGGAATACAGTATCAGTATGTGCAGTGCTGGTCTAATTAGATTTGACAGTGTTGTTTATGCACACTTCTATAGATCCAGATGTAGCATTCGCCAGTACAGTAGCACTGGGCTTATTTGGAGTTTATGTTGTTCTGGAAGCCTTCTACATTCCAGGGTTTAAATTTAGCCTCTTAAAAGTTAATACTTCCACCGCACATACGCACACAGCTCTCAGACTCCTGCTCCATAGGTCATTGCATCAGCTAGTTTAACAAGCCAGGCCACTGATGTTTCAACACCATTTTTATTTGCACAGTATCGTATTTTAAAGTCAACAACTACCACAACATGTGCTAAGATATTAAAAAAATACTGCAAATCTGGATTAGTATAACATATCCTCACCTTACTACACAGTGCCCTGGAATACTTGATTGTGATTGGTCAATTATGTGGCTTTGCCATCCAGTGGTCGAGTATCTATAATAATGGCTGCACTGTAATGCATCAGCTATTAACTGTAAATTTGACTCGGCATTCTCTCTCCGCAACTACAGTAAAAATGGCCTTAGAAGACTTCAGTATTAATTTTATAGTGAGCATTAAACTTTTAATGGCAGGAGCTCAGAAGGCCTCAGTTAAAGCAAGAAAAAACAGTGCTCAGAAGAAGAAGGAGCTTTTAGAAATCAGTTAAAATGCTTAAAACATAACTTAGAAAAACTAGTATTTTATTTATAGTATTTTCAGGTTTATTTAACAGCGACAATGCACATCAATAATACATAAATGTACAACGTGCCAGAATTAGACAAAAGGCTATTTTGCATCTGCCATCCCTGGACCGATGGTAATATTGTCTCCCTAAAATATGCAGAGACGACTTGTAGTCTCTCCCCCTCTACAACTACATCTGTCCCCGCATAGAGACTTTTAGATTTACTAAAAAACATACATACAATTTTAGATGCATTAAGTTGTAGGCAGTTGTGTTTTAGCCATTCTGTGTTATCTCCATACATCTGGATGTTGGAATTGGGACAAACATTTGGCAAATCATTTACATACAGAAAAAATAAAAGTGGGCCCAAGATCGAACCCTGCGGGACACCTGCTGGAAATAACACCTGAATGATAATTTTTCACTCTAACTAACCAATGTCTGATGTGTTAGATATGATTCTACCCTTTTAATGGTGCCTACAGAGAAGTTAAATGTATTTAATTTAGATAAGAGGATTCCTTGATTAATGGTGTCAAAGGCTTTTTTAAAATCTAGAAAGACAGCACCAACAACCCCTTCTTGATCCAACAATAACTTAATTTTTTTTTCTATGAAATAGCAGTTGGCTGTTCTTGTTGAGTGATTAATATGAAAAACCAAACTGATGTGGATGTAAAGAATAAATAATGGTATTTAAATGATTTATCATTTGATCTGCGTCAAATTTTTCGACCACCTTGGAAACCTCCAGCAAAATGCAAGGCAATCTTCCCCTTTAAATACGGGTATTACAGCAGCTATCTTACCAGCCAAAAGTTTTTGAACAGCAGGATTTTTAATGTTTTTTAAAGACGTCTCTTCTGCTCACCAAGCCTGCATTTATTTGATCCAAAATGCTGCAAAAACAGTAACATTTTAAAATATTTTACTATTTAAATGAACTGTTTTCTATTTGAATATATTTTTAAATGCAAATCAGATTTGAAATCCTGTGATTTCAAAGCTAAATTTTTAGCATCATTACTCCAGTCACATGATCCTTCAGAAATCATTCTAATATTCTGATTTGCTGCTCAAAAAACATTTAGCATTATTATTATGTCAAAAACAGATTTAAGAGTAGGTTTCTTTGATGAATAGAAAATTCCGAAGAGCAACATTTATCTGAAATAGAAATGTTTTGTAACATTATAAATGTCTTTATCATCACTTTTGATCAATTTAAAGCATCCTTGCTAAATAAAAGTATTAATTTCTAGAATTATATTGACTCCAAGCTTTTGAATGGTATAGTGTATAATGTTACAAAAGCTTTTTATTTCAGATAAATGCTGATCTTTGGTTCTTTCTATTCACCAAAGAATCCTGGAAAAATGTACTCAAAGAGGTTATCGGATGCAAAACTCCCTTTTATGTGTTGTTTGAACATAAATGTGTGTTGGCAGTGTGTGTACACAACAACCCTATAATGATAAAAATCCACAGCTTAGCAAGTTCTGCAGCTTAATGCAGCTAAAGTAAACAGAACTGCTTGTTACCCCACAGAAGAGAGGGGTGGGGCAAGCAAAGCTTATTAGCATTTAAAGGCAAATGCAACAAAACGTCTCGCTCTGAAAGGGCTGATTTTGACAAGGTAAAATGGATGTTTTTACACTACCACTGAGAAAGTTTAACCGACGTATGTTATAGACTTCTCATTAAGACCCTAACGAATCATATCTACTTGTGGAAAATGGGCATCCGATGACCCCTTTAAATATTGATTTAAAGATTTAAATGATAATAATAAAAAATGTTTCTTGAACAGCAAATTAGCATATAAGAATGATTTATGAAGGATCATGTGACATGAGGACTGGAATAATGATACATTAAAACATAAAGCAGTTATTTTAAATAGTAAAAATATTTCAAAATATCTTGCTGTACTTTGAATGAAATAAATGCAGGCTTGGTGAGCATAACAGACTTCTTTAAAAAACATTAAAAGTCTTACTGTTCAAAAACTTTTGAAAAGTAAATTAGATTGGAGATTAATTTGTCTCTTTAATTGTTATTGATAGGTTGATTGTTTTCTACATCGTAATGGACTGTTTAACTGGCTTGCAAACACTAAAAGAGTCATTCGTCATTTACTGAATTTAATTTAATGCTGTCAGATTTTGTTTTCCAGTGCTGTGTTTCTTGAGTAAGAGAGAGTATGTGTTTTTTTCTCACATTAAACAAGTTTAATTATCCCCAAAAGAGTCAATTGCATTCCCTTCTCCTCATGAGCTGCCATTTACTTGTTCATTTTAATTTCACTGATGTGTAAGACACTGTGGGTATCAGCAGATATGCTGACATAAGAGTTGTTCATGCATCTTGAATGTCATTCAAAGGACTGTTGCAGATATAGGTCATCTATGCATGAAGAGTATAGGCATAACATCCCTCTCTAGTCTTGTGTTTCACAATGGAATTATGTAATCAATAGTTGTTGAAACTGTAAATATGATTATATTATAGAGTTTTAGTTTGCACACACCTTTTAAACACACAGCAAGGTGTTATAGCAGTTATAATGTGATATTTTTAGGTGTTGGTACTTCATCATATACAGATTATGTGTGTTTTTACACAAATGTTCCTCCATTTCTTGTTTCTTCAAATAAGTTCTGTTTAGGAAACACCTCCTAGAGATAACCTTTAATTTACACTAGTACGCTTGCAGCACGCCACACTGTTCTGACAGCTCTTAACATGTGTATCTTTGATCAGCAATTGAGGTGGAGATTTTAAAGCGTTTTGTGCTTATCTGCTTTCACATTCCACCATCACTGAGGCCGTGCTGGGTGTTGATAGCTTCGGTGACTATGAGTAATGAGAGTCGCCCAGGTAAAAGGTAAACCACAGAGCTTTGGGCCACAGCTGAAATCCGCAGTACGTGAACTGAATTGTGTGTGCGCTTGTTTCTGTGCTTTTTATATGCGGTTGCCGATGAGTGACTCAAATGCGGTCTATGAGCTTCATGTGGCAGTCTCAGCTCATTGAGCTTCCCTCAGATTAATTGAACCCAGACTAATGTCACTGCTCTTGTTGTGGCCTCTGGCATCGGTTTATCCCAAAGGGAACAAGCCATCTGTGCTAAAGGACAACACAAGTGTTTAGACTGAAAAGTGTTTATGTGGGTGTTTATTGTACTAGCATTTATAAAGCATGTTTAGTGTATTATTCATCCGACAGGACTGTATAGGTTGAGCTCGTTAACTGTTATAAAATCCACTTGAGGCAATTTATTTTTAGCGGGATTACACAGGAATTCCTGTCTTAGGAAAGTCAGCACATATGTGGCATAGCTTTTGCTTGTCTGACACACGGGCCTCATAGCAGTGATGGCCCTGGGGGCCCCCGGAGCTGACAGCTTACTCAAGAGCACAACAGCGCTGGTCAGAGGAATTATCCAAGCCAGATCTTAAAGTGATAGTTCATCCATAAATGAAAATTCTGTAATATTTATTCACCTTCTTGACTTTCTTTTTATCTTTGAATCACAAAAAGTATTTTTTAGAAACATTTTCTGAAATGCATACTGAGTTTTGGGTCAGTATGATTTTGTATCTTTTTAAAAAATGCAATGCTTAGATTTAGCAGCAAATCAACATGTTAGAAAGATTTCTGAAGGATCTTGTGATCTTCTGACGGAGTCTGTTTTGCCATTACAGGAGTAAATTACGTTTCACAATATATTAACATATATAGAAAACAGTTATTTTGGATTGTAATAATATCTCATATTTTGACCATTTTTACTGTGTTTTAATTCAGGTTTGCCATCAGGAATAAATGACATTTGACAATATATTAATATAGAAATCCGTTATTTTAGGTTGTAATAATATTTAATATTTTCCCCCCATTTTTACTGTATTTTATTTCAGGTTTGCCATCACAGGAATTAATTACATTTTACAATATATTAACATAGAAAACTGTTATTTTAGATTGTAATAATATTTTATATTTTTACCATTTTACTGTATTTTAATTCAGTTTTTCCATCACAGGAATAAAATTATATTTTACAATATATTAACTAGGAAAACAGATATTTTAAATTGTAATAATATTTCATATTGTTGCCGTTTTTACTGTATTTTAATTCAGTTTTGTCATCACAGGAATAAAATTACATTTGACAATTTATTAACATAGAAAACAGTTATTTTAGATTGTAATAATATTTCCTATTTTTACAATTTTTACTGTATTTTAATTCATTTTTACACCAATAAGTGACATTTTACAATATATCAACATAGAAAACAGGAATTTTGGAATGTGAATGAGGATTTGTCAAGCTGTCAAAATTTTTTCATAAAAGTATTATAAAACTAGTCCATAAGACTTGTGCACTATTTTCCAACTCTTCTGAAGTCATATGATGGCTTTGTGTGAGGAACAGACTGAAATTTAAGTTGTTAATCACTAAAAATCTTGACATCAATCCTAGCTGCATTTTTATGAGAAAAGTAGCAATATCTGATGTGAGAGTAAATTTAGGTCGTTTCAGTGAATCAGTTGATCCAGTTCGCAAGATTAGTCTAGTTTACAAGCTCTGAAATCCAGTCACATAATGGTAGCAGGGCACAGGAAGATTTTAAGAGAATAATGACTCAATGCTTCAATAATGTAATTAATTTGTTCGTTGCATTAAGCAAAATGAGTTCATGATACTTGAGATTTAGTCTGATCGAGTATATTTATATTTTATGATACTTTTTTGTCATGTTTAAAAGGTTAATTATGGTAAAATTCTCCAATCATGTTCCTTAAACTTCAGAATATTTTTGTGTCTTATATGGAAACAATACAGCGTACATTATTTAAAAAAATAGTATTAAAGTCATAGGTGTTTGGAACAACATGAAAGTGAGCAAATGATGACATTTTTGGGATCTTTCCCAGTGTATTAATTGCTCCTCCAGCCATAATCAGTGAACCCAGAGTTTACACCTTTTTTATGACCAAACCTCATCTGATGCATCAGTATTTTATCCACATCCAGAGATATCTCTGTCTACCGAGAGTCTGTCTGAATTCATTTGTTACTGTAGATGGAGGTCACTCAGGCATGCATGCAAGCCATTTTCTATTGCGTGAGGCTATTTTTCCCAGCAGTGTGCATGCTAAGTGAGCCTGGACTGCAGAGTAATACAATTTGTAATTTGGCTGTAGCGGATAGCACAGTTCTTGCTGTCTGTGAACCTCTCGGTCTCAGACACCCGAAGCTCGTCTCCCTGACCCAATCGCATTTTTAGCAGAGCTCTCAGACTGCTTTAAAACATCACAGCATGCCTTCTGCTGTGTCACTCAAGGAGTCAAGAGGGAAACGTCACTGTAAGGATGCTTGACAGCACTGGTGAAAAGGCTTGTGCATTTTTAATCGATTTTCTCTGAATGGCCTCTCGTGTCATACCTTTTCTTCGTCGCTGATGCTGGTTCTTTGAGAGTCTGATCACCAGCAAAAATCTACATCAGCTGTAGGACAAAGAAGAGAGCCACTTACAGTTGTAATGTGCAAAGATACTCTGTGCATCCAGCTTCTTTAATTCAGCTAGAGAACAAAAAGTGACAAAATCACATTAATTATTTGTGCAAAACAAACTATCATATCAATTAATAACCTCTTTGAGCATGTCTCTGCAATGAAATCAGTTTGATGTGTGAAATTAGATACTTCAAATTAGAATAATTCATCCATAGTTAGACATGGATTTTATAGAGCATAAAAAGTGATTCTTGCACACAGCGCTTCAGTGTTTTTCAGTCTCAGATAGCCAAGGGCTCTGTGGAAAATTCTTGAATTGTGAGTAAAAAATCTCACTGTAAGACCATGGCAAAGCGGGCTTCCCGCAGTATACTTATTTATTTATTTTTTCCTTTCATATTCTTCAATAAACAGTTTTAAACCTTGAATCAAACGACTCTGAGATGAATTACATTACAGTTTTTGAAAAAGCAGATAAAAAGACTAAGGAATGCCTAATGTATACCTAATGTCTTTTATGGAATAATCAATGATAGTACAATATTACAAAACTACTATAATTCATTGAATTTAAATAAAAAATACACTTTTTTGTAGTTTTTTTTTGTAGTGTATATTATATATACACTACCATTCTAAATTTTAGAGTTGTGAAAAATGACACTCAAGACAATTACACAAAAGTTTCCATTTCAAATAAATGCTGTTTTTTTACTTTCTATTCAGAAAAGAATCCTGAAAAAACATGAAGCATCACAGCTTTCAACACTGATAATAAAAGGATTACATTACATTTTACATTAAAGGATTACATTACATTTTAAAAAATATATGTGACCCTGGACCACAAAACCAGTCATAAAAGAGAAGTTCACTTACAAAACAAAAATTTACAGGCAATTTACTCACCCTCTTGTCAGCCAAGATGTTCATGTCTTCCTTTCTTCAGTCGTAAAGAAATTATGTTTCTCGAGGAAAACATTTCAGGATTTTTCTCCAAAAAAGACAATTTGTATACTTTTTGACCTCAGATGCTTGTCTTGTCTAGCTCTGTGATGCGTATGTGAACTCTGTGTAATCCGGGTCAGTTAGGGTACGTCGAAAAACTCCCATC
The DNA here is from genome assembly GCA_012976165.1 of Labeo catla. Lineage (NCBI taxonomy): Eukaryota > Metazoa > Chordata > Actinopteri > Cypriniformes > Cyprinidae > Labeo > Labeo catla. Next base: position 2,620,779 of record VONZ01000024.1, read on the forward strand.
TCATTTTCTCTTCCAACTAAATCGTTTCACTAAATAAGACCCATTTTCCTTGGCTGGATTGTTTAGAGCCCTTTTTATATTTACACTGCATTTTGGAAGTTCAAATTCGTGGGCACCACAGAAGTTCACTATATAGGGAAACAATTTCTTTACGGCTGAAGAAAGAAAGACATGAACATCTTGGATGACAAGAGGGTGAGTAAATTATCTGTACATTTTTGTTGTGGAAGTGAGCTTCTCCTTTAGGTAGCACAGGTACAGTATGTTTGTAGGAATAGCCAAAAATACATTGTATGGGTCAAAATGATTTTTCTTTTATGCCAGAAATCATTAGAATATTGAGTAAAGATCCTGTTTCATGAAGATAGTTTGTAAATTTCCTTGTTTTTGACCAAATGAATGCAGCCTTGGTGAGCATAACCTCTCAAAAATGAAAAATCCTATCATCCCTAAACTTTTGATTTTGGTAGTATCCAAAAATGCAGGACTGCAGTGTCCATTCGTTTCTTGTTTCCATGGTAACTACTTCTGTGATTGATAGATCTTGCTTTACATTTGTGGGTAGTGTAGTACTTACTTCACAAAGTAACATAATTAGCTATTGGCTTCTCCTGAAGGGGTGTCTGTCAACAGTTTTTGGTTATAAATGATGTATGTGGCCTTTAAAAGTTTGAGAAATTCTTTGTAACTTGTTCTTACTTTTAGTTCAAGGTGAGCATATTTTTCTCATAGAGCATTATTGAATCTGCAAGTTAACTGGATGCAGATATGGAGGTGATAAAGATGTGAGCTCATTCAACCATCTCATTAAGCTGTCATATACAGGAGCGTGAGCCACCTGCTTGGTGAAGTGCAAGTGCTTGCAATGAATTTGAGTTATTTAAGGAATAACAGTTTAGCTGAGATGAGGAAAAGACAAAGAACCATCTCTTCAAACTCCCACTTTAGGTGAGAGCATTCCGAAATGCCAAGATGTACTCTGAATTGTTCTTTTTTTATTGACAAGTTGTCAGTGGAGTCTGAAGTCTGAAATAGTCTTAAACGAGGAGTTCACTTCCAGAACAAAAATTTACAGATAATTTATTCACCCCCTTGTCATCCAAGATGTTCATGTCTTTCTTTCATCAGTCAACAAAAAATTATGTTTCTTGAGGAAAAAAATTCAGCAATTATCTCCAATTAATTGACTTCAATGGTGCCCCCAAGTTTGAACTTCCAAAATGCAGTTTAAATGCAGCTTCAAATGGCTCTAAATGATCCCAGCCAAGGAGTAAGGGTCTTATCTAGCAAAATGATCAGTCATTTTCTAAACAAATTAACAGTTTATATACTTGTTAACCTCAAACGCTTGTCTCTTTTTTCCGGTTCAATACAGTCAATACAGTTAGGGCATGTCATAAAACTCCCATCATGTTTTCTTCCCCAACTTCAAAATCATCCTACATCACTGCAGATACAAACCCAGTGTTTACAGTGTGAACATGCAAAGAAGATCCGCCCTTTACAAAAAAAAAGGTAAAACAGCGATGTAGGACGATTTTGACTTTGAAGAAGAAAACGAGACGGGAGTTTTTCGACATACCTTGACTGTACTGACCCGGATTACACAGACTATGCATGTGCATCACAGAGACAAGACAAGACGAGCATTTGAGATTAAATAAGTATATAAATTGTGAATTTGTTTCGAAAATGAAAGATCGTTTTGCTACACAAGACCCTTCTTCCTCGGCTGGGATCGTTTAGAGCCCTTTGAAGCTGCATTTAAACTACATTTTGGAAGTTCAAACTTTGAGGCACCACTAAAGTCCACTATATGGAGAATATTCTTGAAATGTTTTCCTCATGAAACATAATTTCTTATCGACTGAAGAAAGAAAGACATGAACATCTTGGATGACAAGGGGGTGAGTAAATTACCTGTAAATTTTTGTTCTGGAAGTGAACTTCTCCTTTAAAAAGTCAAAAATGAACAATTTTTTAGGGCTTTGAAAATGTAAAAAAAAAAAAAAAATCTGTTTTTTTTACTAATCAAATAAGCATGTGTACAGTTTCACTCAAATTGTTATGCTGGTAATATAAAATTTGCATTTAATTAGCTGTCTGACTTTTAGACCTCACTTTGCTTAAAAGATTAGTTCACTTCCAGCATAAAAATGTCCTGATAATTTACTCACCCCCATGTCATCCAAGATGTTCATGTCTTTCTTTCTTCAGTCGAAAAGAAATGAAGGTTTTTGAGGAAAACATTCCAGGATTTTTCTCCATATAGTGGACTTCAGTGGGGATCAACAGGTTGAAGGTCCAAATTGCAGTTTCAATGCAGCTTCAAAAAGCTCTACACAATCCCAGCCGAGGAATAAGCGTCTTATCTAGCTAAATGATCAGCCATTTTCTAAAAAAAAAATAAAATTGATATACTTTTTAACCACAAATGCTCATCTTGCACTAGCTCGACCTCACACATTATGTAATCATGTTGGAAAGGTCACGCGTGATGTAGGTGGAAGTACGGAACCAGTGTTTACAAAGTGAACGTGCAAAGCAAGTTAAACGCCTTTTACAAAAAAACGTAAAAAAACGATGTTGGACGATTTTGAAGTTGGAAGAGAAAATGAGATGGAGTTTTTTGCCCTACCCTACATTTTTTAACTGAATTACACAGGCGAAGAACTAACCACATGTGACCTTTCCAACATGATTGGGCAATGTGCATAGCGCAGAGCTATTGTAAGATGAGGATTTGTGATTAAAAAGTATAAATTGAAGTATTTTTTTAGAAAACGACCGATCGTTTTGCTAGATTAGTCCATTATTCCTCGGCTGGAATCAAGTAGAGCCCTTTGGTGCTGCATTGAATCTGCAATTTGGACCTTTAACCCATTGATCCCCATTGAAGTCCACTATATGGAGAAAAATCCTGGAATGTTTTCCTCAAACACCTTAATTTCTTTTCGACTGAGGAAAGAAAGACATTAATGTCTTGGATGACATAGGGGTGAGTAAATTATCAGAAAATTTTTATTCTGGAAGTGAACTAATCCTTTAAAATGATTTATAATGTGTTTGGAGACACAAAACCATCATCTTTCAGACAACTGAAAAATTCTACAGTGTTCGAGACTTGGGCTGACTGAGCATGTGCGTACATTTCAAAATAGCATTGTGGGAGGGGCGATTTTGTGTATTCACCTTTTCTCAAGTTCATGTCAGTGGCAGAGCCTGGTGAGTCGTGAGCATTTATTTGGCACCAGAGCACATCAGGACCTCTCGGGTTACAGTCCCTGAAGTCTTCAGACCACACACCCACACCTGTTCATGTCCTTAAAGACACAAACTGAGCATGGTGAAGGAGGAGAGGGGGGAAGGGGGTGTAGCGACCCATATTCCTCTGCTGCACCTGTGTTTAAACTCACAGCCACGATAGCTTGAATAGGATTAGTCTGCCAGGCGCAGATTGGTTTGGCAGAAGGTCCAGGCAGTCATGCGTACGGAATATGGACGGATAACACAGAGTTTGGAGAGTTCTGGTTCTTGCCCTTGTGATTTGGAGCGGACGCACCCCACCCCCCGCATCCTTAAACACGCAACACCCCTATACATAGACTGTGGCTCTGCCCCTTAGCTGTTTTGCAGATGGCTTTGCGGCTCTCCCTGGATCACTTTGCTGCAGATTCACCAGATTCCTTGGCAGGAGATCTAGATGGGACCTAAGAAAGGGAAGATCCCCTTTTTTAGATAAAGACCGCTCGACTGCATTAATGGATAACGCTGTCTTGTAAATAAATATGTGTATACATCTGATCACTGTGTGTAGAGTCCCAAACACAAACATCTGTCTTAAACTAATGCTGTTTTATCAGAATGATTAAAAATGTATTGCCAAAAATAACTAAATAGAATATATATTGAATGTATACCCAAAGCATGGATATACTTAACATACATATGTTTAACAGATAAGTGCAAGCGGAAATGTAGTGCACAGAATTTTTTGTCAGTATGTACATGCAGTTTAATAAATATGTTAGAGATGGTAGATAGATAGATAGATAGATAGATAGATAGATAGATAGATAGATATTTTTTAAATGTTGTGCACAGAATTTGTGACCCAACATTAACAGTTTGGCTTGGTTTACAGTTCACCCATTTCAGTAATATGAATAGCTTTTCTTGCTCAGCAACTTTGATTGATCTATGTATTATTATTTAAAGTGAAATACAAGACAGACACTTTGTCAGTGAAAAGGCAAGCACTGATTTGTTTCAGGTTATGAGGGGCTAAATTGGGCCGGAACAATTTGGAAATTGCTGGCAATTTGTTTGTCAATTCTGTAGGCTTCAATTTAGATCCTGTACGTGCATTCTAGCTCCATTTAGAAAGTTTACTTGATCCAAACATATTTGTAAAGAACGTCAATGTGCCCCACGCATCAGACACCAAATCTGCTATGTGGCCAGTTTCTGTTCCTGTGAGATCGCCAAATAAAATGCGCCCCAGTTATGATATGCGTCCACTGATATGCAGTGTCAATTTTCTGGACTGTTTACACTGTAGACAAGAATCATACCACTGGACCTGTGTATTTATGTATTTATTTATATTTTTAAAATAGATCATTTATTGTTTATTGTAAAAAAAAATAAAAAATAAAAAAGTATAGACTTTCTCAAAAAAAAAAAAAAAATCTTACTGACCACAAACTTTTTAATGGTAGTATAGGTAATAATTACGGTAGTGTTATTATATCAAAATATTACAATACGATAATAACACAATATGAAGTCCACAATATGTTATTATTGTAATATTTTTTTTAAAAAAAAGAGAAATGAAGACTCTAATTTTGTACATTTTAAAGTTAAATTATTCTATCTAATGCACTTTAAGAGTTCAAAATTAAGAGCTTCATTCCATGTTCTTAACTAAGTAAACTTAATTCAGAAAAAAGTGAATTGACTTGTATCTGAAATATAAAGGGGACTAACCTTCTTTTTATTTGTGGTATACACTCTCAGTCTAAAATATATTCACACTGGTGTTTTAGGAAGCCAAACAAATTAGAATATAGTAATAAAAATAATAACAATTTTATATATTGTTATGCCTATGACAGTAATAGCCAGTGTTGGGGAAAGTTACTTTTAAAAGTAATGCATTACAATATTGAGTTACTCCCTAAAAAAGTAACTTATTATGTTACTTAGTTACTTTTTATGGAAAGTAATGTGTTACTTTTTAAATCTGGGCAGGGCTTGCTTGTTTGTTTTTAATATAAAAAGTTCTGTTTTTGGCAAATGTAAAAGCCTTTTCACACCACAAGCCTCAGGCTTTGAGAAAAGTGAATTCACGTTTGTACAGTAGACCGCGGAAGAAAAAATGTTAGATTATCTTGAGCAATTTTTGCTTATTAGTATGGTTGAATTGGTTCATTGAAGGTCAGCAGCAAAGACATCGGTTAATAAAATGGTATTAAATGCGTGAAGGATATCTGTATTACTTAACATATTTAATTATTGCAGGTTTGCGTCATATTCTGAGTTGAATTTCACTGTTTTTATTCATTCTGAGGAATACTGAATCTGTTTTTTTGTGAGTGAGATTAATTAATGCATGTTCACATTTATTCTAAAACTAATATCTTACTCCCAATTTCTCTCAACATGGAGAAAGGAGAGCTTTTAATCAATACATGGGGAGAAAAGTAACTGCTGTTACTTATTTGAAAAAGTAACTCAGATATTTTCTTGTCAATTAAAAAGTAATGCGTTACTTTACTAGTTACTTGGAAAAAGTAATAATATTACATAACTTGCGTTACTTGTAATGCCTAACCCCAACACTGGTAATAGCTATATATTATAAAACAATTGAATTGTAAAATAATTGAAAATTAATATTTCATGGGTATATTATTTTTGCTTTACACCACAGTAGGCAAATTACAATACGTATTTCCTAATTTCTACACTTGAAAGAGATATTTTGAATTTGGATTGCAGTAACGTTATCCATTTAAGCTGTCAGCAATTCATACTGGACTTTTAAGCTTTTTATTTTGACGGAAACGGCAGTAGAGCTTTTATTTTGACGGAAAACTCCAGCTTCAGTGAAAACAGGCTTGCAAAACGTGTTTCGCTACAAATCTAGTAAAACGCTGTAATCATCTGCCGCGAAAATAAAGCATAACTAGTGGCCGTTACGATCCCAAACGCGTGCTTAACTCACACCACATGCAATAAACGAGTTCACTGCATTCACTGTGAACGGAGCCGTTCTGACGCGGAAAACACCAGATCAGGAGCTGATCGCCTGAACGAAGCGCGCACTTCGCTTTGAGACGCGCAGCGAAAACAGACTTGATGAGCGGATTAAGCCATATTGTGCTTTCGGTTTTAGTTTGTTTGACAGATACTGCCCCAAAGCATAATGGCCCAAAACACAAGTTTAAAAGCTTATATGTTAGAATAAGAAGTTAATATCGAGACCTTTTTGCTATCGCGATACAACGATATTGATAATACTGTTACATCCCCAATGCTTCTTTGGTTGAGACTACACTTATTAACGAATAGAGTTTAAAGGAATAGTTCACCCAAAAATGTCATTTACTCACCCTCATGTCGTTCCAAACCTGTATACGTTTCTTTCTTATGTTGTAATGTTAAAGAACCAGTTTTTGGTCCCCATTGATTTCCATAGTAGGGAAAGAAATACTATGGAAGTCAGTGGGGACTATCAAGTGTTTGATTACCAGATTTCTTCAAAATACCTAGTTTTTATGTTCATCATAGGAAAGAAACTCATAGAGGTTTGGAACAACATGAGTAAATGACAGAATTTTCATTTTTGGGTAAACTATCCGTTTAATGTAAGGTAGTGTATGAAAACAGATTTACATACAGGCTTATTTGTTTACATCAGATGTTGGTTTGGGGTCTGTAATATGTTACTAGGCGCTCCACCGCTTTACTGTCAGAGTAACAGAGTTCCCATTGTCATTCTTCAGTTTTAGCATGGCTTAGACAGCTGAGCTAGACAGCCCACTTTAATTAGCATAACTCAAGCCCAAATACACACAGGTTATTATGCGTGTATTCAAAACGCTGGATGTTCTTGCTAGCTCTCATCTCATTAACGCATCTTGAACCTGATGACTGAAATATAAGATATGAACTTACACATCGTGACTGTGTTAAGGAATTGTTACAGCTCTGATGGTGTTCATCAGAACCATGGCAACCATCATGTAGGATTAATGTGATACGTGAGCTGGCACACAAGAAAAGGAAACGCAAATGAGAAAGAAATCAATATTTTCCTCCTCAGAGAGAATGAGGATGTACAGAGACTGATTGTGGATTCTAATGACATAAGTGTCTCCACTCTTCTTCCATTCCTCCAGTGACAGTTCTGAGATAATTTAGCTGTTGCGTCAATAAAATTTACTTAAAATTGACATGAAATTGACATTTCTTTTTAAGGGACTTGATAAGTTCAGATTTTCTTTATAAGTGCTTTTTTTGTATCTGTGACTAACTGTAAGTACACAATTTCTAGTCTAATTCCCCTGAAAAGAACACCTGGGCGCTGTCAAAAAATCGCTCCTTTTCAGCTTCTTAACCAGCCTGACACAGCAACAGTGGCTCAGCCAATGGTGTGAGTTTAGGGCGGGACTATTTATTTGGCTGGCCAATGACAGGCAGGGGGAGTGGCTAGGAAACCTGTTTGAAAACAGACCTTGTTTTTGCTGTGCTGTTCGGTGATGCTAGGTACAAAGAAATTTGAAATTTTTGTCTTTAAGTTGTGTTAAGCTTTTGGGACTACATTGAGTGAAAGTATTTGCTGTGATTTTGCTTTTAAGCACACGTTAAATTAATTGTTTTTGTCCTGGCAGGAAGATGAGGTGGTTCTGCAGTGTGTCGCCGCCATTCAGAAGGAGAACCGCAAATTCTGCCTATCAGCAGAGGGACTCGGCAACCGCCTGTGTTATCTAGAGCCCACATCAGAGGCGAAGGTAAAGCCACATATGTTCTGAGAAACTAATCACTGCTTCAATATCCCTAAACCCTCCCACGCAAACCACAGTGCAGAGATTGAAGCAAAGCAGTTTAGAAAACACCATTAATTTAGTGCCTAGACAGCTGCAATATAGCAGTGCATAATATAGTATTACACGATATGTTTTTCTTTCAGTATGCTAAATAAGGAATGCTTTAAACAATGTGGGAAAGAAAATTGCATGGTTAAAAATACATGCAGAGTGAAGGCACTGGTTCAAAAATATTTGCCTTTAATATGTTGTCCTCTAGCAATACATCAAATTAATGGGAAGAGATTCATGTAGTTGAAAACCATGGCAACAGCAATTGATCCTAGTGCTCTGCACCATATTTTCTATGCATCAGGAGGCAAGGCAGTAGAAGATATGTGGGCATCTCTATGGTTATGTGTGGTGCATCTACTGAGCCTGACCTTGCTTATGTATTATAAAATGAAGGTGGATAATGGTGATAATCTTTCTGTTATCATCTAAAGTATTGGTCTTCTTCATGCATATCAATAAATGAATCCTTATGGATTCACTTGCAGTGCATAATGAATAACCCTGCAGTGGCACTGAGACATCTGCTGTAAGTGACTGAGTAATGTAGAAGATAAAACTGTCAGCCTTTACCATCATGCTTTACCATCTCCCTGGTCTCTCATTTTATGTGAAACACATATATAGAGGCTAGGGATCATATATATGGGTCGTATTCAAGGTCATTAAGTTTTTATTCTTAAGTCTCATGTGTTCAGTTTTCATATGGGGGAAATTATATATATATCCTCCGAGGAGGCAGGTGACTCAGTGTCTTTTCAAAAAGAATTGGATGAGAAAAAAAAAAGGAGTACAAAAATAAAACAGAAATGACAAAATATACTATTAAAAAGTGTATAAATCACTCGTTTTCCAAAGAAACATTATTCAAAAGCAACACCAGCAGGTAAAGTTACAGAGGGAGTCTATGTCTCTCTCGCCTCCCCTGAGCCCAATGAGTTTTAACAGACCCCCTAAAGTGTGCAGTGAGTTTGGTGGGGGGAAATTGGGAATAAATGGGGCAAAGTCACGTAAGAAGAGGCAATGCCTCCATTGCGATATGATTAGATATGACTGGTTATGTTCGGCTGTGATTGGTTCATGTGATAAATCCCGTCTTTTGTGTTCCATGTGCGTTTCGTGTTCACAAGTCAGTCTGAATGAACAATATAATGGTGTTAATAGGAAGACTCATTTAAAAAAGTAAGCAGACACACTTATAACCACAAGATATAACCACTTTGTTACGTCAAAATAAAACTTAAAATGGAATGAAAACATGATCTGTGGGAGCTTTTAGTGAGTAATCAGTTTGGTGAAATTTTAAGGAAATCTCTGTGTCTGTGACCAATATTTACTGAGCTTTGATAACTGATGATTTGAAAATTTCAAATATAGTAAACTATTAAAAATAGCTGAACATAAGTTCACAAATAAAACATATTGTTTAAATCGCTACTGCCTTGAGTTATTATTTTGAAATAAATATAAAATGCTTAAAAACAATAACTTGATGAGAACCATACTTAGCTTTAATAAATAGAATATTGATTACATTGTTAATGTAAAAATATAAAATAGAATAGTTTTTTTTCTTTTCTTTTTCTGAAAGTTTAAGTTATATTTATTTGACCAAGAAAGTGCAACTGGGACATGAATTTACATTTGTTTAAATAAACATATAAATTCTACATAAAATAATATATTTTTAATAATTCATTATGTTGGATAATTTATATTAATGCAAATTTTATATTATTTGTCACCAGTGTTAGGCATGTTACTTTAAAAAAGTAATAGTTACTACTCCTCACAAATAGTAACTGAGTTACATTATTATAAAAGTAACTATTCCAGGGAATGTAAAAAAAAATGTTCAAATATGTCAAACAACTTGGATGCCCCCAATATTAAAGTCAGGTCAAAAACCAACGCGAGCTCCAGTTTTTATTGTTTAAACTCATTTCTAATGTAATCAGGCCCACAAGCGGCTGAAATTTTCAAATTTTAAACATCCACGTGAGACGCGAGGACATGCAGGTAAACACCCACATCACCTCCGTAAACAAATGTGAACATTCATCAAGTTCATCTCGGCTACTTTTCCTTTCTGGTAGAAGACGCGGTGAGAGAAATAAGCCAAAATTTACCTCAGAAGAAGAACGCAACGCAAAAATTATAATAACGCCGCATTTTATTGTTAGTAACGGTAATGGTGTTGTAACGGGGGAAACAGTAATTCATTTGATGACTCGTTACTGAAAAAAGTAATGCCGTTAGTGACGGCGTTTATTCATAATGCCGTTATTCTCATCAAATGTATGAGTTACATTCCTTTGAATAGAGTTGCATAGGAGGATTTTTAACCTGTCTAAGACATAATACTTCTAGTATTTTCTCTTTGTATTTTATGGCTGCAGATTACTTTCCCCAGAGGCATCTGTCACTCTACTTAGCACATTCTCCCCACTCACATATCATATTAAAACCTGAAAGGGCAGTGGTCACCATAAGTCATGACTTATTTCTCAACGCAAATGGAAGATTTAGGTTTTTTCACGTATACACTTTGTAAGACTGTACATGATTCAGACTGTAGTTATCAGAAGGTGACAGAATGTTCACTTTCTCAGGATAGCTGAACCAGACAGTCAAGGGGCTTTAAATAGCAGCCTGATAAACACATGCAGGGTGGGAGATGACTTCTCAGACCAAGGGTGGAGCTCACCACTTGCTAATGTTAATCCTCGCTGGCCTCTCAAGCTAATCCTAATGAACACGTATTAAAAACAAAACACCTATTTGGGACTAATGAAGGGCTTTAATTTGTAAACATAACCACTCTACCAATTATCTGACTTTATCTAGAATCAAAAGACAAATAAGCAACTACACGGACACTATGTCTCTCTCTCTCCACAGTATTTTCCTCCTGACCTATGCATCTGTAACTTTGTACTGGAGCAGTCGCTCTCAGTGCGGGCTCTACAGGAGATGCTCGCTGGGCAGAGCGGTGAAGGAGTAAGTAAACAAATCACAGTCATTACAAGGTTACAATACTGAATATATCTTCTACTAAGAATACTTAAATACTTTCACCTTTAAGTGCATTTCACTGTCAATAGGGAAATATATTGGTGCACTGTCATGGAACGACATGAAAGTATTCAAACGCCTTCATTTTTTCATGTTATGTTATGTTGCAGCCTTATGTTAAACTGCTTTAAATTATGTTTTTTCCACATCACTCTACACTCCATACATCTTAATGGCAAAGCAAAAAACAGGTTTTTAACATCTTTGCAAATTTATTAAAAATAAAAAAACTCAAATTATTTAATTGCATAAGTATTCATACCTTTATCTAAGACGCTTGAAATTTAGCTCAGGAGCATTCATATCGCTTGTAGGTGTTACTACACTCGAGTGAAGTTAATCTGTAGCAAATTCATTTGAATTAGTATGATTTGGAAAGGCACACACATATTAATAAAAGGCCTAACAGCTGAAAATACATATCAGAGCAAAAACCAAGCCCTGAGGTAAAAAACAAAACAAAAAAAAAACTGTCTGTAGAGCTCAGAGACAGGATTGCATCAAGCCACACATCTGAGGAAGAGTTCAGAAAAAAATTCTGCTGCATTAAAGCTTAACAGAAGCATGTAGTCTCCGTTACCCTTAATGGAAGAAGTCTGAAACAACCAGAACTCTTGAGCAATTGATGGAGAAGGGCTTTGGTTAGACTGGTGCCCAAGAACCTGATGGTCACTCTAGTTGAGCTCCATGATCATATGTGGAGACAGTAGAAACCCACAGAAGGACAAACATCACTGCAGCACTGATCTGGGCTTTATGGTGTGGTGGCAAGACTCAATCCTCTCCTCAGTGAAAACACATGAAAACACACTTGGAATTTGCAAAAAAGCACCTAAAGGACCCTCAGACTGTGAGAAACAAGATTCTTTGGTCTGATGAACCTCAGTTCCAAGCATCATGAATGGAGGAAACTAGGCACTGCTCACTATAGGGCTGTTTTTCAGTGGCAAGGCCTGAGGGACTCATCAGAGTAGAAGAAAAGATCAGTGCACCAAAATATTAAGATAGCCTTAATGAAAGCCCAGTTCAAAGCATTCAGAACCTCAGACTGGGCAGAAGGTTCACCTTCCAGCAGGACAATGACCCTAAGCACACAGCAAGAGTGGCTTATAGACAACTCTGTGAATGTCTTTGAGTGGCTTGAACCCAAACAAATATTTCTGGAGAAACAGTTTAACACAGTTTAAAGCAGTTTAACAAAGCAGCAACTCAGCAAAACATGCAAAAAATGAAGGGGTATGAAAACTTTTGCAAGGCACTGTATATATTGCTTAAACTACTCCATTGACTGTATTTCTTCAGCATTCTATATGACTTAGGGTAAGTAATTAAGAATTATGACAATGATATTGTGTAGTACATAAATGACAACTAAAATTCACACTGGCAGGTTTTATTTGGAGAGTTTTTTGTTTGGTCTTTAGTCCTCAGATGGCATAATCGCTTTAGATCTAGATAGTAATGCAAATCAGTGATCCCTTAATCATTTAATTATCTACTTACTAACAGATGCAGGTGAGGTATGTATTGTCATAAATGGATAAAATACTGTTATCTTTTTAAAGTCTATGATAGTATGGTACCTCACCTTTTGCTTTGCATAGACTAATTACACTGCTCTATATGTCTATTTTGCTCTCAGTCGCTTGTAGAAGTTCATTTTTTTTCTATTATGTAGTCATATTTTTTGCACTTCACATGTATACATTTTATTGAAGTTATTTCAAGTGTTTTTGCTCATGGGTTGCCTCATCATTTGGCAACATTTAGTTCATTATATCCAGTATCCAGTATAAAGATATACATATTTTTCTAAAAACAGTAGCAAGAGTGGGTTTAATTAATTAATTTGGTTTGTGGTGAGACATAATGAACTGAATGTTCTAAAGTGGTGATGGTTTTCCAGCTGCCTTTTTAATCATATTTGTATCTTTGTTCATCGTTGCAAGAATCCTGATCATGAGCAATGGGTATGTCCACAATTTATTGGCCAACGAGTATGCATGAATGTCAATCCGAATTCTGTAAAAAACATTTAACTTACATAATTACACCTACTGCTCCTTATTGAGCATCCCATCCACTTCCCGTGTCTTTAACTGAACTGGGTTTTTAAGTGTGCTTTAACTCATAGTATAACCCAACTAATACAGTTCACAGTGCTAACCCTGTCAGAGAATCAAGGTCTCTCTCCTTTATCTCAGACTTGTCTTCCGCTCTCCATTTTTATGTCATGATTGAGAGTGTGGAAATGTTCCTGTAGCCCAAAGAAGATGAATTAACTTGTCAAACCTAGAACCTAGTGGCCCTGAATTATGCAAATCCCAAAATAAAATCTACTGGCTAAGCATGTTCCGCACAGGGCCATCTGAATGCTTTATTTGCCCTCCCTTCAGCACAAAATGGCATGCTTGATGTTTTATTTTATGTTTATTTTTTTACTGCAGCATTTTGAAATGAGATTGTCACAGCATATATTTTATTGGCTCTGTGCTGTGTATCTGTTGTGCTAACATTAATGTCAGAAATAATTAATTCTGTTGGAGAAGCATTATGCAGCAGAGTTACATACCATGCAGTAGCTCTTTCTAAAAATCTCTACGGATGTGTCATTTATTTAATGAAGTTGGTGTTTAATGCCTTTTTTGTGTTGATTATTTGGATTTTGAGATGTGAACTGTGTTTCTTCTTGCATTTGGAATCTAACAGTCAAATTTCAGGAGTACCAATGACGAGGAAATGATCTGGAATGCCGATTCCAGAATGAATGTTTCTTGATATGTTCCATGATTTTTCCATGTCTTTTTTTTTTCTTAATTTTTCTGTTTTCTTCTTTTCTTTTTCAGCTCAGGAGTAGTATGCCATGCTACTTTCGTATTATTCCATATACTACACTACCGTTCAAAAGTTAAAACACTGGGGTTACGTTTCATTGTAAAAAATAACATCATGCTCATTGTTGTACCCATAGATATGTATGAATAGGTTGTACCTGCATGAATGGTCATGTGACATGTTTTCAGTTTAAAAATATATTCAAGTCATTTTGTAATAAATTGTAATAATAGTTTACAATTTTGCTGTTTTTGCTGTATCATTGCTGTATTTGTGATTTAATAAATGCAATCTTGGTGTACATAAGAGACTTAGTTCAAATTTATAAAACAGTCATACAGACCTCAAACTTTTGAACGGTAGTATGTGTAGGGCCCTATGAAATCTGTTTTATTTTTTCCCCAAGTTCCATTCTGTTTTCCAAAATTTTTCATTTTAATTTTCTGGATTCCGTTTTTCCATTTCAATTTTTCAAGACTTAATGGTTAAATTAAAAAATATATCAATAAAAAAGCATGTCTAATTTATTGAAATTATGAAACTGACACAATTTAACAGTAGTTTATTAAAAGTTTAACAAAAATTACATTTTTAAATACATTTTACATACATGTTTTTCCCAATTTTAGTTTCGTTTTTACCAAATACTGTTTTCCGCTAATTTTCTAGATTCCATTTTAATGGTGACATTAAATTGTAATAATCAAAAGCATGTCTAATTAATTGATTTTGTAAAGAATTAATTTATTATTATCTTATTTATTTATTTATTTATTTTTCAGGAAATAATGTGTATTCACATTTTTGGTAAATAAATTATGGTAAATATTTTTTCTGGTAATTATTTCTTAAAATATTACGTTTTAATAATAATTTTATTAGTAGAAGTACTAACATTACAATAAGTAATATATTTCTGTCACAGTTTCTTCAAATTAAACCGAACTTTTGTTTTGACAGGTTGCTGTGAAGACCTTTAAGTTTCTATTTGTATATGATAAGATGATAGTTTCTTCTCAAAAGAAATGGTAAAATGGTCATGAAGTGACTCTCAGTTCTAGAAATTATGTTTTCATGTACTCATATATGAGGCAGCACAGGCTGAAAACACTGCGACCATCATGCGCGCTTCAGTATGTGTGTAGTAAACAAAACCACGCATTTGCGCCATTCGTTCACACAGAGACACGTGGAACATTCAGGATTGATATTTACAGACACTAGCCATATTGCATTTTATTTAAGGGCGCTGATCTGCTTTTGATTTATTCATCTCAAATTGAGCATATTCCATGACATTCCGTGTTATACAGTAAATTCCATTTTTAGGGTTGGATTCCATGCGTTCCGCATTGTGGAAATCATAGGGCTCTATATAAGTTCAGTTAAGTACAAAACCTCTTACTGTTAACTAAAAAACTTTTTTTTTACCATAAGGATGCTTTTTTGATCTTTTTAATCAACAGTCCAGAGATCTTGCCATTTTTAGTAGGCTGTCAACCAGAAACTGTCTAAAAGTGGCAGTTTCTGGTTAAATGTGCAGCTAAACTGTGCAATATCACAGTGACTCAGCCAAGGACTGTTGTTTATCATCTGATGTTTCAGCAAGACAGCAGGCATACTCTTACAGCAACAGCTGGGAGTAGGGAACACTCGTTTCAACTTTCCTCTTTGTCAAAGTCATTCGTTTTTGGACTATCGGTGAGGCATTCAAATGGTGTTCAAAACTCAAACAGTCAGTTGAAAGGTATGGTGGCCAAATATGGCAATAATTATTATTGTTGATCATGAAAGATCAGTCAGCCGTCACCATCTGCAAACGTCAAAAGTTTTCCCTGAGGTTCTATAAAAATCTTTTTTAATCAAGAGAAACATTTTTTCCCCCTATGCATTCAGAGGCTTATAAGACGGGTAAGTATATTTACTCTGTGTTTCTCTCTTTCTTGTGGGCCTTTTTTTCCACTCCCTCCTCACATTTCCTCATCTACGGTACAACAACGAAATTTTGTTCTCGTTCAAACAACTGAACAAGAAATTTCCTTTTAACATCCGTCCAGCATGTTCTGTTTCTGTTTCAATGACTCTTTATTTTAGCAGTGAGCGTTCTGTCCACTTCTCTGAACCCTTGCCTTGAGTGGCTAACAACATTTTACTCTCTCTTCTGTAGGCAGCACAGGGAGGTGGACATCGGACACTGCTCTACGGTCACGCCATCCTCCTTAGGCATTCCTTCAGTGGAATGGTGAGAATGCGCCACACAAATTGAAGCCAGTGGGGAGAAGGATTAGGCAGCCTGTCACAGTTTACGGCTCACACACGTCAACTTCATGATCAGTGACTCCCTACAGTATATTGGGGTAGATGGGGAGAAGTGAAAATGCTTTAACATCACAAATGACAGGATGGCTTATGTTTTAATGGGATAATTATGTGTTTATATTGTACATAATTATTACTGGGGGTCTTTACCCATGATGCAGTGCTGCAGGGTATGGGAACCTAATTTGTCATGATTTATTAGTGGAATTTACACTTGTTTGCTTGTTTTCCCATAGTATCTGACATGCCTGAAGACTTCTAGGTCTCTGACAGACAAACTGTCTTTTGATGTTGGCCTTCAAGAGGATTCAACTGGTAACAAGTGTTATTTTATTAATAATTACAGTTAAAGTCAAAAGTTTACATACACCTTGCAGAATCTGCAAAATGTTAATTATTTTACCAAAGTAAGAGGGATCATACAAAATGCATGTTATTTTTTATGTAGTGCTGACCTGAATAAAATATTTCACATAAAAGACGTTTACATATAGTCCACAAGAGAAAAATATAGTTGAACTTGATTCTTAATACTGTGTTGTTACCTGAATCATCCTGTGCTTTTTTCAAATGCTCACTGATGCTCCAGAAGGAAAAACAATGCATTAAGAGCCAGGGGTGTAAACTTTTGAACAAAATGAAGATGTGTACATTTTTCTAATTTTGTCTAAATATCATATTTTTTTCATTTAGTATTGCCCTTTGGAAGCTACGGAAGATACTTACATGTTTCCCAGAAGACAAAATAAGTCAAATTTACCCTGATCTTCAAATTCCAAAAGTTTTCACCCTCTGGCCTAATGCATTGTGTTTTCTTCTGAAGCGTCAGTGAGCATTTGAACCTTCTGTAATAGTTGCATATAAGTCCCTCAGTTGTCCTCAGTGTGAAAAGATGCATCTCAAAATCATACATTTATTGCTGGAAATGGTTCAAATACACAAAAATGCTGAAAAACCAAAGAATTTGTGGGAATTTGTTTTCTGAAGAACAGTGGGCAGTTTAACTGTTCAGGACTGTCACTAAACAAAAAAACACGGCTGTGGATCATTCAGGTAATAATACAGTATTAAGAATCGAGCATATGTAAACTTTTGAACAGGGTCATTTTTATAAATTCAGCTATTATTTTCTCTTGTGGAATATATGTAAACATGGTCAGAATTTAGGTCAGAATTCAGGGGATTTAGCAGATTCTGCAAGGTGTATGTAAACTTTTGACCTCAACTGTATACACTATTTTAGTATTTAATAATATTTTGAAATAGCTTTTATTTTTATATTTTCATTTGAATTTTACTTTTACATTTTTAGTTTTTTTATACATATATATATATTTCAATTAGCTTTAGTTGTATTTTAGTTTTTATTTTATTTTATTTTATTTTATTTTTCAATTAACAAAAAAATATATAGTTAACAATAACTTAAAATAGGTGTATAGGTGTGCTTCATGGGACAGTTCAATTTGACAGTTTTCATTTTTTAACGAAATTTCCCTTTCAGGCCTCTTTCCTGCTGTGATTGACATTTGAACCGTAGGTAACAGATGCAGTGCTAGGACTACTTCCCAAGCTTTGAAAAGAGATCCAAAATTAAACCTAGATATTATGCTATTTTTGTGTATTGTGTCACCCAGAATAGAGGAACATGAATATCAGTATCAACATCTAAGTCTGTAGCCACCCTAAAGGTCTTATAGGTGATCTCGGCTCATTAAAGGGGTCATCGGATGCTAAGTTCACTTTTTCACGTTGTTTGAACATTAATGTGTGTTGGCAGTGTATGTACAAATCTACCCTATAACGATAACAATCCATGCAGTGGTTTTTAATTAATCTGTAAAAATTTTATCCCCTTTTTCAAATCAAGCCGTTCTCAGATGCCTGTCGGTGTGCCATCACACCCACAGATGCCGCTCCCACGATAGTTGATTGACGTGAGCATTTTACCTCAGATCAGCTGTAACAGTCCAGTAATTTTCCTTGTTTCGATGCCGAAGCAGGGATGTAAGTTAGACAAGAATATCTCCGATTGAGGTGTTGTGTTGTTGGATGTAATAATGAACATAATGGTCGTCATTTACTCCCGACATCTGAGCCACTGAACATGCAGTAGATTACGTTTGTTTGTGAATGGAATGCGCCTCCCGATCTACATATATCCGTCTATGTTCACGCAAATCATTCATGATCCAGCTTCACTTACAGCAGAAGTGCGTATAAGCGTTTTTTCATGAATCTTTGCGATCGCCTTTCCTTATAACGTGGTAGTTAGGAAGTTTAGCGGCTAAACACGGCTAAATGCGGCTAATGTAAACAAGATCCTCATTCCACAGAGAGAAGAGAGGGGCGGGGTGAGCAGAGCTCATTTGCATTTAAAGGAACAACCCCTTAGAATGAGCTGATTTTTGCAGAGCTTATTTTGACAAGGTAAAAAGGGTGTTGTTTTACAAAACCATTGAGAATTTTTAATCGAAGTATATTAGAGACTTTTCGTTAAGACCCTAAAGAATCATATCAACTTGTGGAAAATGGGCGTCCGATGACCCCTTCTTGAATTATTATTGAATTATTAACAGCTTTTGGATAATCTGACTGACTGATTATTTGTACAATCAAAGGGGAAGCTTGTTGGTGGACAATTCACCCAGCATCCAAGCAGAGGTCAGAGGGTGAGAAGGTGCGCATTGGAGATGACCTCATCTTGGTCAGTGTGTCCTCTGAGAGATACCTGGTGAGTACCTGTGTGTGTGTGAGGTTAAAAGAGCAATGCAGCTAATTCCATACAACAACAAATCATTCAAGCTTCACTAAAACACAATATACTATCATCTAAATTCATACAATAGCTTCTCATGCAGAATTATAAAATGGTGTGTTAGTTTTTAGTGTTGTTTATTAATGTTTAATGGGGTTTTTGTCCCTTTGAGAGCTTGACACATGTGGTCCTTACAAACTCCAAATTGTATGGAAGATTTTGGCTGATCTATTTCTTTAATGGACTCAGGCCCCCACAGTCAGTGTATAAAAACTTCCAGATAAACTTTTAACATTAAGCAGTGCAAATATATCGTGCATAGACTGAACGTCTCTAGAAAAAAAAGAAAAAGGTCTATAATTTCTCATTATAATTTCATTTGTGTCTGGCAAGATGGCTTTGCCAGATGTGCTGACAGTTAATATACCTCTTTCATTCAGAGGGAGACCATCAGGTTTAATCAAGTAAGTTGTCATGGTGACGTGCTCAGCCTTCCAACCGAGTTCCTTTAGATGTGCAGGAGGAGAATGAAAGCACTGAGAGAGAAAAAGAGGTTTTAACCCATACTTAAAGCCCACGTTTCAGGAGTATAGGCTTATATTTGACTGAAAAGGTGCAAATTATGGGTAATTTGGGGGGTCTAAAACCCCTAATAAAGGTTTAACCCCAACACAATTGTTGGTAGTCTTATGAAATACACTACTGTTCAACAATTTCAAATAGCTCTTTTCTATTTTAATATATTGTAATTTATTCCTGTGATAGTAAAGCTGAATTTTTAGCATCCATTACTCCAGTCTTTAGTGTCACATGATCCTTCAGAAATCATTCTAGTAAGCTGCTCAAGAAACATTTCTTATTATCATCAATGTTAAAAACAGTTGAGCTGTTTAATATTTTTTGTGGAAACCCTGATACATTTTTAGAATTTGTTGATGAATGGAAAGAATTAGAATTCGAATCAATTAAGAATTTGATAAATTAAATGCATTCTTGCTGAATAAAATTATTAGTTTCTTTAAAAAAAAAACTGTCACACTTTATTTTAAGGTCCAATTCTCACTATTAACTATTAATTATGACTTTTGGTTCAGTAAACTATTAATTACTAATAAACAGCCAATATGCTAGTAATACAGTTGAGGTCAAAAGTTTACATCCCCTTTTCAGAATCATTAAAAATGTTAATTATTTAACCAAAATAAGAGGGATCATACAAAATGCATGTTATTGTTTATTTAGTACTGACCTGAAAAAGATATTTCACATAAAAAATGTTTACATATAGTCCACATAAGAAAATAATCGTTGAATTTATAAAAATGACCCTGTTCAAAAGTTTACATACGCTTGATTCTTAATACTGTGTTGTTACCTGAATGATTCACAGCTGTGTTTTTTTTGTTTTGTTGAGTCACTTGTTTGTCCTAAACAGTAAAACTGCCTGCTGTTCTTCAGAAAAATTCTTGAGGTCCCACAAATTCTTTGGTTTTCCAGCATTTTTGTGCATTTAAACCCTTTCCAACAATGACAGTACGATTTTGAGATCCATCTTTTCACACTGAGGACAACTGAGGGACTCATATGCAACTATTACAGAAGGTTCAAACGTTCACATAAACAGAATGGAGATGTGTACATTTTTCTTATTTTGCCTAAAAATATTTTTTTCATTTAGTGCTTTTCATTTAGTGTAAACATCTTTTATGTGAAATATCTTATTCAGGTCAGTACTTAATAAACAATAACATGCATTTTGTATAATCCCTCTTATTGTGGTAAAATAATTAACATTTTGCACATTCTGCAAGGTATGTAAACTTTTGACCTCAACTGTATGGTACAAGTCCTTTCAAAATTCCTCAGAAATAGTTCATACCCCTGAAATTCATTGTATAATTCAGGTACTGCTAACATAATCCCATTTTGTTTAGGTCATTTGCATTGTTTTTCTTCCAGCTATGGATTACCTGAAGTCTCTTGGAAGGGGTTACAGAGTTAGTGTTTGAAGTCCTGGGAAAGACAGTCGCTGTTTGTACTTTCTAGACAGTAATCTTTTAAAAACAGATTTGTATCTCAGCTGCTGACAACACAGACGGGCTGGCAGCATCAAGGCCACATGCCAGTATCTCTTTTACTATATCTCTTTCTCTCTGTCTCCCTCACTCTCACTGCCTTTCTCTTTTTTAGATTCTACAACCTTATTCAAACAAAAACATGCATGCATAGTTTACTAAAACACTTGTGTCCTTCCCTCTTTTGTAGCACCTATCTATCTCTAATGGAAGCATTCAAGTGGATGCTTCATTCATGCAAACACTGTGGAACGTTCAGCCTACCTGCTCCAGAAGCAATGTGGAAGTGGGTGAGTTCAAAAATCTATTACTTGTGTCTTGCTTTGCTAGTTTCAAAAGCACAATTGATATTAGGAATTGCCTCACTGTTACCTTGTCTCTGTAGGATTTCTTTTGGGTGGGCAAGTGTTTCGCTTGTTCCACGGGCATGACGAGAGTCTCACCATACCAGGATCCGAGCAAAGCCAAGAGCAACAGAGGTGAGCTATCTATCTATCTATCTATCTATCTATCTACTATCTATCATATGATCTGAGAGAACATGACTTTACTTCCTATAGAGTGGTGAACTATGAGGCTGGCAAAGGAGGGTCCAAAGCCAGGTCTTTATGGAGACTGGAGCCTCTTCGGATAAGGTGAAATCAAACACACTTACCTTCTTGTGCACATGCACACACACACACTGCCTTTGGGTTGCGGTAAACTGCAGTAAATTTTTGATGACCCAGACTTGTTGTTCCTTCTCTGTCTTTTCCAATTATGCCCAAAAGGGTAGTTCAAAGTCAGGTCAGTGAGCAGTGCGTCTAGTCCATGACTCTTAGGAAATCAAAAAGTTTCCCAATCTTCTGCAAAGGCCTGTCAATTGATTAAGCATTAAAACAGTTAACAACCCATATTTAATGGATTGTGTGGAAAATTAAATAGATGCGTACTTACAAGGGAGTCTTTTTTCTTGAATTGTAGCTGGAGCGGGAGTCACATCAGATGGGGTCAGCCTTTCCGCCTACGTCATCTCTCTACCGGTCACTACCTGGGTCAGACAGAGGACAATGGTCTGATACTGCTGGACAGGGAGAAGTCTGACACCACCGCAACAGCCTTCTGTTTCCGGTCAAGCAAGGTTTGAATCAATTTATTTTAAAGCTGACCATAGATTAAAGGAATATAATTTACTTAGCAGCATTTGTGGCATAGTGTTGATTACCAAAACTTATTTGGATTAAAACATTGAAACTCTGGGTGTAAAGGACTACTTGGACAACTACTTCCGCATTCTACTTGTTATGGCTTTGGGAGTTTTCGGTTAGCGTTCAGCGCACCTGCATACAGACAAATTCTCATGAGAACGCAGATTATTACTACATTTTAGGGCTGGCATTTCTAATAAAAAAAAAAAACAGTTAATCATATTCTCTGCATTAACATGAATCATCTTCAACCTGCTGAAATGTTACTATAAATATATTTCCCTTCCGTATGTGCATTCTGAATAATAGATAAATATATTTCTCCACTAACCTGCTGCATTCTCAAAAAAGTATTTTTCTTTTACTGACCATATTTCATACCTAATGAATGTACAGTTTTAAATGAGTTTGACTGATATGAAAATTAGGAAAATTAACCATGGTTTTGCTATAGCCATGTTTTTTCCATTTTTACCATTTGTATACAACACTTTTACTACAAATAGCCTACCATTGTTTAACTATGGACAGTGTAGTAAAACCCGAGTTAATCTGTGGTTATATGTTTAACTTCAATTGCAATTTTTGGTTTTATTTGTAGTAAAACCATGGCTAATTTTTTTGTGTGCGTTGGTGCTTTTATTCCATTTTAGTCCATACTGCTTATTCCATTGTTTAAAATGGCTGAATGAATGTGTGGTAACTGCCTTATTTAATGAAGTTAAACATTTAAATAATTTTTAACAGTAACACACTGACAGTGTGACTATTGAATATTCATATTTTGGCATTAGGCTACATACAGTGAGATGATGACAGAATATGGCACAGAACAGTGACTAACGTATTTAATACAGATAAATAAAGGTTCATTATGATCTTATTTATCAGATCTCACAAAATACAGGGTCGTGTTTAGGCCACTATAATAGAGCACTGACACCCTGTGGTGAACAATCACATATGATTACTAAATCAGTTTATGTTGGATTAAAACTTCAAGTTCCGTTGAGTTTGGAAAATTTTGTACACAGAAATTATTAGAATATGTCTTCTCCTGACTCTGGAAATTTCCGAATTTGAAATCATCCCGCGAAGTCTCATTTTATTAGCCGTTTAAGTCAACTAGATTATTACAGTGCATTAAAAATGTACATAACTGGAAATAACTGAGCCGTAAGATTTCAAAATAGAAGTGCGTCATGAGGCTCAGTGCAAGTAGTCCATTGAGACACTTACAGTGTAAGTGTCTGGCATCTGTAAACGTTAAAATACCCACTGTTTCAGTAATGGAGACAAAAAAATTGCTTACCTTAATTACCTTTTCTATACAAAGTTGAATACATTTTTCATATTTTATCAAATTTTAAGCTTCACATTTCTATTGTGAAATCCCCAAAAATAGAAATCCCCAGATAATTTACTCACCCCCATGTCATCCAAAATGTTAATGTCTCTTTCTTCAGTCGAAAAGAAATTAAGGTTTTTAAGGAAACTATTCCAGGATTTTTCTCCATACAGTGGACTTCAATGGAGATCAGCAGGTTGAAGGTCCAAATTGCAGTTTCAATGTAGCTCTACACAATCCCAGCTGAGGAATAAGTGTCTTATCTAGCGAAACGATTGGTCATTTTCTAAAAAAGTTTTAAACCACAAATGCTCATCTTGCACTAGCTCCACTGGAAAGCTCACACTTGTCGTAGACGGAAGTACTGGCCCAGTATTTACAAAGCGAACGTTCATAGACTGTCAAACGCCCTTTATAAAAAAGGTCAAACAACAATGTTGGGCGCCCTACCTACCTTTTTGAACTGAAATACACAGACAAAGAACCTGGAATGTTTTCCTCAAAAACCTTAATTTCTTTTCGACTGAAGAAAGAAAGACATCTTGGATGACATGGGAGTAAGTAAATTATCAGGAAATATTTATTCTGGAAGTGAGCTAATCCTTTACAAATACTTGTACTGAACCAATAACATTCCTTAATCAGTGTCTTATAGAGCTCCACTGCCTCAGCTATTGGATGAATTGGCTTGATTAGATTGTAGCCCTGCTAGTCAGTGCTTAGACTCTGTAATTGCTACATCTGTTTCCCAATTACTAATCCTCAGTGCATTATTACTGTATATCAGAGTTTCATTAGCCTTCCTCTGCTGCAACAAGCCGAAAGGTTGCAAACCCAGCTGTCCTACTGTCTATTTCATCTCAATAACACTTAAAACAGGCTCACAAAATTACTGACTGTGACTGTCCAAACTGATGACAATAGTTGGCACAGCAATGGCAGGACTCATGCGATTTGTCTTTCCCTTCACAGGAAAAGAGTGACTCGGGCCCAAAGCGTGATATTGATGGTATGGGGGTCGCAGAGATCAAATACGGCGATTCGGTTTGCTTCATCATGCATGTGTCCACGGGCCTGTGGTTGTCCTATCAGGCGCCTGATGCCAAATCTTCTCGCCTGGGACCACTGAAGAGAAGGGTAAGAGATAGTGTGCTTTTTTGAGGCTGAAACTATCACTGAACTCCCTCTCCAGGTTATGATTACATGATTACTACAACTTTGAATGGCACGTACATCTTTAATGACATCATGCACTGTAAGTTATGATCCCGTTAAAGATTATGGGGCTCACAGGATGGGCTAATGTTGGCTCAAGCTTAACCGCAGTGGCTTCTGTGTAGAGTGTAGGATATACGAGGCCATGGTTTAAATGTGATAATGAGGTAGGCATGGTGACAGTGTGTTTTTGGGGAGTGGTCAGGATTACACGTTCACATGGACTGCACATCTTTCCAACACCGTGGTATGCAGCTTAACTCTGGGCTAAAGGCCAGAAAAAGCATGCCACCTTTACGCACAGCCCAGGCAGCCAAAGTTGTAACTTTGGTGACACTTGATTCAATTTTTACTTTGAAAATATCGAACTGCTCTTTCATTTTTTGTAGCTTATGAAGTCTGCTGGACAGATTCTGTAAAGAGAAGGTGCCAAGTTGAAGATGAAACTCAAAGACAATTTGCCCAATTGCTACAGAAAAGAACTGATAAATACAGTATAATATTCAGCATTGACAAGGACACTTTTAGGATGCGCATTAATCACAAAACATTAAGCAAAATTTTGCAATATTATAAGAATATTGATCAGAGCTTTTTTGCTGCCTAATAGACCTTGAATGGTTAAATACACATGTATATATCTGTGTATACACAATAATTTAGGCCTTAAGTGAAAGCAAACAGCTGAGAAAGAAAACACATGTGTAACAGTATATTGGATCTGGGCAGCTCTTAAAGTGACAGCAGTCTAATTTTCCTCCTGTCTTACATTCATGTTAATCAAACAACAAAAGAGAAAAAATCTCATTGCTCTTGACTAAATCACTTTTGTAACTTTAATAAGAAATATATTTAGAATTTAATCAGTGAAGAATATGAGTGTTTTTATGCATTTGATGACTTAATACAATGTATGTAGTATTTCTTATTGATTTGTTCCACTGTAGGTTTTTTTTCTTGCAATTAGTTTCTCTTTCTTATTTGATCATTGACTTTGTCTTCAGTGAGCTTTTTTAATTTAGGCTAATATTAGTTTTTTGTGATATTGACACTAGTGACAAGAATTATGAAATTTCCATAGTATCAAAATTTTGATATCATAAAGACCTTATTTAAAGCTAAAATAACTATGATACATATCGTTACCGTAAAATAAAATTACTCATAAGACTTTGGTCATATTGCTAACCCCTACTGTGGTGTACAAAATTCTGAGACCAAATTTAAAATCTGGGAGGCAAAATTTAATTATAACATAACTATAATTATAATATAACATAAAAACAAACTAAAATTTAACTGCAAACAGCAATTATCTGGGTTCAAGCACTCTAAGGCATTTAAACACATATGAAAAAAACACCAAATCAATAATTTAAAAAGAGGCCATGGAAATTTACCATAGAAATATTATGTTTTTTAATGGTTATGACTGTGATAACATCAGCTGTGGTCCAAACCCTTTAAAACTTTGCACACTTGTTTAGAATCACCAGTCGTGCTCAGGAGGTTTTGTGAAGTTTTGAGTTTTCCTTTAGGATTTGTAGGATTTTGGGTAAATTCGGACAGGCTCTTATAGCTCGGACAGACCCCGTTATAGCTTTCCAAAGGGTACATTTCAAAAAATGTTCATAATTATTAGCCTAGAGAGTCCAGAAAATTTTGCTGCAGTGCTTTTTTACATCTTTTCAATTATTTAACAAACAATTTGATCGTATGATACAAATATTGCCTGTATGTGCGGAAAACCACGTGACATTCAATCATTTGCACCCTTAAAAAATGCAGTTTAGCCCCACAGTGGCCGATTTCTTTCAAATTTCTCTCAGACCGTGAGTTAAACAGGCCCACCGAATTTTATTCTGATCATCCTCCGTTGTCTAACAGGTGCTTCAAACTTCGACCATTCTAACAATTACAATATTGTTTCAGTGCTACGTGCTTGAACCCCTAATTACAAAGTCAAATAAAACAATAAATAAATGCAGATTCTGCAATAATTCTATGTACAGATGGCCAGATGTTTATTATTAAGCATAAAATTACAAAAATAAATACTCTGAAATTCAACTGAACCTTTTCTAAACAGTATGAAGTGGTTCGAGATTCCAAGTCAGCTGTTTTACTTGCAGTCAGTGTTAATGTACATTTACGATGTGTGCAGGCTGTCCTGTCTCTCGAGGGCCATATGGATGATGGGCTGACTCTGCAGCTTTGCCAGCACGAGGAGTCCCGGGCGGCTCGCATTATTCGCAATACCACCCGGCTCTTCACTCAGTTCATCAGGTATAGCAGACCCAATCTCACCAGGCTCAAATGCAGCTTGAGAACAATATGAACATTCATCCCATCATAAATAGTAGCCATTTGGAAGAAGAATAGCACAAGACAGCATTATTAAATTCCTAATGTTTAATATAATGTTTAATATGATCATTTTAATATTATTATCCTCGTCTCAGGGGTCTGGATGGCTTGAATGGGGAGAAGACTACAGAGGTGACCCTGCCTGTGTGTGCAGTGCTGCAGGCACTCAACGACCTCATTGTGTACTTCCAGCAGCCTGACTCTGAGCTCGAACATGAGGAGAAACAAAGGCAGCTCCGATCTCTCATCAAGCGCCAGGATCTCTTCAAAGAAGAGGTTAAATACAACTCACATGTGTCTTAATAGACATGGTAATACATGCAAATGTACAGGCTGACACTTATGATTATTTTAGGGAATGCTGACCCTGGTCTCACACTGCATCGATCGCCTAAACGTGTACAACAGTGCCGCTGAGTTTGAGGAGTTAGCAGGCGAGGAGGCTGGAGAGGCCTGGAAGGACATTCTCAACCTCCTCTATGAGCTTCTGGGTAAGAATTCAATCACACGTTCACAGCCTTCAGCTGTTCACCGAGGGTGATGATGGAAAGACGTGACAGTTATTAGAGGCCGTTAAATAGCAATTCTATTCTCTTTTATCGCCTTGTTGTTGACTCTCAGCCTGATTTATGGAGGGCAAACGTACAGTTAGAAAAAGAGGACCTTGTCTGAGATATTAAAAGTTTACACTACTCGTCAAAAGATTTTTAATGTTTTTAGTCTCTTCTGCTCACCAAGCCTGCATTTATTTGATCCAAAGCACAGCAAAACAATACAATTTAGAAATATTTTTACTATTTAAAATAACTGTTTTCTATTTGAACATATTTTAAAATGTAATTTATTTCGTTATTTCTAAGCTGAATTTTTAGCATCTTTACTTCAGTCACATGATCCTTCGGAAATCATTTTAATATTCTGATTTGCTGTTCAAAAAAACATTTATTATTATTATTAATATTATTATTATGTTGAAAACAGCTGAGTAGAATTTTTCAGGTTTCTTTGATGAATACAAAGTTCAGGAGAACAGTATTTATTTAAAATGGAAATCTTTTGTTACGTTATAAATGTCTTTATCATCTTTATCAGTTTTGATCGCTTTTCTATCACTTCCCTATTCATCAAAGAATCCTGAAACTGTTTTAAATATTGATTTAAAATAAGTTTAATTCTAATATTTAAATTTAAAAAATGTTTCTTGAACAGCAAATCAGCATATTAGAATGATTTCTGAAGGATCGTGTGACACTGAAGACTGGAGTAATGATGCTAAAAGTTTAGCTTTGATCACAAGAATAAATTACATTTTAAAATATATTCAAATAGAAAACAGTGATTTTAAATAGTAAAAATATTTCATAATGTTACTGTTTTTGCTGTACCTTGGATCAAATAAATGCAGGCTTGGTGAGCAGAAGAGACTTAAAAAACATCTCACTGTTCAAAAACCTTTGACTGGTAGTGTAGATTGAAGCATAATTGCTTTAGAAATCTTATATGAAGACTGTTTCATTTCTGCTGTTGTTTCAATTTTTCTCCTGAAGCATTTTTTAATATTAGTTCTATCTATAGAGTGCTTCAGAGACTATGTATTTTTGTAGGCCAATACAAAAGGTTTTTTCCATTGGCTTTTGGATTGTTGCAGAAAATAATTTTCCAACATTTTGGAGAATAGTTTGCGAGAGCGTGATTATAAACACAAAGAGGCTGTAAAAGTGTAAGTTTTCCTGATTGATAAGATGATGTTTAATGCTCCTGATATCCTCCATAGTCCCATTTAACCAGTTGGTAGCAATCGCCTTTTTGAAGAGATGTAAAAACTTCAGAAATCATTAGTGGGATTTTTCTGATATATATTTTGTATTGTAGAATAAAATATGAAAACATCTAGAGCTTATGTTAACCACAGACCTATTCAAAAAGCATTGGTTTTGAGGCAATGGATTTGGTTTTTGGACACTTTAGAACACTGTCTATTTAGCGTTTGAATTTTGCTTGAAATATTAACATCACGTAAGGATCTAGTGAGCGTGAACACTCTCCTCGGTTCACCGTGACTGGCTCGGCATTTATCAGAGCCCCCATCGAGGCTCGTTCCGAATTTTGCTCGATCAGAGTCGTTGAGGTCACCCTCCAGAGGTGCCGTGCTGAGTCTGTCTGGCAACGGTAGCATGATACATTATGTTGGTGACAACAGCCAGTTTTTAACATCTCCGTACGGATGCATTTGCTGCCTCAGGAAACTCTTTTCGAGCTGTTGGGGCTTTAAAACTGCCTAGACAATCCTTCCAAGAAGTACCTTTAGCTCTGGGCTTGAGTTTGATTGATTGCTCTCTGGGACATATAGTCTAGTTTAAGATTACTCCTGTTTAGTATTTTGCTCACACTGGAGGTGCGTTCATTTCAGAACATCACCACTTAGGTGAGAAACCTTGTGTGAAGGATAGCGAAAGGGATTTGCAGGTGTTAGTGTAAGGTATGTAAGAATAACAGTGTAACATTGAGCTTATTGGCATTGATTTTTGTCCATTAGCCGCTCTCATTCGAGGCAACAGGACCAACTGCACACAGTTCTCTCGCAAGCTGGATTGGCTAGTCAGCAAGCTTGAGCGGTTGGAGTCCTCATCAGGTAAATACAACTATACGTCAAATCAGACACATACATTAGCACTGATTATAGAGGTGTTATACATTAACCAGTCTGTCTTACGTAGACATAAATTGAGCAACAAGCATCAGCATCTGCACAAATCAAAGATTTTAGTTCAAGCTCCATGTTGCAGCAGTATTGCAGATTCATAGCATGTAGGCAATTTTCATTAAAAAATCTATAGTAATTTGTTTAAACAATTCTCTGCTATCTGATTGTGTAATGCCTTTATCATTCCTTGTGTTTACTGCAATGCAATATTAATAAAGCAATTCTATACAGGCATTTTAGAGGTGCTTCACTGTATCCTAATCGAGAGTCCAGAATCTCTGAACATCATCCAGAAGGCCCACATCAAATCCATTATTTCTCTGCTGTACAAGCATGGACGCAACCACAAGGTCAGCGTTTGCCATTTCTACAAACACACACACTAACACGGATGAGTGTGGAATATAAAAGATGTTGCTGACCATCCAAAGCCTTATGATGGAAACTAATACCTGCCGCCCTGAATACTATAAATATTAGATGAAGAGCTGAAAATGTATTTTTTTCCAGTTCCGTATATAAACCCTCATATCTGCCTTCCATTTAGTGTATATTTCTGTATTATGCATAGATATAGACTACTGTTCAAAACTTGACGGTTGGTGAGATTTTTAATGTTTTTGAAAAAATGCTCACCAAGGCTGTGTTTATTTTATATTAAAAACACAGTAAAACGGTTTGCTATTTTGAAGGATAAGTTCGCTCCTGAATTAAAATTCCTGATAATTTACTCACCCCCATGTCATCCAAGATGTTCATGTCTTTCTTTCTTCAGTCGAAAAGAAATTAAGGTTTTTGAGGAAAACATTTCATTGGATTTTTCTCCATATAGTGGACTCGTATGGGGATCAATGGGTTGAAGGTCCAAATTGCAGTTTCAGTACAGCTTCAAAGAACTCCACACGATCACAACCGAGGAATAAGGGTCTTATCAAGCGAAACATTTGGCCATTTTCTAAATAAAATAAAGTTTATATACTTTTTAACCACAAATGCTAAGAAAACAAAGCCACATCCTGGACATTTTAGGCAATTTTGAAATCCCGGCCAGGATGTGTTTTGTTAAAAGAGGACATATGGTCGCCCTAGCTTTAGTAGTGCAAACATTCAGACATTTTAACAAGGGGCAGGTGTCTGCTGGTGTAAACCTTTGCTGCTTGACTTGAGAATTCCTCTGTCTTATAAAATGTGGGTCATGTAAACTCGTAAATACATTCTAGGAGCTGCACAGCATGTTATGCTAGCAAACACTCTCAAGTATGCACTTGAGAATACACAGGCATACGACTATAAAGTGCGTAGGGCAAATGTGCAGTATAAAATGAGTTTAAAGCAATAAAACAACAACATTGTTAAAATGTCTCCCGTACTCCGTTGCAGATTCTAGATGTTCTCTGTTCCCTGTGTGTCTGCAACGGTGTGGCTGTGAGAGCCAATCAGAATTTCATCTGTGACCACCTGCTTCCCAGGAGAGACCTGCTGCTCCAGACACGATTGGTCAATGATGTCCAAAGGTAGACAAACCAAAAAACACACACACATACACAGTATTTTCTAAATCAGTGTTTGTTTGTCACTAAAAATACACTACTGTTTAAAAGTTTGGGGTTGGTACTGTAGGTTTTTAAAAAGTCTCTTATGCTTACCGAGGTAGCATTTACTTGATCAAAATATAGTAATATTGTGAAATTACAATTTTGTTAATGTATTTTAAAATGTTATTTATTCTTGCGACAGCAAAGCTGAATTTTTTAGTAGCCATTATTCCTGTCTTCAGTGTCACATGATTCTTTTGCAATTTTTATAATATAGAAGAAAAGCATTTGTTTTTGTCTTTCACTGCCACATTTGATCAATTTAATGTCTTTGCTGAATAAAAGTATTGATTTCTTTAAACAAAATCTTACTGACCCCAAACTTGTGAAGAGTTGTGTGTCAACATCTATAAAGAAGATTTAGTTGAAGAGCAAAATTGTGTATGACTTTTTATGTCTTATTTTCAATTAAAATTTTAATATTAAATTGCATTTCATTTTATTTTTAGCATAACTATTTATGTATCTATTTATTTATCCATAAAGTCTGCATAAACTAGAAGTTGCTTCATAATTTTCTTCAGTATTGTTACGTTTTTCCAATTGAAACTGAATACTGAATAGAGGGTGGGTTTTTTTATTTTAGGACACCTCCACAGCATCTCTTGCTCCCAGCAAACTAACGGTTGGAAATGAGTGGTTAAGGATGTTCTGCCTAAATGGTGAAATTTACATTATCAGAGAAGAAATGCCATTCCAGAGCCGAATCAAATGTCCGGATTTTGATTAAAAATTACCAAGACAAACATTTTTATTAGGGGTTTAAGCGGGTAGCACTGAACCCTGTTGCAATTGTTAGAACAGTCACGGATCAGTGATCTCCACGGAAAACTGATCGTGTAGACCAAACTGTAACTCATAGAGACCTGAAACTTGGAGGGATGGTAGAAATCACACCCCCTACAACGTGACCAAGGCTCGCTCCAATCGGCCTGACGGGGGCACTACAGCGAACAAATAAACAAAATCACTCATAACTCCTAAACCTTCAGTCCTAGGCTCAAGTGTCTTAAGTCGTTAGAATCTTTGGCTCACGCCAGACAAAATGGCTCAGACGTGAGCCTGGCGAAATTCTAAACCATCAGTCACAGGCTCAATGTCGTTGGAATCCTTGGCTCATGCCGGAAAAAGCGCACGCCTTGGATTTGATCGTGAGCCTGGCAAAATTTTTGGGTGTTTCTCTTTTTTTGAAAAACCTACTTTTGCTAACTAGTCCACAGTCTTTAGCCCGATTGGAGCCAAACCAGTGCAGAAAGGTTCTCTGGAGAGTGAATATCAATAATTAGCAAAAAAAGTTGAACCTTTGACACACCATTGCAAAGGGACACCAAAACGTTTGAAGGGGCAAGGCCATTTTTAGTAAAATGCCTGTAACTCCTGAACGGAACGAGATATCTCTTGCGGTCAAACTCGGAACACTTATGTAAGAGCTCAATCTGAGGTCACAGAAAAAAATGCACAGCTTGCCCACTTGGTGGCACTATTAGAGGTGAAAAAAACATAAAAATTGCTATTACTGCACAACCATTTGTCCTTTCAAAATGAAAATCAGTGTGCACGGTCTTGGACCAAAGTGCCACAAGTGTCTATAAGGAAAAAAACATGGCCGATGAAGTTTGTGCACCTGTTAACAGAGTCCGGTTGGAACGAAACTTGGTGGGCCTGTGTGACTCACGGCCTCAAAGGTCTAAGAGAAATTTGAAAGAAATCGACCACTGGGGGGCGTTATCATATTTTTCAAGGCCGCAAAAGATTGTATGTTGTGTGATTTTTCGCACGTTCGCTCAATATTTGTATCATGCGATGGAACTCCTCATTCCAGACAACTTTGCCTCTACAACCACTGCTGTCAATCAAATCGTTTGTTAAATGATTGAGAAGATGTCTTTTGTGAACTAGTCCTAGGTTTTTTTGCTCAATCTGGAAAAAAACACTGTAGTACAATTTTCTGGACACTCTAGGCCAATAATTATCAAAGAGAAATGTTGAAATTTACCCTTTGGGAAGCTATAACTGGGTCATTTAGAAAAGAGGCCTGTCCAAATTTACCACAAATCCTATAAAGCCTAAAGGAAAACTCAAAGGTTTATGAAACCTGGTGAGCACATGCGACAGGTGATTCTAAACAAGCACGCAAAGTTTTAAGTGGATCGGACCAGTCCAATGACACTCTTACAGTCATAACCGCCAAAAAACATAATATTTCTATGTTAAATTACCTGGATTTGCCAAAAATACTTTTAAATGATTTATTTAGGTGGTTACAAGCTTGCTAAATAATGTCTTTTTTCATATGTGCTTAAATGTCATAAGGCATATTCTGTAATTCTAATGTGATCTCTGTGTTTGTTTGCAGTATGAGACCCAACATCTTCCTGGGCATGAGTGAGGGCTCGGCACAGTACAAGAAATGGTACTTTGAGCTGATCATCGATCAAGTAGACCACTATGTGACCAGTGAGCCCACCCACCTTCGTGTTGGCTGGGCCACCACCAAAGGCTACGCCCCCTATCCTGGGGGTGGAGAGGGTTGGGGAGGAAACGGTGTTGGTGACGATCTTTACTCTTACAGTTTTGATGGGCTTCATCTGTGGTCAGGTACATTCATGGCTGTTTTACCCATGCTCCTCACTGCCTGATCTAATATGACATTATGAATATGCATATATGTCCTTGACTTCAACTTCTTGTTTAGCAGTAGTATTTACTAAAATCTAGTAAATTGTTATTCTTTCCTCGTCTCACAGGGCGAATCCCACGGGCCGTGGCCTCTATTAACCAGCACTTGCTGAATTCAGACGATGTTGTGAGTTGCTGTCTGGATCTCGGGGCCCCTAGCATGTCTTTCCGAATTAACGGTCAGCCAGTTCAAGGCATGTTTGAAGACTTCAACGTAGATGGCTTCTTCTTTCCCGTCGTCAGTTTCTCAGCAGGGGTCAAGTGAGTTTCTTTAATATAAAGTACCCTACGCTGAGGAAGAGCTTTACATAAATAGCAAGAAACAGTATGGTTTAGATTTAGAGTATTAATATATTTAGAATATTAATGAGGACTCATTCTACAGTTTTTACTCTAAACGTAGCACTTCTCTGTGACAAATGAAGCCTTTCTTCTTTTGCGCTGTATCCGCCCTAAAGCACTTTATGTTCAATCAACAGAGACAGGCCATTACTCACTTGACTTCTCAACCAACTCCAAACAAATTAAGTAGCACCAAGACATTTTTGGACAACCCAGTGTTGCTATTAGGATTAATCAAGTAATTGATCATGAGTTTAAATGCCGCCTTCATGTTTTTTTTTTCTCTCAAGGGTCCGTTTCTTGTTGGGTGGTCGCCATGGAGACTTTAAGTTCCTGCCTCCAGCAGGCTACGCGCCATGTTATGAAGCCCTGCTTCCTAAAGAAAAGATGCGTGTGGAGCCTGTGAAGGAGTATAAAAGAGACCTGGAGGGAGTGAGAGATCTGCTGGGCACCACAGAGTTCCTGTCCCAGGCTTCTTTCATTCCTATTCCTGTTGACACCAGCCAGGTGAGCTATTATCAGTAACTAATAATTCACAATTTTGTTAATAATGCATTATTATTATTATTATTGTACAGTAATTATTATTTTAGAGTGAAAAATATTATATTGTTTTTATTTAGTAATATAATAATAATAATAATATTTCTTATTATTATTGCTACTAATAAATACTTATTTTTATTTTACAATGAAATATTACAAAAGTAATCATTCTTATATTGTTTACATTTTTTATAATTATTTAATAATTAGTTATGCTGTTCAAATGTTAAATGACATTATACAATAATTATTATTTTATTGTGAAAATAATTCTTATGTTGTTTGAATATTTTATTTAGTAATATAATAATAGTAATAATAATTCTTGT
This sequence comes from Labeo catla, assembly GCA_012976165.1. Lineage (NCBI taxonomy): Eukaryota > Metazoa > Chordata > Actinopteri > Cypriniformes > Cyprinidae > Labeo > Labeo catla. The sequence continues at coordinate 2,656,261 of VONZ01000024.1, forward strand.
TATTATTATTAGTACTAAATACTTGTTTTTATTTTACAATGAAATATTACAAAAGTAATAATTCTTATATTGTTTACTATTTTTAATAATTATTTTGCATTTTTTTGATTTATGATGTTCAAATGTTAAATGACATATTATTCAGTAATTTTAATTTTGTAGTAAAAAATAATTCTTATGTTGTTTACATTTTTTATTTAGTAATATAATAATAATAATAATAATAATAATTCTTGCTATTATTATTACTGCAAAATATTTTACAACTTTTACAATGAAATATTACAAAAGTAACAATTCTTGTTTACAAGTTTTAATAATTATTTTACAGTTATTTGATTTATAATGTTTAAATGTTAAATTACATATTATACAATAATTATAATTTTATAGTAAAAAATATAAATTTTTATTTTGTTTAAAAAATATTTTAGTATTTAAATAGTATTTTTTTAATAGTGAAAAATGTAAATTCTTATCTTGTTTAAAAGTTTTATTTAGTAAATAAAAATAATAATAATTCTCATTGGTATAATAATTCTCACTGCTAAATATTTGTTTTTATTTTAAAATTAAATATTACAAAATAATTCTTATATTGTTTACAATTTTAATAATTATTTTACAGTTATTTGTTTTATGAGGTTCAAATGTTAAAACAATATTATACAAATGTAAAACATATTATACACTAATTATTATTTTATACTGAAAAATATAAATTTTTATGTTGTTCAAAATTTGTATTTAATAATGTTGTAATAATAATAATAATAATAATAATAATAATTATTGTTATTATTATTACTACTATTATTAAATACAATTAAATGTTACAAAAGAAATTATTCTTATATTGTTTACTATTTTAATCATTATTTTACAGTTATTTGATTTATGATGTTCAAATGTTAAATGCCATATTGTACAATAATTATTTTTTATAGTGAAAAATATGAATTCTTATATTGTTTAAAAATGTTATTTAGTATAATAATAATAATAATAATAATAATTGTTATTATTATTACTACTATTCTTAAATATTTGTTTTTAATAATAATGTTTAATAATTATTTTACAGCTTTATGCTGTTCAAATGTTAAATGACAAATGAGGCTTTTCATTTATTGTTTATATTTTATTGTCATGTGATCCAGATTGTCCTGCCTCCACATCTTGAAAATGTGCGGGACAAGTTAGCTGAAAACATCCATGAGCTCTGGGGCATGAACAAAATAGAGCTTGGCTGGATGTATGGCAAGGTAAGAAAACATTTAGGGAGTAGATGCTATAAAAAAATACTAAACCGCATGATCCGATTTTCTCCGCAGAAGCGAGATCATCTCTGTATGACACAAGCACTGATATCAGGATAATTTCAGCCGTGTGACTTTAAGTACTGGAGGAACCCAGAGGAGGATAATTGAAAATGTCAACCTGAATTGAGAGTCTTTGGCTGCAGCTTAAATGAATATTTAAGCATTCCAAGTAGCAACACAGCAGATGGGGATGCAGAGCTCATTTTCAGATAGTAAGGGCAAAAGGAAACTACTTTGATCCGGTTTTATGCCTTCCACCGATCGCTGCAGGAGAGTAACTCCAGAAATTGCAGAGCACAATGGAAAAGCGCTCTGATGACAGAGCTTTGCAGTATCACAGTAGTTAAGACAATCTTAATGAGCAGCATGCTGTCCAGGAGCTTGCCAAAAAATGAATTATGGTTGAGTGCTGCCGTTACTCCTGAGGCCGGATCTTAGCATTTATTAAGAACAAATATTTCAGAGACCCAGCTGGTCTCTGATTAATCAGATTTTAATAGGACTAAGCTGGCTGAAGGTGGCGTTGTTGTGAGCATGTGGGGTTACAGGACAAGAGCAGCTTGGCAAGAAAAATGACACTTTCATTCTGCCGCCATTATTCAATCCTAAACGCTTTAGCATACTCTCTCGCATCACATCAATCTAAAGAGCTTTATGGATAATGAATTAAAGAGAGGTATTAGTTTTTGGGGTCTCTGATTTAAATCATATCACTGCTCTTGCTGATTCATTCCTATCACTGCACCGATTAATTATTTCACTCGCTAAATGATCAAAAAACAGTGCAGAAATAGTTCCAAAGAAAAAGTTAGATTTTAAAATGTAATGTGAAAACCATTCCTATATGCTGATTTGCTGCTCAAGAAACATTTCTTATTAATGGTTCAAGCGTGTAGCTTGTTAGAGTGGCCAAGAATCAGCAATCTTCATGTAAAAGTGATTGAGTAGACCAAACACCAAGTCATAGAGACTTGAAACTTGGAGGGATGGTAGTGCCCCCACCGTCTACAATGTCACCAAGGCTCGTCCCAGTTGGCCTGACGGGGGCACTAAAGCGATCAAAAGTACAAAATCGCTTGTAACTTCTTAACCGTTTGTCATGTTAAGTGTTTTAAGTCGCTGGAATCCTTGGCTCACGCTGGACAAACTTTTTGGGTATTTTGAATCTTTTGAAAAACCTACTGTTGCGAACTAGTCCTAGATTTTTCGCCCGATCGGAACCAAACCAGTGCAGGAAGATTCTCTGGAGAGTGAATATCAATAATTATCAAAAAAAAGGTAAACTTTCGACTCTCTGTCACAAAGGAACACTAAAACGCTTGAAAGGGGCAGGGACACTTTTATTAAAATGCCTTTAACTTTTGAACGGAATGAGATATCTTCCCCAAACTCACAGCGTGTGTAACATAGCGAGGGAGACGGGAAGCGAGCGGATCCATACGCAAGCTTTTATTAGATGGGCAAGACAAGGACATAGTCATAAACAAGGCGAGTGTTGGAGGGCCAGGTCCCTGTGGAGGACCTGGGGACTGAGGCAGGACCAGCAGAGCAAGGAACCAGGGCAGAGCCGGCAGAGCAGGCGAGGCTGAGGGCCACCAGGGTGGAGCAGGAGCCCTCCAGGGTGGAGCAGACGGAGCAGGAGCCCACCAGGGCGGAGCAGAAGGAGCAGGAGCCCACCAAGGTGCAGCGGACGGACCAGGAGCCCTCCAGGGCGGAGCGGATGGACCAGGAGCCCTCCAGGGCAGAGTGGATGGGGCAGAAGCCCTCTAGGGTGGAGACAACGGAGCAGAAACCCACCAGGGCGGAACCGGCAGAACGGAAGCCCACCAAGGCAGAGCAGATGGAGCAGGAACTTTGCCTCTAGAACCACTGCTGTCAATCAAACCATTTGTTATTTGATTGAAAAAATGTAAAAGCCTACTTCTGAGAGCTAGTCCTAGAAAAAAAACACTGCAGTGCAATTCTCTGGACTCTCTAGATCAATAATTATCAAAAAATGTTGAAATTTACCCTTTGAGAAGCTTTAACAGTGTCGTTTAGAAAAGGGGCTTGTCCAAATATACCCAAAAGCCTATAAAGCCTAAATGAAAACTCAAAACTTCATGAAAACTGGTGAGCACATGTGATAGGTGATATAAGGATATTTAAATAAATAAGGATATTTATTATCAATATTTTTATATTTGAATGGTAGTGTTCTGTACAGTATATTAAACATCAGCTAATGTAAAATGTTAAAATCAGTCTCCTAGAAAAAGTACAGAATAATCGGCAAATATTAAATATTAGTTTTCTGTTAATGTTTTTACTTTTATAAATGAAGAATGTGTTGCATTTGTTATTTATTTTAGCGGTAATTAAATAATATTTGCTATTTTTCAGGTCCGAGATGACAACAAGAGACAGCACCCTTGTCTTGTTGACTTCTCTAAACTGCCAGAAACAGAAAAGAATTATAACCTGCAGATGTCAACTGAAACTTTGAAGTAAGTATTACCGCAACGACTTGCATATAAAAGGCCATTATTAATGGTTATGGTAATTAAATATATGACAGTAAATATTGATAAGCTGTGGCTGCAAAACTCATTTCATCCCAGTAGACTCTCTTGACTCAGCAGTTTTAGATCGAAATGCAATAACCAGCTCAATGAGGTGTTGAACAGATTCATTTCTTGTGATAAATATTGTAATGTGTTACTTGTCTTTGACACTTCAATTTGCATCTTTCATAAAGTATTGCTCATGTTGTTTTGCAGATCATTTCCTCAGTTTTCTAAAAGTTATTTTCTTTCAGGACCCTACTTGCTTTGGGATGCCATGTTGCACAAGTTAATATAAATGCTGAAGATGACCTGAAAAAAATGAAACTCCCGAAGAAGTAAAACCAACACACACAAAAAATTATATTTTAACTATAAATTAAGTTTGATTTAAGTTTTAATACTGTGAAATATTTGGCTTTTTCCTGTCCTTCTCTCATTTATATGCTCCTTATTAAAGCTACATGATGGCAAATGGTTATAAACCTACACCGCTGGATCTTTCTGATGTGAAACTGACACCTGGACAGGAGGTTCTAGTTGATAAATTGGCTGAAAATGCTCATAATGTTTGGGCCAAAGATCGCATTAAACAAGGATGGACCTATGGTATTCAGCAGGTAACAATGTCCTGTGCATTATTCATAAGATATGACTTTGAATTTGTCCGTTTCCCTGAAGCGCATTGACAGACCTGTTAAGAATGAGTCTTTATCTATTTCCATAAAGTTGTGTAACATCATCTATTTTGCATTTTATTCAAAGGATTTGAAAAACCGTCGTAATCCACGGCTGGTGCCATATGCTTTATTAGACGAACGCACTAAGAAATCAAACAGAGACAGTCTTCGAGAGGCTATCCGTACTCTGGTTGGATATGGATATTTCATAGACCCACCCGATCAAGAGAGTGAGTTTTCATGCTTTTACTCTACAGTGACTTTATATACAGTATATACACTATCAGTCAAAAGTTTTTAATGTTTTTTTTAAGAATCTTCTGCTCTACCAAGCCTGCATTTATTTGATCCAAAGTACATAAAAAACTGTGAAATTTAAAATAAGTACTTTCTATTTGAATATATTTTTATAATGTAATTTATTCCTGTGATCAAAGCTAAATTTTCAGCATTATTACTCCAGTCTTCAGTGTCACATGATCCTTCAGAAATCATTCTAATATGCTGATTTGCTGTTCAAGAAACATTTATTATTATTATCAATATTTAAACAGTTGACCACATTTTTACAATCAGAATTCTTTGATGAATAGAAAGATTCAAAGATCAGCTTTTGTAATATTATGCACTATACCATTCAAAAGCTTGGAGTCTAATTTTTTATTTTTTGAAGGGATCCTTTTTCTGAAGGATCATGTAATGATGCTCAAAATTCAGCTTTGAAATCACAGGAATAAATTACATTTTAAAATATATTAAAATAGAAAACAGTTACTTTAAATAGAAAAAATGTTTTAAAATTTTACTGTTTTTGCTGTACTTTGGATCAAATAAATGCAGGCTTGGTGAGTAGAAGAGACTTCTTTAAAAAACATTTTCTTCTTTAAAAAACAAATTTTACTGTTCAAAAACTTTTGACTGGTAGTGTATATCAGTGGTGTGCAGTGGTGTTCTGAAATGAGGAGGCAAGATCCTCAAAGTTTTACTTTGTGGTTGTATTAAAGTTTGTGAGTTATTAGTTATTATTAGTCTTCCCAGTAACGCCATTATATTGTTCATTCATGCTGATTCGTGAAAGTGCACGAACACAAGAAGCGGGATTTATCACATGAACCAATCACAGCTGAACATAACCAGTCATATCCAATCATATCGTGATAAAGGCATCGCATCCTCTCATGTGACTTTCTCCCATTTATTCTCACTTACCCCCCATCAAACCCACCGTATGCTTTAGAGGGTCTGTTAAAACTTAATGGGCTCAGAGGAGGCCAAATGGGTAAAATTTCACCAAATTTTCCATTCTGTAGCTGCTCACATCATAGAGAAGGAGGGCATTGAATCCATCCGTCTCTTCCGTGTGGAGAAGACCTATGCTGTGAAGACCGGGAAGTGGTATTTTGAGTTCGAAGCGCTCACTGGAGGAGACATGCGGGTGGGCTGGGCACGGCCTGGATGCAGACCTGATATAGAACTTGGACTAGATGACCAGTCCTTCGTCTTTGATGGCTACAGGGTGATTATCTGATACTTGGTCTGTTTTATTTTTGTTTCATGCTGGTACAAGATATTGAGGACAAACAGTGGCGTTCAAAACATTTCAGTCTGTAAACACATTCAAAATGTATAAAACATAACAGAAGTATATTCTGATGAATCTACAGTAAGATCTTACATTATATCGCAAGATTATCTAACAGTGTTTGCTAATATTGTTTTAGTTGATAAATGATGATACACGATTTTAATGGTTTTGTTCTAATCTAAAAATCACTCCCAGGGCCGCCGGGTTCATATGGGCAGTCATTTCTTTGGGAGGTCATGGAATAAAGGAGATGTGGTGGGCTGCATGATCAACATGGAGGATAAATCCATGATATTCACACTGAATGGAGAGATCTTGATCACCAACAAGGGTTCTGAGCTCTGCTTTGCAGACTTTGAAGCTGAAGATGGTAAACAGACAATAATCAACATAAACACAAAGCATCTGTAATATGTGTAACCCTGGACCACAAGACCAGTCATAAGGGTCAGTTTTTTGAAATTGAGATTTCTACATCATCTGAAAGCTGATTTCCATTGATTGTATAGGACAATATCTGGCTGAGATACAACTATTTGCAACTATCTGAAATCTGAGGTTGTCTAAATGAAGTTCTTAGCAATGCATATTACTAATCAAAAATTAAGTTTTGATATGTTTACAGTAGGAAATTTACAAAATATGATCTTTACTTAATATCCTAATGATTTTTGGCATAAAAAAAAATATATAGTTTTGACCCATGCAATGTATTTTTGGCTATTGCTACAAATATACAAGTGCTACTTAAGACTGGTTTTGTTGAACAGGGTCACATATTACATATAGGGAACAGGGCATTCTTTTTTTTTTTTTATTACTGAAGTAAATGTTTATCAAAATTCAGTCCAAAATTTTTGTTCAAGCATATTTTGAACAAATTGATACACAATGACCTTTGTCACCATAGGATTCATCCCAGTGTGCAGCCTGGGTCTTTCCCAAATTGGGCGTATGAATTTAGGAAAAGACGCTAGTACTTTTAAGTACTACACTATGTGTGGCCTTCAGGAGGGGTTTGAACCCTTTGCTGTCAACATGAATCGAGAAGTCACCATGTGGTTCAGCAAACGCCTGCCTACGTTTGTTAATGTACCAGAGGACCACCCCCATATTGAGGTACTTTCTTGAGGTGCCTTTTACTTTCTTGGAAAATACTGGGATGGATTTTGTAAACTGCATCCTTTTTGTATTTAGGTTACTAGAATAGATGGAAGTGTGGACACACCTCCATGTCTAAAGGTAACACACAAGACATATGGGACCCAGACTAGCAATGACGACATGGTTTGTTGTCGTCTAAGCATGCCTGTTGAGTTCCACTCTGGCCCTCGAAAGATCACTGATATCAATGAGGTGATCGCTGAGGACCAAAGAGCTAAGAAGGACGATGGAGGCAAGATTGATTATGCCAGCATTACAAAGGTAAAAAATAAACTCTCAATACTTTACAACTTGTAAATGCTAACCAGTGTTTACTTATACACTGAGAATAATAAAAGAGCTCATTGTACTGTGTTTGACTTTTGATGTACTTGTGCTAAAGTACTACTACTCTGTGAGAGTGTTTGCTGGGCAAGATCCATCGTCCGTTTGGGTGGGCTGGGTGACACCAGACTACCACTACTACAGCAAACACTTCAGCCTCAGCACAGTACGCACCGTGACTGTAACGCTGGGTGACGAGCGGGGACGTGTTCATGAGAGGTCAGTTCAAAAGACTGATTCACACTTCCAAAAGAAACCCCATCATTTCAAACTACTGTTGTTTTCACACAGCTGTTTTCACATTACTCCTACATACAGCCCAGACATATTGGGAATTTCTCCAGATTGAATCTTCTTGTTGTCTTTTTGTCATCTCTTTTTAATTCAGTGTGAGGAGGAGTAATTGTTACATGGTCTGTGCTGGGGATGTTGTCAGCAGCTCCACAGGCCGTAGTAACACTGATCTGGAGATTGGGTGCACCATAGATCTGGCCTCAGGCCTGGTCTCATTCACTGCCAATGGCAGAGATCTGCCTACTGCATACCAGGTAATCACAACTCCTAACCTTTAACAAAATAGGACACAGTGACATTGCTAGACGTAAATAACATCTATTGCTAGACGTAAATAATAACAGGCTTAGCAAATCATTATGGAAAATGATCATATTACTACAGTTCGGTTCTCATTTTCAGGATTTTCAATTTGACTATTAACTCTTTCCCAAACTAAACAGTTTAAATGGAGTTTTCCATTATTTACTGAATGAGACAAAGTTCCCCCGCCAAACACTGAATTTTCCGGGTTTCTATGTTTTTTTATTGTTACATACCACCGAGTGAAATGTCGATCAAGGAAGCTTTGGGAGTGTTGATGAAAGCGATCTACCGCATCTATGCTTTGATAATTGTACTGAATTTGATCCAGATGTAGTCTTAAGGTCATTGCATGCTGAATTAAATTTTTGCATGTTAAAAAATAAATATGACCTAAATATGACAAACCCAGCGATTCGGTAAAATGTTTAACTCAACAATTGCTTAAAAATGGCTGTATTTCTTGCTTAAAATGAACCCAAAAATAGAGCATAAATGAACATGTATTAATAAATGTTTACTTTTTGATTATTGCTGATACCTCTAGTAATTATGTGTTTGATTTTTAATTTACAGCCTATTTTGGGTTTATTTTAAGCCATATAGTAATTTTTTTATTAAAGAAAACTACCCAGAAGGTTGGGTTAAACATTTAACCCAACAGTTGATTAAAACGCAATTTTCTCAGCTTTCTGCTAAAAATGTTGCTTTTATATGAAACTTCCGTACATTAGCCAGGTTTCCATCCAAAGTTGCGAATTTAACTTATCCGTAAAAATTGGAATATCACATAAAACATTTGCGAATAAGCACCGCTTCCATCCAACAAGTCAAAGAGAACAAAATCGTCACTTCCTGATAAAATGACACTATATATCACTAAGAAAAGTAGGAGAAACCACTGAATATAGTCATTTTCATATGTAATAAATTGCTTGCGCCTCAGAGCGAGTAGACGAAACACAATAAATGTGGTAATTTCTTTCGGAGATGGATACTGTTTGGGAACGCAGTCGTGTAAGACAGTTGTGGGAGGCAATTATACAAAAAATCCTTCAACGACAGACTTTGCTCAGGCATTTCAGAATGACCATAACAACATTTCAGATGCTGTGGAGCGAGATCAGTCACCTGGTTACACGGGTTTTGCTGTCACATAGCGCAAAATCACATGACTTTTTTGATGCGTATGGAGGAATTTATTCGGCAAATGCATTTCCATCTTTCGTTATTCGCATTAACCCTTTTCCGCAGAAGTCAAAAACCATCCCCAAGTGAGCTTTTTTGTGAAGTAAGGGATTTTTGATAAACCAAATATAAAGGGAAAATACTGTTGTGCTTCTTAATATAGTGGTGACAAAATTCTCAAGTTTAAAACCTAGAGAAACTTATGTTTCTTATTAAAATTACATTTAAATAGGTCTATTAAAATGGCAAATGAGGATTTCAGTGGCAAAATCCCAGCAAATGTGGTGCCCAGTAAAGTGTGGGCACTTCAAAATCTTGTTGGAAGTAGAAGGTCATCTGGATGATTTTTGCCTACTGTTTTATGAATACATACATACTACACTTTTCACATAGTATGGATAGTAGTAATTCAGTAACATAGTATAGTAGGGATGCATGCATATTCGGATGCAGCCAATATGCAATCACTTGCTGCATTTTTAATAAGTTCAAATCTAGTTTTCTTTTTAAAGTTGGATAAATTTTTATTTCAATGAAAAGTAAAGCATTTGGAAAGTAATTCTCAACTTTGGGATACACAGTGAGACTTTCTACAGAGGCAGTAACGGCTAGCGCAATGTAGTTTTAATGAATCTCTCTGCTTTTCTAGTCTCAGTTTGCCTAAGGCTCTGATGTTGAACCAGACTCATAATAGCAAATATTTAAAAGGTTGTATCATGTCTGAGCAGTCTGGATTTACATTAATCCTAAGTAGTGTGCAACACTTGCTTGCCCAAGTAATGGAAGCGAACTTCTTTTTTCTGCCTTCTTTTAGGTTGAACCTAACACTAAGCTGTTCCCTGCTGTGTTTGTTCAACCCACAAGTCCCAACCTCTTCCAGTTTGAGTTTCCAAAAATCCCAGTAAGTCTACACTATAGATGTTTTCAAGTTCCTCTATTTCACACATTATAATTCACTGACGTGATCTGCATCATTCCTCACACAGGATGCAATGCCCCTGTCTTCAGCCATCTTTAAGAGCTTACAAAGAAACCCAGAGCCCCAGTGTCCTCCTCGGCTGGACGTGCAGACAATCGTGTCCGTGCTTTGGAGCAGAATGCCCAACACCTTCCTCTCAGTGGAGACAGCTCGTGTGAGTGAGAGGCATGGCTGGGTGGTGCAGTGTCTGGAGCCCCTGCAGATGATGGCTGTTCATATCCCAGAGGAGAACAGGTGATGCATTACTCAGGCACTCTGTTTTCCACATGCAATGACTAGCAATGACTTCGTGATCTTGGGAATGTGACCTTTCATTGAAATAAAACCCCTTAAGTGCTCATCTGGCCCCAATGCCAGCTGGCTTAAATTAAGATCTTAACGTACGTCCTGTTTTCCATTCCGTAGGTGTATCGACATCATGGAACTGTCAGAAAACGAAGATCTACGGCAGTTCCACTATCACACTTTAAAGCTCTTCTGCGCCCTTTGCGCCCTGGGCAACAACCGTGTTGCTCACGCCCTCTGTAGCCATCTTGACCAATCGCAGCTTTTGTACACCACTGATAATCAGTACCTGTCTGGTCAGCTGCGTGAAGGCTTTTACGACGTCCTCATCAGCATTCACCTGGAAACAGGCAAAGAGGCCCATCTCATGATGAACAACGAGTTTATAATCCCAGTAACGGACGAGACGAGAAGCATCCGCCTCTTCCCTGACGACTCTAAGCGTCACTCTCTTCCTGGCGTAGGCTTGAGCACTTCAATTACCCCTCGCCTCAACTTCACCCCTCCGTGTTTCATTACCCCTAAGCGCGATCAGCCTCTCTTCAGCCCACAGATCCCTCTGGGTACCTTAAAGGAGAAAGCCATCAGCATGCTTACGGAAGCCGTGCAGGGCGGAGGCGCCCACATTCGAGATCCTGTGGGTGGAAGCGTCGAGTATCAGTTTGTGCCGATTCTTAAGTTGATTGGCACCCTGCTGATAATGGGGGCAATGACCAGCGAGGAGGTGAGGACCATCCTGCTTCTCATTGACCCCAGTGTGTTTGGGGACGGAAAGGAGGAGGAGGAGCAGACAGCAGTGGCAGAACAGGGAGCCGAGAAAGAGGAGGCCACCAGTAATGAAGAGAAGGCTGTGGAGGCTGGGGAGGAGGAGAGTAAAGAGGCTAAGCAGCCTCCCAAAGGTCTTTTGGAGAAAAGCTTGCCTGAATCGGTCAAACGGCAGGTGAGTAACTTCTTGTTCATTATGATCGTTTGCATCCATAATATTTTACATTGTGGTTAAGCCTTTAATCTGAAAAAGTTTACAAGTTCTTTAGTTATTAGAGTATGCTTGCTTGATTCGCAAATAACTTAAACAGAAATGTAATTTATTTTATTTAATTATTTATCTCATTAATTACATTAAAAAGAATTAAAAATTCATTAAAGTTTTTTTAAGTAAGAAAAAAAAAGTACAACTATGTCGCAATTACCGTATTTACCATAATTACTAGATGACCAGAACCAAATGTTCTGCAGGGAGCTGTTCGCATCCTCAAACTCGAAATAATGCATTTCTATGGAAATGCTATTAACGCCAAAATTAATCTGTGTAATTAAATCAATAGACAAAACATTATGTTTTATTAATAAACTATTAAAGTTTTACATTTTACTTGTTTAGCAGGAAATTAGACATTAGTTACGCTAGCTACTTTGATAATAATCTTGCCATTATTAAGAGTAGTCATTTGTAGTCAACTGCAGTCAACTGTAGTCATTTATTTGACTTATTAAATAGAAATAAAAATAAAAATCTTACTGCAGAATCTTCTACAATCTTGAGTGTTTTCGCATGGCGAAAAAGCAGTCTGGTGGTACAAGTCGGAGTTTACCAGTTGTAATTGCAAGCTCTACAAGGATGTGAACACTTTTTACAAATCGGAATCTTGTTATTACAGTAATTTCATGATAATGGGTTAAATTTACCTTAGAATTTCACCCAGAATTAGCCTATCTTTATTTGGATGGGCACAATGTTTAAAGAGATAGTTCACCCAAAAATGAAAATTACCCCAAGATGTATTCAGCCTCAAGCCATCCTAGGTGTTACTTTCTTCTTTCAGACGAATACAATCGGAGTTATATTAAAAATTGTCCTGGCTCTTCCATGCTTTATAATGTCAGTGAATGGGGATTTTGAAGTCCAATAAAAATGCTTCCATCCATCATAAAAAGTGCTCCACACAGTTCAGGCGGAGTTAAAGAATTACAGCAGCTCCCTTCCAGAATAAAACATCCTGATTCTCACTCCATGCAAGATGTTAATGTGTTTCTTTCTTCAGTCGAAAAAGAAATGAACGTTTTTGAGGAAAACATTCCAGGATTTTTCTCCATATAGTGGACTTCAATAGTGGCCAACAGGTTGAATGTCCAAACTGCAGTTTCAATGCAGCTTCAAATGGCGCTACACGATCCCAGCTAAGGAATAAGGGTCTTATCTAGCGAAACGTTCTACCATCTTCTAAAAATAAAAAAGTTATATGCTTTTTAACCACCATTGTTCGTTTTGCACTAGCTCGACTTCAAGCATTACGTAGTCACGTTGGAAAGGTCACACATGCCATAGGTGGAAGTACCGACCTAGTTTTTACAAAGTGAATGTGCAAAGAAAGTAAAATGTCCTTTTACAAAAAAGGTAAAACAACACTGACAAATGAGTTTTTCGTCCCCTACCCTACCTTTTGTAAACCAGAGTAACCACATGTGACTTTTCCAGCGTCATTACACGATTCATGAAGTCCAGCTAGTAGAAGACGAGCATTTGTGGTTAAAAAATATATAAATTTTAAATTCTTTTAGAAAATAACCAATCGTTTTGCAAGATAAGACCTTATTTCCCTGGCTGGGATTGTGTATAGCCCTTTGAAGCTGCATTGAAACTGCAACTTGGACCTTCAATCCAGTGATCCTAGTTGAAGTCTACTATATGCAGAAAAATCCTGGAATATTTTCCTCAAAAACCTTAATGAAAATCTAACATGAACATCTTGGATGACATGGGGGTGGGTAAATTATGAGGACATTTTTATTCTGGAAGTGAACTAATAAATCTGAAATGATGCATTTGTGTAAGAAAAATATCCATATTTAAAACTTTATAAACCATAATTCCTAGCTTCCACTAACTGTTGTATGCACAAGATAGCATTTGAAATATCCCTTTAAGTGCTGTGAATATTTTAAATAACATATTTGTAACCAAAAATAATGATCAATATGCCAGTTGTCTTATTCAGATTTCTGAAAATCAAAATATTAGCTTAATTTGTCAATAAATTACTTTAATTTGTTAGCTTTTTCTTGTGCATTTAACCAAGGTAAGTGAGTATGAATGAGTATATGAACTATAAAATCTTCCTGTGGAGGTTTGTAATTCCAAACCAGTTATTATGCCTTTAACCTCAACTGTATTTCTAAAATAACTTTACTGAGATACATGCATTCAAAAGAAGCAAGTCCTTACTTGTGATTTTGTGTAATTGTTTGTTTGTTGTGCAGATGTGTGAGCTGCTGCACTATTTCTGTGACTGTGAGCTGAAGCAGCGCATTGAGTCCATCGTGGCCTTCTCAGATGATTTTGTATCCAAGCTGCAATACAATCAGAAATTCCGCTACAATGAGTTGATGCAAGCCCTCAACATGTCAGCTGCTGTCACTGCCAAAAAGACAAAAGAGTTCCGCTCACCTCCTCAAGAGCAGGTAAGCCTTCTTCAAAGACCGCATAGGGTCTCATTCTTCATAGAATGTCCAGAGAAGACCTTTAATGGTCTTTTATTTAATTTGTCTTCAGCACATGCAGCTCGTAATGTGATTCACTTCACTTTTCTGTCATATAACTCCAAATATTTGCAGTTTTATTACAAAACCAACATATTTTGTTGACAGAGGAATGTTCCTACTGGTATCCTACTGGTTACTACTGAATGCAAACTACATCCTTGTTAATGGGAATGAGAAAATAAACACTTTGGCATCAGAACAGATTGTTGGCTTTTATTTGAAAATGTAGAGCAGTACTACCAAAAATCCACTGCCAAGGTCTTGACTTATTGTTTTTTGATTTGTGCTTAGCACAGCTCCAAGACTAAATCAGAGTGGACTTTTTTCAGAATTATTCATGTTTCCTTTTTTTTAATTACATTTCTGTTTTGGTAATTGAATAGATGCATCTTTTGCGCCCACTCCATTATTTTCAGAGCCAAAGATTGGGACTGCTTGGCAGAACTGTTCACACTGTTTTAAATGCACACTACATCTACTAACTGAGAAAAGCCCTTGTAGTTTAGCTTATGTGGCCAACACCAGCTCATGTCGGAAATAAACTGGTCTGTCTCTGTAACCAGGGAAACAGAAAGGTTTCTTACAGATACATCTGATTTCCATTAGAATGTTACATAACTTCTGTTAAAGGTTAGGCTTATGAAATCTATATTCCATGATCCAGCATATTTAAAAAAGATTTAGAATTACCTCTCAGTTTTGGTTGTGGAGATGTGATGCTTTTTTCCTGAAGCAGCATATAATTTTTTTATTGCAGATAAATATGTTATTGAACTTCAGTGCTGGTGATGATTGCACCTGCCCTGAGGAGCTTCAAGAGGAGCTTCAAAGCTTCCATGATGACCTGCGACTACATTGTGGTATATATTTATCCATTCTTTCCATTGTTTACCTCCATTCTTACCCTATTTCTCTCTAAATTGGTCCTGATGTGATGAAATGTCATTTACAGCATGCAGATCAATTCTTCATCTTTGTATATATACACAGGCATCCCTATGGAAGAGGAAGAGGAGGAGCAGGACACATCTCTTAAAGGCCGCCTAATGTCCCTGGTATACAAGATTAAAGGTCGTCCACAAAAAACCGAGGAAAAACCAACAGAGCAAGAACAGGCTGCTCCTAGTAAGGCTTGTCAAAATTAGATTCTTCAAACGTTTTTTATTTCTTAGTGTTTCATTATGCCCTTTGTTCTGCTGTATGTGGTTGCAAAGACTGTCTCCTGAGGGCCAGAACATTCGAAACCAAGCTGTGCAAACATTTTTAAAGAAAAAATACTTCTAGGCAACTTATTAAGCAAAACATGTATTATTTAACTTGTTCTGAATATGTTTAAAGCTGCACCCCCCAAAGAAGTAGATCAAAATTAATACTAAAATACTATGAAAAAATAGGCCAGAAATTATATGATAATTTTAAGTATTAAATAGAGGTATTTTCCAGAGCCAAGGAGGGCAGTCAGAAAGTACAGAAATTAAAAAAACAAAAAAAACAAATATGTTTTTTTCTATTAATCAACAGTTAAAATATACACTACCAGTCAAAAGTTTTTGAACAGTAAGATTTTTAATGTTTTTTTTTAAAAGTCTCTTCTACTCACCAAGGCTGCATTTATTTAATCCAAAGTACAGCAAAAACAGTAAAATTTAGAAATATTTGTACTATTTAAAATAACTGTTTTTTATTTGAATATATTTTAAAATGTAATTTATTCCTGTGATTTCAAAGCTGATTTTTTTGCATCATTACTCCAGTCACATGATCCTTCAGAAATCATTCTAATATTCTGATTTGCTGCTCAAAAAAAAAAAAAAGAAAAAAAAAAGACTTATTATTATTATGATGAAAACAGTATAATTTTTTCAGGTTTCTTTGATGGATAGAAAGTTCAGAAGAACAGAATTTATCTGAAATAGAAATCTTTCGTAACACTGTAAATGTCTTTATCATCACTTTTGTTCAATTTAAAGCATCCTTGCTAAATAAAAGTAAATAAAAAAAATTATACTGACTTTTTGAATGGTACAGTATAGTGTATACCGTTACAAGGTTTTTACTCAGCTGTTTTAAATATTGATAATAATCATAATAAAAAATGTTTCTTGAACAGCAAATCAGAATATTAGAATGATTTCTCCAGGAGACTGGAGTAATGATACTAAAAATTCAGCATTGACATCACAGGAATAAATTACATTTTAAAATATATTAAAATAGAAAACAGTTATTTTAAATAATAAAGATATTGCAAAATTTTGCTGTTTTTGCTGTACTTTGTATCAAATAAATGCAGGCTTGGTGAGTAGAAGACACTTCTTTAAAAACATTAAAAAAATCTTACTGTTTAAAAACTTCTGACTTGTAGTGTAGTGTATGACTTGGTGTCAAAAAAACCTACAAAAATATATTAGTTCCTTTTCTGAAACATTCTGATGTAAACATCAAATGGAACATAAATTTACATTAGACCAAATAAATAAATAATTCCATACATAAAGACAGGTCTTTCTTTTACCGATACACTACTGATATTAAGTTATATATTTTAGTCCAAACAGTAAATACCTTATGATCAGAAACATAATTTCTACTGTGCTTGTTTTATAGACTCTCTTAAATAAAAAGAAAATCAGTACTGAGCTGCAAATCAGCAAAAAAAGGGTATTAAGATGGTAAGGATATTAGCATAGACTTAAATCATGTTTTCAGCCGTGGGTAGACAGGTACCTATTAAAATGGATGTAATTTGCAGATGTTGGATAAAAAGCGCCAGTGCTGCACTCTCTTGATGAGAGAAGTATGTGATTAGAGCAGCTATTCTAAGAACAGCACACAGGGGCAATTTGTGAATAGAAAATATTAATAGATGTAACGACGTACACTAATGGTCCTAACACATGACTAGAGCAAGGGTCTGAAATATCTTCTATATGAAGGGCTATTTTTAATTTAATATCAGTAATCATTTTTCCATATCACCCTTATTCATTTATTAATGTTAGTATACTTTATGCAATATAATACAACACACCAGTTCGCCAGATACAGCATTAATACGTTCTCAGTGCTTCATATTGCAAAGATCTAATTAAAAATGACTAAGGGGAAAAACAAACCTTTTAATCTCACTCTGCCTACTTTTGTCTCCTCCAGCCAACTTGAAGGAGCTCATATCTCAGACTATGGTCACCTGGGCTCAGGAGTGCAAGATCCAAGACCCTGCTCTGGTCCGTAGCATGTTCAGCCTTTTGAGAAGGCAGTATGATGGTGTCGGTGAGCTGCTCAGGGCCTTGAGGAAGAGCTACACCATCAGTGCCAAGTCTGTAGGGGACGCAATCAACCTGTTGGCCTCACTGGGCCAGATTCGTTCACTGCTTAGCGTCCGCATGGGGGAAGAAGAGGGCCAGCTTATGATTGATGGCCTGGGGTAAAATTTTATGTTCCAGTCTTTAAGACCTACTCACCCTTGTGTTGTTCCAAACCTGTAAAACCTTCGTTCATCTTCAGAACACAAATTAAGATTTTTTTTTTGAAGAAATCCAAGAGCTTTTTGACCCTGTATACGTAGCTATGCAACTACCACATTCATGTTCGATCCCTTCATTGTACAGCTACATCCTATAAAGTGTTTGTCTTATTCTTGTACTCAGGGACATCATGAACAACAAAGTGTTTTACCAGCATCCAAATCTGATGCGTGTTCTTGGCATGCATGAGACCGTAATGGAGGTCATGGTCAATGTGCTGGGAGGAGACAAAAATAAGGTACATATTTTTTGAGCCATACTGCCGCAGAAGGTGCTTTTTCTAGGGTGGGATGCTCTGGTTATGTTCAGTTTATGTATTTTGTTATATCCTGAAAGTGCATACAGTTGAGGTCAAAATAAATAAGATATTTCACATAAAAGATGTTTACAAACAGTCTACAAGAAAAAAAACTATAGTTGAATTTATAAAAATGACCCCGTTCAAAAGTTTACATACACTTGATTCTCAATACTGTGTTGTTAACTGAATGATCCACAGCTGTGTTTTTTTATTAATTTTTTTTTTAGTGATAGTTCATTACAGAAGGTTGATGCTGTAGAAGGAAACAATGCAGTACTTTTTGAACTTGAAGATCAGGATAAATTTAAATTTTTTTGTCTTCTGAGGAACATGTAAGTATCTTCTGTAGTTTCTGAAGGGCAGTACTAAATGAAAAAAATAAGATATTTAGGCAAAATAAGAAAAATGTACACATCTTCATTCTGTTCAAAAGTTTTCACCCTTGGCTCTTAATGCATTGTTTTTCCTTCTGGAGCATCAGTGAGCGTTTGAACCTTCTGTAATAGTTGCATATGAGTCCTTCAGTTGCCTTCAGTATGAAAAAATGGATCTCAAAATCATACAGTCATTGTTGGAAAGTGTTCAGATACACAAAAATGCTGAAAAAAGAATTTGTGGGACAAGAAGATTTTTTTGAATAGCAGCGAGCAGTTTAACTGTTCAGGACAAACAGGGGACTCATGAACAACTATTACTAAACAAAAAGTGTATGTAAACTTTCGAACAAGATTTTTTCAATAAATTTAACTATTATTTTCTCTTGTGGACTATATGTACTCTTCTTATATGTGAAGTATCTTATTCAGGTCAGTATTAAACAAAAAAATAACATGCATTTTGTAAAATAATTAACATTTTGCAGATTCTGCAAGGTGTATGTAAACGATTGACCTCAACTGTACTTAGGAAGTTTCTTCTG
The DNA here is from genome assembly GCA_012976165.1 of Labeo catla. Lineage (NCBI taxonomy): Eukaryota > Metazoa > Chordata > Actinopteri > Cypriniformes > Cyprinidae > Labeo > Labeo catla. The sequence goes on from VONZ01000024.1 coordinate 2,675,215, forward strand.
TCCGTTTTATCAAAAAATAAAGAAAAGAAAACAAGTTGCAAGTCAGTTTGGATAACCTTCTGCTTAAGTTCATAAATGAAAATTTGTAGACTTTAGATAATATTGTTTATAATCATAATAAGATCCCATGACTCAGTTGGACACTCGTGCGTCCAGACCAAACCCCTCTCAGCCAAACCTCAAACTAAACCCTATCTAGAGGGATAACATGTAGTACATAGGACGATACAGTACCTACGGTGCCTCGTGTCTAACAGCTTAATACCTCCTTATGCATTAGTGATGGCAATAGGGGGAAAGCTAAGACAAGAACAGAAGGAATGAGTCGCTTCTCATGCCAGTCCTTTTTGGGGTTTGTCAGTAGTCTAGGACGTGAATAATTACCACTGACTACACCAGATATTACATTGCCACAGTGTCTCTCATTTCTGCTTGGCAGCCTCATTAAAGAGGCCTCACGCACAGGGATGTCGGTTCCAGACATTTAGGGTGACCATATTCCCTGCTCAGATGAAGCACAAAACATATTTGCTTGTATTCGCTTGTCTCGTATTTCAGTCTGGTTTAGTCGTCTGGGGGGTTTTTTCGATATCTACAGTATGTTACATTGCACACATTTAGTCGCCGTGTGAGGACACGCACGCAAAAAGGATGAAAGATTAATTTGAAGTGTGAAGGAAACGATCTCCGTCTGTGCAGAGGTGAAATGAATGCTGTTTTTAACTCTCAGGAGATTGCCTTCCCCAAGATGGTGGCCAGCTGTTGTCGCTTCCTGTGCTACTTCTGTCGCATCAGCCGTCAGAACCAGAAGTCTATGTTTGACCACCTGAGCTACCTCCTGGAGAACAGCAGTGTGGGACTGGGTAATCACACACACACACACAAACACACACTTCTTCAGGGATGCAGGTCAGGCAGGGCTGAATCACAGTGTCTGTGTTGCCATGTCCACTTATTAAAGTGACTTTGGGCGGTTTGTTTTGTTTTTTCGTTTTTTTTGGACTTGTTTTATAAACACAGTCACGTATTTGAGCTTGCTAGTGATAGCTGTGGGCACAAAAATGAGATATGCTATGCATAAACTGCAGAGGACAGCAACTCAAAGGGGAGTGGCAAATGTTGTGTTACATACCCCATAAAAATTGGGTAGTTACACCGCTGTGTTTGGTCTCCGAAGCACAATAAAGGCCTCTAATAGCAGTTATGTAATATCCCCACCTGCTGTTTGAGCCACACTCTGTGAATTGTTATTAATCGCAGTAGTTTGTTTGTCCTTTTCCAACCTATCACGTACTCCAATAATGCAGAAATGCACAAAAGCACACATTGTTTGTTTTCCACATAGCGTTTATGCACGAGAAATTAGGATTTTCTTACCAAAGGTTTGGTAAGATTTTTCTAATGTTTTTGAAGTCTCATATCCTCCCTAGTAAGAAAAATAATAGATTTAAAATGCATTTATTTTATGCTAAGTATAGTTCACCTAAAGTATACTTTCAATAGTTCCACTTTAGCACAATTAAATATACTTAAGTATATCTTTAGTTGGACTTAAGCAATACTTCCGCACAATTAAAGTGCGTTAAGTACAAAATTAGTTGTTCCAATTTAGAAGACTTTAAATATACCAGTTTAGTATCAGTTTAGTACAAGTACAATTGCAGGGTATTTTATTAAATACATAATATTTGTAGTATACTTAGCATGAAATCAGTTTTTCTCTATGGCTCACAGAGACTGCATTTATTTGATATGAAAGTGCAGTAAAACAGTAATATTGTAAAATTTTACTACATTTGAAAATGGCTTTTTTCTATTTTAATTATATTTTGAAATGTAATTTATTCCTGAGATTGCAAAGCTGAATTTTCAGCCGTCATTACTCCAGCCAGTCATTCTGATATGCAGATTTGCTGGTTAAGTTCAGAAGATATTTCTTTTGGATATCTTTTAAAACATTATCAATTCTCTTACTGTCACTGTTTATTAATTATGCATCCTATATACATTTTAAAAAAAAATCCATAAACCCTCCTTATCCTGAAAGTCATTTATTTCTGTCTTGTTGCGTAAGGCAAGATTGCTTGTTTTTCGAGCGAGATCTGGCAACCCTGCACAGTGCGCCGTTTTGACTGTGAATAATAGCTTGTGCAGCTGAGAGCACCTGACTCTGCAGGACTCGTTTCCTATAACAGCACATTAATGAGCAGCTTTGAGCCCACTCACCTCTTTATAGGCCTTATCACCCCCAGATCAATGACAGGACAAATCAGATCAGATCAGATGCAGATAAGGCCAGGAGCTGCATCCACAGATGTGCAATTTGATGTTAACAGTTTACACAGCTACAGTTTTAGGGGATTCATTTTTTTTTTTTTTAATTGATGCAAGCTTATCGTTTGGTATTTGCAAAGCAGCAGAACTAGATTGTAATCAGAAATTCCATCCAAATATACTGAAATGTACAGTTGTAAACAATAATTAATAGAATTTATATAAATGCATACATTGAAAAAGATTACAACGCTTTATAATTCCTAAACAGAAGATATTTTAGAGAACTGTTTCTATACATTTACAGCAGAGCATATTATAATAACATGGACAAGAGCATTGGAAACCTAGTTGGGAAAAAAAGGAAAGACTGCCATCTGTTGGTGATTTTGGCTTATTAAAAATCTGCATTGGAAATAATCTTGGTTTCCTGTTTCTCTAGCATGCCCAGCCATGAGAGGCTCCACACCTTTAGATGTGGCTGCCTCCTCTGTGATGGACAACAACAGTTTAGCTCTGGCACTTGAAGAACCTGATCTTGAGAAGGTAACAACATCAGTTCAACATCAGCACAACATCATCTCTGCTCACACAGTGCTCAATAACACACAGTACTTTAAAAAATTAAAAAAATTACATGGAATTTATCCACCTTTTCTTCAACGTGGAAGTAAGCCTATGAGTGAGACTTCCGTTTCAGGTTCCGCTATAGTGAAATAACAAAAAGAATAACGAAGTGCAGTAAACGGTAAAACTGCTTGCACTACAAACAAGTGTGTTCATAATTAAGATAATACATTAAAAATTAATATAGTAAAACACGCCATTTTGCAATATCAAGCAGCAAAACCAGCTGATTTGTACAGCTGTAAATATCTGGACACGGATGAGACCGGAAGCCAGACCTATAAAATTTACAAATGGCCACGCCCATTTTTACGCAAAGAAAAAGCTGGATGTTTTATCTTTATATTTTGGTTTTGGTAGTAATATGCCGCAATTCTGGATGGGGGGAAAAGCAGTTTAGGCACCCTAAATTAGCTTTTTATGATATTGAGGTAGAAAAATTGTGATAGTCATTGAGCTTTTAGTAGGGCATCATCAGATTAAAAAGCAACGTGGATCAAGCTATATTGATTTATTGCGTTGCACTGCCTGATTTAGTTACTGGCTGAATGGTTGCCAAATAAATTTGGCTAAGCCAATCTTTAGTGCCATTAGTTTCATTTTGGATCCTGTCCATGTGTGTTTTCAGGTGGTGACATATCTGGCAGGCTGTGGCTTGCAGAACTGCCCGATGCTCATTGCCAGGGGATACCCAGATATTGGCTGGAACCCAATAGAGGGAGAACGCTATTTGTCTTTCCTACGTTTTGCTGTCTTTGTCAATGGTTAGTCCATTTTACTCCAAGGATGAGTTTTGATTGTTTTGTGTCGTGGTTAATGGAAAAGTACACAAGTATCATTACTTGTGTGTGTATGTGTGCGTTCTTCTCATCTCAGGTGAAAGTGTCGAAGAGAACGCTAATGTAGTAGTAAAGCTTTTGATCAGGCGTCCAGAGTGCTTTGGACCTGCTCTCAGAGGAGAGGGAGGGCAAGGTTTACTCGCTGCCATGAAGGAAGCCATCAAGATCTCAGAAGATCCTGCTTTAGACCTGCCTAATTTACCCGAGGGGGCTGCACCAATGTAAGACTACTGAATTCTTCCTTCAGATATGCATTATTTTCGAGTCGAAAAGCTGAGTTGTAGTTCGAGAAGTCCTATCTACCCACGCTTTGACCTCAGGAATAACCGAGCGTGACTTAAAATAAGCATGTTCACTCTTTGTTTTGACAGCGTCGGAGAGGATGAAGAGGAGGAGGAGGTCGCCCACATGGGCAACTCTATTATGTCCTTCTACTCAGCCCTTATTGATCTTCTTGGCCGCTGTGCACCTGAGATGCATGTGAGTGCTCTTTTCTGCCACTTTTTATTGATTTACAAAGCTTGGGGCAAAACTTGCAGTTTCCTTTACTATTGCACTATTCACTTTAATATTATGCTGGTGCTGTTTTACAGCTTATAAACAAAGGCAAGGGTGAAGCGCTGCGTATCCGTGCCATCCTCCGTTCTTTAGTTCCCACTAAGGATTTGGTTGGAATTATTAGTATTCCACTCAAAATGCCGGTCGTCAATAAAGGTTTGTACATGTCACTAGATGCCTTTGAAAGAGTCTGAAGACATAAGCTCTGAAACTCATTATGTGCCTAAGATTGATTGATGCTATTACTCTTTCAATGTCATCTTCATCCCTACGTGTCTCATTATCTGTGCTCCTTGTCCTGCATTCATTATAACCCTAATGTCTTTTTGTTTAACTCTGTCGTTTTCTTAGATGGCACTGTGACAGAGCCAGATATGAATGCCAGCTTCTGTCCGGAGCACAAAGCACCCATGGTGCTGTTCCTGGACCGTGTCTATGGTATTGACGACCAAAGCTTCTTGATGCACCTGCTGGAGGTGGGCTTCCTGCCAGACCTGCGTGCATCAGCCTCCCTGGACTCGGTACGGGTGCTTTGCAGAGCAAAAAAGAGAAATCGCAGACATAAATTTATCATGCTTGTGTGTGGAAAAAGCCTAAAAGGTTCATGTGATGCCAACCATTAAACACAGTGATTCAGCAGAGACAAAAAGTAGATACTGTATGAATATTGAAAAGAACCCATTTAATTTAGCTATAAAATTAAAGGAGAAGTCCACTTCCAGAACAACAATTTACAGATAATGTACTCACCCCCTTGTCATCCAAGATGTTTGTGTCTTTCTTTCTTCAGTCATAAAGAAATTGTGTTTTTTGAGGAGAACATTTCAGGATTTTTCTCCATATACATGGACTGATTTGGTGCCCGAGTTTGAACTTCAAAAATGCAGTTTAAATGCTTCAAACGATCCCAAATACGGATGCAAACAATCCCAGCCGAGGAAGAAGGGTCTTATCTAGCAAAATGATTTGTTATTTTCATTTAAAAAATACAATTAAATACTTTTTAATCTCAAATGCTTGTCTTGTCTTGCTCTCCCTGAACTCTATGTATTCTGGCTCAAAACAATTAGGGTATGTCAAAAAACTCCAATCATATTTTCTCCCTCAACTTCAAAAATCATTTCAAAATCATCCTACATCGCTGCAGTAGTACCAACCCAGTCTTTGCACAGTGAACATGCAAAAAAGATCAAACACCCTTAACAAAAAAGGTAAAAAAGCGGTATAGGATGATTTTGAAGTTAAGGGAGAACATGACGTGGGAGTTTTTCGACATACCCTAACTGTCATGAACCGGAACAAAAACAGAGGTCGGGAAGAGCAAGACAAGATGAGCGTTTGACATTAAAAAGTATGTAAATTGTATTCTTTTTATGAAAATAACCTAACGTTTCGCTAGATAAGACCCTTGTTCCTCGACTGGGATCGTTTACAACCACATTTGGGATTGTTCGAAGCATTTAAACTGCATTTCTGAAGTACAAACTCTGAGCACCTGAAATGTTTTTAAAAACATAATTTCTTTACGAAGAAAGAAAGACATGAACATCTTGGATGACAAGGGGGTGAGTACATTATCTGTAAATTGTTGTTCTGGAAGTGGACTTCTCCTTTAAGAATGTATTTTATGGCTTTGCGTTATTAAAATTGATTCACATGTAATCATTCTAAAATAGTAAACATTAAACTCATTTATATGATGTTTTTTTTTGCATCCATCAGGAGGTGCTCAGGACCACAGAGACAGCCCTGGCCATGAACCGCTACATTGGATCTGCAGTACTTCCTCTGTTGACCCGCTGTGCTCATCTGTTCGCTCACACCGAGCACTACGCAACGCTTGTTGACTCTACGCTGCACACCATCTATCGCCTCTCAAAGGGCCGATCACTCACCAAGGCCCAGAGAGATGCTATTGATCAATGTCTACTGGCCATCTGCATGTAAGAACCTCTTGAAAACCTTTAGCTGAGTGGCTGGGATGGTTTCCTCAGCTCAGTACATTTTCACATTATAGACCATACTATTTCCTGATTAGAAATTGCTGGAATGTAGGTTAGGTATCATCTGATGTTATTTATATTCTTTCTCCAGGCATCTGAGGCCATCAATGCTACAGCAACTATTGCGTCGTCTTGTGTTTGATGTTCCACAGCTTACAGAGTACTGCAAGATGCCCATTAAGGTGAGTTTAGTAAACAGTAAATGTACAGTATTATTTGAAAGTTTGGGTTGGTAGGATTTTTAAAGGTATAGTTCACCCAAAAATGAAAATTCTGTCATTAATTGTTCATGTCGTTCCAAACCTGTAAGGCCTTTGGAGCACAATACTTGTGTCGTTGTACTCTAGTGAGCGTGCACCAAAGACTGACATGAAAGAGAATTTTATAACATTACGCTTGAACCACTGATGGGCATTGAACGTGGGAGTTGCGTTGCTGCCTATGTCAGAAAGCTCTCGGATTTCATCAAAAAATTTTTAATTTGTATTCCAAAAATGAACAAAGGTCTTATGGGTTTGGAACAGCATGAAGATGAGTAATTAATAACAGAATGTCAATTTTTGAGTTTTGTAAAACAACTTTTTTTGTTCACCCAAGGTGCATTTATTTGATCAAAATATTGTTACAATTTCAAATAACTGTTTTCTATTTTAATATATCATAAGTGTGATTTATTCCTGTGACAGTGAAGTCTTCAGAAACACAAAACAAGCCTAAAACTGAAAATCTTCAGTGTCACATTTTTAATATCCTTTTTTCATGCTTAAGGAACATTTATTATTATTATTATCAATGTTGAAAACAGTTGTGCTTCTTAATAGTTTTGTGGAAACCCTAATACATTTTTTTAGGATTCTTTGATGAATAGAATTTTTTTTTTTTTTTAAATAGAAATGTTTTGTAACATTTACAGTCACTTTTGCTTAATTTAACGCATCCTTGCTAAATACCTGAACGGTACGTTAAAACTGGGTAAAGAAAATATAGATTTCTTGATTTTAATCGATTCTCATTTTTACGAAACAATATTGATTTATAAATCCCAAGAGTCGATTAGTCTAGTCAGTTTTTAGGTTTAAACGGAACATTAGCGCATCTCCCATCCAATAAATCGCAGTAAGCTTTGTGCTTTGTTACTTTAGATATGAAACAAAGTCTCAGATTTCAAATTAACGTAACGTCTCATTTACCTCAGAAAAAACATATTGGTGACCATAAACTCATCAAAAAATCAACTCTAGAGAGGAGCATTTTGCTAAATATATTCTTCATATAACATGTTCATTATATATTAATGTTCTTCAATGTTTAATTTATGTTCAGATAAATCCGTGAATATTTATGACAGCCACCATTTAAATGTTTATATTTTAAAAATAATATATGGAGTAGAAATCTAATTATGTAAGTGTAATTTAAGCGTTTGTATACAAATCAGTTCATTCATCTCCAATATTATAGTAATGTAGTACCAACTGATTTTGATGTATATTTCACAGCATTAGTTATGATGTTTTTTTTTCCTTTGAGAAATTTAGCATATACTGTATCTGACATATGTCCAAAATAATTAATATCAAATTGAATCGGGAATCGAATCACAAGCTTGTGAATCAGAATCTAACTGAACTGTGAAATTTGTGTCAAAACTCAGCCCTAGTGTACATTTCATTCTTATTACCCTTTGGTTACATTATTAATTTTAATAATTAATTATTATTTAGAGCCAATAAATGGCAATAAAAGGGTGCATAGTATTTCAGCACAAAACATGTGTCTTATTCACTAAGCACATGCAATTCAACTAAGGTTCTAAATGCGGTAATATAACACTGCACCACGAATGTTTAAATAAAGTCAGTCGTCATTCTTGTGAATGCCATATTTCTATATAAATTACTATGGAAGTTCCTCCTCATACAGCAAACCCAGCACTATTTTCTTTGTGCAGTTAACATGGTGCTTTTAATGGCATTAAAAAGATGTTTGTGTGCATTTTCTGTTGATCATGGCAGCAATGATTCATCAAATGATGATCACATAGTGGAGAAGAGCATTTTGATCAAACAAATCCAAACACAAATTTATTCAAGTGCCCTTTTGTCCATTTTAAAGAGCTAAATTAAGTTTGCCAGATACGCTCCAATCCACAAGATGTGTTTCATGTGATTCGCATTCAGGATTAATCTTGTGGGTGTGTTTGCACTGTTTTGCAAAAACTCCAGACAGCTTGTGCAAATGCACAGCAATAAAAGGGCACACACTTCATCCTTGGTGAAAAGTATGCTTCATTACAGAGAGGTCACGTGGCTCATAGTATAACTTCTGTCATGTGTTTTGACAGCTTTACACACCCTGTACACACACAGAGCATCTGGATTATACATTACCTGATGCAACTGTCACCATGAGTCACCACAGATCCTCCTACCCATGATCCCTTGATAGGCAGGTGTGAGCAGGTTGTACTCTCCTCTCGGTTTCACCACCGTCTCTCTCTGCTGGCAGCTGTCTCACCCTATCATAACCACCCTACCAAAGGGCAGGGTTATCAGAGGAGAGCTTGGGAGAAAAACACACTCACCTTTAAATTATTTTTCAGACGTGTGAACTTGAAATTCCCTAAATCATAAAGTATAAAACCAATCCTTGTTCTAGATAATGAGGGATTTTTTTTAAACATAGTCTGTTTGAGGAGTATAATTTAAAGTATCCCAAATGTTGACAGCTTAATCCACATATCTGTTTACCCCTGCAGCTGTTGACCAATCACTATGAGCAGAACTGGAAGTACTACTGTCTGCCAACAGGCCTGGGCAGCTATGGAATGGCATCAGAGGAGGAACTCCATCTCACCAAGAAACTCTTCTGGGGACTTTTTGATGCTCTTTCTCAAAAGGTACAAAACATACTTTAGTGTAACTCTGGGCTGTCAGTTAAGCAAATGATGTATTCAAATGATTTGCTTTTTATGCCAATGAGTAAAAATGTGTTAACCCTTTAGATTTTCTATATGTCTGCATATAGCTCAAAGGATCATCAGGTTTTCACCCAAATCCTGAAGTTGGAAGAAACAACAAAATCAAACAAATGAGATGAAAATGCGATGGCATGCAAAAGTTTGGGAACCCCTTGCAAAATCTGTAAAAATGTGAATAGTTTTAACAGAATAGGAGAGATCATACAAAATGCATGTTATTTTTTACTTAGTACTGTCCTGAGTAAGATATTTTACATTAAAGATGCTTACATATAGTCCACAAGACAAACAAATAGCTGGAATTATTAAAACAACCCCCTTCAAAAGTTTGGGAAACCTTGGTTCTTAAAACTATTTGTGGTTACCTGGATGATCTACGACTGTTTTTTTTTTTGTTTGATTTGTTTTGTGATGTTGTTCATGAGTCCCTTGTTTGTTCTGAACAGTTAAACTGGGCACTGTTCTTCAAAAAATCCTCCATGTCCTACAGATTCTTCAGTTTTCCAGCATCTTTTGCATGTTTGAACCCTTTCCAAGAATGACTGTATGATTTCGAGATCCATCTTTTCACTCTGAGGACAATTGAGGGACTCAAACACAACTATTAAAAAGGTTTAAACATTCACTGATGCTCCAGAAGGAAACACGATGCATTAAGAGCTGGGGGGTGAAAACTTTTGAACAGGATGAAGATGTCCAAATTTTTCTTGTTTTGTTGAAACGTTTTTTCAATTTAGTAACGCCCTTCAGAAGCAACAGAAGATATCTGCATGTTTCCCGGAAGACAAATTAGGTACAATTTACCTTGATCTTCAAATTTAAAAAGTTTTCACCACCCGACTCTTAATGCATGTTTCCTTATGAAGTATCAGTAAATGTTTGAGTCCCTCAGTTGTCCTCAGTGCGAAAAGATGGATCTCAAAATCATACAGTCACTGCTGGAAAGGGTTCAAATATGTAAAAGATGTTGGAAAACTGAAGAATCTGAAGAGCAGTGCTCAGTTTAACTGTTTAGAACAAACAAGAGACTCAGGAAATATTTATTCAGGAAAATTATGTAATGTTGCATATCTGTGAGTTTCAAAACTTTGTAAATCTCTAGGATTAGCAGTTAATTTGAAGGTGAAGTTAAAGTCTGTCTGTTTAAAGGTGTTTTCAGTCAATGGGATGACTATGAGGTGTCAGTGCATGCCCTGTTTTATTTAAAGAACAGGGATATGTCAAATCTGATCATGTTTGTAGAAGTGAATCACGGCACAAACAAAGAAAATCTCTGAGGACCTCAGAAAAATAGTTGCTGTTGCTCATCAGACTTGAAAAGGTTTCAAAACCATCTCTTAAAGAGTTTGATACCACAAATCCACAGTCAGACAGATAGTGTACAAATGGAGGAAATTCAAGACCACTGTTACCCTCCCCAGGAGTGGTTGACCAACAAAGATCACTCCAAAAGCAAGACATGTAAAAGTCCACAAGGACCCCAGAGTAACTTCTAAACTAAAGGCCTTTTTCACATTGGCTAATGTTAATGTTCATGCGTCCACCATCAGGAGAACACTGAACCACAGAAGCCACTGCTCTTCAAAAAGAACATTGCTGTCCGTTTGTAGTTTGCTAAAGATCATGTGGACAAAGCATTGGAGAAATTTTGGAGAAATGTTTTGTGGACGGGTGAGACCAAAATAAAACTATGGTTCAAATTAGAGGCCTTATGTAATGCATACACTGCATTCCAGCATAAGAACCTTATCCAACCTGTGAAACATGGTGGTGTTTTCATGGTTTGGGCCTGTTTTGCTGCATTTGGGTCAGGACGGCTTGCCATCTTTGATGGAACAATGAATTGTGAATGATACCAGCGAATTTGATCAAACTTTGCTCATTGACTCCATTGTCTGTTTTACAGAAATATGATGCAGAGCTTTTCAAAATGGCCATGCCGTGTCTGAGTGCCATAGCTGGTGCCATACCACCTGACTATGTCGACTCCAGCCCAGGTTCCACATTAGTTAAGCAGGCCTCTGTGGATGCGCAAGGCAACTTTGACCCCCAGCCTATTAACACTGCTAAGTAAGTACCACTGAAACACTGGCTGCTGAAAGCACATATAGAAATCCTTTTATTTGACCTTTCTGTGTACCTCATATAAATTTTATCTTTCAGCATCTCGCTGCCTGAAAAACTAGATTACATTGCAAGCAAGTTTGCCGAGCATTCCCATGAGAAATGGTCCTCTGAGAAGGTTGGACACTGTTAAAACTCATCCCATTAATCTTGCACGTTTTATTGTGCCACTCGATCTGTTCTGTTGAATTAGACAAAGCATGACTGCTCGTTTTATCTTGAATGGTGATAGATTGCTCTCGGCTGGACTGCGGGAGATAAAGTAGATGACAAAGCTAAAACTCATCCACTTCTGAAACCGTACAAAGCACTGAGTGAAAAGGTACACATAAAATCCAAATCACATTCTTCCGTATTGACTTCTGTCTCTAAAACAAATGCCAGTTTCAAAGGAGGAATTTTAATCTGTTTAAATCCGTCACTTTGTATAGGAAAGGGAGACGTACCGCTATCCTGTGAAAGAGACTCTGAAGAGCATGTTGGCAATGGGATGGAACATTGAGAGGACCAAAGAAGGAGAGGCTATGTTCCAGCAACGGGAAACAGAAAAACAGCGCAAAATATCAGAGTCTTCTCAGGTCATTTTATACAACAGAAGGATGTTTATTTCTTTGTAGTGTCTGTCAACAAATCAAAGCATTTAGCTCATTGTGTTGCCTCTTTTACACTTTACAGGGTGAGTTTATTCCAGCCCCACAAGATTTGGAAAATGTTATTCTGTCAAGAGAACTACAGGCAAGTGACGAAGTGTCGAATTGAAATATTACCAACAAAACATGGTTCATGCTATGTGTATCAAACCTGTATTTTCATTTAAATCATCTCAACAGGCGATGGTTGAAACTGTTGCAGAAAATTACCACAACATTTGGGCAAAGAAGAAGAAAAAGGAGCTTGACATTAAAGGTGATGCTTTTCTCCTGGAAAAAGTCTGTTTGGCTCAATCCTGTCTAAGCTGTCCCAAATGCATTGACTCATTGTGTGTTGACATCGAAAGGAGGAGGAAGTCATCCATTGTTGGTACCGTACGACACACTGACGGCAAAGGAGAAGTACAGAGATAGAGAGAAGGCCCAGGAACTCTTTAAATTCCTCCAGGTCAATGGATACGCCATCAGCAGGTCAGTGTACTCTCAAAACTGTCTTATATAATCAGAAAAAAACAGCATTGTTGAAATCTTTAGGGTCTGTGAGATTTTTAAAGACATTAATACTTTCATTCAGCAAGGATGGATCTTTTTATTTAAAATGTTAGAAAAGATTTCTATTTCTGCTTCTTTCTATTCTTTAGAGAATCCTGAAAAACAGCACAATTTATTATAATAAATGCTTCATGAGCACTAAATCAGCATTTTGGAATGATTTCTAAGACTGGAGTAATGGCTGATGAATATGCAGCTTTGAAATCTTTGGTATAAATTACATTTTAAAATACATTGAAATAGAAAACGGTTATATTAAATTGTAATAAAACTTCAGAATATTACTGTTTTTACTGTGTATTTAGTTAAATAAATGCAAACTGAGTGAGCATAAGAGACTCATTTTTAAAATTACCCCACACTTTTGAATGATAGTGTACAAAACATATATTATCTACAAAATAATACAAATAAAACTTTTGTAAACAGGGATAAGAGGTATAATAATAATGCCTCTGTGTTTTTACCCTGTTTAATTTTCAGGAAATTATTGCTACTTTTATATAACAAACTGTTTTGGTACTATATTGATTTTCAATAGAGTCACTATATTACAGGATGTTTGCAATGTCTGTGATCTCTTTATTAATTTTTTTTCTGTGCATATGCAGAGGTCTGAAGGACATGGAGCAGGATTCCTCTTCTATGGAAAAGCGGATCGCCTATAAGTTCCTCAAGAGGCTCTTGAATTATGTTGATTCTGCACAGGAGTTTATTGCCCATCTTGGTGAGAAAAAAATTATGAATATATAACAGACCAATGGGCTGACAGACAATGTTATATATTAACATATAAACATATCAAGCTGATCAATTGCTTTCTCTGCATAACTTTTTCAGAGGCTATGGCTACCAGTGGGAAGACAGAAAAATCTCCCCATGATCAAGAGATCAAGTTTTTTGCTAAGGTACCATTCAGTTTTCAAGAAGACACTCTCTTACCATACACAGAACAGTCTTGAAACTTAAAGTTAAATAATTTTCTTTTGATCACTTACAACGTAGGTTCTGCTGCCCCTCATAGACCAGTACTTCAAAAACCATTGTTTGTACTTCCTGTCATCCCCCAACATCAGCCTGAGCAGCAGTGGCTACGCATCCAACAAAGAGAAGGAGATGATCACCAGGTGCTGCTGTTAATTAAGCCAAATTCTGTTATAAATATACATTATACTGTTTAAATAGTTAACTTTCAACATATAATAGTATAAACTTAGTATAAAATATTCCCTTATTTATCCATGATATGTCGTGGAATCCCTATTCCTTCAGAGTACTGAATTCAGTAAAGTATAGATTTCTCAACTTTTCATAAAGAGGCACTTACATTTTAAAGGAGCCACGAACTTGAACTTCTCTGACATTTTTTGCATATTCTCTGCTTATTCGGATGCAAGCATTGTTTTATGTACAGTCGTGCTAACTTGAACTATTCTTCCTTAGTTTGTTCTGTAAGCTGGCAGCCCTTGTCAGACATAGAATATCACTCTTTGGTAAGACATCTCAAGAGTATTCAAATGTTTTTAATTTTTCCTGACGAACCTCATTCTACAGCTTTAACCTTTCTGTTTTTTTTAGGAAGTGACTCCACCACCATGGTGAGCTGCTTGCACATCCTGTCACGCTCACTGGACTTCAGGTACTGCTTAAAATCTCAGTGCGACTCAAATCGCTGACCAGCCGATGGTGGTTGATGTCTCAGTTGACTTGATCTGATTCTGTTATGACCCCTAGGACTGTGATGAAGTCTGGCTCAGAGCTGGTGAAGGCTGGTGTCAGAACGTTCTTTGAGAATGCGGCGGAAGACCTGGAGAAGACTCTGGAGAACTTGAAGCTGGGGAAGATGGGTCAGTCACGCACCCAGATGAAGGGCGTTACACAGATCATCAGCTACACCTCAGTGGCCCTGCTGCCCATCCTGACGGTTCTTTTCCAGTATATCACCCAACACCAGTTTGGAGCAGAGCTGCTATGTGAGTCAGCTGTTCTTTGACCTACAGTATGACGTTTGTTTTCATGAGTTGATTCTTAAAACATCTTATAATGAGAAACTTTATTGTATGAATGACACGAAATAAGAAACTTTCTTGTAATGAGAAACTTTCATGTAATAATGATTTAAAATCTCAAAATAATGAGAAACTCATGTTATACTTAGTTTCTTATTAAAACTTTTTTTCATAATAATGACTTAGGATCTCATTATAATGATTAAGAGAAAGTCTCATTATTGTGTGCTAATAAGTCATAATTTTTCCTTTTTTCAGCTCAAAATCAACTAATTTTATAATAATATATAAGAATGTTTCTCTTTATTATGATACCTTTATGCTGAGTCATTATTAAGACAAACAATTTAATGAGATGCAAAATCATAATTGTGACCCTGGTCCACAAACCAGTCATAAGTAGCATGGGTATATTTGTAGCAATAGCCAACAATACATTGTATGGGTCTAAATTATTGATTTTGCTTTTATGCCAAAAATCATTAGGATATTACGTAAGGATCATGTTCCATGAAGATATTTTGTAAATTTCCTACCGTAAATATATCAAAACTTAATTTTTGATTACTAATATGCATTGCTAAGAACTTCATTTGGACAACTTTAAAGGCGATTTTCTCAACATTTTGATTTTTTTGGACTCTCAGATTCCAGATTATCTCAGCCAAATATCGTCCTAACAAACCATACATCAATGGAAAGCTTATGTATTCAGCTTTCAGATGATGTATAAATCTCAGTTTCAAAAAACTGACCCTTATGACTGGTTTTGTGGTCCAGGGTTATAAAAAAAGTTTCTCATTATGTTGACTTTCAGAATTATATTTTCCCCAGAATCTATATTTATCACTGAACTGTCATGGAAACTGCATAAACAGGAAACGGCAAACAGGATTTTTTATAGAAAATTAATTAAAAAGTTTGTGTGAGCACACATTGTGCAAAAGTTACAGTATATATATCTGTATCCAAATTCTCTCATAATTTGGCAGTTGCATTTTTTTTCTTGAAAAATGCTAAAATAATATTCAATGTATGGAACCAGTATCATTAGAAGGAGTTGGATTTCCATGCCTACATCAGTATGCCACATATTTGCTTGTAAAATAATTGCATTCCTGAAAGTAATTGCACTTGTATGTTTCAGTGGACGACATCCAGCTGTCCTGCTACCGCATCCTGACCAGCCTGTACTCTTTGGGCACTGGCAAAAACATCTATGTGGAAAAGTACAAAAAGCTTCAGAACTTTTTGTTTTGTTTTCTAAACGTTTCTTCTTGAAACTGAGACGACAATATTGGGCTTTTACAGACAGCTTCCAGTGCTGGGTGAATGTTTATCTACTCTGGTTGGGGCCATGCCTGTTGCCTTCCTGGAACCCCACCTAAATATGCACAACCCCCAATCTGTCTTCAACACCAAGACACCAAGAGAACGAGCTAGTGAGTATATTTGGCAGGATCGGAGACCATTTAAAATCATTTGGTGTTTGGTGAGAAACCATATAATGAAAATATGGTGCATTTGCAGCCAATCATAATAGGCAGATTGATTTTTGGTGACAGTGGCATTTCTTTTTCTAAAGAAAAACATAATTTGTTAAATTCCATGCTTTAATATTGAATCATTTTGCAGTTTTGAGCATGCCAGACACTGTGGATGAGATGTGTCCTGAGATGCCCCATCTGGACGGCCTGATGAAGGACATCGGTGACATTTCTGAATCCGGAGCACGCTACACAGATATGCCACAGGTCATCGAGGTCATCCTGCCCATGTTGTGTAACTATCTGTCTTACTGGTGGGCAAAAGGCCCAGAAAACTCCCTAGTTGATGCCAATTGCTGCACAACTGTCACATCTGAGCATCTTAGCCTAATCCTGGGCAACATCCTTAAGATTCTCAATAACAACCTTGGCATTGATAATGCCCCATGGATGAAAAGACTCGCAGGTGAGGGTGAACTTGAACTGGTAGTGATTAGCATGCTTTGATATCGGATGATTGCAGTGCCTTCTCAATTATCTGTAATCTTTCTCCTATGTAGTATACACCCAGCCTATCATTAGCAAGGCTAGCCCAGATCTTCTTAGAACGCACTTCCTGCCAACGCTGGAGAAACTGAAGAAGAAAACAGTGAAGGTAGTGGCTGAAGAAGAGCTGCTGAGGGCTGAAAGCAGGGCAGACACTCAGGAAGCTGAACTGCAGATTCTGGATGAGTTTGCTGTTCTCTGCAGGGATCTGTATGCCTTCTATCCAATGCTTATTCGTTATGTGGACAACAACAGGTATTTATACCATGACCCGAGAGGGAAAAGCTAAACAATTTTCATGCCCACTACTACATCTGAATCATTTTAAGTTTTATTGCTGTTGACAAGTTAATTGCACTTTTTGTTCTGACTAGATCCAAATGGCTGAAGCAACCAGATTCAGACTCAACTGAACTTTTCAAAATGGTGTCAGAGATTTTCATCCTTTGGTGTAAATCTCATGTAAGTTTTCTGTGTGTCTCCAACAAATATTTTCAAGAATTTGAAATCATTTCAAGATTTCCAGAGTTGGTTTTTGCTCTTTGTTCATAGAACTTTAAAAGGGAAGAGCAAAATTTTGTGGTGCAACATGAAATCAACAACCTGGCATTCCTTACTGGAGACAGCAAGACAAAGATGTCAAAAGTAAGTGTGGTATTTGCCAAGTTATTGGACCCATAAGCTCCAAGGGTCAAAGAGGAAATATTCTCTGGGAACATTTGTTCGTTAAAACAAAAAGGCATTATAAGAGTTACAGACATGTGTTTTATGTGTGAAATATTGCTTTGTGAAACCAGTCTGGAGGTCAGGACCAAGAGAGAAGAGGAAAAAGGAGAAGAGGAGAGTTGTACTCCATCCAGACTTCACTTATCGTAGCAGCTCACAAGAAGATGTTGCCCATTGGTCTGAACATGTGCACTCCTGGAGACCAGGAGCTCATTTCCCTTGCTAAGATCCGTTATAGCCTGGTGAGTGTATTTCTTGTTGTCTTAATTATGCTTCATTAGACATCTGTAACAAACCTCTAACAATTTCTTCGTTTAACAGAAAGACACAGATGATGAGGTTAAGGATTATCTGAGGAAGAACCTCCATCTTCAGGAGAAGGTCTGGAGAAGCATATCACAATCTAACATACACGATTAGATGTGGTAATGTTAACATTGGCTTGTTGGTGTTTCTTGTCCTGTCATAGTCAGCAGATCCAGCAGTGCAGTGGCAGCTGAACCTCTACAGAGATGTTGTGGTGAAGAGTGAAGGACCTCCAGACCCAGAGCAAAATGTGGATAGAGTTCAGGCCATCTCTGCTGCTGTCTACTACCTTGATCAGGTACAATAGGCATAAAAATGAAATTCACCCTTGCTATGCTATGTCATTCCTCATCTACCTCAATTCTGTCATTAATTTCTCACCCTCATGTTGTATTTTTGATAAAACCCAAGAACTTTCTGACCCTGCATAGACAGCAAGACAACTATGGGGTTATTTTTGTGTCTTTATTATTCGATACCGTTAAATAGAGGGGCACGAGATGACTCGGATGACGATTATAATCAAGGTAAAGACCATTATGACATGCAAGAGTCGTACAGTAGCGGTATTAACATTAAGTGACATGGCATCTGACACGCGGAAGGTGCGGGAGCAGTGACACTTTCAGCAGTGACACAGTCCATCGGCATATGTCAAAGAAAACCGTAAGTGTCACTGGCACTGAGCAGTGGCATGCGCCAGTGGCTTCCGTGCGTCAGATGCCATGTCACTTAATGTTAATACCGCTACTGTACGACTCTTGCATGTCATAATGGTCTTTACCTTGATTACAATCGTCATCCGAGTCATCTCGTGCCCCTCTATTTAACGGTATCGCCGAACTACAGGCGGGCTTAGCTAACGTTACGTATTTAAATATGTGAGCATGAGAAGAGAGACTACATAAGTTCACTTGTCACTGAGTTTAAGACGTTAACTTGGTTATCTTACCCAGTAAACGACCTGTTGTTGCTGTTGTTCGCCATGGCTGAACCTCGCTCGCTCCTCAGTCAGACTGGCGCCTGGCGGCACAACGTAGTGGGCGTGGTCACTTCAATCGAGAGTGACCAATAGAAAAAGGCCTTTCATCCTGGTAGGTAGAGACCGCCCACTGAGATACAGCTTACTCGCAAGCAAAACTTTTTAACTCGCAAACAAAAATTTTAGACTCGCAAAAAAAGAAAGCAGAAAGGAGAGCAAAACTTGTGGTTTCGCGATGAAAAGTGTTTGAAGTGCGCAAAGAAAAATAAAGATTGTAAAGAAAAGTACATGCACTGCAAATACTTTTGTTATCAATTTCTTTATTTTTGAGATTTAAGAAGACTTTTTTTGCAAACTTTTATTTTTTAATTACAAAATACTTAGTTTTACTCTCAAACACAGTATTTTTGTTTGAATAATAAAGACACAAAAATAACCCCATAGACAACTACCACACTGAAGCCATGAGGAAGAAAGAAATTGTTGAAGAAAGTCATTATTTTTGTTTTCTTTGCGCGTAAAGGCCACGTAAACGCTGCAGCTAAATTTGGTTGCACACAAAATTCTGTAAACACATAATTCACTAAATTACAGGAGTGACAACCACATTTGTCAACCGCATTAACTCCCGAAAAAAACAGGTAGTAACAGCTGCATTTACATAAATTCTACGCAGTGTGTATGGAACTGAACTGAACTAGTTAATGACGTATTTAAACGCACATCAGAAATGTGTCTCTTTCTATATGTGAGATGCAAGAAAATAACAGTGGAAGAAGTCTTAACCTTTGCACATTTTGACACGGGACTAGTTGCGCTCACAAGCCCTGCAGTAAAAGACAACAAACAAGGACAAGCACGAAAGACACTAAAACACCCAAATGCTTATTCACTCCCGCAAGACAGCAAAATGTTGCTATGGTTACAAATGCAGGAGTGACTGCTGTTTCGTACACACATGGAGCGATAATTTACGGGACTCACTCTCTTGTCACTGCTGAAACTTGCAGTGTGTACGTGTCCAAAAAGAATTCTCGTAGCTTCATAACATTACAGTTGAATCACTGACATCACATGGACTATTTTAACGACGTCCTTACTATCTTTCTGGGCCTTGAACGTTTTAGTTGTGTCGCTGTCTATGCAGGGTCAGAAAACTCTCAGATTTCGTTAAAAATATCTTAATTTGTGTTCCGAAGACAAACTAAGGTCTTACGGGTTTAGAACAACATGAGAGTAATTAATAACAGAATTTTCATTTTTGGGTGAACTATCCCTTTAACATTAGGTATAATGAACAAACAATGAACAATGCTTTTAAAATATTAATTGGTTAATGTTAATATCTACATATACCTTTTTTATACATATACATAGGTGTTGATAAACCTAGATTAATAAATGCTGTAACAAATGTGTATTGTTAGTTGATGACTGACTGCTAATTTTAATAAAATCACAAATTGCAATTTGTTCTTTAATAGATGTTACAGTATCTTGATTTTTATTTAGTTTTTAGTTCTATTTTTGCAATTCCTATTTTTGCCTTCAACAGCATGTAGGCTTTTGCATTTTAATTTATCACACTTGGAAATGAAACATTTATTTGTATTCAACATTGCATATATTTCACTCTCAGGTTGAGCAGCCGCTGAGGAACAAGAAGATGGTGTTTCAAAAGCTGCTGTCAAAGCAAAGAAAGCGTGCCGTGGTGGCCTGTTTCCGCATGGCACCGCTCTACAACTTACCAAGGTATGTCCTTGGAAGCTTTGAATTAGACTTATAGCTTTGCAGTATTCATTCACAGCATTCAGCTAAGTTTCCTTGATAGCTATTCCTTCCTTCCAAATGCATCTGAATGCATTCTGTACTCCCTCTAGAGCTGCAAAGTGTTTTAACTGGTGTTTTTCCGTGCTACTTTCTTCCTCCTCCTAAAACCTTTCCCTTTCTGTTGTCTCCATAACACACTTCAGATACAAAAATAATAATTACTTCCTGAATGGCTATCGGTACGTTTGGCTGGAAAAGGTGTACCATACCTCCAGCTTTGACCGTCTGTTCTCCATGCTAACGGTAATGTGAGACTAAGAGAACTCATGATCCCAACCTCCTCCTCCTCTTTCATTCTCCAAGCTAAGGGCTGAGCACAAGCATACAGTTAGCGCCGCCACTCTGAATGGTCACCTTCGGTTTCTGCCGGGTCTCTTCGCTTTATGTAGCGGCGGGGAGTTTCAGGGTGGGTGGAAGGTTCTTGAGCTCAACAGTGATCATTTAAATGGTAGCTTTCATGGACTTCCTCATTAAGGTGACCAGTCAGATGAGGCCATGGACTGTACATCTTCCTCTCACACCACAGAATGCACCTCCTTCCTTCATCTTCCTCTTAACTTCCCTCTCCCCCCCACTCTTCAGGCATCGCTCAATTAACCTCTTCCTCAGTGGCTATCAGAGACTTTGGATAGAGACAGAGGAGTACTCCTTTGAGGAGAAGCTAGTGCAGGACCTGGCAGTAAGTACCGGGCTGGCATCAGCGCTGCCCCGTGTGCTGTGTGTGCCCGCTGGTGCCTTCTCGGCGGCCGAATGCTCTGCGGCCAGCACTGTGCCCGCTAAGGTGCGGGAGCACGTCTCTGCCTGCCTCATGTACTCATCCTGGCCTGTGTTCAGCTCTGCTGGTTACGTGACACACTACCGACCGAGGCACAGCAGCCAAGGCATGCATGAGTTTCGGCTGAGCCTCAGTTCCCGCCATCTCACTAGAAAAGCAGTCCGTTTCAGCGCAGCCGTGGTAAGAGGAGCGGACGTTTCCCGCGACGCTCTCCTTTGTTCTTTGGGTGTCGTCTTTCTTTCGTAAGTCTCGTTTTGTTGTGAGAGTCGGTGGCATGTTCACCTCATGTAGAGATCATGTGAAGTTTGCGCGTCTTAAAGAAAATATATTTATTTTTATCTTTATATATAACAATTATTTAGAGCACTAATGAAATATAAATTCTTATTATTATTAATGGCAAACATTGATAATTGGCTACTCAATTATTAAAATCTTGTGAAGACACCCTTTTAGTAATATTTAATGTTTAATAATTAAAAAACGTTAATTTGCAACAATATTATTTTACACTTACACACTGCAAAGCCATTTCCATTGCCATGTGAACTTGCATGTTTATCCTGAGCTGGTCATTGGACCCTTTGCATTTCTGGAGCATCCAGGCAGACCCCAGTGACCATGCTCAGGCCACTATGTCATCCCAACAAGTGTTTCTCAGCTGAGGCCCAGTGGACATCCAGGATCCAAAGAGTGCACCTGACCCAAGTAAAGTCACATAGCTGTAGTTTCTTTTTATGTTTTAAGATTGGATTTAAACTGGCTTCACGGGCCTGAACAGAGAGACACTGATCTTGATTACATTTAAGTGTGTCTTTGTGTAAAACAACTGCATGTCTTTATATCCAGAGCTTCTTGCTGCAAGATCAGGAAGCGAACGATTGGAGTCATAATGCTGAAAATGACTGGAATGAAACTAAATTGCATAAAGTGTCAAATCTGTTTATTTCATATGTTTATTGTCATAGCCAGGAGCACAGCTTTTAGTGTTT
Organism: Labeo catla; assembly: GCA_012976165.1. Classification (NCBI taxonomy): domain Eukaryota; kingdom Metazoa; phylum Chordata; class Actinopteri; order Cypriniformes; family Cyprinidae; genus Labeo; species Labeo catla. Next base: position 2,697,475 of record VONZ01000024.1, read on the forward strand.
TAAGGAGGTTTTTGGTGTGTGATGATGAAATGGTTTGATTTGTAACACTGTATTTGTTTAGGGCTGGCACTATTTAGAATTGAAAATGTATCTCCTAAATTTGAACTGAAATAGATAGCTTACCCAAAAATGAAAATTCTGTCATTAATGACTTATCCTCATGTCGTTCCAAACCCGTAAGACCACAAATTAACTTAGTTTTGATGAAATTCAAGAGCTTTAAGTAGAATTGAATGAGTTTTTTTTAGTATGAATTACCTATAAACAAGTCGTCATACATGCAACGCATGAGACATTAGAGAATGATCAATTTACGGTATGCTTTATTTTCCGGACTGCTGTAATTTATTTCTTCAAGCAGTTTACAAGACTTAGAAGTGATCCGCTATTAATATTTTGTTGTTGTGTTGAATTTATTTGCATTGCAATTCAGTAATTTCCTTTACTTGCCAGTTCCAGTTCATCATCCTATGGGACATGGACAACCGAATTCAAATGCACATTTAATTGAAAAGGAGACAATTCTTAAATTCTGAATTTAGCCCAGCCCTGGTAATAAGGTAGATGAGCATGGTTTGAGTGAAAGGGTGATTGCAGTGTCAGACTGTGTTTTGGTTTATAAACAAATTTAAATGACAGCTGTCATTTTAACCAAGGTCTGTAAAATTAAACTTCTGATTATGAATACAGAGTTAGAGCGAAAACAAAATCTGGTGATCAGCAGATTGTGGGAAATGCTGTTTTGTAACTTCAGTGGCTCTTCCTGCAGAAAACTCCCATGACTGTGGTAGAGGAAGAAGAGGAAGAAGAAGCTGAAGTTCAGCCAGACCCTCTTCATCAGCTCATCCTCCACTTTAGTCATAATGCACTGACAGAGAGAAGGTGATGTTTTCATGTATACGTTCATAGGAGTAAATACTTACTCAATAATAGCTAAGCGACTGACTCTTTTTCTTTTCTTTTTTTTTTAGTTTCCTAGAAGAGGATCCTCTCTACATTGCATATGCTGACATGATGGCAAAGGTCAGTGTTGTATTTAATCAAATTAATCCTTGATTTATGTTAATCCTTCTTAATTTGTATTGTGAATGTTTTAAAGAGTTTCAATTAAATCAGTATTTTAATTTACAGAGCTGCGCCGAGAATGAGGAAGAAGAAGAAGAGGAGGGAAAAGAAAAAACTTTTGAGGTATTAAATTCTCAATTGTTCATGTCTTCTTTCTTCAGTCGAAAATAATTTTTCTCCATATAGTGGACTTAAATGGGAGCCAACGGGTTGAACATGATCCTAAAGCCACTAAATAAGGGTCTTATCTAGTGAAACGATCTGACATTTTCTAAAAAAAAAAAAAAAAATTATATACTTTTTAACCACAAATGCTCGTCTTGCACCAGCACTGCGATGCGCATTTGCAACTTCGCGTTACGCGATCACGCGTAGTTAATTTTTCGTCTCATTTAAAATTAACTTAAAAATTGTCCAACATTGTTGTTTTACCTTTTTTTGTAAAGGTTGTTTGACTTTTTGCACGTTTGCTTTGTAAACACTAATTTAATAGACTGTACGCAGTAAATTTCAACACTTTCGTCATCTCTCACAGGAAAAAGAAATGGAGAAGCAGAAGATTTTGTACCAGCAGGCCAGACTTCACGCTCGAGGGGCTGCTGAGATGGTGCTACAGATGATCAGTGCCAGTAAAGGTACGCGTCTCTGTTTCTGCCCCCCATTGCTTTCTCTAAAGTATTCATTGAATTTCCTAAAGCAGCATTTATTTGACTGCAGGCCGACTTGGTCCCATGGTGACTGGCACCCTTAAACTGGGAATTTCTATCCTAAATGGAGGCAACGTTCTTGTCCAGCAGGTAAAGTACTTGACTGGGCAAATGGTAGTTTTGTATCACAGAGGATACTAAGCTCAAAAAATGTGTTAATGCTTTATATTTCTTTAGAAAATGCTGGATTATTTGAAGGATAAACGAGATGCGGGCTTCTTTAAAAGTTTATCTGGACTAATGATGTCTTGCAGGTGGGTGTGTACATAGTCTTGCGCTTATTATACATTTTGCCCTACAGTGATTATTAATTTTGACTTTGTATCTCTGGTAGTGTGCTGGATTTAAATGCATTTGAAAGGCAAAATAAGGCAGAGAGTCTTGGAATGGTGACTGAAGAGGGGTCAAGTAAGCCAATAAGATTTTTTCTTTTCTATCTGCATTTTTACTCTGATTAGTTAATGTATTAGATAACAAAATCTCTCCTGCCTTTATACTACAAAACAAAGACACATTTTTGTGTGTGTATACTGTATATATGGGGAATATATCTTTTTAGTACTGTACGGCATTGTCAGTGGTATCAGTTCTGGTGCTTCCTTTGGCTAGCTGTTAAATGCTGCACCCTGATAACTTATGTGTTAATGTGTGTACGTACGTGGATTCACTGCAACAGTGGAAGTTGCAGTATTCTTCTCAAGCAATGTCAAATGTCTATGGGATGCCATTAACATTAAATGTTTTATTGTCCAGTAATTAAAGGGCTTCATCTTCAAAGTTGAAATGAAGGACCACAGTTGTGTGATTATGCTATGCACAACAACTTTAGACAAAGCAATACAATAATTAGGGCACAGGTTTTTCTGACAGGGCTGAGGTAAACGTTTTAGGGTTTTTTTTCATTGTTTGGTTTGCTTGATTTACCCCAAAATAATAATAAATAATAATTTTGATAAATTTCTGAAAATTCGAAAATTTCTGACAGAGCTGAGGTAAGCTTTTTTTCCCAAACTTTTGGTTTGCCTGATTCACCCCAAATGAAAAAAAAAAAAAAAAAAAAATAAATTCTAGACAAGTTCCCCTGCATACTGTTATCTGTCCAGATGTTTTATTTTAATGTTTTTTTCCCCATTTTTCATTATTCTGATTATTCATATTATAACACAGTAATGAGAATTATCGTATCCATTTTTTAAATTCAAATTAAATTAGAGTGGAACAAAAACTTCAATGTATAATTAAAAAAAAGAATTTAAGTAATTTAATTTTAGCCTTATTTTAATGAGAAAGTATTTTATACAGCTGAGTATATTTTAATACAACTTTATATATGTGTTGGGAAAAGTTACTTATAAAAGTAATGCGTTACAATATTGCGTTACTCCATACAAAAATAACTAATTGCGTTACTTTTTATGGAAAGTAATGCATTACGTTATCTTTTTGTCACCTGGGCTGGGCTTGCTTATTTATTTTTAATAACAGAAAACGCAGATATTTTCTTGTTAATTTAAAAGTAATGTTACTTGAAAAAAGTAATCTGATTACATAACTTGCCTTACTTGTAATGGGTTACCCCCAACACTGTTTATATAAAATTTAATTTCTGATGTTTTACTCTTTTGATTTTGGGGTAAAATATAACCCAGAATTTTTTTTTGAAAGGCTTCACTGTACAAAAAAATTTTTTGAAAAAGTTGTTTCAACATAATATAATTTGTTACCCCACTGCCTTAAAATTTTTAGTTCAGTCAGCTTGAAATTTTAAGTTACTTAATGGTAATTAAAGTCACAACCCGAATATTTTAGTTGACAAAACATTTTAAGTCAACGGGGTAACAAAACAAATTATTTTAAGTTGAAACAACTATTGTTTTTTTACAGTGTTGGTGAGTTTGACCTAATAGATTTTATTTATATTGCTGAATTTGTTGGATCAGATGTGATATAAAAGGCAACAGACATTAAGTATGATACAGAACGTGGCTGAAACCACTGCACTGGAAATAATACTAACACCTTGTTTAACTACTGATTTTTTAGGATGACCCTATACTCACAACTGACATATATGTGTTACATAGTATGTGTTCCAGCTTTAATTTCATTGTTATGGGTTGCATCTAAATAAAAAGCAGAGGTCTTACATTCCACGAAACACGTCTGTCTACATCTGTAACTGCATGTCCATCCTCTCACTAAAAGTTCAGTGACTCTTCTTATTTCTTTCTGAAATTCAGTCTTTCCCCATTTGCTTATGTCTGCTCTCTTTGTTTGTTTTCCATCATTTTATACTGGATTGCAGTCAACGTGAGAGAGCGGGGTAAATATAGTTGAGCTACTCATTTCGCAATGCTGTACCCTGGCACCCCGGCACGAAACTTTTCCCTCTCCCCTGCTACTGGTGATATGAATGCACTACTTACTTCAGCGCTGGCTGGTAGAGACTAATGCATGCTGACACAGAATTAAGACAGAACCAAGACTAAAGCCAGGCTCATTTACCTCAACTAACTTTACTAAACTAGTTCACTAAATGGGAACATTTTGTCTTCCATGTGAACATTACGAATCATCTGTACTCATACAGTGTTGAAAAAAACAATACATGTTCAAAGAGGTGTACACTCAGCTAAAGATCATACCACAGCTGCAAAATGAGCAAAGAGCTTTGCCATGCTGTGAATCTGGGGCTATTTCACAAAGCTGGTTTCTCACATGACTAACTTTCACAAGTATGACTTTGTGTACAATAGGATACAACAGTATTACTCTGAAGCGTTTCTGTACACCGTTCTTGTGAAAGTTACCTCGCTAACCCAGCTTCCTGAAATTTCTGTCATTTCTGTGTATTAATCGACAAGCTTTTCTTTTTCCAGTCAGTTCTTGGGATGCAGTTGCAAGCCTGCAATCTAAAGCTCTTCATCCTAAGTGAAGCAAGCTCCCAAAAAATGTGCTAGTCACTTGCTTGCTTGAGACTGGTGTAAATTTGTCATCTAGTTTAACTTTGAAAATATGGCCCAGAAATAATTGCAATTCTCTGTCATGTTTTAAGGTTCCAAAGTGCTACAAAATGATGACTTTACAAAGGATTTATTCAGGTTTTTGCAACTCCTATGTGAGGGGCACAATAATGGTAAGACTTCAGTTTTAAACTACAAAATAAATATTATGTTTTTGTTCATTATAATTATTACTACTAATAATACTTTTTCAGTTTGCACTAAAAGCAGTAATGACCCATTTTAGATATTGTTACTGTACCTCACATTTAATAAACTCAATACTTATTAGTGACTTGCAAGGCATTATGAATCAAGATTTAAGATTTCACATAAAACTTCCTACTTTACTATGCTTCACTCCTTCTTCTTTACTATTTACATTTTAAATTCCCTCAACAGATTTCCAAAACTTCTTGCGGACCCAAACTGGAAACACTACTACGGTCAACATCATTATTAGCACTGTGGACTACCTATTACGTCTACAGGTAACACAAACTAAATACATATGTAGATGTGTTATATAGCTTTGAATGCTCAGGAATCTACTTAACTTCTCAACTTAAACTTTTCTCCACCAGGAATCTATAAGTGATTTCTACTGGTATTACTCTGGAAAAGATATCATGGATGAGGCTGGGCAACTTAACTTCTCCAAAGCTTTGGCAGTAGCCAAACAAATCTTTAACTCACTCACTGAGTACATTCAGGTAATGCATATACACTGTAAAAAACACAATTTGTTGAGTCAGCTTAAAATAATTTGTTACCCTGCTGCCTTAAAATTTTAAGTTCAGTCAACTAAAATAAGTCTAGTCAACTTGAAATGTTAAGTTGTACTAAGTAACAACTTAGATATTTGTGTTTGCTAAACTTAACTGATGGGTAAGTAACCCAGCTGCCTTAAAATTTTAAGTTGATTCAATCAAACATCTAAGTTGTCACTTAGTATAATTTAACATTTCAAGTTGAATAAACTTTTGTTAAGTTGACTGAACTTAAAATTTTAAGGCAGCCAGGTTACAAATTATTTTAAGTTGACTCAACAAATTGTTTTTTACAGTGTACTCTACACTACTACACTTTATTAGAGTTCAGTGGATGTCTGTGCATTTCATAATACTGAAATAATATTCATACTTTTCTGTTTTTAGGGCCCTTGTATTGGGAATCAGCAAAGTTTGGCACACAGCAGGTTGTGGGACGCAGTGGTTGGGTTCCTGCATGTTTTCGCAAACATGCAAATGAAACTGTCACAGGTAACCAGTCAGGGCACTGTTAGTGTAGCAGTTACCAAATATGATGCCTCTCTACACTGTATGTCATTTGTTTGTGTTTCAGGATTCTAGTCAAATTGAGTTATTGAAAGAGCTGATGGATTTACAGAAAGATATGGTAGTCATGATGTTATCTCTTCTGGAGGGTGAGAGTTATTTTTTCTTTCAAACATCATAATGGAACTAGTTAGAGACTAGTAATGGTCAAAGAACAAAAATTTACATATAATGTACTCACCCTGTTGTCATCCAAGATGTTCATGTCTTTATTTCTTCAGTTGTAAAGAAATTAATGTTTTTTGAGGAAAACATTTCAGGAATTATCTCAACTATAGTGAACTACTATAGTGCCCACGGGTTTAAACTTCCAAAATGCAGTTTAAATACAGCTTCAAAGGGCTATAAATGATCCCAGCAAGGAATAAGGGTCTTATCCAGCAAAACGATCAGCCATTTTCTAAAAAAAATAAAATGTATATACTTTTTAACCTCAAATCATTGTCTTGTCTAGCTCTGAGTGTACTCTGTGCACTCCGGTTCAATACAATTAGGTACATGTCATTTTCAACTTCAAAATCGGCTTACATTGCGGCAGAAGTACCATCCCAGTGTTTACAAAGTGAACGTGCAAAGAGGGTCAAACACCCTATACAAAAAAAGGTAAAACAGCGATGTAGAACGATTTTGAAGTTGGAAGAGAAAATGAGACGGGAGTTTTTCGACATACCCTAACTGTCTTAAACAGGACTGCACAGAGAACGCATCGCAGAGCTAGACAAGGTTTAAAAGTATATAAATATTAAGTTTTTTTTTAGAAAATGACAGATCACTTTGCTAGATGAAACATTTACTCCTCGTCTGGGATCGTTTAGAGCCCTTGAAGCTGCACTGAAACTGCATTTTAGAATTTCAAACTCGTGGGTACCATAGAAGTCCACTATAATGTAGATAATTCCTGAAATGTTTTCCTCAAACATTATTTCTTTACAACTGAAGAAAGAAAAGACATGATCATCTTGGATGACAACTGGGTAAGTACATTATCTGTAAATTTTTGAAACTACTCCTTTAAAGGAGTAAATAAAAATGTCCTGATTATTTAATCACCCCCATGTCATTCAAGATGTTCATGTCTTTCTTTCTTCAGTCAAAAAGAAATTTTTTGAGGAAAATTCCAGGATTTTTTCCCCATATAGTGGACTTCAGTGGTGGCTAATGGGTTGAAGGTCCAAACTGCAGTTTCAGTGCAGCTTCAAAGGGCTCTACACAGTCCCAGCCAAAGATTAAGGGTCTTATCTAGCAAAATGATCAGTCATTTTCTAAAAAATGTAAAATTTATATACTTTTTAAACACAAATGCTTGTCTTGTACTAGCTCTGCAATGTGCCTACGCATCTTCACACATTACATAATCATCTAGGTGGGGTAGGGTAAACAAACTCCATTTCATTTTTACCTCCAACTTCAAAATCATCTGACATCGTTGTTTTACTATTTTTTCAAAAGGCATTTGACTTTCTTTGCATGTTCACTTTGTAAACACTGGGTTGGTACTTCTGTATTGCTTGACCTTTCCAACATTATAACATAATGCATGGAGTCAAGCTAGTGCAAGACGAGCATTTGTGGTTAAAAACTATCGAAATCAAAACATTTTTTAGAAAATGACTGATCGTTTCACTAGATAAGACCCTTATTCCTTGGCTGGGGTCATGTAGAGCCCTTTGAAGCTGCATTGAAATTGCAGTTTGGAACTTCAATCCATTGAAGTCCACTATATGGAGAAAAATCCTGGAATGTTTTCCTCAAAAACCTTCATTTCTTTTGGACTGACGAAAGAAAAACATGAATATGTGAGTAAATTATTATCTAATCCTTTAATGCATCAACTGTATGTTACAGGTAATGTGGTGAATGGAACTATCGGCAAGCAGATGGTTGACACATTAGTGGAGTCCTCCAGCAATGTGGAAATGATCCTCAAGTTCTTCGACATGTTCCTCAAACTGAAGGACCTCACTACATCTGATAACTTCAAGGAGTACGACCCAGATTTCAAAGGCGTTATATCCAAGAAGGAGTTCCAGAAGTCTATGGATAGCCAAAAGCAATACACACAGTCTGAGATCGAGTTTCTCCTCTCCTGTGTGGAGGCAGATGAAAATGACATGTTCAACTACAAGGAGTTTGTGGAACGTTTCCATGAACCAGCCAAGGACATCGGCTTCAATGTAGCTGTGCTTCTTACGAACCTATCAGAACACATGCCTCACGACTCACGCTTGTCCACCTTCTTAGACCTGGCAGAAAGCGTTCTCAGTTACTTTGAGCCATACCTAGGTCGTATTGAGATCATGGGGGGTGCCAAGAGGATTGAGAGGGTTTACTTTGAGATCAGCGAGTCTAGTAGAACCCAGTGGGAGAAACCTCAGGTCAAAGAGTCTAAACGCCAATTCATCTTCGATGTGGTCAACGAAGGCGGCGAGAGTGAGAAGATGGAGTTATTTGTGAACTTCTGTGAGGACACCATCTTTGAGATGCAGTTGGCCTCTCAGATCTCCGAGCCAGACGCCGCAGAGCGACCTGAGGAGGACGAAGACGAGGAGTTGCACAGTCTGCTCGAAGGACTGTCTGAGGAGGAAGACACATCTCTCGAATCCGCCTCGGCCTTCACCGCAGCCTGCGCTTCTGTCAAGAAGAGCATGTCTAATTTCTATAAAATGCTGACGTTTAAGAATATGAGAAAGCAGTTTAAGAAATTCAGGAAGCTGACTATCAGGGAAATGATCACAGGGTTCTTCTCCTTCTTCTGGATGCTCTTCACCGGGTTCTTCAAAGGCATTTTCGGCATTATCTTCGGGTTCTTTCATATTATTTGGTCCTCCATGTTTGGAGGTGGTCTTGTGGAGGGTGCTAAAAACATAAAAGTGACTGATATCTTGGGTAACATGCCTGATCCAACACAGTTCGGGATCCATGGTGATGTAATGGAAGCAGAAAAAAACGAAAGCAGCGAGTTGGTGGTGTCGGCAGATATGGTGCAGATGACCGGTGCCGCTGCTGAGAAGCTGGATTCGGATATGATAATGGATCTACTTAATCCAGCTGTGAAGAAGGAGGGGAAGCATGGGGCAGAACCTGGTCTGGGTGATGTCTGTGAAGTCCTGGCAGAGTCTAGCGCCCCAGTTGAGAAAAAGAAGAGCCAGGTATCTACAGACCTTAGTCTGTGTAGACATCATATGAGGGATAGACTTCCAGTTTGATTTAAGGACCAAGAATTAAAGTAATTTTCACAACTAATGCAATTGTTTTATGTATTTGTCTTAGTCTTAGTTTTCATGCCTAGTTTTCATCTCTCTCAAAACATAAATATGATGCTTTTCTCACTAAGGTCTATTATTCTAGGATTTGAATGAAACATGTGATGTACTGCAGTGTTTCATGCCGTTTGTGTATCTGAGAAAGTATTTTGTTTTTTACTACACAGAAAGTAACAACAGAGAAGCCAGAATCCGAGCCAGAGAAAGCTGAGTAAGTTAACTAATTAGATGTTGCCTGTAGGGCTGTCACTGATTTATTTTAGTAATCAAGTAATCGTACAATTATGATGAATGTTTTTGTGGTAATAAACATCTAAGTCATATGTAATAGCAATGAGGGAATAATAATTAGTTCGAATAAAGTATCAAAAGCAAGTAATCATATGGTTATATTAAACTAAAACTGTCCATCAAATGCGCCACTTCCGGTATTTTGTCGATTCAAAACTGGCAAATTGTAGTTGAGGATTTTTCAAAAATCGAATAAGGTTAGTCGAATTGAATCAAGGAATCATGGCAGCCCTAGCTGCCTGTTCATTTTTTGTCAAATTGTTCTGACAGAGCAATGTTTTTTAGCACTGAGAATCAGGAGAAAGAAGATAAGGCTAAAGAGGAAACACCCGAGGAACCAGCAGCAGCAAAACCAGCTCCAAAAACCAAACGTGGCTCATCAAAGGAAGAGTCTCCAGCATTCATGGCCAGCTTCTTTGCAGGGCTTGAAGTCTACAAATCCAAAATGCTGGTAAGAAAATCTTCAACCACATGTTTAGTTAAACTTTGTCCTGCAGGGAATGTTGTTTAAGGATTAGTTCACTTCCATAATGAAAATGTCCTGATAATTTACTCAAGCCAGTGTTCAAGATGTTCATGTCTTTCTTTCTTCAGTCAAAAAGAAATTAAGGTTTTTGAGGAAAACATTTCAGGTTTTTTCTCCATATATTGGACTTCAATGTGGATCAATGGGTTGAAGGTCCATATTGCAGTTTCAGTGCAGCTTTAAAGAGCTCCACATGATCCCAGTCGAGAAATAAGGGTATTATTTAACAAAACAATCTGTTACTTTTTAAAAAAAAAAGATTAATTATATTCTTCTTAACCACAAATGCTTGTCTTGTACTAGCTGTGCAATGTGCATCTACGTGGTTAGTTCTTTGTATGTCTTGTCCGTTCAAAGGTAGGGCGAAAAACTCATTAATTTTGCCCTGCAACTTCAAAATAGTTCAATATCATTGTTTTACTTTTTTGTCATTTGACTTTCTTTGCACATAGCTTCATAAACAGTGGGTCGGTACTTCTGCCTACATATACATTTTAAATTTAGTTTAAAAAATGACCGATCATTTCGGTACATAAGACCCTTATTACTTGGCTGGGATTGTGTAGAGCCTTTTGAAGCTGTATTGAAACTGCAATTTGGACGTTCAACCCATTGATCCCCATTGAAATCCACTATATGGAGAAAAATCCTGGAATGTTTTCCTCAAAAACCTTAATTTCTTTTCAACTATAGAGAAAAAAAGACATGAACATCTTGGATGACATGGGGGTGAGTAAATTATCAGGAAACTTTTTGGAAGTGAACTAATCCTTTAAGTGGCAAAGATGAAACATTAACATTTACTTCTTCTTTGTAGAACTACCTGGCTCGCAATTTCTACAACCTTCGTCTTTTGGCTTTGTTTGTGGCCTTCGCCATCAACTTCATCCTGCTCTTCTACAAGGTGTTTTGCAGAGAATTTTTCTATTACCTTTAAATGTGCTTGTGAATGTGAAGTTGACATTGAATTATCAGTATTTCATAAACATTTTGAATCACCTATTTGGTCATTTATTTACACGTTTGAATGTTGCTGCTTTCTAAAGGTGACTGGAGATTTCGACGATGAGGAAGAGGAGGAAGGATCCTGGGGTGGTGAAGAGGAGGAAGGCGATGAAGATGATGAAGGAATGGAGTACTTCATTCTTCAGGAGAGCACTGGCTACATGGCACCCACGTTGACGTTCTTAGCTGTACTGCACACGATCATCTCCTTACTCTGTGTTGTTGGATACTACTGTCTCAAGGTTTATCCCGATTCCTCTCATTTGGTTACATTAATAAGGATTAAGAATATGTCAAAGCCAGATGCTGCACAACAGTGTCAATGTAACCTTGTTTTCTCCTCACTGTAGGTTCCTTTAGTCGTGTTCAAGAGAGAGAAGGAGATTGCCAGGAAGCTTGAGTTTGATGGTTTATATATTACTGAGCAGCCGTCTGACGATGACATCAAAGGACAGTGGGATCGTTTGGTCATTGCAACTCCGTAAGAAACACTTTAAATACTTAAAGGGATAGTTCACCCAAAAATGAAAATTCTGTCATTAATTACTCACCGTTTCGTTCCAAACCCGTAAGACCTTTGTTCATCTTCGGAACACAAATTAAGATATTTTTGATGAAATCTGAGAGCTTTCTGCATAGACAGCAAGGCAACTGGAACATTCAAGCCCCAGAGATGTAGTAAAGATATTGTTAAAATAGTCAGTGTTAGGCATGTTACTTTTAAAAAGTAATTAGTTATAGTTACTAGTTACTTCTCACAAAGAGTAACTGAGTTACATCACACCGACAGAGGCCGCTCCCACGACGGTTGATTGACATGAGCGTCTTACCTCAGATCAGCTGTAACAGTCCGACCTCCATTGTTTCATTGCTGGAGCAGGGATGTAAGTTGGACAAGAATATCTCAGATTGAGCGATTGAGGTGTTGTGTTGCTGGATGTAATAATGAATATAGTGGTCGTCACTTACTCCCGACATCTGAGCCACTTAAGATGCAGTAGATTACGTTTCTTTGTGAAGGGAATGTGCCTCCCGATCTACATATATCTGTCTATGTTCACTCAAATCATTCATGATCCAGCTTCACCTACAGCAGAAGTGAGAATAAGGTTTTTTTTTTATGAATCTCTGCAATCACCTTTCCTGATAACGTGCTAGTTGGCAAGTTTCGCAGCTAAGCACACTAAATGCGGCTAAAGTAAACAATCTCTCCCAGCACAGCTCATCACTCATCACATAGAAAGAAGAGAGGGGCGGGGTGAGCAGAGCTCATTTGCATTTAAAGGAACAACCCCTTAAAATGGGATGATTTTTGCAGAGCTGATTTTGGCAAGGTAAAAAGGGTGTTTTTTACGCAACCATTGAGGATTTTTAACCAAAGTATATTATAGACTTTTCATTAAGACCCTAAAGAATCATATCAACTTGTGGAAAATGGGCATCCGATGACCCCTTAAAAAAGAAGTTCAAATATGTCAAATAACTTGAATGCCCCCAATATTAAATATGTTAAATGAAACATTTTAAATTAAATGAATGAAATTTTTAGTTTACTCATCAGACTAATATTAAATATCTGCAGAATTTTTAATTTGTCTGACAGTTAGCATCAGTCAGTCAAGCAGTGTAATATGACATGATAATTTAGCATTAAACTTTAGAACATTAATAATTAGAATAACCATGTATGAATGCACATTTGTCAAGTTTACTGAACTTAGGACTGGTGGTGGTGCTTAAGATAATGTTTGTAATTCAGTGTTTCTATTAAAAAAATTATAGTAACGACACATTTTATTGTCAGTAATGGTAATGGCGTTGTAAGGGGGGAAACAGTAATTCGTTTGATTACTCGTTACTGAAAAAAATAACACCTTGAGTAACGCCGTTTATTTATAACACCATTATTCCCATCACTGAAAATAGTCAATGTGACATCAGTGGTTCAACCTTAATTTTGTGAAGTTACAAGATTACTTTTTGTGTGCAAAAAAAAAAGACATTATTTAACCATTTCTTCTCTTCCATTTCGAGAACAAGTTTCGAAGTCTGACACGGAAGAGAAGAAATGGTTGAATAAAGTCATTATTTTTGTTTTGGACTATTGGACTATTTTATCAATGTCCTTTCTATTTTTCTGGGCCTTGAATGTGTTAGCTGTCTATTGTTGCTGTCTAAAGCTTATGAATTCAACAAAAATATGTTAATTTGTGTTCTGAAGATGAACGAAGGTCTTACAGGTTTGGAATGACATGAGGGTGAGTAATTAATGGCAGAATTTACATTGTTGGGTGAACTATCCCTTTAAGTAACTGACAAATCACAACATCAGTCCTTCAGTCCTTTGAGTACTTAGAAACTTCCTTACCTGTCTTTCAGCTCCTTCCCTAACAATTACTGGGACAAATTTGTTAAGAGGAAGGTAAGCAGAATCACAAAACTTGATGGTGCTTGTATTCACTGGACTGTTTGCATATTCAATTTCTTCTGTCCTCGGTAGGTCATCAATAAATATGGTGATCTGTACGGGGCAGAGCGCATTGCTGAACTCCTGGGTCTGGACAAGAGCGCTCTGGACTTTGATCCCACTGAAGAGGCTGTGGTGAAGGAAGCCTCCCTGCTATCCTGGTGAGCTGACGGGACCTAAAACATTTGGTTTGAAAGAGCGTATTAAAGGATTCATTCATGTTTTGGTTTTAATTGCAGGTTGAGCTCAATTGATACCAAGTACCACATCTGGAAAATGGGTGTGGTGTTGACAGACAATGTAAGTACGGCTCCGATTTGAAAACACTGAAGTGTGATGTATCAGGACAATAACGTTTTGTCTCATGTCTTCATCTCTAGTCTTACCTCTACCTGATCTGGTACACCACCATGTCTATTCTGGGACATTACAATAACTTCTTCTTTGCCGCTCATTTGCTGGACATTGCCATGGGCTTTAAGACGTTGAGGACTATCCTCTCTTCTGTGACTCACAATGGCAAACAGGTAAGTCTCATCCAGCAGGGGGTGACTGTAGTACAGCTTTACACCAAGATACGTCTGATCTGATGAAATTACCTTCTTGTTCTGAACAGCTGGTGTTGACCGTGGGCCTCCTGGCGGTCGTGGTCTACCTGTACACCGTGGTGGCTTTTAACTTCTTCCGCAAGTTCTACAACAAGAGCGAGGATGAGGACGCACCTGACATGAAGTGTGATGATATGATGACTGTGAGTTTAGCTTTTCATTTTGAACAGATCCTTGAAAGACATTTAGTATTGTTTTGTTCATCTGGTTGATTTTAGACTTATCCTGACTATAGGCATGGCAGTAGACTATTGGCACAAATGCTACGTTTTTCACTTGTCAATGCAGAAATGCAGTATTTACTGTCAGGAATTCATAATTTATTCAGTTAGATAATGTGTCAGGGCATATCAAATGCTTATGTGACAAATACTTCCAATATTGACAGGATTTTTGTTTTCATTTAATTAAAATACAGTTTATTTGTATTTTTTAATTCATTTATTTATGTATTTATTTTTGGTCATCAGAATTCACTATCCGGAATTAATAATTTATTCAGTTAGATAATGCATCAGGTCATATCAAATGCTGATGTGACATAAATTCTTCTGGATTTTCTTTTCTTCTTTTAATTAGAAAAGAGTTTATTTTTACTTATATATTATGTCCTTTGGTCATCAAAAATACTATTGATTTCTTTTTAACAATTAAGAAATGGGAAAATTGTAATTTTTTTGAAGGAAATATTAAGAGTGCCTTTAAAGCTTGATTTTTTACTTTTACTTTATATTTTATTATTTAATATGCATATGTATCATGTCAGGTCATATCAAATGCTTATGTGACATGCTTCTAATATTGACTGGATTTTTTTTTTTTTTCATTTAATTAGAATAGTTTATTTTTATTTCTTAAACATTTTTTGGTCATAAAAAATACTATATTTTAATGCAGAAATTGACTACTGTAAGGAAATGTGATATAAATGCTTCTGATATTGACAGATTTTTTTTCATTTAATTAGAATACAATTCATTTTTATTTATTTATTCATTTTCTAGTAATCAAAGACTATTCATTTATTTTTCACACTTAAAAGGAAAGGGGAAATCCCCTTTTTTAGGGAAATATTGAAATAGTGCCTTTAAAGCCTAATTTTTACATTTTTACTTTATATTTTATTATTTAATATTCATATGTATCATGTCAGGTCATATCAAATGCTGATATGAGATGCTTCTAATATTGACTGGATTTTAGAATAATAGTTTATTTTTATTTCTTAAAAATTTTTGATCATAAATATACTATGATTTTAATGCAGAAATTGACTATTAAATTGACTATGCAGCTGGTCATATCAAATGCTTATGAGATGTAAATGCTTCTGATATTGGCTGGATTTTTTTTTTCATTTAATTAGAATACAATTTATTTTTATTTATTTATTCATTTTTTAGTAATCAAAGACTATTCATTTCTTTTTCACACTTAAAAGGAAAGGGGAAATCCCCCTTTTTAGGGAAATATTGAAATAGTGCCTTTAAAGCTTAATTTTTACATTTTTACTTTATATTTTATTATTTATTATTCATATGTATCATGTCAGGTCATATCAAATGCTGATATGAGATGCTTCTAATATTGACTGGATTTTTATTTTTTTTAATTTAATTAGAATAATATTTATTTTTATTTCTTAAAAATTTTTGATCATAAATATACTATGATTTTAATGCAGAAATTGACTATTAAATTGACTATGCATCTGGTCATATCAAATGCTTATGAGATGTAAATGCTTCTGATATTGGTTGGATTTTTTTTAATTTAATTAGAATAGAATTAATTTTTATTTATTTATTCATTTTTTAGTAATCACAAAGACTATTGATTTCTTTTTAACGCTTAAAAGAAAAGGGGAAAATTTCCATTTTTATGGAAACATTGAAATACTGCCTTTAAAGTTGATTTTCACATTTTTACTTTCATATTTATTATTTAATATGCATATGTCATGTTCAAAGGTTTGTGGTCTGTACATTTTTTTTTTAAAGAAATTAATACATTTATTCAGCATTAAATTGATCAAAAGTGACAGTAAAGACATTTATAAATAAAGCAAAGAATCTGATAAATAGAACGTATCCTAGTTTCTACAAAAACATTAAGCAGCACAGCTCCATTCAAAACTGATACAAAAAAAAAAAAAAACCTTTTACTTGATTACCAGTTCAGCATATTGAAATGATTTTTGAAGGCTCATGTGACACTGAAAACTAGAGTAATGGCTGCTGAAAATTCAGCTTTGCCATCACAGGAATAAACTACATTTAAAATATATTAAAATAGAAAAGTGATTTTACATTTTAGTACTATTATAAATATCTTTTTACTGTATTTTTAATCAAATAAATACAGCCTTGGTGAAAAAAAACATCTTACAAACCTCAAACTTTTGAACAGTATTGTGCTGCTTTGCAAGATCATTAAAATCTAAAATGAATCCCATGCCTCCTCAGTGCTACCTGTTCCACATGTACGTGGGTGTGAGAGCTGGCGGTGGTATTGGTGATGAAATCGAGGACCCGGCCGGCGACCCGTATGAGCTCTACCGCATTCTGTTCGACATCACCTTCTTCTTCTTTGTCATCGTCATTCTGCTGGCCATCATTCAGGGTACCGCTGTATACTCTGCTGCTTTACATGCCCGATTGAACTCTTTATAATCAACATTGATCTTAAATAGCAACAAAGCTACCCAACCAGTCATAATCTCACAGTCGATGCTTTGTACATTCAGAACACTGACATAATGGCGAACGCTTTTATTTTCAAACCAGGTTTGATTATTGATGCCTTCGGTGAGTTGAGAGACCAGCAGGAGCAGGTGAAAGAGGACATGGAGGTGAGCACTGTCACACATCCTCCTGTGAGGTCTAAAAAAAAAACACAGTCCGTTCCTGTTTTAACATTTCTTTATTTTTGGTGTAGACAAAATGCTTTATCTGTGGAATCGGGAATGACTACTTTGACACAACTCCGCACGGCTTTGAGACCCATACCTTACAAGAGCACAATCTGGCCAACTATTTGTGAGTAAACACTGTATATGACATACTGTAACTAACATGTGCAAAGTAAGACAACCCTTTGCATTGTTATAATGCTTCCTTTTTCGACTAAACACACCTAAATATTCAAATATTCTTTTCTAACAGATTCTTCCTGATGTATCTTATCAACAAAGATGAGACTGAATACACTGGTCAGGTAATCTACTAATCCAATTAATAAAACTGGTGGCTTGTTTATAAAATCATGTGGAAGACTGTTTCCGCCACTGAATAAAAAATGTTATTGTGACTTTTCTCTCACAATTCTGACTTTTTTTTTCCTCACAAATGAGTTATCTTGCAATTTAGATTTTTCTCCCCTCACAATTGACTTTTTTTTCCCCAAGTTTATATCTCGCAATTCTGACTTTTTTTCCCAGAATTTGGATACAAACTTGCAATTCTGAGAAATTAAGTCAGAATTTTTTCTTGCAAATGCTAGTTGTCTCATAATTTTGACTTTTTTTTTGCAAATGCAAGTTTATATCTCGCAATTCTGACTTTTTTCTCTCATAATTCCCAGAATTGAGATATAAACTTGCAATTCTGAGAAATTGTCAAAATTTTTTCTTGCAAATGCAAGTTCTCTCGCAATTCTGACTTTTTTTCCCCCTCACAATTGTTTATATCTCACAGTTCTGACTTTTTTCCTCACAATTCAGATTTTTTTTCCCAGAATTTAGATATAAACTTGCAATTCTGAGAAATTATCAGAATTTTTTCTTGAAAATGCAAGTTGTCATAATTCTGACTTTCTTTTTGCAAATGCAAGTTTATATCTCGCAATTCTGACCTTTTTTCCCCCCAGAATTGAGATATAAACTTGCAATTTTGAGAAATTAAGTCAGAAATGAAGTCAGTTATCTCGCACTTTTTTCTCGCAAATGCAAGTTTATATCTCGCAATTTTGACTTTTTTCCCCTCACAATTCCAACTTGTTTTCCCAGAATTGATATAAACTTGCAATTCTGAGAAATTAAGTCAGAATTTTTTCTTGCAAATGCGAGTTATCTCGCAATTCTGACTTTTTTCCTCACAATTGTGTTCGTATCTCGCAGTTCTGACTTTTTTCCTCACAATTGTGTTCATATCTCGCAGTTCTGACTTTCTCACAAATGTTTTTATCTCACAATTCTGCCTTTTTTTGGGTTATTTCGCAATTGACTTTTTTCTTGCAAATGTGCATTTTTATCTTGCAGTTCTGACCTTTTTCTCACAAATGTGTTTTATCTCGCAATTCTGACTTTTTCTCACAAATGTAAGTATATCTTGCAATTCTGACTTTTCTCACAAATGTGGGTTATCTCGCAATTCTGACTTTTTTTCTCGCAAATATGAGTTTTTATCTTGCAATTCTGACCTTTTTCTCACAAATGCAAGTACATCTTACAATTCTGACTTTTTTTTCGCAATTGTAAGTATATCTCGCAGAAATTTATTTTTTATTCAGTGGCTGAAATGGGCTTATTTAAAATAAATATGCACTACCTCTCAAATTTTTGGGGTTGGTAAGATTTTTTACATTTTTCTGAAAGAATTGTGCTCACCAAGGCTGCATATATTTGATCAAAAATACAGTAATATTGTGAAATATGAATACCACTCAACTGTTTTCTATTTTAATATATTTTAAAATGAAATGTATGGTTTTGCTCAAGCTTCACTCAATGCAGAATATGCAAAATGCTAATACTGTGTCATTATCTGGATGATCCATGACATGAGCTTATTCAGGATAGTACTAAATATAAATGTTTAAAGTATGTAAACTTATGAGCCGAAGTGCATTTCTAAAGGCAAAACTGAATTTTTAACAGCCATTACTCCAAACTTCAGTGTCACATGACCCTCCAGAAATGATTCTGATTTCCTGATTTGGTGCTCAAGAAACATTTCCTAATGTTGAAAACATTCCTTGATATTTTTGTGGAAGGAAGATTTTTTCTGAAGATCCTTTGATGAATAGAGTTCAAAAGAACAGCATTTATTTAAAATAAATGGTTGTTTTTGGTCAAATTATAAATGTCTTTACTGTAATGTTCAATCATTTTAATGCATCCTTGCTAAATAAAAGTATTTGTCCTTTAGGAAAAAATGCATGACCCCAGACTTGTAAATTTGTAGTGTACATTATTATATTTAATAAATTAAATCATCTAATTATCCTTCTATTCTAGGAGTCGTATGTTTGGAAGATGTATCAGGAGAGGTGCTGGGATTTCTTCCCTGCTGGAGACTGCTTCCGAAAGCAATACGAGGACCAGCTGGGCTAGAGGACATGTTGTCTTCGGTCCTAACATGAGAGAAGTCACACACTCCAACCGACACGAGCTCCTAAAATCCACACGGATCTTAGGACCTTGTATAAGTTAGACACAACATCCTAAACTAGCTCTCATCATATGCTGCTCACTAATTCATCCAATCAAAACCTCAATCGTTTCTACACCAGAAATGACAGCGACATACTGAGAACTCATTGTGATCAAGCCAAAAATGTGAACTCAAGTGCAACATTGAGAAAAGAAAAACAAAAAAGAAAAAAAAAAAAAAGACATGTAGCACACATTGCCAAACTAAGACACAAAGCCATGTTTGATTTTTAAACAAACATGGGAAATGCCTCATTCGCTTAACTCACAAATGCACACAAACTTGTGAGATGAGATGTTAACATATGTATGTTTTTGATGTTGAATGAACGTCTACACAAATATGCACAAGAATACCTTCTTAGTATTCAACGAGTGCCAAACACACAATTTATGCCTGTTTGATTTAAAAACAACAAAAAGACTATGAAGAATGTGCAATGCCTTCAAGGACGGTAATCTGACTGGTGGAATGAGAAATAATAGCGATCATCTGCTTCAGTCCACTAGCTGTTTCTCACACAGAAAAGTGCCTTATGACAAGACTATGCAAACATTTTGTTCCTGCTCGTATGTTTTGCTAGTTTGCATTTTAGTTTAGACCGTCTCACCTGGATTAGTAGTTTTGTAGCTTTAGTTGACGTTTGTTCATGAGTAAAGATTACACAGCTTTTTTAATGTTTGGTTAAGGTTAAATAACTGAAATTGTGTCTGCCTGATCATCTGTGAAGTACAGTTGCAAAACAATGGGAATCTACATTCGAAGACAAAAATGATATCATTTATTGAGCAGAAGTCAATACTGTAAACTGCTATTGTATGGCCATTTGTATGTATGTAGTAGCTTTGGTGATTTGCATTTGTTTTGAGCAGGGGGAATGAAAATAAAGTAGCTCATGCAATAAATCCCAGTTGGTCGTAGCTGCTTTTAATCTGAGTGATGGGTCTGAAAACTGTTGCACAGCATTACATCACTTTTATGAGTAATATATTGATGAAGCATATTATATTCCCATGACTGAACTAGTCTTGGCTATTATAAGACTTAATGAAGTGTCACGGCATGATGTTCACGTCCGCACAGAAGTAACGCTATGTCAGCATTAGCAAAGCTGCGTGTGCTGATTTAATCCACAGCAGTGTCAGTCAGCTTCTCTGGGATCAGGAGATCATGCTGTCCAGCCAGTCCTCCAGATCCTCCTCCGTCACGTCCTGCCTCGTAGGTTTAGCTTCACTCTCCACTTCTGGCTTCGTCTCTTTCATATCAGCCTTTTGATCTTTTCTCTCTTCTTCTGAACCTGTTGAGGTTCAGAAGAATCACATTTTTACATCAGAAGCTACTCAAGCTAGCAGTACGTAATCAGCATGCCGATATACAGCCGTATTGCACGGCTACGAGTGTGATATTGCGTTTATACAACAGTTCGACGGCACAAGTGTGTAAATACAAGAAACAACAACAAAGTCTCTTTAAAACCCTCTTGTGCGCAAACTACTTCCTTCCTGGTGCAAACAGCTGAGCCCAATCCTCTGTTACTAATTCGAAAATGTCACTTTAGAACTAGTAACGATAAAACGCTGAGGTGCTTCATTAAAAGCTTCTTGGGTCCCCGGCTCAAACTGTTGATTTTGCTAAAAAAAAAAAATAAAATTCTGAAAAAAGATGGGTATAGTGATGAAAGCCAAAATATTAAATGTCATAGATGAATATTTACTGAGTAATCCGTTATTTTGCAGAGGGGGTCAAAACTCGGAGCCAGCTTACAAAGAGGTAAAAATGACTTCAGAAAGCTGGCAGGATCATAATGTCATTTGTACACAGAGATTGGTAAATCTGTTGACTTTAGCAATCTTTGTTACATTATGTGCCAAAGATGACCATTCAAAAAATTGGGAAAATGGCACTTTTCAAGTTTTTACTCCAAAGTTTGCAAGTCTGTAACTCAAGAAGTATTTAAGATATCGTAATGTCCTTTTAGATATTACTTTGCTTTTGGCATTTTCATTTTTAAAACCCTACATGGTTCGATTTCAGTGTATACTCCAGGAGTAAATCGTTAAATTGTACACAATTTCAGTGGTTAAAAAACAAATGTTCTTTTAAAGAGGAATGCCTGAAGAACAAATCATGTTGAAACTAGAGATGCATCTTGTTTCCTTTTGTCAAAACTACTGCAATAAACATACCAGTCTGAGTGCCATAGATATTCTTTTTCGAAATTTGCGTGCCTATAACTCAAGTAGTATCGTGATGTCGCAATATGACTTTAGATTTTAGATCTTAATTTTCAAGGCACTGCATTACTCAGTCCCAGTGGTATGGGGATCTCAATGAGGCTCCATTTTCAGTGCTTGAAAACGAAATGGTCACTTTACATACAGCTGATACTGATTGTATTTAAAGTGAAATGTCTTAATAGTAACGCTGTAACTAGAAATGTATTTTCTTTCCCTCTATCAAAACATTTGTATAGGACATACCTGTTTGAGCGTCATAATGTAACAAAGATTGCTAAAGTCAACAGATTTTACTAATAGACCTATCAATCTCTGTGTAAAAATAACATTATGATTCTGCCAGCTTGCTTGAAGTCATTTTCAACCCCCTTTAATTGGTGAAAATTGCCATTTTGACTCCCCTCTACAAAATAGTGGATTACTCAGTAAATATTCATCCATGACATTTAATATTTTAAAGAAGAGAGACATTTAATTATTTCATCATTTTACATGTTTATCTTTATTCAGAAAAAAACATTAGCAAAATCAAAAATTTAAGCTGAGGACGTTTCTGAAATGTGGTTGATTTGACATGGATCGACCCTATTGTATTAAAACTGTATTATGTAAAGTATTATGTAACACAAAAACAGTATTACTTATGACATTAAAGTGGATTTGGGCATTCGCCATGACATTTGCTGTGTGAAATACCACAAGCGGAGTGATATAAACTACGACTGGAGTTCTGATATCACTAGATCACTAGAATATTGCACTCCTCTCAGCCAATCAGATTCGAGGACCAGAAAAAAAACTGTTGTATAAATAAATATATAAATACAGTTAAAAAGCTCACTAAGACTGCATTTATTTGACAAAAATACAGTGAATTATTATTACCATTATTACCATATTACTGTTTTAAAGGGGTCATCGGATGCCCATTTTCCACAAAAATTCTTTAGGGTCTTAATGAGAAGTCTATAACATACTTTGGTTAAAATTTCTCAGTGGTAGTGTAAAAAACACCCTGTTTACCTTGTCAAAATCAGCCCTGTTAAGAGCGAGCCATTCTATTGCATGTTCCTTTAAATGCTAATGAGCTCTGCTCACCCCGCCCCCCTCTACTGTGGGGTGAGGAGCCGGTCTGTTTACTTTACATAGATGCATTTATGTAGATCACCAGGCGCATTTCCTTCTAAAACGAAAGTAACGAAAGTAATCCTCT
The DNA here is from genome assembly GCA_012976165.1 of Labeo catla. Classification (NCBI taxonomy): domain Eukaryota; kingdom Metazoa; phylum Chordata; class Actinopteri; order Cypriniformes; family Cyprinidae; genus Labeo; species Labeo catla. The sequence continues at coordinate 2,720,628 of VONZ01000024.1, forward strand.
GTGTCTTCAGCGGCTCAGATGTCAGGAGCAAATGATGACTGCTATGATCATTATTACATCTAACAACAGAACACCTCAGTCAGAGACATTGTTATCTTCCCCGGCATGCGGTCGCAGTTGGACTGTTACAGCTCAGTCAGGGCGGGTCTAAGGTAAGACGCTCATGTCAATCAATTATCGTGGGAGGTTCCTTTGTCAGTGTGACGTCACGCCAACAAGAAGCTGAGAATGGCTTGATTTGAAAAAGGGGATATTTCTTATAAAGATTGCAAAAATACCACTGGGTGAATTTTTATCATAGGGTGGTTGTGTACACACACTGCCAACACACATTTATGTTCAAACAACATGTAAAAGTGAGTTTTGCATCCGATGACCCCTTTAAATGAATGTACTCCTGTGACGGCAATACATTACTCAGTGTTCATTGTCACATGATCCATCAGAAATCATTCTAATATGCTGATTTGGTGCTCAAGAAACATTTCTTCTTATCTATGTAGCTAATTATGTAGCTTGTTACTGGAGGTTAGTATTAATACTTTGTTTAGTTAGTTACAGTACACACCAACACTGTTTAACAAAAGAACAAGCATATATACTGACCTTGTTTTGGGTTGTTTAGCACATCATCTGTTGTAGTGTGAGATTCGACTAAAGTCATTTCTGTGACGGGTTTCTGCAAGTTGAGGAGAAGGTCGAGCTCCTGGTCAGCATCATCTGTGACAGGAGGGACGGCTGTGGAGACCCCGAGAGACGGTGTGGTACTTGAAACAGGCTTTACACTACAGGAAACGCTCAGGCTTGGCTCTCGGCCTGCCTGAGGAGCTTTCAGACCAGTTGATAGAGTCGAGTCAGTTCTGTGAGGCACTGTCACAGACGGCAGCTCAACAGGAATCGTTACCTGAAACATTAAAACACTAGTACTACAGGGGTTGGACAATGAAACTGAAACACTGGCCAATATAGTGTTGGAGGTTTCATGGCTATATTTATGCAGCCTGGTGGCCAGTCTTTACTGATCGCACATTCCACCAATAAGAGCAGAGTGTGAAGGTTGACTTTGTGCACCCAATAGCTCAAACATTGTACCCTGAAGGTGGTGCCGTGTATTAGGATGATAATGCACCAATACACACAGCAAGACTGGTGACAAGAGTGATTTGATGAACATGAAAGTAAAGTTAAACATCTCCCATGGCCTGCACAGTCACCAGATCTGAATATTATTGAGCCACTTTGGGGTGTTTTGGAGGAGCGAGTCAGGAAATGTTTTCATACACCAACATCACATAGCGACCTGGCCACTGTTCTGCGAAAGGAATGGCTCAAAATCCTTCTGGCTACTGTGCAGGACTTGTATTTGTCATTCCCAAGATGAAATAATGCTGTATTGGCTGCAAAAGGAGGCCAAACGGCATACTAATTGTGGTCTAAACCCAGGTGTTTCAGTTTCACTGTCCAACCCCTGTACATTCTTCACTGATAGTAAGTATTTCATAGTATTTTAAAGGGGTCATGAACTGAGAAACCAAAAGAATAGATCAAAGAATAGATTAATTTTATTTTTAATGAAGATCTAGAACCAAGATTACATCAGTAACCAGAGTGACACAATTTGATGCTAGATTTTCAAAGAGACGTTTTATATGTACTGGGTTATTCATGTGTTTTAAACCTAAATCACAGCGGCGTCCATCTATGAGGAATTAATGTACGCTGTAAGCCAATCATAGCAGTGGGCGTTTACTTCCAAGTCTACAATCTGCCACGCCTATTCAAACAGAGCGTTTTGATGAGTGGGGTTAAAAACAGGAGAGAAAACAGCCTATTACTTAAAAATCTTGATAACATTATAAATGGACCTCAGAGAACAGTGCAAAATAACAAACATGCAGTTCATGACCCTTTTAACAAAAAAGCTATTAATTACCTGCACAAGCTCAGCCTCCAGGTTCAGTCTTGTGTGCAGTGGAAGCTCTTGAAGTGACTGAGTTAAAGCTGGCAGATCTATAAACAGAGCTGGAATCTGAAAAAACCACAATCAACCATGAGAATATATTTCCTCAACAGGATTTCGATGATTGCACTGAAAAACATGAAAAACCTGATTTTTTGCCAGTGAATCCATCTCCCAGTCCTTCTCATCAGAGAACCTGAACTGAGTGAACGAGTCCCCTGAAACGAATGAAAACAAGAAATTACAGAACTGAACCAAATTACATACACTGAGTCACCAGCTAATGTATTAGCATTGCTTTGACACTTTAAGGAAGCTTAAACTGAATTCTTTATTCATTTGAAATGACTGATGTGCATTTTTTTTTTTTCACCCGAAAATTAAAATTTTGTAATCATTTACTCACCCTCATGTCGTCTCAAACCTGTATGAGTTTCTTTTTGACGTTGAACATAAAAGATGATATTTTGAACAATGCTGGTAATCAAACAGTTGATAGTCCCCATTGACTTCCATAGTATTTATTTTCCTACTATGGAAGTCAATGGGGTCCAACAACTGGCGGTTCTTCAAAATTCTTTAAAACATCTTCTTTTGTGTTTAACATAAATAAACTTATACAGAGTTTGAACAACATGAGAGTGAGTAAAATGACTATAAAGTATAATTAACTGACATAAGCGTTAGATTTATTATTAATGTTTGACAGTACATTTATATTATTATTAAATGCTATGAAAAATATATCATGAATAATAAAAACTAATTGGTTTAATTCAATATATAAAATCAATATTTTAATAAATGTCATAGCTCACATGTACATTCTGTGTTAATTATCCAGCTTTAAAAAATGTAATTGGAAATAAATACTAAAGCTGTGCAATTTTAGTATCACTCATATACTATTACAGTATTTATTAATATTTTGAATTAGCTTTTATTGTTATATGTTCAGTTTCATTTAAATCATTTTAAATGAGGCATCTATTGCATCCGTTGGCGTTCTTATTTTTCTGCTGCTTCTTCTCTTCTGCTCTGGAAGTCTATGGCAGCCCATAGAACTGGGGACACAGATAGAGGATAGGAGTCTCTAACTCAAACTCTCTAGCACCACCACTTATCCAAATTTTTAGTTATGTTTATGCTAGTAACTTTTGAACCATAAGGTCTAGAAGGAAAATCCTAAGGAAGGAATCCTTAGCTCATGCCAAGTCAAATTAAAATGTGTAAGCTCAAGTTTTTCCGCTATTTTTAATAAAGGTTTTAAAAACCTTTTTCAAACATGTTCTAGACCTTTGCCTGATTATTACCAAAACTGGCTCAGATCATCTTTAGACCATGCTGGCAAAAAGTTATGGAATTCAAGTTGATTAGTCAAACCATGCTTGAATAACAAAAACGAATTTGCTGAAGAGCACGCAAAAATGGATGTGAGGCTATATCTCTGCAACGGTTTGGTGTATTGAGACCCAACTTGGTGTGTGTTATAAGAAACATGACCTGTGGCTACCTGCACAGTTTTGGTGCAGCGCCAACTAGCGGTCAGGAGATATGAAAAATGGCAATTCATTAACCATTAACAGGGCTGGGCGATACGGCAAAAAATTAAAATCTCAATTTTTCATAACGTTTCTCAATTCTTAATTTTTTTTTTTATTTTTTTTTTTACCATTTTTAACTAGTCAACTTGAAAATGTAACTACAACATGAATTAAGTAACCTTTTCTTTATTAAACCTCTAGTTAAAGAAAATAATATTCCAAGTGCACATGAAGTTGTCAACATGAAGTAAATGTTAAACAAATCACTTGTTAAATATCTTTGCAGAAAAAATGCATGAACTACAACTACATCTTGTGCAAACTTGTCTTGTGCAGATTATATGTTAAGAAATGATACTGGGAAAATGCTTTAAAAAAAAAAAAATCCTCAAGTCAAGGTAACTCAAATTCAAAATGACATTAGGTATAACACCAGTAGACTATTATTAACTATAAATCTTTTGCAAAAACAATGAACAGCAGCTTTCAGCCTGTCACCATGATGCAAACATGAAATATTAGACATATAGTAGTAGTTCTTCACTGGTTTTTTATTTGATTGTGCTGCTTTTCCATTGTTTTGTTTTTTTTTTCTATGTAAACATGTAAGTTACACGTTTGACTGTTGGACTCATGTCTCCTGCAGTGTCTCATGCATGAAACGGCTTTATAAAAACATGGCGCTCAAGTTAAAATTAGTTCACTCCCATCTTCCTGCATGTTTTCCTACCCCACTGCCCACGTCTCATCTTTGTCAAAACAAAAGTGCATTCTGTGTGAACGCGGCTAACGATATGAGCGCGTCACATGTGATCAGTTAATCATGTGCGCTGACGTGGTTGGATCGTTATTTTCTCTTTACTGTTTTCAATGTTATATTGTCAAACTGTCTAATTCTAACGTTTGGTAATTTTTTTATTAAAAAAAAAAAAAAAGGTACCAATTATGCCATAGTTGGCCGAACTTCCTATCCACCATTTAGATTTATGTTGAAAACCTACTTTTTCTAACTCATTATTGACAGTTGGTCCAATTTTTACCAAAATCGAGTCAGATAATCTTCAAACTGTGCTGACAAAAAGTCATGGGTTTCGTATTGATAGACTAAACCATTTTTGTATAGCAACACAAACTTTAAGACATGATGCCAAATTATGTCTGAGGCTGTATCTCTGCAAGGCTTTGACATATTGACAGTAGGCATGTTTACATTACAGATTTGCACAAAACTTTTTTAAAAAGTGGCGATAAAGTATGGCGAAATGACGTTTCCATTAACCAATGTTATGCGACTAAAACACAATTTTTTTGATGATTTTGGCTATATTTAATTGAAAGAGGTGTATGTGTGCATCTTTAAGAAAAGTAGAAACATGCGTGGTGCGGCTTGTATAAACATAAGCATTGATTAGAGTGGGCGCGCTCCGGTGGCCGTGTCAATTTTTGTGCCAAGTTTTCTTCCCTAATATTTGTATTTCATTTTATTTATTTCTCCCAATATCAAACATTTTTAAGTTTTCATTAACAATAGCCAGTGTAGTACAGCTCACCTTCCTAACCCCTGTATTACTGTAACAAGCATTAATCATATCTACGACTTTTTTTTCAACCCTCTCAGTTCAATTCTATCTGGGGCATAATAACACAGCCAAGAAAAACAACTCTCAGATCTCCATAATCTAAACACTCAGTTTACTGCACACCTTCACAGCAGCAGCTGAACGTATGTCATCTTTTGAAGTCATTTTCACCTTGACACAAGCAGCGTGAATTCTGAGGCGGCAGCAAGTTGGGACAGCTGAAGAAAGAAGCCGTGGGTCTGTCACGCACAGCTGTCCCAGCCAGGGTGAAGCAGAATACTCAGCGCCTCCCGTCTCAGAAACGCTCTTTCACTCGAGACACACTTGCCAACTGCAGTTGGCCAAACTGACACGGATGATACAGAGCAGGGTCTCAAGGTCAAGAGGAGCGATCCTGCTTCAAAAGAGCACTTCAGAAGCATTCTGCCACTTCATATAAAGTGTGTTAAGAAGATAAACAACCACTTTATGATGAACAGCTGCAACTAAAACAAACGACATGCTACTAGTAAAGATTGTGTCTTTATAGGATGCCACTGACTCAGAAGCGACGTCACAGGAAATAAGATTCCTGGTAAAGCTGAGCAGACTGCCAAGTACGCAGTGCTTGATGTCATCGGTGTAGAAGCGCTGTTATGAGTGGGCTGTGGAGTTGAGGACAGGAGATGCCATCCAGGCAATTTCATCATGTTTCCTTCACTGGCAGTGACAGCGCCATGGAAACTGCTGCCATAACAATGAGCAAAGGTCCTGTCAGCATGTGTGGTGAGGGCCAGCATAGCTTTCGCGGAGCAAGTAGTGTGGCTAGTGAATATAACAAACCAGCTGCATGTGACATACTGCTGTGCTGTATGATAAACACATTCTTTGTACAAGTGCAAGAACAAATTAAGAAATTATCGTATGGATATTTAGTGGGGATACAAAAATATAGAGTGTGTTGGAGCAAGAGCCAATGATTCTTTTTATGTTATGGCTGATAAACAGTGAGTATTATTACAGATGTAGGAATGCTGATGCTCAGTACTACAGTAAGACTGCATGCATATTTCTTTTATATAAAAGTTGCATAAAATGATGCTCCTGTGGATAATGGTCAAATACTTCCTCTCAGTTTAACATGCAGAGACTATAATTAATTAAAAGCAATTTACTTAATTATTTACTCACCCTTACAGGATCATTCCTGGTCATATTTCACTCAAAAAAAAAAAATCAAAGGTAAAAATAAAACACACTGCATAAAGGAAATATATGTTTTACAGGAATGTGAATCAAATGCTGTGAATCGTTAAAATGAGAATTACAAAGGTTAAGCAATCATTTTTTTCTAATTTATTAATTCAAATTAAAATAAAACAAGTCTACAGTTTAAGCATATAAATCAATATATATATTTCATAATTTTTTAAAATGATGATTTCATTTAAAAAAAAAAAAAAATTTCACTTTATTTCACTTTTATTAGATGTAACTTACTGTAATATAGATAAACTATATTAAAAAAAGCATTGTACCCTGGCCCAGTAGTGCATAACACAACAAAATTAATTGCGTCATCTGTAATTGTAATCACAATTACAAATTCGATTAATTGTGCTAAACCCAACAGAAACAAGCTGCCATACAGCCAAAATAACACAACACAATGAAAACAAGTTGCAACACAATGGAAACAACCCGCCACACAAAAAAATTAGCACAACACAATAAAAACAAGCCGTAATTCAACAAAATTAACAACAGACACAAGCCACTACACAACTAAAGTAGCACAACACAACAGAAAAAAGCCACAACACCACAAAATGAACAACGGAAACAAGCCACTACACAACTAAAGTAGCACAACACAATGAAATCAAGTCGCAACACAACAAATTTAACAGAACACAAAGAAACAAGCCACCACGCAACACAAACACGCAACGAAATTAAACACAACACAATGAAAACAAGTCACAACACAACAAAATTTGCACAACACAATGGAACAAGCTGCCAAACAATAAAATTAACACAACACAATGGAAACAAGTCACAACACAACAAAATTTGCACAACAAATGGAAACAAGCCATACACAAAGAAATTAACACAACATAACAGAAACAAGTCACAACACAAAATTTGCACAACGCAATTGAAACAAGCCACCACACAAAGAAATTAGCACAACACAACGGAAACAAGCCACCACACAACTAAATTAGTTCTACACAAACAAAACAAGTTACAACACAACACAATGTAAACTAGTCACAGCACAATGGGAAAAAAGCCAAATCAACAAATTTAACAACTCAACAGAAACAAGCTGCCACACAACAAAATTAGCACAACACAATGAAAACAAGTCACAACACAATGAAAAGAAGACGCAAAACAGCGAAATTAGCACAACACAATGAAATTTCCATATTTCAAATTATTTTACTTTTATTCTTTTGTCAATCAGGTTGGTCTTATCAAATTGGACGTATAACCAAAAGCAACTGGTAAATGGAAAGAAAAGTACTTTTTTTTTAATTGTTTGTAAAACTATATATGGTTTAAATATTACATTTAAAACTATCAAATCCTTTTTTAATTGTTCAACTTAAGTAACTATTTTCAAACATGAAATAAATAAGCTTAATTCAGTTCATCATTAAATAAATACCTCACATAAAGGTAGTATACGATTTTAAATAGTGCACAAATGGCTTAAAGCTGCTTCCAGTGCTGGCTTATTAAAAAAAATTAATTGCTCAATATGGACAATGTGCATCCCTACTTTATACACAACCTAATAACAGTTACGCAATAAACAGATAAAAATGGCTGATGTGAACCAAACAGTTGACAGTAGCGGCTCTGGTGCAGTGCTGGCATAATGTCAGTGTGACAGATGTGTGTTTCTCTGCAGGCTGGCGTCTTCTGAATGAGGGAGAGCGGCGGCACAGGAAGCAGCGCTACAAGTACAGGTCATTTCCTCCCAGAGAGTGGCATCATGTATGCAGCCTGCCAACCCAAATCTGGCCACCATTCTTTGCTTTTTCAAAGGTCCTATAAAACACTGACACCGGGACCATGGAATGCTGTGAACCTACAAGCCCAACACCATTAAAAAGAGCACAGGCCATCCACTACTAGTCATTAAATGGCACTAAATGCAGGGAGGCTACAGGCATTTGGAAGAAGCTGCTAATTTGCTTTGTCGTCACGGCTCTTGAGCAAATCATTGCTAAGCCAATTAACACAAAGTAACTCTACAATGAACAGAACCATCAAAATAAATCAGTCTGTGATGAGTGCAATTAAAACATTCCAAGGCGAAAAATTCAAAACAATAAGACGGTTATTTACTATACGCCTCAACACAGCTGCCATGGAGAACGCCAACAGTTTCCTATTAGTGTCTTGACTTGAAAGAAAAGACTTTGTGCAGTTCATACATTTAAAAACACATCTTTAAATGTGACACTGCTTGGACATTTGTGTGAAAATGTTTGCCTTCAAATCATTAAAAGTCTAAGCTCTGCTTTCGGTTCTGATCAGATACTGGAAAAACTGTTGCGTAACCTGCAAATCATTATGTTTATAAAGTGGTCTGAGATAAAAAACACATCTGAACAGACTGGAACTAAAGCCTGTTAATCATATGGCATCAACAATCAACTCTTATTTTGAAAATTGTGAAAGTTGATGTTGAACCAGTGATCATGAGAGATGAGCGATGAGCTTTCCACTCTAGACACTCAATAGCTTCTCAACAGATGAGTGCCTACTGCTCTATATTAATCTATTTTAATGTATTAATTCCCCATTTATTGTGGATCCACCTCCCTATATATCGCTATAGTCCCGGCCCTTAAAGCGGCAGGGTAATAGGTATGAGAGCAGGGCTCCAGTGCGATGGACGCTAGTAATTCAAAAGCTCATCTTTTCTCAGGAGACCAGCATCTGACCTAGAGGTGTGAAACAGCATCTGAGTCACAATGACACAACCCCTGCAATGAACGAAAGGCTGTGAAAGGGCATCTCATATGCCCATGCAGAGATGAGCCACCAGGCCCTCTTCCCCCTGCACCAGGAAGAGCCGAGGTTATTCAGAGCCCTTTTCTGAATCCAATCTGACCTACATAACAAGGGCAGCAGTATTCTCCTTTCATGTTTACATTTTTATCTAAACATAAAAGCCACTCAAAGTTACATAACATCTCTCATTGTGTCTGTGTGTGTGCACTTTCTACAAGTGGGGGCTGTATTGCAGCTGGGATGCTGGGCTGAACTGATCATCAGGTTAGCAGACAGCTGTGGCTCATCTTAATAGAGATTTACAAGAGTAATTTATTTCCATAGAGATGAATCAACCACTCAATGCGCTACTCTTGATCAAAGGAGGTGATTTTCCCCAATGATGGACACAGAGAAAACACATCTCAGCAAGGAGAAGCAACTTCAGAAATAACTATGGAAAAACGCATGTCAACATTTAAAGCCCCATAAAATCAAATTGAATTTTTTTTTGGCTTTTAGTATAAATATGTTAGCCTTAAGGTTATCTATAAGCTAGTGTGCTCCAAAACAATGACAAACTTTCTGTCCAATCAAATGCTCTTTAGAATCCGAAGCGTCCCATCCCCTACATTATCAGTCACTTGTTCACAGAATTTGAATTTTCTGTATGGTAAATAGCATGTAGTGCATAATATAGGGGATAGGGAATAATTCTGTCGGGGCAAATGAAGTCTGGTTTCGCTTTGTGTCACACGAACCGCCTGCTCTGGTCCAGAGACACAATAGCATGGAGCAGATCATATGCGTGACTTGGCGCAGTCCACAAATCATCTCAGACACATTCTGTACAGAATGCTATTATATATAGATAATGTGATATGGATGAGATTGTGGCTGTCATACACGGTCAAATGTGGCTTTACGGAGCTCAACGGCTTTAGCCCAAACTGTGATATAAACAAAACACTATTGGCTATTTTAGGAAAGGGGGCAGGACTGCTGATATGTCCCACCCTGTCTTCCTGTTTCAGTTGAATTCAACACATAGAATAACGCTGCATGTTTCAAAGCACTTCGGTAGACTTTTAAGATGAGGAAAATATAACAGATATTATAATATTATCAAAGTTTTCTATGCAGTCAGAGTATAATATATAATACTGGTGGCTACCGGATATTTTTACCCCCCAAAATAATATAGTATAAAAAAATGTACATGATCTGAGATCAAGTTTAAAAGTTACTTAACCCTTGTGCTATGCTACATTCTCATCAAATCTTTTTTTTTTTTTTCAGTTAGCACAGGTTGTGCATTTCTTTTTGGAATTAAAATAATTTGGAAATTGAAAGAAAAAAATTGAATTCAATAATACAGCATAAGATTATATTTTTTAGGCTGGTAATTTTTGACCGAAAAACAACACAAATGTAATAAGGTGGAGGGAAAAAAATCCTAAAAAAGTAAAAAAAAAAAAAAAAAAATCAATAAAAATGATAACCTACCCTGTGTGAGCAAAATCAGTAAGTTTTATACTATTGCAATAACATTAACAATAAAATCTGATTCGGATTCTGATTAACTAGTATTTTCTGGAAAAAGAAAATCCTCTACATGATTTTAAACATGAGGATTAAATAATTCATTTATTTAATTATTAAAGATCAAGTAGCGCAATAACCAATATTTTTAACCGATATATATATGTCTGGTGTAAAAATGAACATTATTGTCAATATTAAGAATAACAAGGGCTCTTACAAAATTATTCTATCTGCAGATCGGTTTTGAAAATGACAGATACCGATAACCATAAAACTGCTTAATATTGTCACAGATAATCTGTCCTATTTTTATTTCTTAGGTACTTTTTAATAATTTTTTTAATTAATTATGTAAAGCACTTTGATTTACCATTGTGTATCAAATGTGCTATATAAATAAACTTGCCATTGATATTTGTATTACTTATGTAATGTATTTGTTTACCTAATATTTTCACTGTTTAAAATAATGCATTTATTGTAAACATTCTGAAATATTTGATATAGACTTAATACCTGTGACACGACAAAGATACTGTTTTAGATAATTCAAAACCAAAATACATATTTTGGACTGCAATTAATTTCAAGACAGATCTAAGTTAGTGTGATTACCAATTACACAGCATACAAAATCCTGTCAAAAATATCTTTAAAGATTTCACCTCTTATGACAGACTTTCCAACCCAAAATCAACTTACAGAGGAAACAATTTAGGTATCTCAATGACAGCAGCCATTAAAAGCCATCCACTTCTAACCAAATACCAAAGGACTTCATGCCCCAAATATCAACACTGCCCCAAATAATGCATCTCTGGGCATACATGAACTCGAAAGGACAATCAGGGGACCATTTCCTGGCAGCATTATAAAACAGGTTCATTGGGGACATAATATTAGACCATTCAGGCTATTTATAACTAAAAGCTATCATTACACAACCATATTTATGCAAAAGTGTCACTTGAACCTTTAACCTGTAAATACAGTTTGAAAAAAGCTCCCACATTTCAGTGATGTGACAAAAGGAAACAAATGTCTCTCAGCCACAGGAAACTCACAAGGAGCAAGTTATGATAAACAGATGAAAGCCAATATGGAAATGATTAGAAACAAGCGGCCTCTGTTGCACTTTCAAACATTCACAAAGGTGTCTGAAGGATACAAAATGGTTTTAAAATAATGAGCCTCATGCAAATTGCACAGGTGTTATGGTAACAACAGCAGAGAGAGAGGAGAGCGAGTAAAGAGAGACACACAGTCATTAACACAGTAGTTGTCACTGTTACACATTATTGCCTAGATGACATTCTGATACTCTGTGTGGGTGCAAACACACACCCCCGCATCATAATTACTGTCCATTGCTTGATGCTGGGGACTACAGTCGCAGTATGTGCGTGATCAAAAACACTGGCACACAGTGCAGGTGCTGAGCATTTAAGTGAAGAAAGATCCAGAATTCTTACAGAAATACCAGATCGTGCTGGAAAAAAAATTTATGTGATCATGCTAGGCAGGCTGTAGTCAACATCCCTTTGAAAAAGCTTAACTTCTATATGACAAAATGTTATAGCTACACATTTTGTGTATGATCTCTCCTGTAGCACATGGGCTTTCAGAAAAAAACACGATGTGAAATTAATATCCTACTAATAACCGGCAGAAATTAGTCAACCTGAAGAGATTTGACTATCTATCACGATTATAGGCTCACACGACATTGCTCTGCTAGGTGGTCATTAAAACTTATCGTTTGCATGCATTTTAAATGCATGATTTTAAAGGCACAATAAATACGTTTTCACCACTAGAGGGTGTGTACTCAAAACAAACAATAAACAAAGGTGTAGTTTCATGACGCTGTGATTGAGTGTATAATCATGGTAGTTGTTGTCTTCATCCACACAGCTGATGCAATCCAACGGGACTTGGGCAGAAATCATGTTCATTGATGAGCTAATGTATTAAAGACTTATTAAGGTCACTGTAATATGAAGCAGGGTGGGGATGAAAGTCGTGGAAGCGAAACGGGGACGCTGAAGCGATTGCTTATGAAGGAAAAGCGCGATAGACGGCTCGAAAGCAGCGGAGCTTTCATTATGCCACAGTCGGTCGCTTCCGCTTCTTCCAGTCATGTGTATGTAGGAAAAAGCTGTGCTGTTTTATCATACTTCATACTTTTGAGTGTGTTTAAAGTTCTGTTATAATGCTACTCTGTGCATTCGTCACCTGTCCAATAAAATGCAAAACATATTAAAGCGTCTTTGAGATTTCCATGTTTTCTACCAAATAAAACCGTAAAATCGAGGGTGTAATGGACTAGTTAAAATTGCTTATTTTCTGGACTGAAACATTCTTCAAAACATTTGGGATAATGTAAGTACACAAGTCAGCAAAATATATAACACTGTTCTAGGGTTTTTTTTGGATATTGCATACACAAACACGGTGCTCATAGAGCAGGGTTGCCAGGTTTTCATGGAAAAACCCACCCAATTGTTACTCAAAAGTACCTCAAAACTAGCCCAAACTCATTTCGGAGGGCGTTCTCTGGTAAAAATCGCTTTCTGGGGTGTAAAATACAAGTTTTTGGTAAAGTTCCCCTGTAAAACATCAATGTAGGGTGATTTGAAGTTGACCAATCGTTTCACTAGATAAGACCCTTACTCCTCGGCTGGGATTGTTTAGAGCCCTTTAAAGCTGCATAATTTCTTTGTGACTGAAGAAAGAAAGACATGATTATCTTGGATGACATGGGGGTGAGTAAATTATCAGGAAATTTTTATTCTGAAAGTTGAGTAAAAATTGTTGCTCTTTTGCACTTTAAATTTGGGGGAAAACTGGACCTGGCAACAATGTCATAGAGCGTGAGAGCCACTTTATAGGCCTTGAACGGATAAATACACACACACCTATATGTGCTAAAATGCCCAACTTTGCAAGCATCCTCATAAACACAGTAGGTCTTAAGTGAAAGCAAACAGCTGAGAAAAAAAAAACAAGTGTAACAGTATATTGAATCCGGGCAGCTCTTAAAGTGACAGCAGTCTAATATTCCTGCTGTCTGTCATTCATGTTAATCAAACAACAAAAGACAAAAAAACTTTTGACTAAATTTTGTAACTTTAATAAGGAGAAATATAGCATCTCCTATTCATTTGACACTGGTGACAAGAACTGTGAAATTTCTATTTCATGATATATATCACTATATCATGAAATATATATATATATATATATATATAGTATATTTACCAAGTTACATTTAAATGGTTGAGTTTGTGCAAGATAAGACTGTTGCTTTCCAACAAGAGCTATAAAAAGAGACAATCTAGAGTGCTTTGGCCCACCAGGGTGCAGCCATTTATAGAGGGTCCAGCTGGTGAAACTGACAGTACCAGGGCCACAGGTGGAGGTCCAAGAAACTGAAATAAAGGAGAGAATGTCAGGAGTGGGGGCAGTTTCCTACAGGTGCAGTGTCGTTGGTAATGAATTAGCATGTCTTTCCCTCTCTGCAGGGACACAGACACACTGAAGTGCAGTCAACAGCTAAACAAGGTCATGAAATTCAGGCAACATTTAGTATTAATTCGCCGCTCTCACTGTCAAGCGTAACCCGAGTATGTGGCGTGTAGGGCTGAGTTGTGTCTGCTGGCCATCTGAGACCTAGAGGAGACATACTACGTTACGGCAGACACACAGATGCAGGCGAACACAGCGGAGCTGTCACTGTATATCTATGCCCTTCGTTATTAGTCCTCCTCCAGGGTACGTGATATGGCTCATATCCTCCATTATGATCTCATTATAATCAATAAACTTGGAGGCCTGGAAATCCTGCCCTACATGGCAATATCTTACATAAGCCATTTCCTGTCAACCTGACTGTACGACATAAACATGTGATATTGTGCTACTCCTGACAAAAAGGAAAAGTGTGAAAAAAACTACCCTGAATTGGTTGATCTGTACTTAATCCAAGCTCAGACAACCCGTATAAAACACACCTTGCACGGGCACAACAAACATATTAATGGGGCTCGCGCTACCGTCGCTCAGCCCCTGAGCGTCCTGCACTACATGAAGTTTGTACTATCTATTAACTCTGTGTGCATTTAATCAGTTTCTTTTCATTGATCATTCAAGGCTTCCTTTGATGGCCTGTGATGCAACTAATTACACCCATGCAGCTGTGAGAGCAGAATTAGAGGGATCAAACCACACTTCTACATAGTCCAATCATCCAGACATCTTCATATGAAAATGAACTCTTAAAATTCTTAAAGTGCAAATTAAATAAATAAAAACCAAGACTGTTCAAAGATTTTGGGTTGTAAAATATTTTCAAAGGAGGTCTCTTATGCTCATTGAGGCTGCATTTATTTGATAAAAATTCAGTAAAACTAATATTAAGTAAAGTAATATTGTGAAATTTAAATATAATTTAAAATAGCCATTTTTTATTTTAGTATTTTAATAAAATGTAATTTATTCCTGTGATGGCAAAGCTGAATTTTCAGCGGCCATTACTCCAGTCTTCAGTCACATGATCCTTCAAAAATCATTCCAATATGATGATTTGCTACTAAAGAAACATTTCTTCTTATTATCAATACTAAAAACAAATGTAAACGCACACTGTTAATATTAACTGTCAATTTTGGATCAATTTAATGCATATAAATATTAATTTCCTTCAAACTTTCTTCAAAAAAAGATGTAAGAGCACTTAAATGTGTTGTATATGTGACCCTGGACCACAAAACCAATCATAAGGGTCAATTTTTTGAAATTGAGATTAGAACAATATTTGGGCGAGATACAACTATTTGAAAATCTGGAATCTGAGGGTGCAAAAAAAAAAGAAAAAAAAACAAAAAAAAAAATTCAAATATTGAGAAAATCTCCTTTAAAGTTGTCCAAATTAAGTTCTTAGCAATGCATATTACTAATCAAAAAAAAATTATGGTAGAAAATTGACAAAATATCTTCATGGAACATGAACTTTACTTAATATCCTAATGATTTTTGGCATAAAAGAAAAACCAATCATTTTGACCCATACAGTACAATGTATTTTTTGGCCATTGCTCCAAACGCCATTGCTACTTATGACTGGTTTTGTGGTCCAGCGTCACAAATAGTTTTTTGATGTTAAAATATTTCAATATTACTTTCATACTATTATTCCAGTCTTACACAGCAGCACTGACTCAACCAGTGACATAAATTTGGGGTGGGGCTATTCATTTGGCTGACCAATAGCAGATGAGATACTGTTTAAAAACAATCTTTTTTTTTTTTTTTTTTTTTCACCAGTGAAGCCAGTGGAACAAAAACAATTTACTTCATATTACAACCTTATCTTGAACACCAGACAATCACCTCAAAAAGTATTTTAAAAAATAATAAATTACCAAGAACCAATATCACGTAACATTTCAGACAACTATTAAACTACAGTAGCTCCCTCAGACATACCAAAAAGTCATAAAATGACCCTCTCACGTCTGCATTTCCAGCTAACCCATTCTTTCCACCAACCTATTTGCTCGCAGCCACACTATCTGTGTCAAAAGAAAGTAATTAATGCCTCCATTATGTTTTAGTGAGCATCGTGCCGCCCCTCCACACACCCAGACTGTCTACAATATGAGCTTGAACGGTCTAACCTTCATCCCCTCATTTCTGCTTCAGTTCAGCCCCCCCGCTCTTCTCCTCTTCCTCCTCCTCCCATTCTCGCCGTCTGCCTGTTGTTCACTGCCCCAAATCATGACGATCATCCCAGCCCAGTGGGAATGACCTCCTCCCAGCCATTCACATCTGTGTCTGTCAGTGCATCCACAGGCAGCAGCACATATTCATCCAGAGAAACAGCAGCAGCAGCAGAACTTCCCCATCATCCTCCACCACCGAGAGAAAAGGAGATGCTTAACAATGACTGTTATGGACTTTGGTGTGGTTGCCACAACTTGAGACAGAGCTTTTTACTATGATTTCTTCTTCCAAAAACAAAGGACAGCATGTTGCTACTACTTTGAGGATTATATAATTTAAGAACAGGTTCGTGACTGGATGAAGAAGCATCTAGACACTCGATTCCTGAGAGAGATGATCCACTAGGGAGGAAAAGGTCTGGGATGGGTGACAGTTTGACCAAGTCAGATCTGTAGATGGAGTTCAAGGCTGCGTGATGAAAACGGTGAGTACTGGAGACATATATCTTATAATAATGATAATGAGACAAGGTAGTAACTACTAGTGGGCAATTTAGCTGTCTGAATATTAGGTCAACATTATTACAAAAAGATAACAGATATCACTGAATGACATTCTAAAGAATTCATTGTTTCATTTTAAAGGTTTGACAAAATTCTGCCAGCGTTTTCTCACCCACATGTTGTTTCAAACCTGTGGAACACAAAAGCAGACATTCTACAAAAAAAAAAAAAAAGTCTTTAATGTGGTTTTAAAAACCATAATATATCTTCAATATATCTTCTTTTATGTCTTTTAAGAAAGTCATACTGGTTTAAAATGATACGAGGGAGAAAAAATTATGATATTTTCATTTTTGGGTGATAAATAAATAAAATAAAAAACAGACCTTGTTTTAATAATGCTATGTTTCAGGGATCCACTGAATTGATTTAAATAAATAGTAAAAGCAGTATTTGTGAAGATGATCACCTAAACAACAAAGAAAGCCTCTAACTATAGAAACTGAAGTGTAAAATGACTAAATTAATTAATATGAGCTATGATCTATAATAAATGTAATAAATGTACACTTTCACAGAGGTTCAATTTGTTAACATTAGTTAATGCATTAGCTATCATAAACTGATTATAACCAATAATTATGGGCCTTTTTATCTGTTTTCTTTTTTACATATACAAATAATTTAACAATGAAGTTGTATAAATCAACATGAGTTAATATAACGTGAAGGTGCAATGCATTCACTAATGATAAAAAATGTAACCTTTGTGTTAAATATTAAATAAAATCATATTAATTATAAATATATCATAAATATTATATCTACACGCACTATTTTTTTTAATTACCTGTAAATACATTATTCTGCACTATGTTTACAATACCGACTCCTTACCGAAACCAGAAATCAATGCAAAGCTAATATGGCTGTGCTTCCAACCTGTTTAAATATTCACCACCTTAAACGGGAAATTGTGCCCTCTTCTGAGGGAGCTCCACATCATTTTCATCTGAAGGAAATCATTATTACCTTATACTAAGAGATAACAACTACCACATAGTGTGTCTTCAAACCAATGTGGAAAAAAAGCCCAACTGCAAGTATTGGCCTATGATGCTGGCCTTAGAAAAAAATTCACCACCTAAAAATGACAAGGATTGAATGATGCTACCCAAATTTGTTCTTGAGACGTTCTGACAGATTAATCTCCAATCAACCGTGAGATTAGATCAAATGAAATTACCCATTTGAGTGACAGCAATATGCACAAAAAAGAAAAAGATAAAGCCTCTTGGCAAACAGATTTAAAGTTATCTGACAGATGTAGATTTCTTTACAGTGGTGGAGATCATAATTTGACATCCACAATAACAGACCAGAGCAAATCAACAGATACTGTAGCAGCAACCTTATAATATTGCTACATCTGTGTTACTGTATGTCAAAAAATGGTTTTCTATGAACCACATGATTTACTCACTTAAGATGATTGATTAAACACCAAAAACTGTGGGCAACAAACAGTAGCAAGCACCTGCTATGATGAAGACGAAAACACATCTGCTAATGTAGCCGTTTCTCTTGTATTTTGCATGAAGGATGCTGGTATAATTGCAAGTTAGATGATATAGAATTATAGAAATGTGTCAAAAGTGAGCATAAAATTAATTACATGTTTTAAAGGAATAATGAAAATGTCATTGTTATGTTACTTATGTTATTTCAAACCTGTAGGACTTTGAGGGTGACTAAATGATGACAATTTTCATTTTTAGCCAAACTAATCCTTTAAAGGGGTCATCAGATGCCCATTTTCCACAAGTTGGTATGATTCTTTAGGGTCTTAATGAAAAGTCTATAATACACTTTGGTTAAAAATTCTCAATGGTTCTGCAAAACAGCCTTTTTACCTTTAAAAGGTAAAATTAAAATGAGCTCTGCAAAAATCATTCCATTTTGAGCGGACTGTTCCTTTAAATGCAAATGAGCTCTGCTCGCCCCGCCCCTCTCTTCTCTCTGTAGAGTGACAAGCTGCTTGAAGAGATTGTTTACTTTAGGCGCATTTAGCGCGTTTAGCCGCGAAACTTGCTAACTAACTTGCTAACTAATTGCAGAGATTCATTTAAAAACCCTTATACTCACTTCTGCTGTAGGTGAAGCTGGATCACGAATGATTTGCGTGAACACAGACGCGTTTATGTAGATCGGAAGGCGCATTCCATTCACAATCAAACGTAATTCACTGCATCTTCAGTGCCTCAGATGTCGGGAGTAAATGACAACCACTATGTTCATTATTACATCCAACAACACAACACCTCAATCGCTCAATCGGAGATATTCTTGTCTAACTTACATCCCTGCTCCAGCATCGAAACAATGGAGATCGGACTGTTACAGCTGATCGGAGGTAAGACGCTCATGTCAATCAACTATCGTGGGAGCGGCTTGAGAACGGCTCGATTTGAAAAAGGGGATATTATTTTAGATTAATTAAAAACCACTGCATGGATTTTTATCATTATAGGGTAGATTTGTACATACACTGCCAACACACATTAATGTTCAAACAACATGTAAAAGTGAACTTTGCATCCGATGACCCCTTTAAAGAATGCAGATTAACTTATAATTTTGGTCATTTGTGACAAAACTCAAGGGTAAGGCAAGGATGTTCCTCCACTTTATTTCACTCCCCGGTGAAGGCTGAATTACACTCATTTTACCTAATCAGTCCGTTACCACCACAGTCACTAATCAGAGCCTGCTGGCAAAATCATAATGAGATAAAGGACAGTATGTCAAGTATCGCAGGGGAGGTCAGGCAACTTTGAAAGACATGCGGAGCTGAACAAACCAGAACAGGCTTCTTTCTATTTATAAGTCCCTACATATAAGTCATTATATTGCAATATTTGACCAAGAGGTGTGACCATATTTACTGCATATATCTTGCAAAGTCAAACAAAGCATTTAGAGATATTTATACCTGGGTAAAATATGAAAGACAGAAAAGAATCTTCTTCAAAGCAGTCAAGCTAAAGCACTGAAGTCCTATAATAAGCACCAACCTTCTTTTGTTGCCATATGACAAACAAGTGGTGCTGAACAACCACATCATTTTGATGGAAAAGCTGTCCTACACAATTCCTGAAGTCATACAATACTTGCTCTGGAGAACACAAATTCCACCCACATTCACAGGGATCAGCGAGTTTGAACCTCTGATGACTAATCGTAAATGTGCAGGGAAAAAAGTGGAGAGCGACAAAACAGATTAAGTGCTTCAATTTTGTGTGGAGTACAAGTTTTATGGTTTGGCCACAACAAACAGAAACAGATTGCTAGTAACAAATGACATTTCTGGTGTGTATGTTTGCATAGAGATGCATGAATGATAGATATAGTCTTTCTCTTGCAATACCACAAGAGGCAGTGCAATCCTACAGTAGTTCACTGTCGTAAAATTAGATGACACAAATATATCTCATGAATATCAATGTGGCTTTTGAGGAAGCAGATTAGGGAAATGAGAGGCAAATTGAGAAAAGAAAATTCCCTCGAGAGAACAGCGTAATGGAAACTTATTCTGCACTTACACTGGATTTAGGCTCATTAAACTTGAGGAACAAATGCCTCTGTAATGGTTCATTTTGAATAATTAGACAGTTGTGTTAATGTCCTGCCCTTGAACAAAAATGTACACTCTCCGCATCAACATGATATATAAAGAAAACTATTGTTTTGGCTATGGGCATTTCCTGAATATCCATTATATCAATCTACAAGGTTCTTAAATAAAATAACTAAACTTGCTTACACAGTTTTAAAAGAATTCTCTTCTGCTCACCAAGGATGCATTTATTTATCAAAATACAGTGAAAAGTGTAATACCGTGAAATATTATTACAATTTCAAGTATCTAATTTCTATTTGAATACACATCAGTCAAAGGTTTTTGAAAGGTAAGATATTTAATGTTTTTTTTTAAAGAAGTCTCTTTATTTATTTGATCCAAAGTAGAGCAAAAACAGTAAAATGTTGAACTATTTTTATTATTTTAAAAAACTGTTTTCTATTTGAATATATTTTAAAACATATTTATTCATGTGATTTCAAAGCTGAATTTTTAGCATCATAACTCCAATCACATGCTCAAATATTTAATATTATTTCATATTTTTATTATTACTATGTTGAAAACAGCTGAGTAGAATTGTTTCAGGTTTCTTTGATGAATAGAAAGTTTAGAAGAACAGCATTTATCTGAAACAGAAATCTTTTGTAACCTTATAAATGTCTTTATCATCACTTTTGATCCATTTAAAGCATCCTTGCTAAATAAAAGTATTAATTTCTATAATTAAAAAATAATAAATTATACTGTCTCCAAGCTTTTGAACGGTATAGTGTATAATGTTACACAAGTTTATTATTTCTGATAAATGCTGATCTTTGTATCTTTCTATTCATCAAAGAATCCTGAAAAAATGTACTTAACTGTTTTAAATATTGATTATAACAATATTAACAATAAAATTATTCTTGAACCAGCATATTATTATTTCTGAAGGATCATGTGACACTGAAGGCTGGAGAAATGATGCTAAAAAATTTGCTTTGATCACAGGAAAAAATTACAGTTTAAAATGTATTAAAATAGAAAAGAGTTATTTTAAATAGTCAAAATATTTTAAATAGTTTTTAAAATTCTACTGTTTTTGCTGTACTCTGGATCAAATAAATGCAGGCTTGGTGAGCCAAACAGAATTCTTAAAAAAAAAAAACTTTCCAAATCTTACTGTTCAAAAATTTTTGACTGGTAGTGTATATTCTAAAAATATTTTATTTTTAAATATATTGTATTACTGTGATGGCAAGGCTGAATGTTCAGCAGTCATTATAATGTTGAACACAGTTGTGCTGCTTTAAATTTTTGTGAACATGTGACATTTTTTCAGGATTCTCTGACCATTAGAAAGTAAAAAAAAAAAAACAGCATTTATGTGAAACAGAAAGATTTTGTAACATTATACAATAAATGACTCAACTGTCACTTTTGGCATGACTTAATCCTTGCTGAATATAAGTATATATATTAATTTCGAATTAAAATATTCATTTCTTTAAAAAAAAAAAAACAAAATACTGATGCCAACCCTGTTATTCAGTTATTATGGCTTAAAATAAACCCTATGATTCGTAATGGTAATTCACTGCTATTTGTAAACATGGCAAAAACTGTTTTTGATGAGATATGTCCTCTATTAATCAGATCCAACTGTGCAACAGAAATAGAGCTTTGCCCTTCTTGTTGCCCTTTCATATCTCAATATCACACAGCAGGACAGCTGGTTAACACCATCGTTGTTCTACATTAATTTTGGTTTTGATCTCCTGCCTGCATTAGCTGTTTTGGAGGCACGGGGGGAAATATGACACAGATTTAAGTGGGTAGTCATGTCTTACCAGCTGAAGTGAGAAGGACTTGATAGTCTGTGCCTCTTTGTGAAGGAACATCTTCATTTATTTCTTCTTTCTCGGTTTCCTCATAACGGTCCCAGTTGGACTCAAGCTTTCGTCTTGAGAAGGAGTGGTCTTCCTCCTCTTGCTCAAAGTTTTCTTTGTTGTCCTGGTCATCTTGATGCTGGAAATAGATCAGAAAAAAGATGACAGTGAGCAAGCATGGCACAAATTAGTTTATTAGTTTGGTAGATTCATGAAAACCTTTACAAAAAAAGTTAACCACAGCCAACATATTATTGTACAGTAACACCATAAGTTTTATTATTTATCAAATAAATTTCACTGAAACAGTGTTAGAGTTCATTTTCATATATTTCATATTTTCTGCCATTTGTGTCTAATATTAAATTACCAGTGTTTCCTAGTCAAAATAAACCGTAATTACGTGATCCAATGTACTAACACTGGCTACGGTATTTCTGCATAAACTGTGGTTGCCATAGTGATTTTTTTCTTTTATGGATGACACTTACTCGTCGAAAGTCTGCAGGAGGTCCAAACTCTCGCCCTCTTCCTCTGCGATGATCCCGTTTGCCTCTTCCACGATGGTGGTGGCCTCCTCTTCCGCGACCCCTGTGCACTCCCGCACTGCCAGTCTCAGCATCACCACCACCACCTCCACCTCCACCTCCACCTCCTCTTTTCCAATGCCCACCGCGTCCCCGACTATGTCTGAATTCCATAACTGAACATGAAAAATAGAACTAATGCCGAGACTGTAATCGTGTAACACCACAACCGTTGTTACACTTAAAAGAGAACCCTCTTCAACGGGGAAACGTTCCGCCCGTGTAACTAGTTCCGCCTAATGATAAATGCGAGTTTGTCGATTGACAAATGTGCCTCAAATCCAAAATTTAAGATGGTCCTAAGCAGTAGGACCAGGGGTGTGTGGGGCATGTGAGATCTGACTCGGTGTTTATGCAGTCATATTCCTTTGAGTAAAGGAGTAAAGAAATGTAAAAAGAGTTATGTTTTGAATAATTATAATAACTTACTATAACATATTGCAATAATTAAATAAATAAATTAAACTTTAATGGTCCTAAAATTATTATTATTTTTTTTTTTTATAATTACTCGTTTATGTCCAGATACCACAGGTGAATGCTGATTAATCACAGTACATTAGGGAAATATTTTTGTATTACGTTTTTTTTTTTAATGTTTTAATACTTAAATGAGGCGCTGTTAAAGTATATATGGACTAATTTCCATATATTCTGAAATCTATGAAATCTTAACATGGAATAAGGCAGGTTCAAAATCTTTGTTTCATTTTGTTGACAGAGTTAAATGTTTTTACAGAGGGGATATTGGATATTCATTTTTATCTCTCTAAATTATATATAAACAAACGTCTCTGTAAAAACCATAAGAATATTGATAAGAATAAAACTGGAAAGTATGGTTTATGTACACTGCCCTAGAAAAGTGGGGTTTTGGACAATATTGGCATGAATCCTTTTTAATTTGTGGTAATTTTGCCCTGATAAGGGACAACACAAACTACGAAAACATATTTTATTACATAAACAGTTTATGCATAGAAAAACATAAATTTTCGATTCATCAAAATATCCACCATTAACAGCTATTACAGCTCTGCATAATCTGGGCCTAAATTCATTGTATTCTAAACTTAATTGGCAATCAATTGTTGAAGCTATTAAGGTTTAAAAATCTTTTAAAAACCTGGGCCAAGTTTAAACCAGTAACAAGGCATTAACAGCTGGCAAAGGGGTATGTCTGACTTTGACATGTATATATTGCCATTATTATGTAATTAAAATAAAAAATATTATTGCTGGTCTTCAATGATAATGTCAAGTTACTTTAATGTATTTGCACCAAAAAAATGATAAGGATTTATGCTGATATCGTCCAACACCACACTTTGCCAGGGGTGTTTCCAAACTTTTGGAGGGCAGTGTAAGTCCTGCTGAAGTGGAGATTTCTTGCCTTTAAAGGTAGATATTTATAAGTGAAGTCTAGATATGCAAATAGATAAAAGTAATCAAATTAACCCTTGAATATGTACTTTGGTACAGTCCTGAATAGCCCACAATCTCAAAATTGATCAGTGTATTTAAAAAAAAAAACAATGACTTTGCCTGCCTTGTAAAGTTTTATTTTAGTAGGCCAATTGTTATGCTATATAATATTTGGCCTGTATGAAAATTATTATAGTTTATACACTACCAGTCAAAAGTTTTTGAACAGTAAGATTTTTATTGTTTTTTAAAGAAGTGTCTGCTCACTAAGCCTGCATTTATTTAATCCAAAGTACAGCAAAATATTCAAATAGGAAACATAATATTTCACAATATTACTCAGTTGCTGTATTTTGGATCAATAAATACAGGCTTGGTGAGCAGAAGAGATTTAAAAAAAAACAAAAAAAAACATTAATCTTACTTTTCAAAAACTTTTGACTTGTAGTTTTATTATAGTTTATAGGTGTCAGTCACACACAAAACATGCATTTATGTTTTAATTTTCCTGTCTTTGAAGTTTGCATTCTCTTTCTGTTTTCAGACTATCTATTGCCAAGTGAACATGAAGAATACAGTGAAAATTTCATCCAGAGTTTTCTAACTGATGAGCAGTAACAGGATGAACATGGATATTCAAAATTTTACCGCAAGTCGAAATGTCTCCGCTATCCTGCCTGCCCCATACAGTCTGCTGGAAGTCATAACCATTGCGACAGTATCAGCTGTTGTGAGTCTCATCACAATAGTGGGGAATGTGCTGGTGATGCTCTCGTTCAAGGTCAACAGCCAACTTAAGACTGTTAACAACTACTACTTACTCAGTTTGGCTTTTGCAGACCTTATTATCGGTGTCTTCTCAATGAACCTGTACACATCCTACATTCTCATGGGATACTGGTCTTTAGGGAATATAGCGTGTGATCTGTGGTTGGCACTTGACTATGTTGCAAGTAACGCCTCGGTGATGAACTTGCTGGTCATCAGCTTCGACAGATATTTTTCGATTACAAGACCACTCACCTACAGAGCTAAACGGACCCCGAAACGTGCAGGCATCATGATTGGCTTGGCATGGCTGGTATCGTTTATATTGTGGGCTCCACCCATTCTGTGCTGGCAGTACTTTGTTGGAGAGAGGACGGTTCCTCCTAACCAATGCCAGATCCAGTTTTTCTCAGAACCCATAATTACATTTGGGACGGCCATAGCGGCTTTTTATGTCCCGGTATCCATCATGACAATCCTCTATTGCAAAATCTACAAAGAAACGGAAAAACGCACAAAGAACTTAGCAGAACTCCAAGGATATCCATCGCTGGACAGCCATGAAGACCCTAAAGTGCGAAAGCCAATTCTACGATGCTTTAACTTTAAAAACAAGAGGGACGTCACTCAAGAATCATGGTCTTCGTCCAACCAGAGTTATGTAACAAGGACAACATTGCAGTCTGAAGACCTGTGGACAAAATCAGACCAAGTCACAACCCTAAACAGTTACACATCATCAGAGGATGACGAGCGGTCCGTCTCTGAAACAACCCCGCGAGAATCATTCAAGAACCAGGAATCGACAGTCAATAAAAATGGACAGCTAGTTTGTTATGAAGACAGCAAATATCTAAGTGATCTTGCAAAATGCTCCCAGACAAACAATAAAAAATGCATGTCATACAAGTTCAAGCCGATCCTTAGCGATATCACTTCTTTGCAAGGTAGCACCGAAGCTGATACAACAACCCCAGATCATTGTCAGTCCTCAGAGCCACAGGCTTCTTCATCAACATCTTCTTCTACCAAACCAGAAGATCCAAACTTGAAGATCCAGATGACCAAGCGGAAACGAATGGTCCTAATCAAGGAGAAAAAGGCTGCTCAGACTCTCAGTGCAATTCTTCTGGCGTTCCTCCTCACCTGGACCCCGTACAACATCATGGTGCTCATCTCCACCTTTTGCTCTGAATGCATCCCAGTGTCCCTCTGGCATCTGGGCTACTGGCTCTGCTACGTCAACAGCACCATCAACCCCATGTGTTATGCCCTATGCAACAAGACCTTCCAGAAGACCTTTTGGATGTTAGTCCTCTGCAAGTGGAAGAAGAATAGAGGAGAGGAGAAACTGTACTGAAGTAACAGCAGAGATGGCAAATTTTAGAGCATGATGAATGGTCGCTATATTAAATGGGCATTAAAGGAAAAGTTCACTTCCAGAATGAAAATTTTCTGATAATTCACTCACCCCCATGTCATCCAAGATGTTAATGTCATTGTTTCTTCAGAAATTAATTTTTTTGAGGAAAACATTCCAGAAATGTTCTCCATATACACTGTAAAAAACAATTTGCTGAGTGAACTTAAAATAATTTGTAACCTTGCTGCCTTAAAATTTTAAGTTCAGTCAACTCAAAAAAGTTTATTCAACTTGAAATGTTAAATTATACTAAGTGACAACTTAGATATTTGATTTGAATCAACTTAAAATTTTAAGGCAGCTGGGTTACTTACCCATCTGTCAAGTTTAGCAAACACAAATATCTAAGTTGTTACTTAGTACAACTTAACATTTCAAGTTGACTAAACTTATTTTAGTTGACTAAACTTAAAATTTTAAGGCAGCAGGGTAACAAATTATTTTAAGCTGACTCAACAAATTGTGTTTTTTATTTTTTACAGTGTAGTGGACTTCAATGGTGACCAATGGGTTGAAGCTCAAATTGCAGTTTCCATGCTGCTTCAAAGAAGAGCAGCTTGCAAGACGAGCATTTGTGCTTAAAAAATATATAAATGTTTTTTTTTTATTTAAGAAAATGACGAATCGTTTCGCTAGATAAGACCCTTTTCCTCAGCTGGGATTGTGTAGAGCCCTTTGAAGCTGCATTTAAACTGCAATTTTGACCTTCAACCTGTTGGCCACCATTGAAGTCCACTATATGGAGAAAAATCCTGGAATGTTTTCCTCAAAAACCTTAATTTAATTCAAAAATCTTTTTGACTGAAGAAAGAAAGACATGAACATCTTGGACGGGGATGAGTAAATTATCAGGAAATTGTCATTCTGGAAGTGAACAATTCCATTTTAGTTTATGTTGTGCACACAGTGCCACAGACCATATTCCTCTATTATTCCTAACCATTTTCGAGGCTATATCTTTGTGTACATATTGTTTATATTGCCATATTAATTTGACAAATGATATAATTTATAAATATTTAATTTAGCTTCTAATCTGCTTTCAAATTTTTTAAGATCATTTAACATGTTTACACAACAGCGTATTTAAATATTGTAAAATGTCTTAAGGCTAGGGATGGTGAACACAATAAATAAAGATACAGACTGTGAACTTAAATTATAAATATCAAACACAGTGTTTATTACATGATTAACTTCTTGCGACAAAATGATTTTCATGTATTGTACACCTTGGTCATGTCAGTGACACTGCATGCATAGAAACGTTTATTCACTGGTATCTGTATTATGATGTTTGCAGAACTGGACAGTGTTAGATATGCTGTAGAGAAATACACATAAAAAGATTGTAGCTTTACTCTGGATGTAAAATTATTTTATATGTCAAAGACTCCAACACTAAAATCACATTTTACACTTCCACAGCATCCCAATGTGCACAGGTCTATATTAAATAAAAAAAAAATCCACCTTTGTGATGCCACGAATTAGATCTGAACTCACTTGAAGATTAACACATCATATAAACACATTTACAAATGTTGCCTGGCTGTTTTCTATTCATATTAAGTTTCTACTCTTTTTGTGATGACGTGCCATTTAATTTGATGTGAAATAAATGTTTTAAGATGAAACTAACCCAACTAATTGAAACACCTTAGGCTGGATTTGACAGGGGTTCTTCAGTCAAACTAAAGCTTTACAACTACCCACTGATATATTAGCAACTATTTACCAGTCACTTATCATTAAATTAGGGCTGCAAAACAATCAGTCTCGATTAATCGATTCAAAATAAAAGTTTGTTTACATACTATATGCGGGTACTGTGTATATTTATTATGTATATATAAATACATACACCTACATGTATATATTAAGCAAAAATACGTTAGATTTATATGTAAACACACACAATATACGTAAACATTAACTTTTATTTTGACTCGATTAATCACGACAAATCAATGCCTTCTTAAATGTTGATCTCCACACATTTTACCATGCTGTGAATAGTAGACAAATAAGCAAGCCAGTTATTTTCCACCAGTTTATTTGCATTCAGTTTAAATAAGATTCTACTTCATAGCTTAAATCTTATGCATTTCTCATCTTCATTCACAGTCTTGTACAAACCCAACAAGATATAGTAAATATTATAACCTAAAAGCTTTATTTCAAGTAGTTATGAAACAGAATTGGGGTCAACGTCACCTCCTCGGGCTGGTCTGGAAATAAACAAGGTATCACTGCAAAAATGGACCCTCATTATATATATATATTCATTTTTATCTATCTGGACCTTCAAGTGTGCTTTTCCAGAACACACATACAGTGAGTACTAACGTCTGCATCTGATTTTGGCTTGTTATGCAGCCGTATTGCATCAACCCAAAGCACTCAACAACATGCTAGATTTTACTTACTAAAGATTTAATTCAAGTCATAACAGAGATGAAACTGCATTGACCTCAATTCTGAGAAGGAATCATATCGGTGTGATCTTTTGCACAGCAGCAGTAAAAGCATAGACTACCATTATGATGTTAATTGCATTATAAGATATTGAAATATTTTAGCATATCTCTGTAACTGTATCCTCTTGGTAGAGCAATCGGAACCAATCTAGTACTTTACTTTCTCACTCATTCTACTTTTAAAGTTAAAACATCCTAATTAAGCTCTATTAAAAAAAAAAAAAACATGAATTCATGCCTTGTTCGATCTGTACTGGTTATCAGCCATTACTACATTTTATGTATAGTTTTCAGAGCATCATTACAATGACTAAAATGATCTGATCCAAAGAAGACAATTAAGCATGGAAAAGTAGTACAGTGCAAACACAGGTCTTGCTTTGTCAAGCCTTTCAGTTGAAAAAGAAACTGTTCATATATTTATATTTAAAAAAAAGAAGAGGAAAACCAGTAAAACAGTGTTAAAGAAAACCGACAAAATACACAGGACTACCTCCTCTTCGGAGCAACACTTCTGCTGCCTTTGTTGCCTCCGCTAGATTTACTGGAACCCTTGGAAAACAGTTTAGTCATGAATTCAGAAACATCTGGCAATTCTGGGTTAGGGTTCAACATATTCATAGATTGTTCCATTTCCTGCAGGAAAAAAAACAGACATAAATTATATGTATAAAGCAATATACAGTGGATGAGAACGTCTGTTTAGGATGTAATACTTCTGCATTACCTTTCTCATCTCAGGATCATTTGTATTTACCACCTTCGGGAGCAGGACGATGATTAATAAAGGAAGAACCATCATCATGACCTAAGGATGAAAAAATATTTAAGTCATAACATATTGGAAAGCAGAAACAACAAAGTTAATCATATTATTATAAATGGCTCTGAAAATGTGCCTTTAAAAAATTTGGTACCCAAGTTAACGGAAACTAGAGGACATAAATAATCTGATTAAGGAATAAAATTAACAATAACTGATCAATTTCCAGTGAATAAAGTGCAACCAAATGCATCTGTAAGAAACCATTATAGAGAATTATAGGGCACTAATCGGAAACAATGCCTATTAGCAATGCATATTTTGCTGGATTATTGCTGCTGAAAACAGTCAATTATTGTCTTGTTTTGGTCTGTACTAATCAGTCGGACTGGGAAAACATTCAGAGTACTATAGACTGTCAAAAGTTAGAACAAATAAGGGAGAAGAGTGCAAAAAACTGTCTGAGGAACAAAAGGCCTTCGCGGTTGGCCGAAACTGAACCGGGATGTTCAGGTCAAGAATCCTGACAACATTTATGTCTGTTCTTATTTCCAGTCAGGTAGGTGAAACATTAGGCTAATATCTGAATTCTCTACTGAATTCTCTAATATCTGAATGAATACTGCTTGTATGCATCTTTACAACCTATTAACTTTAGTTTGTCAAAATATTGTGCACTTTCCTGCTTACTAAGACCTATTCTATATGCTTTAGCAGCTTCCACACATTTTTCTCTGTGGTTCAGACAGCATAAACAGCAGAACAATGTATTCAGTAGTACATTAACCGTGCAATCCATGCTATTGTTTACACCTGAGTATCGCCAGTATGGCCGCACATCTGGGTAACTATCCAAATCGTGATGTAAGTGTAAACACTCTATATGATCATACCATTGGGTTCATCAGAAAATCAGTCCAGCCCCAGGTTTCCCGCTTCATGAAGTACGTGTGTGGACCACTGGATCTGATCTGAAGAGGGTACGGCTGTCGAATAACTTCAGATGTTTTGATGTAATTCACCAAGCGTGCTCTACGGTTCAATAACATTCTGAGATTACCTTCATGAAATCACATATTAGAAAAAGGTAAGAAATGGGAATGTTTGCTACCTCATTTTCCCTTTGGAGGTAATGTCCACCCGAACAGGATCAAATCTGAAGGATGGTGATACGATTTCAACCACATATGAGCCAGAGGGCACATCGTTGACGGCAAAACTCCCATCAGTCCTACAAGGGAAAGTGATGTAGTTAAATCCTGTTATGAAACCCCTGCCAATTTAATTTGAATTTGATAGCACATACAACATACACATTTTTTTTTTAATAAACACATCAGAAAACGTGTTTATAAAACAGAAAGCTTCACACAAGCTCATTATAATTGAGATTATGCCATTTATTGGGACACGCGGTTGTAAAATTGAGGACTGACACACACAAATAAATATTTACATCAGTGTTTTTGCCGTTGATATAACTCACTTGAGAAAACCAACATATTCCTCTCCTTCCACCTGGATTCGTGCTGTGGATATCCAGTCTTGTGTTTTCACTCCGGGAACAATCGCTCGTCCTTCAATTTTGAAACGGTCTCCATTCGACTGAGATCCTACTACAGGCCCCGGCTCTGCGTCGGAAAAACACCATGACAACGCAAACAGAGCCTGCAACGCCACATATAGATCTAATAGACGGTTCATTTGTTGCATCGTGTTTTGTCACACGATCTATATGACGTTTAAAACGAACAGTATTTCACTACGCGTCAACCTCGACCAAGGGAATAAGACTCAGCTGAAGGAAGTAAACGGTAAACGGAACACAGAACGCAGAGACCGGAAGAACATCTGTTACACCACGTGATTATCGTGAGGCGGGTCTGTTTTTATGGGCGGGGGTTTCGAATGGGAGTCCAACTCTTTGCCACGAATCATCTTTTAAACCTTTGGTGTTTAAGGAAAATCAGTCGTGTTTAAAATATATTTTACATTAGATAGATAGATAGATAGATAGATACATACATACGTACATAGGGGAGAGTGGGGTAAGATATGCCAAGATATGATCTTACTTATGTGGTCCTAAAGATAAGGGAAAACGAGGCAGAACTACAATGAAAGTAATTTCAGGATTTTTCCTATCATTTTAAATGATCAGAATGTATCTATGACAAAGGGTTCTCAAAATATGGCTTTCTATAAAAACGTGTTCCTGTGGCTCAATTTGCCCCAGGTTAGGGGTAAGTTGACCTGAGTCAGGGGGTAAGATGCACCCACATCTGGGTAAAAACTATCTCACTGAATCTGATTCAAACCCATGTGAAATTTTAAAGATAATTTACCTCTTTTAAAAACTAACATAATCAAAATTAATTTTACAGTTATATTTTTTTTCTTAAAGCTAACTTAACATTTAAACCAATCAAATGAAGTTTCATTTTCAGTAATTGTTTGCATTTCTGAAACACTGTTGAATACCAAAGTTTTAACTTTCCCCAAAACAGACTAAACAGAGAGTTTGTTGAGTAAAATTAAATAAAAACTGAATTAGAATGAAGGAATAAATGTCACTGAAACTAAAAAATATTTTAATCAAAATATCCTTTTCTGTAATGTCAAACAGGCCATTAGAGACTACAGGTTGAAAGATATTGTTGATTATAATGTGATGAAAAGCATCTACTTGTTCTCAGAGAAGGGTTTGATGCACTTGTACACCATACCTATTAAATAAGCTACAAATAATATCTATATATATGATAAACTAAAACAGTTGTGTAATATCACATTAAAATACCAGTTTATACTTCAGAGATGTATCTTAACTTCAGTGCCTTATGGTGGGGTAAGTTAAAGTGCTGGCTCAACTTACCCCACAGCATGTGGCTCACTTTACCACATAGCTTGCACTTTGGAAAAAAAAAAATAGCTAGCTTACTAATTCTGGCTAATATTTAGCTAAATTATTTGTGTGGTATTATATGTTGATAAATCACCTATATACATCTGTTATGCTAAATTTTTACTTCGACAAGCCAAAACGTTTTTAGAGCACGTGGGTGCCTTCCACTCCTCCCATGCGTTTCTCCTTTTCACAGTCTGGCAGAAATGATGCGTGATTCCAAAAAACATGGTCATGCAAAGATACAGAGGGTGGGTCAACTTACCCCACTCTCCCCTAATGTAGGTTATTGTGTTCTTTATTCCTGTCTCAAAGTTCAGTTTGTTGCAGTGATTTTTTTAAAACCTTAATATATTTTTTTATTAAATTATGTAGTGTGTCCATTGATAACATTTTAAACTCATTAATTCAAATATTTTACATTAAAATATTTCCCAGTAACAATTTATTATGGTCAGTCAATGCTTGACCAACACTTGGTCATCTTAGTTAACGTATATAAAAAGTAAATATTCATATAAACTTCAAGAAACATTCAGTTTATGTAGATTTATTTGAAAGCTGATTAAAAGAAAATCACTATGTACACATTACACTCAAATATCCATTCATGATCAGGCAATGGACAACAACACACTAATAACTTAAAACTCCTGCAATTCAAGTGCATGACTGAAAAAAAAAAAAAAAACATCTGATAAAGGTACACTTACACAATCACATCCACTTGAGCAGATTCACACCACAGCACTACAAGTGCAACAGTTAAAACTTCTGCTTGGCACTTCAGTGAGTTGCCTGATTCCAGAGAGTCTCATGGAGTTGATTATGTGCCCCTAAGCAAGTCCACTTCAATGTGAAGCAGTCATTCAGTGCCTGTAGGAAGACTTCCTCCTCCAGTGCTGAAATCGGAGTGTCTGAATTGTTCAGTTCATCTAGCCCCAATTCACCACAGCCTACTGAGCTTCAGAACCACCAGCTCCAAGCCAATCAAAGAGCTTAAAATGCACCAAGAGTTTGTAGTGGTTATCTCCATAGTGTGCTACAAGGATACATCAGCGCAGTTGTGACACGTACGATTCTATAACCTTTGGAGGAGAGGACACAAAAGGAAACAATGTAAGACTGCTTTGTGTAAACAACTGCAATTTTTCACTTGAAAGAAAAAATTATAAAAAATATTAACATTCCACCTTTGCCGTTTCTCCTACAGTGCCTGGAACTGAACTTAAGTATCTCTTCCCCTCCCACAGTTCAAGAAGCATCATCTTCATTGCCTGAACATTCCTGCTGAATGCAAACATATTCAGTCGCACCTTCCAGCACACATTTATAAGATGTTCTGACATTTTAGTTCTGTATATACATATAAAAATGAAGCACCTGTCATTTGAAAAGCCATCGTGCAAGCTTTTGTTGTTTGTGGAGAGCTCAGACCACCATTTTTTAATGATAGATTGAACCCAGTGTAAAGCTACGATGAGGTGTCTGGAAAAGATTCAACCATTTAAACATGGGCGAAATGTATAATGACAATAAACAGCAATAGCAAATAGAAACACAAGACAAAATACTTACTCTTCATATTTAGTGTTAAGAATCATTTTCACTTGTGGTAAAAGGTCAACACAACAGCCTATTGAAATACACGGCTGTTCTTCCTGAAGACTACAGAAGGAGAAATTGGTATGAAATATTGAAATGACATGAAACAACAATAACAAACTTTCACTTTAAATAGGTTTTAAATAGGCTACCTTTTAGTAAGTACAGGCAAACAGTCAACAAGCACCCCTGTGTCTTGTATTCTGAAAGCACACACACACACACACACACACAAAAACAACAGTAAACTGGTTACTTTGGTATTCATAAAATGTAGAATTGCAAGCAAGGACAATTCAGCATGCTGCAAAGACAAATCTACTGATACCTGCAATATTTACACTTAGATTATTTTGACAAAAGCCTCTTATGCACACCCATGTGATATTACAATATTACAAAACAGTAATATTGTGAAATATTAATGTCAAACATCAAACTGCTAACCTGTTCAAGTATGCCACTAGTTCACTTGCGTTTTTCCGCCAAAGAGTCAAAGCAACATTCAGTCTCAGATTTCTTCCAAAGAGCACATGAGTCATTGCTTCATGGTCTTTTGATAACTGAAAGTCAACAAATGATTTTGTTAGTACAAATAATACAACTTTATAATGGAACACAGTTTGCCATGACTGCCCCACAGAAGAGTGGTTGATCACTATAGGGAGTTCGCACTTACGTCACAATTTGGTCAGTTACCTGGATACGCGACCAAATTGGAGATACTCAGATGTAAACAACAGCATGTACTGCACTGTTAATGTACTGAATACGTTACAATACGGAAAAAAACACGCTGAAGCTGTTAAATCATACAGAGAAGGACGTAGTAAGCAGGAAATGGCGCAAAACTAAAGTTAATAGGTGGTAAAGATCCGTACAAGCAGTATTAATTAGGATAATAGCCTAATATATAAAAAATATAAATGTTGTCAAGATTCTTGCCCTGGAAATCCTAGTTCAGTTTGGCCAAACACAAACGCCTTTTGGTCCTCAGACAGTTTTTTGCTGATTATTCAGCAATAATCAGCAAAATATGTGAGTTTCGTTCGGTTCAATATGGCCGGTTGATGACGTGTCGTGAAAACCCTCTATATCAATATCACATGTGGACAATCATGAATAAGAACTAGCTTAAAATGACAAGAACACAGTCAGCATATGCATTAGCATGCCGAATAACTCACCTCAGTGAAATAATCACTGTATTTGGAGCCAGCTCCTGCCATTTTTGAGCCGTCTGTCGAGTTCACAGGGAACCCACAGTTGTCACTGTAAAGAATAGCCTGCACGTCATCAGCACAGGTCAGTTCATTTTCTTTGTTTGCCATGTCAGACGTCCTGCTTGCGGTGGGCGATCTCCGACATGCTCTTGATCCCACCCCAGAGTGACGCGTTTTCTTTTTGCTAACCACCGCTCGCTTCGCTTTGCTGTATTTGTGCACACAACGGCCCACTGGAAATCTGTGGGATGGAGAAAAATGCATGCTCATACCTTCCAACATTCTACAAAATCAGCTTTTCAAAGCAAGAAAGGTCATTGAGTTTGCACTGCAATGGGCCAAAAACATACCTCTCTTGATCGGTTTCGTCCTTAAGTGAATAATCCACCTGAAAAGAGACAACAGGTAAAGCTAGCATTCCTAAAAGCTGCAATATACCACATGACACTTCAAATCTGACATATTTTAAAACACATACACTTGCTCACTTTGCAAATGGTAACAGAGAAAAACTGACAAATATACATTATGTGAGTTTCTGTGACTGCCCAAAATGCGCAAACTGCCTTTTGGCAACATGTCCAGACTGCAATATTGGGGGAAAATCCAGCCTTGAATAGTGTATTCTAGCATTAAATCACTGAAAATGAATTTTGCGAACTGAAAATAAACCCCTAAAAATCCCATCCAGCACATACACTACAAAAAAGCTGTTTATTTTTAAGCATTGATGCCTTTTACTCACCTCCTTCATGTTCTTCTCATCTCCAGAACAAACCATACGTTTGAGAAGATCATGGGGCTGGGCCTGCTTGAGCCTGTGGACTTCTGCATTACTTTCAACATGACTTCCAGTGGCCATAATAAGGGACTCTGAAATACAATGGCAAAACACATTATCTGGCACAGGATGCATGATGTTGTTAAAGCAAACAGCTGCGGTTTGTTTGTTCAAAGCCTCCATTGTGCAGTTTCTCCTTTAGAGATTACAATCATACTATAATCAAATTCGTATTAAAACGAGTCAATTGATGTTCATGAAATATTTAAATGTAAAGGTTTTGCTATTGTTAGACAGCCTGGCATAGTAGCAGATTTTTGGTTCCTAGAACGTTCAATGAACGTTAGTTTTGGTTATTAAAAAGAATAAAAAAACTAAAAATACCCGTTTAAGAACGTTACGTATAGGTTCTCTTTCGAAGAACCTTCCTAGAACGTTATACTTGTTCCAAAAAACCAAACGGGAACCATATGCTAACGATAAGAGAACGTTCTGGGTTTGCTAGAATAAGAGCAGTTCATAAAGACTGTGTCTTAAAACCTATATAGACAACACTACATACATGTTATGCACAAGTTATGACATATCATGCTAGTGTAAATAATATCGCATAATTCATTACCACACATACAGGAGATGCTTTGTAATTTTCAAACGGACGTCTTACCACGTAGCACTTTACGCTGAGTCAGAGGAAGATAACGAAGCTCCAAACCGTTTGAATCAAACTTAACTAGTAAGTTTCAGATTAACAAGCTAATATTCCTTCTATTAATGTCTAGACATCTGTCAGACGGAGCTTTAGGCCTCCAGTGATGTGACCCTGCTGTTTAAGTTTAAGGTTTGTTAGCACCGCCGAGCTAATTAAGTAAGCTACACTTTGACTAACAGTCAATAATCTTTGACTAAATTGCAAAACACAAGTCTAGAGATTAGTCTACACTCACACTGGCCTGTGCATATCAAAGCAGGTGATGAAAACACAACAGATAGCTAGTTGCTAAACAAACAAGTCAGGCTAATCACCTGCTAGCAAACAAGGACTTAGCACGTACAAAACCTATAACTTGTACAACGCTGTCAAACCTCGCGTATTTCGTAAACACCCACCATAACATTGTGTAAAGTTGTCTATGCATCCTAAAGCACGTTATATATCCGAGAACATTTCCATGCGTAACCAGGAAGAAACGGGAATTTGAGAGGATTTTAGTGGGAAGGAAGGACCATTCAAATAAATACAAACTTGAAATGCTGGGATGGGTGAAGCACCGGAAGATTGAGGGTTTAGCGACATCTTATGGGGCGTTAATGGAACTGCTCGGCTTTTGGAAAAAAACATTTCAGCAGTTTTCCACACTCTTGAAAATTTCTAAACCAACTTAATGAAATGCATCCAGGGATGCCTTTCCAGCAAAACAATTAATGGATTTCCATGCATGCTGGACACTTCTTGGCTGTGTTTCCTCACAATATAGTCCAATATATATTTTAAATCAGTGACTCAAAGACTCCTGGCCACCATGTAGGCTTTAGTTAAACTTGAGTTGCAGTTTACATTATTTTGGAATTTTAATTTAAATTACAGTTTGATTATTTTAATATATTAATAATAATTTATCAGTTTAAATTTAAAGTCATCGTGCAACCCCTCTGGAGGTTTGCTAAGGCTGCTTGGTGGGCCCTGGCCTTTCGGTTGACAACTACTGTTTTATATTAATAAATAAAAAAGCATTTAGATTAAGCCTTTAGATAAAAAGGTCTTTAATATCATCAAAAACAAACATTAAGTAGGTTTCACTGTGAATTTTAAATACTGGCCTTCTCTTTGATGCAGAAAAGATAAAAACATCACAAATAAAGGGCCTTAATATTTATTAATATTTTCATTGTAATGTAATTCTGCTTTAATCTTTAGTAAGAATCTCATTAGAATTGATGTTTGTTAATGATAAGATCCTTTTGCATCTCATGACCTTAAGTTCAAAGGTGTTATCAAAGGTGATGACTATCATAGTAGTGGTGATGTGATCATTAGGTCATGAAATGCTTCATGAAACCACAAACTGGAATAATGTGACTTATAGTTACTGTGTTATAAGCACTTTGTTTGAGGCTGACATCATACAGATGTCATTCGAAAGCAAATAAAGGCAAATTCCAATTATGGAATTGTATGACTTAACTTAGTCATACAGTTAAGATTGTGAAGTGCAGCCAACAATGGATTTAAATGCAGTGAATAGTGTCATTAAATTACATCTGGGAAGGATCTACTGGTGTAGACTGATAATAATTTTACTGTGTTTTATATATATATATATATATATACCTGTAGAAACACACTTTTCTCTTTATATGCATCAGACACCTTCTTATTAATTAATTATTATGTTTACTTGTAAATGCACTACAAATCATACTGCACTACTTGCTTTTTAATTTTAAATACCTCTTTTGCACAATATCTTGCACAACATAATACAGTATTATGAAAAGTACTTGTATATATCTTAGGTTATGTGTATAGTCAACTGTTTATATGTATAGTTAGATTACCGCTGCTGTAAGTTATATATATATATATATATATATAAACTCTTTTCTGTTCTAAAATAATAAAAAAAAAGCAAAAAAGCAATGCCATTTCTTAAGGAATGTGTCATGGAAGACAAATCTTACCACAGTTCAAATATGAAGCTTCTGAAATGATGGGGAAAACTGAATATAATAGCCGACATTAGGACTCATATTCAGACAGCCACAAAAATTCACCATCCAAGTCTTTCAATAAAAATAATAATAATAGTTACTCTTTCAAGAGTCACTATTAGACTGCAATAAGCCTAGCCAAAAAAAAGTCTAAAGATAAACAGACTTCCTTAGCTTTTGGAATGATAATGGCAGATACTGGGAAACAAAAATCATTTTTCATTTTCATTTGTTTAAAACAAATATTGGAATTACATTTGACTAACTTATATGAGATTTCATTTACTTTACTGAAATACAGATATAAGCATTCATTTGTCAAAAGATTCAACTACTGTTAAACGTTTTTGAATCTTATGCTCGCCAAAGCTGCATTGATTTGATCAAAAATACAGTACTGCTGTGAAATATTATTGAAATTTAAAATAACTGTTTTCTATATAACTATATTAAAATCTAATTTGTGATAGCAAAGCTGAATTTCCAGCAGATTCAGATTCTTTCGTAACATTATAAATGTCCTTACTGTCACTTTTAGTCAATTTCACCCATTTTTGCTAAATAAAACATCCATTTATCTTTTTGCCAGTCTGCCGTTATAGCCACATATTATATTTGAAGGTGATTATATAATATCTGTGAGGAAGGCCGAGTTGCTGTGCCAGTTCATTTGTCTTTTGCAGCAGGTAAGTATTCAAACTGACGTTTGATATAGAAACAATTCAGACTACTAACATTTTGTTCCTTAAATGGATATCAAATCTGACTTTTGTATTAGCATGGCTAGGCAGACCTCCAGCTCTGATGTAACACATTAGATGAATAGTAAATAGGGGTTTAACACACCAAGTTACCATCTGTCTTTTCCTGTATTGCTCGTCTGTTCTCCTCTTCATCAGATTGTTGAGATCTCTGAGGTTTTGGTATGATGGCTCTTATTTCACCTCTAATGACAAAAGCTAGACAATCAGGCTGGTGGGCTGAAGAATTCTGCTTATGGTATGAAATACATCTAAAATACAAAAGCTGCATTCTAACATTTTTTATCTTAAATTTAGAGACAAAATAATCTAAAACCAAGTATAACTGAACACTTTTATCTTAGTGACATCAGACTGAGTGATATATTAATGATTGATTTAATCAGCTAGGAAGTAAGAAATCTACTTCTGACTCAAAAGGAGGACCGTTGCATGTGCTGACTTGCAGGACTGACGTACATAAAAGAAATATTAGTCAATATTTTTTCAGATCATCTTTCAACCGTATTTTTTTCTTGTTGCCAAAGGTAAGACATTAGCTGGATGGTACAGAATGTTCAAAACTGACAAAAAGTGATCTAGGATAATTCATTTTGAGTGTCCTCTGGACGGCATCCAAAACACCACATTTCACGCAACCACCAGATGGCGATGTGAAGCTGTGGAAACTGAAGCGTTTAAGGGTGAGCTGTTATTTATTAGCTGTCCCAACTCAATCTCAACCGTTCTTCTGTGGCCTAACCATAATTTTTTGAACATATTGCAATTTGTTTAAACAAGAGAACCTCAAATTCAAACCTCAAATTAGCATTAGTTATAGTTTAGCCAGTCATCTTTTGTGTCTTAGAAACTCTGACCATACTAACCCTAAAATAAACTTTGACCTCTGAACCCATCTTTGTTTGGTTAACCTGACATTAAACCTGGCTTAGAATAAATACACACATGACATTACGTTCAGTACAACTGTTTAGTTTTCTATAATATCCACCAAGTGACATCTCAAAGTTCAAACTCATCTCACATGTGTCCCAACAGAAGAAACCAGATTCAAAACTAAACAAAAGCCATATGTGACCCTGGACAACAAAACCAGTCAAAAGGGTCATTTAATTTTTTTTTTTTTTCATTTATTTATTTATTTATTTTTTAGATTTATACATCATCTTAAAGCTGAATAAATAAGCTTTCTATTGATGTATGGTTTGTTAGGGCAATATTTGGCTGATATACAAGTATTTGAAAATCTGCCTAAAAATTAAAATATTGAGAAAATTGCCTCTAAAGTTGTCCAAATAAAGTTCTTAGCAATGCATATTACTAAACAAAAATTAAGTTTTGATATATTTATAGTGAGAAATTTACAAAATATCTTAATGGAACATGATCTTTACTTAATTTCCTAATGAATTTTGGCATAAAAGAAAAAATCTATAATTTTGACCCATACAATGTATTGTTGGCTATTGCTACAAATATACCTGTGCTACTTATGACTGGTTTTGTGGTCTAGGGTCATATTCCTCTGCCAGTAATGTGAGGCATGGTTCATTTACTTCCATATATATTTAAATTCTGTAAGTGCACCATTACTGACATTTTTGTGTTTATATCAAGCATGTAATTAACAAGCTATAAATACAATATCTACTTTAGCTGCCATCCTATCTGGCTAAATGGCATATGGCTTCAGAAGATTTATGCAGAAATAAACAGTGTGGCACATAAATAGGAAATAAAGATTTCAAAAAAGAGGTTACACTGAATTCTGTAGAAGAACCATTTCTGGGTTCCTCACATTTCTTAATAGAACCATTTTTTAGAGTATGAAGAACATTTTAAAAATCTAAAGAACCCTTTTCAACTAAAAATTGCATAAATGTTCCTTAAATGACTTTTTAGTGCTTTGTTTCTCATTTTTAAACTGGACATCCTCCATAACAGCACTTGCAACAATTCATCTTTTCTGTTCCACAGAATAAAAAAAGAATAATTTGGAATAGGAATTTCAGAAGGTAAAACAAAAGGTATTAATCAAGACAAGTTTTTACAAATATGATCCATGGTCCATACTTCAATCTGTTTTGACGTGTTACAGGGATTGAAGGCTGAAAAAAACATCTGAAAACTCTCAGAGTAAGTGATCAGCTCTTTCCAAATAATGCAGCTCACTGCATGTTTGAATAAATAAACACAAATATGAGCTAAGACCAGACAATACAACGCTGTGTGATCAAATTAGAAGAGGAAGTGCTGGAAAACAGCATTGAAAGAAGGGAAACAGTCCGTTGTTTTTTAGCCAGTTTTTGCTGGGCATGAGAAGATTGACGGCTGGGATTCCAGATGCTGACAGGTTGGCCGGACTCTCTCCTCTCTGCAGGGAGGTAAGATGATATCTTGAGTGGTCTATGCGACTTGACTGCAAATTCAGAGTTTATCTGCCAACACGCAGCAACGATGAATTAATCATAATGGTACTGATGGACTGAAACCTGCCACTGCAGGAAGCCTTTGCCAAGCGTTACCACACTTAAAAGAGATCGATCAACATGGTTTTAATGCAGCCATATGAGCAATGTATGAACGCAGCTCAAAAAATAAACAAATGGTAATTGCAAATTGCTGAATAAAGTGGTTACTTTTTATTTTCTTGTAAACAAAAAGTATTATCGTAGCTAGTCACATGGACTATTTTATCGATGTCTACTGTTACTACCTTTCTGGGACTTGAATGTGGTAGTTGCATTGCTATGCAGGGTCAGAAAGCTCTCAGATTTCATCAGAAATATCTTAATTTGTGTTCCGAAGATCTTACAGGTTTGGAACGACATGAAGTGAGTAATAATGACAGATTTGTTATTTTTGCATGAACTATCTCTTTAAAGCTTGTACAGCTCTGTGGATGGCATTTAACACCAAAAAATGCTTTGTTTCTTTTCATCTTTTTGAGTAAGCTAAACACTGGAGTCTGGCCAGATATCACATATGCCAGCATTCTGAAACACGTGCAGATTTGCGTATGTATTACGCAGGCTGTTCTGCTTAATGTACAGTTACCCTGGTGTATTGAATCGATAATGTACTATAGATTTTCACAAGATTACTTCCTGACTGTGCCAAAGTTCCTCAGAGGACCCTGACATCAAACAGCCGCACATTTTCATATGATAGAGCAAGTGTGCTTTTCACAACAAATTACATTTACCACAAACTTCGAGAAAATAGTTTCCATTTGGCTTTTCGCAGTCCACACTTTGACTTGTGACGCAGCAAGGCCTTGGGAGTGTGATATCAGATGAGCTAAGAATGCTAATTGTCTCATTCGGAAGACAATTTTTACCAAAGCAACTTCATCCAATATAGATTTTAAAAGTTTTCTGGGAATCAAACCCATGACCTCAGTGTTGCTAGTGCCCTGCTTTATGCATTCATGAACAAGCATAAATCAGTTAAAAACTGTTAGGTAGAAAGACTAATATTCCTTCCTAATATTCCTGGGTAGGTTTATTAAAAGTGTGAATCTTATGAAATCCTTACCACATGGTTATAAGAGTCACAACGACCGCACACACAATCCAGCTGTAGTCTGAGTGATACCAGAATCACTCTGGCGTACTTTCAGAATTTCAGACGCATTTCAGACCAATAAATCCATAGCACATTCATAAAGGGCCACCAAATTGTCAACAAGCCCCGAGGCCACACGCTAAGCAGCTAGAATTCAGCCCAGAATCAGTTCATCTGTTCTTCCTTTTTCATGGAGATCCAGAGACTGAGTCACCTTTTGGCTTGCTGCTCATGACATCACTGTCATATTTCATACAGAAACCGAAGTGGCAGAGCGAGAATGAGCCTTGAAGTTCAGAACTTCCAATAGACGAGGACCAGAGTCACAGCTTTGCAGTATTTGTTCTCATCTGCCTAGCAGACAAAAGACATATCTGGGTATTTCAAACATTTTAAACAGGACTTTCAACACTTTTCAGTACAATTAAAAGAATAATTTAGAACTTAAAGTGATAATTCATCATTTAAAGGCCACATTCACACAGCAGCAGAATACGGTTGTCAGTCCTGTATTTGAGTCTTTAGTATGGTTACACTCACACACAGTACAAACGTGCGTCTACTGTGTGTTGCGTGCTTTCATGTGTGGTTTCGGTAACTTACAGTGATGAAGAAATGAGTTGTGTCATCTGAAAGTTTTAAATCCAGTCTCCACCGGAGCCCCTCCCGTCAGTTTTGCGTTCTGTGTGCGGCTCAAATGCTCCACTCTTCACTCAAATATAAAAGCTGTTGTTGGTTAATGAAGGTTTGATGAATGAACGCGTGGCTCAACTGGACACTTGTCATGTCAGGAAGTGTTAAAACTTTCAGTTTTATAGACGTCGCCATCTTTGATATTACTTTAGTCACTGTTGCTAGTTACTAGTAAGGAAAACAGGCTTGACTCCCGTTGCACGTTCATACAGACAGTATTCGAGACGCTTCTGTAAGCTGCTGTGTAAACGGGACATTTCGAGACTCACACCTTTAAGTAAATGCGGTTGTCAATCCCAAAAACTGACAGTGTGAACGTAGCCTAGTCTTGTTGTTCTAAACCTGTACGACTTTTAAAAGAATACTGGTAGGCAAAGTTTTAATTGCCATTGACTACCACTATAGACAAAGAACACTGAGATATTTGTCAAATACAGGTGCATCTCAATAAATTAGAATGTCGTGGAAAAGTTCATTTCAGTAATTTAACTCAAATTGTAAAACTCGTGTATTAAATAAATTCAATGCA
Organism: Labeo catla; assembly: GCA_012976165.1. Classification (NCBI taxonomy): domain Eukaryota; kingdom Metazoa; phylum Chordata; class Actinopteri; order Cypriniformes; family Cyprinidae; genus Labeo; species Labeo catla. The sequence goes on from VONZ01000024.1 coordinate 2,765,216, forward strand.
CACAGACTGATGTCTTTGGTTTTTTTAATTGTAATGCTTTTGGCTTACATTTAACAAAAACCCACCAATTTACTATCTCAACAAATTAGAATATGGTGACATGCCTGCCACACCTGCAAAGGTTTCCTGAGCCTTCAAAATGGTCTCTCAGTTTGGTTCACTAGGCTGCACAATCATGGGGAAGACTGCTGATCTGACAGTTGTCTGGAAGATGAATCATTGACACCCTTCACAAGGAGGGTAAGCCACAAACATTCATTGCCAAAGAAGCTGGCTGTTCACAGAGTGCTGCATCTAAGCATGTTAACAGAAAGTTGAGTGGAAGGAAAAAGTGTGGAAGAAAAAGATGCACAACCAACTGAGAGAACCACAGCCTTGAGAGGCTTGTCAAGCAAAATCGATTCAAGAACTTGGGTGAACTTCACAAGGAATGGACTGAGGCTGGGGTCAAGGCATCGAGAGCCACCACACACAGACGTGTTGAGGAATTTGGCTACAGTTGTCGTATTCCTCTTGTTAAGCCACTCTTGAACCATAGACAACATCAGAGGCGACTTACCTGGGCTAAGGAGAAGAAGAAATGGACTGTTGCCCAGTGGTCCAAAGTCCTCTTTGAGACCTTAGATGAGAGCAAGTTTTGTATTTCATTTGGAAACCAAGGTCCTAGAGTCTGGAGGAAGGGTGGAGAAGCTTATAGCCCAAGTTGCTTGAAGTCCAGTGTTAAGTTTCCACAGTCTGTGATGATTTAGGGTACAATGTCATCTGCTGGTGTTGGTGTTTTTTGAAAGTCACTGCACCCGTTTACCAAGAAATTTTAAAGCACTTCATGCTTCCTTCTGCTGACCAGCTTTTTAAAGATGATTTCATTTTCCAGCAGGATTTGCCCACACTGCCAAAAGCACCACAAGTTGGTTAAATGACCATGGTGTTGGTGTGCTTGACTGGTCAGGAAACTCAGAGAGAATCTATGGGGTATTGTCAAGAGGAAAATGAGAAACAAGAGACCAAAAAAAACTAAATTAGTGAGTAAATGATGACAGAAGTGTCATTTTCGGGTGAACTATTGCTTTAAACTACTCAAAATAACAGTTCTGTTTACAATACAACAAAAGTCATATGCAGCACTCAAGCGGCATAAATACTGATCAGGGTTGCCAGATTTTCACAACAAAACCCCTAAGTGCTACTCGAAATAGCCTAACACTATCCCAGTGGCGTTTCGGTGTGGGTCCCTGGTAAAAATCAAGTTCACATTTTTACACATTTTTTGGCGGGGTTCCCAGGGCTAAATATCACGTTATTGGGGTATTGGAAACAACCCATGTCAACAAAGTAGGCCAATTTTGCGGGAAAACAGCAGACTAGGCGACATGGATACCACCCTTTGCAGGGAGCTTGATTGACAGACCAATCATAATGCCAAATCTGGCATTTTGTCCAATAAAAAAAACAGACAGGAGAGTAGATTAACATGGGTGGACTAAAACTTGTAAATAAATACCACAGAATGGTATTTATTGTTTGACTTCTTAAAAAAATAACATTTAAAAGCTGAGACTTCGTTTCACACAGGTAGTAACCTGCTCTGTCTCGTCTGTCGGCATGTTGTCAGTTTCCGCATTACACCATTCGTGGTTTGATTGTGCAAATTAAGTAATGGTAAATTACATTTAATGTTCAATTATTTTTAGACACCATGGATTAATACATCATTTAAGCTGAGTAAAATACTGTCAATTGTTCACTGAGGTGATGAATAAAAATGTCTTGGCTTTCCAGGTTCACTTGAAGGCAGCAAAGGCTGACAAATTTTGCTTTCCAGGAATCTCTTGAAATGACAGAGGTTGATCATATTTAAAGTATGTACTGTACTGTAAATTTGTTTAAGATGTGTCATTTTGGATTGTTAAATATGTCCACTCTAGTCACATTCTCTACAAATTTCCACATAATTCTTAAGTTCAAATGGGGACATGGACCAAAAGTCATCAAAGATGAAGAGCTACTGCTGCTATTATTTGAATGAGAGTTTCTGAACTGTTTTGTTTGATTATCCATGAGAGGAGAGAAGGATCTTGTCAAGTGACCACGTGCAGCCCGACACTGCACATATTCAACAAATTATTCTGAAAAACAAAATTTGCTGTTATGTACAAAGAAAAACTTTGCCTCTGTCTTTAGACTAATTGTTCATACTTCCTTAGCTTTTAGTCCAAATATGCTCCAGGATTTGTTAAAATACTGTTCTTTTCTCATTACTTTGACAAATGTACATCAAAACACTTCCATTTAGCTTCAACAGATGATTTTGATCAGCCCAATCAAGCCATTTTCCTTCATGTCTGTCATTGAGGTTAATGTGATCAAGGGCAGACAGACAAACAGGCGCATGGAAAAATATTGTAATGTTTTGTTTGAGGCTACTTGTAAATGTTTGAGGCAATGTAAACAAGCAATGCACGTAATTCACACACTGGGACAAATATTGACTAACACTAAACTCCCACACACGCTCATAAAGCCAAAGTGGAAGCTGGTGGCTGATTCCATTCTGATTACACAGACGTAAACTTGGACTTTCATACATGTAATGACACTGGCAGAGGTTCTTATATATTTTTTGGATGAAATTAATACTTTCATTCTTTCATTGTTTATCAAATCAATTAACAGTGAAGGACATTTATAATTTTACAAATAAATGCTGTTTTTTTCTGTTCATCAAAGAATCCTTAAAAAATGTAACAGTTTTCAAAAAAATATTAAGCAGCATAACTGTTTTTAACATTGATGATGATAATAAATGTTTACTGATCACTAAATTATATCACATTAGAATGATTTCTGAAGGATCATGTGACACTGAAGACTGAAATAATGGCTGCAGAAAATTCAGCTTTGCCATCACAAGAATAAATTACATATTAAAATATATTAAAAAGCAAAAAGTTACTTTGAATTGTAAATATATTTCACAACATTATTGTTAAATTTACAGCATTCCTGAGGTAATAATTGTAGTCTTGGTGAGCACAAAACACCTCTTTCAAAAAATGTAAAAAAAAAAAAAAAGAAAGAAATTCACATTTAGAATTTTTTGTATGTGTTTACACTGTATATACAATACTGTACTCACATAATACATTTTTTTTTCATCAACATTTTTATTCAGATTTTTTGTTTCACTTTAGAAATGAATCACAGTTCACAGTTCAAAAGAACTATGTACAAACAAATGCCATGAAGCTGTCCACTTGTATAGGGAAAAAAGATGAGGAGAAATAGAAGAAATAAAAGTCACATAAGCACAGCAGGAAGGAGTTTTTGATGGTCTTATACATGACATAAGCATATAATGTAAGCAAATGTCATTCATTCTTGTTAAAATCTGTATGCTCACCATGTTAAGTAATCCAGCACAAAAATGCTTAAATCTAAGCCTGGACTTTATTCCTCATGTCTAGTCTGCAGAGAATAGACAAATGTTTATTGTACTGGGTTTATAGTTCAAACAGAGACTTCAAAGCTGACTTGCATTATTGTTCCAAACAGAAGTGGTTTCTCATTTTGACAAATTCCAGTCAAACACATCACAACAGCTGCTACCCCCAGATTTCCCAAGAAGACGATGACCATTTTCATTTGGGTGGAGGCAACACCATTCTTGTGTATTTAATTTCCTACTATACCAGTATTAGCGATAAACATGATATTTCAAAATGAAAAGTACACAGCGCTAAACTCTCACATGTAATTTGTTTCATACATATTCGACGACGGAGGGCGCCCTTGCGCAGAAAGTTTACAGGCGTAATACAAATGACTTTCCAGGAAATCCCTTATATGGGCAAAAGGATCCTATCGCTGCAGCTTAATAAACTATAGAAAAAGTGTTTGACTAATGAAACGTGGAGAATTAACAACACACCACTGCAACAGGGTACATGTTTATTTGTTCTCAAAGCCATCTCTGTTCTTTTATAAGGATAATATGTATTTATAATGCAATGCTAATCGACATTGCCTTTTGCACTGTGTAGAAAACTGTATCCACAAGTTTCCTACGCCCCATGCGTCAAAAGTGGGAGCGTCTTCCGGTTCAAAGTAAACAAGCGGGACGTGACACTCATTCATTCAACAGTTGATAGGTGACGGGCAAATGAAGCCTCGTGAAGCACCGAGACTTTCCCCTGACTGTTTCGGGAAAAGATTCAAAGCTTCGAGAGTGTCGAAAACACCGATGTAACTCTGTCGGAAGAAGCATTCATCACAATTTCCATAGATCGATCCATGTTACTTGCACAAATAAAAGCCTAACCGTGTGTGTGTTGTTTGTTGAATTTCTGACTCTAATACATTAATTTACCCACTGAACCAGTGCCATTAAATGCCAGTACGAATATCAATATGATGTAATAGAAGAATAATGTACACGTATATCAATTACATATGGCCTATATTTAATTTTCCTGAAATAATTTGTATTCTTCATATTTCTCAATAGACTGGGTATTTAAATATTGATTATTAAATAGGTCCCAGTGAAAATGTACTTGTAAGATCTGGGGGTTCAACATTTGGACAAGCAAAGTGAATCATGTGCATGACTGGACATAAAGTGAGACTTCTGGGATTTCTATGTTAACAAGCCTCGAATCGAGGCTTCATCTGGCATGCCCTTTAACACAAGTTCTGATGTCTCGGTTCCAATGTAATTTCACTAGCTGACAGTCAATCAAGATTTAGCGATCCAAACTGGCTAATGATGTGGGAACACAATTCGAAAAGCAAATATTGTCCAGAATGTAATGACATCTCTCATAAAGGTGTGCTTCTTTACAAAGTAAACAATGGTCTAAAAAAACACTTAGCCTCTTTGCTAATTAGCACACAAAATACCATTGGTATATTACGACCGCCGCCCACGTTCTTTTTTACAGTAGCGCCCCCCCGGAAACTTGATAGAGGGTTTGCACCTACATCAGTTTGGTCAGTTACCCGGATGCGTGGCCACATTGGTGATACTCAGATGTAAACAACTACATGGATTGTTAATGTACTGCTGAATACGTTGCTCTGCTAATTTATGCTGTCTAAACCATGGAAAAAACATGTGGAGGCTGCTAAACCAAAAAGAGAAAAACTATTAAGCCTAAAAGGGCACAATATATTGACAAACTATAGTTATTAGGTGGTAAAGATACGTACGAGCAGTATTAATTAGGATATTAGCCTAATATTTCACCTACCTGACTGGAAATGGTAAGAACAAACATGATCTTGCCATGGAAATCCTGGTTCAGTTTGGCCAAAACACAAAAGCCTTTTGTTCCTCAGATAGTTTTTTTGGACTCTTCTCCTTTGATTTGTTTTAACTTTTGGCAGTCTATAGTACTCCAAATGTTTTTCCCAGTCGGACCGATTAGTACAGCCCTAAACATAACAATAATTGACCATTTTTCAGCAGCAATAATCAGCAAAATATGTGAGTTTCGTTCGGTTCAGTGGCATTGTTTATGTTTAGTGTCGCCAATATGGCCGATTGATGACACATAGTGAAAACACTCTATAGAAGTCTCATCAGTTCATTGATGCTATTAAGCGAATTTAGAGTAAAAATGCATTATGGTCATGAAGTTTTGTACTGGTGGGAGAAATTAACCCTTTTGAAGCTTTGAAGAATTGCAAATGTTTTACTTAAAGTATAATATATTAAATGCAATTCAAAAAAAATCAAATACCACTGAATATAGAGTTTATCTGTATAATGTGTTCTTTTTTTTGGGTTTGTTTTGTCTGTATCATGGAAAGCTTGTCTAAACATGCCATTAAAAGATTTGTCATTATTGTATTTTTTTTTTGTCACGATAATTGTGAACAATCTGATGTCGTGACAGCCCTAATTTCCATTCATATTTACAGTTAATATTAATGCGACTAATTGAATGTTTATGTCTACCTAAAATGAATCAGAACAAGCATGATATGACATTAGATTAACCTTGTACAGTTTGTGTGGTGGCTGCAAGGACTCTGTCACGTTCATGCAAGAGTCTGCCAAGGTTTAGATCGATATTCTGAAGAAAAAATAAGTAGAAGGGGGTTAAAGTGTTTTATTACTTAATTGTAATGCATTGTAAGGCCTTGGCATGGATTGCCGCATTTATATTTGCTATTCAAAGTTAAGGGCCTTTAATGACATGGAACAGCTGTCAAGCGGACCTACTGTAAACACAAACAACTTAGAACAAACGCCGCTCAGTCCGATTCAGTGATGGGAACAATCTCTGCGTGCTACATACATACTAATAGTCTAAACCTCAAAGGCATTTTTGTTTCCCAGAACAGTTCGGCATGGCTACAAATCCCTGTGGAGTTGCAAACATCTAATGTGGAAAGTGTAGAATGAGCTACTGAATGCTGTGAAAAGAGGCAGAACATGTGTGGAAAGCTGACCTCCCTCTGCTCGCAGACATGATGTATGTGATTTATGAATATAGACTAGATGCGGATAGGTAATTATTGCTGCTTCAGGATAACACAGCCTGTAACTATGTTGTAAAATCTCTTGCAGGAGACACTACTCTCTGTATTTTGTATTCATCACATATCACACAAATTAGTCAATAAATTAAATAAAGAATTTAATCAAAATTTGTGGAAAATGTGATACATATTTTTTTTCAGGATTCTTTGACGAAAAGTCTTTACTATTACTTTTGATCAATTTAATGCATCCTTGCAGAGTAAAAGTATTAATTTCTTTCTAAATAGAATATATCTGACCTTAAAATTGAGACATTACCTGCAACATCCAATAAAAGCATTATATTTCAGGGCTGCATGCCATACTAAATGCTTGTATCTAATAAGCAGCAAAGCCCAAGCTTTGTTATTACAGAGAGACTGACTTAAATGAAAATTCTGTTATTAATTGCTCACTACTTGTCATTCCAAATCGGAAGACCTTCATCTTCGGAACACAAATTAAGACATTTTTAATATCCAAGAGCTTTCTGACCCTGAATAAACATATATGCAACTACCACTTTCAAGGCCCAGAAAGGTAGTAAGGAAATCGTTAATATAGTCCATGTGACATCAGTAGATCACACACAAACAAAACAAAAATAATGACTTTATTCAACAACTACTTCTCTTTCCTGTCAGTCTTTGACATGCATTCACTACAGTACCACAACGCTTTGGTACTAGATGTGTTGCTGTCTATGCAGGGACAAAAAAGTCTCGAATGTCATCAAAAATATCTTAATTTGTGTTCAGAAGATGAAAGAAGGTCTTACGGGTTTGGAACGACATTAGGGTAAGTAATTAATGACAGAATTTTCATTTTTAGGTGAACTATTCCTTTAAGATCATGAAATCATGAGCTCAAGATCATGAGCTTCTGCCATCAATATGTGGCACAATACAAAACGTATGTTTTAAACGTGTCAGAGTAGAAAAACTACAGCAAGAGAACAGTTTAGTATCACAAATCACGAAAGATGATGCAATAATTTCAGCATGTGGGCATAAGAATTACATCCCAACTATACTTAGTTAGGTTAATAAAAACTTTTCTTTTTAATTTATGCAGCTTTAGCCAAACTGGCCTTTCTGGCACTTTTACACACTTCAGGTGAAGTAATTATAAACTGTCTGAAACAGTATCCAGTTCACCTCTCTGAAGGTCAGATTTCAAATTCCTCCTGAAGCAGAGTTCACCCCCTCCCTGCAACGCAGTATTTCAAGCAGAGTGCTCAAGAAGGGCTACACAACAACCTCAAAAACTAGGTGCAAGGGCATAGATATTACATGACTTGTGCAAAAAAAGACCAATTGTAACAGAGAAATATGTATTTAAGTACAATTCGTTGATGCTTAAAGGGATAGTTCACTCAAAAATGAAAATTCTGTCATGAATTACTCACCATGCGTCATGATACTCTCCACACTGTAAAAAACAATTTGTTGAGTCAATTTAAAATAATTTGTAACCTGGCTGCCTTACAATTTTAAGTTCAGTCAACTAAAAAAAAAGTTTATTCAACTTGAAATGTTAAATTATACTAAGTGACAACTTAGATATTTGAGTTCAATCAACTTTAAATTTTAAGGCAGCTGGGTTACTTACCCCTCTGTTAAGTTTAGCAAACACAAATATCTAAGTTTTTACTTAGAACAACTTAACATTTCAAGTTGAATAAACTTATTTTAGTTGACTGAACTTAAAATTTTAAGGCAGCAGGGTAACAAATTATTTTAAGCTGACTAAACAAATTGTTTTTTATTTTTTACAGTGCATAATGGCGCCCTAGGGTGACGTGAAAGAGAAGAATTGTCAAATAAAGTTGTTATTTTTATTTTCTTTGCACACAAAAAGTATTCTCGTAGCTGTGTAAAATTACAGTTGAACCACTGATGTCACAAGGACTGTTTTAACGATGTCTTTACTACATTTTTGTGTCGTAACCGTGGTAGTACCTTTGCTGTCTATTGAGGATCAGAAAGCTCTCAGATTTCATCAAAAATATCTTAATTTATGTTCCGAAGATGAACTTAGGTCTTACGGGGTTTGAAACAACATGAGGGTGAGTAATTAATGACAGAATGGTAATTTTTGTGTGAACTCTCCCTTTAAGTTTAATGAATTTATTCATATCTTGTGCCTGATTTTTGAGAATATTGGGAATTGGGAATATTCCGTGCTGCCTATGAAGCTATTGGTGCCGACACAATTTACTATTTTTAATGATTATTACTAAAAGTCTAATGTATATAATTTATTTTTTTTCTCATCCACACTGTGGATGTGTCAAACCTTATGAAAGCTCACTGAGATGATACAGATGGAACAGACATAATAAGTTTTCACACAATTCTTCTGGCAGGATCATTTTATTTACTGAAATACTTCATTCACTGAAGCGTCCATGTCGTGGTCACTCATGTTTGATCTAAAAAGCATCTGTCCTCGTGTTTTGCCGCAGAATAGCAATTGCGAGTAAATTTTCAGTCATCTTTTTAGGACTTTAAAATGAGCAGTGTACAAAGTAAATATCTTCAGCAACAGTGTGAAAGTGAATAGCACATAACAGGCAAAATTACCGCTATAAATTCTGGTCTATTGGTACAATGTGCGTCACATGACTAAATATGCGTTATAGTTTTCAAAAACTGCATTTACAAATGTATCCACTTTGGAGAGCTCAGTTTTCCTTGATCAAATAGCCATCTCAGTGTGGACAGAAGGCCAAAACGGAGAGAAAAATATGCATTTTCAAACAAAAACGTATTAATGTGGACATGGCCTTTATCTCCATGACCTTGGACATGAGATCTGTCACAACAGAGAGCAAACACTGTAAACACAAATGCCACAGAAACAAACAAATATATGTCATTCCTAAAGCTGAAACTGAACCGTCTCTAATAGTGTGGCTGTGATGAAGCATGTGCATGTAGACAAAAAAGGTCATTTTGGAAAATATAAATACCTCTCCTTAAATGCTTAGCCAGAAACAACACTGTCATCAAAAGAGATCCCAGGCAGTACTAAATATTCACATGGCAAATCCATGTTTAGAACTTGCTTATTGTTCACCACACCAGAATTCTCAGCAGTTGGAAAACTCCCCTGAGATGCCACTAATGTGTATTGTTTGGTAGAGTAGGGATCAAGGAGACTGTATTGAAGAGCAATCTTGTATAAACTAGCTCTTCCAGGAAGCTCAGTCTTAATCAGTCTTTGGTAAAAAAGGAAAAAATGTCGCTTGCAGATTTTGCTCTGTTTCAAGTGCCGTTCTGGAATCCCATCAATCCAAGTGCTCATCTTCATCGCCGTCGTTCTCAGCGTGCCACAGTGTTCGGGAAACTCAACTACAAAGAGTTCCTGCGGGCGTCTCGGAGGATCTCAGTTACTCAGTTACTCACAAATTCTCATTTCAAAACCATACCACCAGCTGTGGATCCAACAGAATGTGAAGTAAACAGGATGACTACTGATGCACAAATTCTTTAGAAGAATAAAAAAATACTAAAATTGAAACACAAACCTATTTTCAGGAATGACTCTCAGGACAACTCTAATCTTCAAGATTTTAGCATGGAAATGGACATGACAATGTTAACGTATTTGGTCTTAAAATAGATCTGCTGCACTGCTGCTGCTGTTGGTTATTACAGTTGTTGTAGATTATTGCTGCTGCTACAAAGCAAGTATATATGAGTATTTAAGACATACTGCTGCTGCACAAATAGCATATATAATAACCCATAGCAAATCTATACAGGTGGAGCTGGGGAGGTGGAGGGTTTTAGAGTAACTCTGAAAGTATGCTGCGAAATGCATCATGAACCAATCAGCTTGTGCCAAGTAGTTTAACGCTGTGAATATCATCAGTTTGCGTGAACGACCCGTCAGCCTACGCCACCTAGAGTTTCATGAGAGAACTTGGCATTTAACTAATGTTAACTAGTGGAACCCCATAAAGTGTTACCACTGTATTTAGTGAATTAAAATCTAGATATTAAAAACATGCTCGTATTCAAGTTTAGTACATAATTATACAAGGCAAAAAAAGCATCATGTCATTGAGCCTAACAATATCATTATTAAAGAGTACCATATTGTTACTGCATTGCTTTTTTGTTTGCTTTATCAGGCAAGAAGCAATAGGGTTTTGGCTCAAAATGTATTGAACCTTCTGCTTAGACTGGCAACGTTTTCTTGCACAATACCTCTCTCTGTTGGCCACTGTGCTCAAAAAACAACCCTGAACTTGGACATCTTGTGCCGTATATTTCCTTTCATTTTTTTCCTCCATGACACAGGTCCACAGATACACCACCGACCTCTTTCACTAATAAATTAACATCTAAACATATCGCCTTCACTGCCAGCCGGGTGGGTCAATTGGCCTCAACGACTGAATCTGAGAACAGAGGGGCCCCCATTGTGCCAAAACATGATGTCTGATTTTGCACTGTTAGGCGGTGTTATTTTAGCCGGTGTCTGACTTTTGCGGATGATGCTAGTCCTTAGGTTTAGGTTCTGCCCTTCTGCCAATGTTGTTAGCCACATTCTGAGCCACTCTCAACATATTAGATGATTCTGCGCTGCTTAGCTTTTGGAAATAACATGGACGAGTGTCCCCCCCACCCCAGTGTTTTGCTCAGAGAAGCATCTGATTCCACTCTGAGGTGGAAACTTTTGAACTCTGGCTTCAATGAATCTCGCTCTTCTGACTGAGCGGCATGAAAATGTGTTTGACTTACTAAATGAAGAGGTTCACCAGTGCGTACAGCGGCATGATGATTTTGTAAGTGTGCATCTCTTCAGCCCACAGTTATATAACAGACAATTAGCTTGTGGTTTCAATCAGCCACAGCTTTCAAAAGGGCACCACAGCAAATGAGGCTCAAGGGATCTTTTGAAAAAAAAATATATAAAATCAATACACGTAAATGGCATAAAGCTAACATAAAAACCAATCCATAAGAAAAAAAAAAAGATAACCCTGCAATATATTAACCTAACTCATGGGTTGATAAACTGTGGTATCTCACCTCCAGTGGCCTGCAAAAATAAAATATAATAAAGTACAATAAAATAAATTAAATAACAAATCATATGTAAGCTATTCATGCGAGAGCATTTAGCTAGAGTGTTCAGCACTGCAAGGATTTAGGTCATGTGAACAGTTTTGTTAATCTGTGTGAGGAATGACAGCAAGTAATGTGTGAACAAACACTCAGACCATGACCTTTGACAAAACAGGTTGGAGAGCTTCCTTTTTGGGAACTAGCACTAAAGTACAGAATTTTTTTTTTTTTACTGGCTTACAAGGCATAAATATTTGCATATTGAACACTCTGGCTGCAGTGCAGAGAACCGCTCTTAGCTCACATGATATTTCAATGTGTTGTGAATGCCTGTTCACATCAATGACAATAACTAACCTGTTGAAAAAAACAGCATATGCTGGTTAGGTATGTTTTTGATGCATGGTTATTGTTTTGAGCCGGTTTAAGCTAGTCCTAAACTGGTCCTAAGCAACTAGCTCCTGTTCAGGACCAGCACATGACCATCTTAAACCAGCTCAAACCAGCAGCCATGTTTCAAAACATACCTAACCAGGATGTGCTGTTTTTTTCAACAGGGTATGTAACAATGTAGGGGAAAGCAGGGTGATTTGAGCCTGTGGGGAAGTTGAGCCACCCATGGTTTTTAGGCAACTTTTAACAAAATTGGCGATGTGACTACAAATATATGAAGAGGCCCATGGGATAACTCGTAGCTATACTGTTAGGATGGTGTTAGCACTAAATTTACAGATGATACAAGCTGATACAAAACTGGTAGGAGTTGGGTAACCTAAGCCAAAAGTCCTAGGGTAAACTGAGCCAGTGGCTCACCCCTTCTTATGATTATGAAGTATTGTTTTACTGTAATTCTACATTGTTTCATTAATTTTAGACCACACATTTTTTATTTTGCTCTTTGTTTTGAACTGGATTTTGTTCCGAAAATGTTAAATTGGCCTTGTTTATGAAGGTTGACCACTGAAGTTTTATTATATACATATACCTTGCAGAATTTGCAAAAGAAGAGGGATCATACAAAATGCATGTTATTTTTATTTAGTACTGAGGTGAATAAGATATTTAACATAAAAGATGTTTACATATAGTTCACAAGAGAAAATAATAGTTGAATTTATAAAAATGACCCCGTTCAAAAGTTTACATACACAGTGATAGTTGTTCATGAGTCCCTTGTTTATCCTGAACAGTTAAACTGCCCGCTGTTCTTCAGAAAAAATCCCTCAGGTCCCACAAATTCTTTATTTTTTCAGCATTTTTGTGTTTGAACCCTTTGGATGGTGGGTCCATTACAAGGCTCGCACATAGGTTTTAAGTCAGCTTTATTGAATTTCTCCTCTTTTGATATAGCATGAGGTGAAAATGTTCAGTTTTACTTCAGCATAATCAGTGGCACAGTTTAACTCCATGTGGCTCAATTTACCCCTCACTGGGGGCAAGTTGAGCCAAGAGACCACTTTTTTCAGGAAAGCTCAAACATTTAAAGTTGGGTGGATTGTAATATAATTATCACTCATCAGCTGGAACATATTGTTTTGAAATTGATTCCAACAATATTGTTCTTCTATATTGTTTTTGTTATAGCTGTGGTGTGAACTATTCCAATACAATTAGAATGATTCTTATAACTTTATAGGTATTGTTATCATTCATGACGTGAATGGGCCTTTTCATTACGGGCACTCTCTGCATGACAAAACTGAGGTTGATAGTAGCATGTTTTCAGAACACTTTATGATACATTTATTATCCTTTTTTGTTATATTGATGCGTGACAGACCAAGTCTACATTCAGGTTTGGATCAGCCTGAGAGTGAATAAATAAAAGTGCAGGAGACTAAACTATACGTTCACACACAAATGCCACTTATGTACTGCAAGCTAGTGCAGGAAACCGTTGGTGCATGAGAAGGAAACCAGTGCTTTCACAGTGCACCCCAGTGCTTTTAAGTATATCCCATCAACACCACAAGAAGGTAAAGAATTTAGTCCAAGAAGCAAGAACCAATAAAATGTAGGGGCAATAACAAGGCAATTCTTTGTACTCGCAGTGTACCTAACAGTGTCCTCTCCACATGACATGGCTTGATCCTGAAAGGGTGTTACTAAAGTGTTTGACATATGAAACCCTACAAAACATAAAAACATCACCACCACAGTGGGGCTCGGAGCCGTTGAAAGGTCCCCGGTCCAATCAGATCAACTGCAGCATTAACACCTCATTGAGCTGCCGGGTGGGAGTTACTGACACGCAACAGGAAAGAGCTCTGTGTGAAAGCACGCACTGCTCATAAACATAATCTCTCATGAAAAAAGCGCATGGGGTCTATGCATTAGTAAGATGCATTAGTAAGATTCTCACAATGGAAGTCATAACTATGGCAGGACATAGTGATATATTGAAAAGGTCAGCGGCAGCTGATTATGTAAGTGTTTTCTGTGCAGACAGTGGTCAGGAAATGCGTGCTGACTGTTCTAAAGTCTGATGCTAATGAAAAGCAACCATGCATAATTACGCAACAATTTTTTAATAGGTAAGGCTTTTACAACACGTTCCTAATGTCATGCTCCTACCGCTAATAGATTGAGACCACATTGAAACACTAAACACATTAAACCTCTGCTTGAACCTGGAAATAGTGGTCTTAGACTTTTGTATCATATGCATCGACCAAGACCTTAAATATCAAGACAGTTCACTTGTATTATTATGAATGGGAGTATCTGCAACTTGCAATATGGCAGAATAAGTCTCATAAGTAAAAGAGTCTAAATAAAGAGTCAATCCCCATCACTGTAGATGCTGTTTGAAGATCCAGTTACCACAGAAACACAGCGTCCCGAGCAGAGGTTGCGCTAGACTTTAACATTGTCCGTCATTTTAGATTCTCATTTTAATGAACCAAAATTGATTCTTAAATCACAATCAATCTTTTGGTCTATGCTGTTTTCAGTTGATGAATAAACAGTACATAGTGCCTCTTCCTTCCAAGAAATAGCAATAGGCTAAGTTTTGTGTTACATTTGATATAAAACAAAGTCTCAGATTTCAAATTCTGCCCAGATCGTTTCGCTAGATAAAACCCTTATTCCTTGGCTGGGATCGTGTAGAGCCCTTTGAAGCAACCCGTTGGACACCACTTAAAGGAGAAGTCCACTTCCAGAACAACAATTTACAGATAATGTACTCACCCCCTTGTCACCCAAGATGTTCATGTCTTTCTTTTTTCAGTCGTAAAGAATTTGTGTTTTTTGAGGAAAACATTTCAGCGTTTTTCTCCATATGATGGACTGATATTGTGCCCTGAGTTTGAACTTCCAAAATGCAGTTTAAATGCAGCTTCAAACGATCCTAAATGCAGTTGTAAACGATCCCAGCCGAGAAAGAAGGGTCTTATCTAGATAAAAATAATAAAATTTATATACTTTGTAATGTCACATGCTCGTCTTGTCTTGTTCTTCCCGACCTCTGTTTTTGTTCCGGTTCATGACAGTTAGGGTATGTCAAAAAACTCCCAACTCATATTCTCCCTTAACTTCAAAATCATCCTATATCGCTGTTTTACCTTTTTTGTTAAGGGTGTTGGATCTTTGCATGTTCACATTGCAAAGACTGTGTCGGTACTTCTGCAGCGATGTAGGATGATTCTGAAATGATTTTTGAAGTTGAGGGAGAAAATACGATCAGAGTTTTTCGACATACCCTAACCGTCTTAAGCCAGAATACACAGAGTTCAGGGAGAGCAAGACAAGATGAGCATTTGACATCAAAAAGTATTTAAATTGTATTATTTTAATGAAAATAACAGATCGTTTTGCTAGATAAGATCCTTCTTCCTTGGGTGGGATCATTTACAACCGCATTTGGGATCATTTAAAGCCGCATTTAAACTGCATTTTAGAAGTACAAATTCGGGGCACCATAGCAGACCATTATATGGAGAAAAATGATATGAAATGTTTTCCTAAGAAAACACAATTTCTTCACAACTAAAGAAAGAAAGACATGAACATCTTGAAGGACAAAGGGGTGAGTACATCATCTGTAAACTGTTGTTCTGGAAGTGGACTTCTCCTTTAAGTCCACTATATGGAGAAAATCCTGGAATTTTTCCACAAAAACCTTAATTTCTTTTCGACTGAAAGAGAAAGGCATAAACATCTTGGATGAAAAGAGGGTGAGTACATTATCAGGGAATGATAACATTATCAAGTTTTAATACAGGAAGGATGTTTTATTGGCCCTTTATTCTGTCATTTTACACAGACAGTGATTACTTAGTGAGGCTTACAGTGCACTTACCTCAAGGTTTTTCACTGTAAGCTTAAGTCTTTGAAGCTGTTTCCTGGTGTGTGAGATGCTGAAGTGCAGCCAGTTCTTACTAATGGAGTAATGCACCAGGGCGTCCTCTTTGCTCCTTTAGGTCTCCAAAACTATCAAGAAAAACCTCCAACAGTGAGGTCTATGGAAAGATCATATCATCCTTTTAAGCTTACTGCATATTTATTTAGTTTTTAATTTCATATAAATATTCATAATAACTCAAAGGGCTTGTAAACATTTGTTCAGTCTCATAAATCCTTTTTTATGTTGCGTTTTGTAGTTCTGGTTTATGGTGTTTCTAAGTGCCTGCTTTTCAGGACTGCGCTACAGCTTTTAGGTGCCAAGGTTTTACATGAATACGATGTTTGGAAATCCCGCTTGGCATATGGTCATCGCTTTCATCAGCCAGACGGGTCATAGTGACTGGCACCTCCTTTGCACTCCTGGCACTGTCTGTAGGAGTCTGAGACTGTTCAAAGCTGCAGCCAGGCACAAGGGGAGACTTGTTCTCATCCACTTACTGACCTGAGACCAAACATGAAGCTCCCATAGACTGCAGGGGAGAGTAAAATCAAAGACACGATTCTGCCACCTTTGCAAAATGTTGCATCGTTGAAAGACTGGGTCAGACGTCACCGCTGAGAGAAACTTTGGCCTGCAGTAAGAAATCTGTAGTTGTTGGACAAACAAGAAACTCATTGTATGTGTTACTAAACTGTACAGTGTAAATTGCAAGACCTACAAGATGTGTTTTGAATAAAAAATATATACAAAATATGGTTACACTTTATTTTAAGGTGTCCTTTACAGTGTAATTACACATTTAAGTACTGAGTAATATTAATTAACTACATGTACTTACTACATGGTTAGGGTTAGGATTAGGGTTTGACTTACGGACACTTGCATTTAATTATACTAGTAAGTACATGTAACGTGTAACAAGGACACCTTAAAGGAGTAGTTCGCATTGCCATCCAAAATGTTCACTTCTCTTTTTCTTCAGTCGTAAAGAAATTATGTTTTTTGAGGAAAACATTTTAGGAATGATCTCCATATAGTGGACTTCTATGGTGCCCGTGAGTTTGAACTTCCAAAATGCAGTTTCAATGCAGCTTCAAAGGGCTCTAAATGACCCAGCCAAGGAATAAGGGTCTTATCTAGCGAAATGTTCAATTATTTAAAAAAATTTATTTATTTTTTTTTTAACCTCAAATGCTCGTCTTGGCTAGCTGTGCCATGCATATGCGTACTCTGTGCAGTCCCGTTCAAGACAGTTAGGGTATGTCGAAAAACTCCATCTCATTTTCTCCTCAAACTTCGCCCTAGAAAATGAGATGGGAGTTTTTTGACAACCGCTAACTGTATTGACCCGGAATGCACAGAATACACGCAGAGCTAGACAAGAGGAGCATTTGAGGTTAAAAAGTATATAATTTTTTTTTTTTTTAAGAAAATGACCAATTGTTTTGCTAAATAAGACCCTTTTTCCATGGCTGGGATTGTTTAGAGCCCTTTTGAAGCTGCATTTTGAACTGCATTTTGGAACTTGCGGGCACCATAGAAGTCCACTACATGGAGATAATTCCTGAAGTTTTCCTCAAAAAACATAATTTCTTTATGACTGAAGAAAGAAAGACATGAACATCTTGGATGACAAGGGGGTGAGTACATTATCTGTAAATTTTTGTTCTGGAAGTGAACTACTATTTTAAAATAAAGCGTTACCCAAAATCCAAATCTGTAATTTGAACCATGATTTAAAAAACATGTAGATAATTTAAACAATTAACAAAGAAAAAAAAAAAATCATAGTACAATTTATTTTTACGTATGCTTCTAAAGTGTATAAATACAATTAGAAAGAAAATTTTACTAGAAGGATTCTCATTGCTTAGGCTTACAAAACTATGTATTTTTCAACTTGACAAAAATTACTTAAGCTAAAAACATAAAATAGAGATAAATACTTACTACTTGTCTATGCTGCAAAATTCTATGCATGATTTTCTTACTATTTTTGTCTTGAACTCCAATGCAAATATCTAAACATTCATAAATTAAGATACATGACAGGATAAGCAAAAACACTGTAAATATTAAGTCATTTTCTGAGAAATGTTTCAAAATTGAGTTCATACTTAAAACAAGAAAAACATCTGTCAACAAAAATGTTCTTATCCCATTGAGAGAAAACTTAATTTAAAGGGTAAAAAGGTTATTTATCTTACCTCATTGACATTTTTTTTCTTGTTTTTGATTATTGCGTAATTTTGATTACTTTACAGAAAACAAGACTATCTTAAGTCATTTTCCTTCTCAAAGGAATAGTTCACTTTCAGAACAAAAAATTATAGATAATGTGCTCACCCCATTGTTATCCAAGATGTTCATGTCTTTCTTTCTTCAGTTGTAAAGATATTATGTTTTTTGAGGAAAACATTTCAGAAATTATCTCCATATAGTGGATTTCAATGGTGCCTGCGAGTTTGAACGTCCAAAATGCAGTTTAAATGGGCTCTTCAGAAAAAGACAGATTGCTTCGCTAGATATTTCCCATCTTTCTCGACTGGGATCATTTAGAGCCCTTTTTAGCTGCATTGAAACCTAATTTTGGACATTCAAACTTGGGGGCACCATTGAAGTCCATTATATGAAGAAAAATCCTGGAATGTTTTCCTCAAAAATCATAACATCTTCACGACTGAAGAAAGAAAGGCATGAACGTCTTGGATGATTCAAGATTCAAGAATTTTAATGGAAAACAAGATAAAAACATTAAGCAGGAAAACCACTTGTACAGTCTGTCATGTAGCATGTCTTTCATCTTATTGTATGTCTCCTCATATTATCAATGGTCTACCAGCCCATCTTAAGACATTCATAAAGATCTCTACATCTCATGCAAGAGGCATGCAGAAAAATAAAGAACTGTTTTTGAGCTGACCTTACTGCATATGCATTCGTAGGAGATGTCCTTTCAAACGCAAAATTTATTGGAGGAGCAAACATAATTTACTAAGGTTTGCACTAGTCAATTTACCAATGTTTGCACTATTATATACCACCCAAAAAAAGCATGTCTTAACTAATTTGTGCTTACGCTGTTAGTAGATTATACACACCTTGTTATTATCACCTCTGCTAGTTTGTGTTGCTCTTGGTAGATTGGTCATTTAGGAAATGCACTTTATTTCTTGCACTGCCAGTAAATCACACAGAACGTTCCACTCCCATCGGCACTTTTATGGGATTGCGCTCTCACGCTTTGCCTTGTTTAGTAAATCTGGCCCATAATCATTACACTTATACACCCCTCGCATCATGCATCCAGCAATCTTTCTATACTTTTATCCCAGTGCACACATTAATCCAGCACATTAGACTGTCAGCTTGAATCCATTGACTCCTGCATGTGTCAACAGGGATCTGCGTGTCTTGCCCACAGAGCAGCTGAGGTATACACGACCTGACACTCGCACAGAGACTCATCTGAACGCCTGGAGAAAAGGGAAGAGAGGGAGTCAATCTTACACGAGGTCTATGGCGAGGTCACCGATTAAAGAGGCACCCACTGGCCTCAAACGGGAGTAAAACTGGAAGTATGTGTGATATGAGGGTCCAAGCTGTTTCAACAGAACAAGATCAGGTGTTGAAATGAATTCGTTTGGGACCGTCAACCTCTGCTGGAATGCAGCGTTTGCGTGTTAAACTTAAGCCTGGGATTTCATGTCTCTTTAGATGTTTCTTCAAATATCAAAACATCTATGTACGAAGGAATAATTATTTGAGAATGAATCTCTTTGTAATGCAACTGAAAGACTGAAATAGTAAAAACAAGGCTGAAACGCACAGAACAATCACAGTGTCGTACACCATCTCTAAGAAGTTGAAAAAACCCTGGCGAGTTCTCAAAAAGACATATCTGATACTGTTTTTTGCATGTTAGGTTTTGATCCGTATGATGTAAGCTCTTCAGGCTCTTCTAGGTTTATGCAGAGCTACAATCTGGAAAGATTTTAATTATACACACAAATCCTTTCCTGGCAGTGCATTTTGGCAGGACAACCAATCGAAACAGAAACACCTATCAAAGGAGGTATCGTTTACGGACAGCAGAGGGGTTTTCCTTGGCCGTTTCATGCAGGATTATATGAAAGTATCAGCCCACAGTCTCTGAACAGCATGTACCTGTACACAAGTTTTAATCTTTGGGTCATTATCATTGTCACCGGGAAAAATTTCTGGAATGTTTTTTCCCCTCTGGCCCATGAGGCCAGATTTCTGCAGCCCTAAAGAGATGCTCTACGGTCCCCCCATGAGCTTTTGAAGAAAGACTTCAAAAACTGCAGAAACATTCCTCACTTGTTGTTGACTACAATTAGATGAAAAGAGTTCTCTTGTCTATTGGCCCTTAGCACGCATCTGGAGGAGAAGTGGAGACACTTGCTGTCTCTGAGGACTGTCGGACCAGTGCTACGGAAGCAAACCGGCTGCAGCACTGCTGTCACTTAAGAATGGACAAATATTAAAGATTGAGAGTGAAATACAGATACTAATCTAAAAACAAAACCCTTCAGCCAACTTCTCATGCCAGTCATTAGAATAATCATAACCACAGTCCTCTGTCTGAAATCCTTTAACTCTGAATTGTGTTTTTGTGTGTTTTTGTTTGGCATTACAGGAACAGGTCCACCAAAAATTAAAATTCTGTCAAGCCATTATGCCTAAGTGTTCTTTTTTTCTCAGTGGAACAGAATAGTAAAACAATTTAAACAATAGTAATATTTAACTATATGTGACTGTAGACCACAAAAACAGTCGTAAGGGTCAGTTTTTCAAAATTGAGATATATACATCACATGAAAGCTGAATAAATAAGTTATTTGAATAAATAAATAATCTGTTAGGACAGGACAATATTTGGCCGAGATACAACTATTTGAAAATTTGAAATCTGAAGGTGCAAAAACTTAAGAAAATTATTGAAATATTGAGAAAATCGCCTTTAAAGTTGTCCAGATTAGCTTTTTAGCAACGCATATGACAAATCAAGAAATAAGTTTTGATGTATTTACAAAATATCTTCATGGAACATGATCTTTACTAAATATCCTAATGATTTTTGGCATAAAAGAAAAATCGCTAATTTTGACCCATACAATGTTTTTTTTTTCGGCTATTGCTACAAATTTCCCTGTGCTACTTAAGACTGGTTTTGTGGTCCAGGGTCACATATATATAAGAACAACAGTCAAAAAACAATAAAAGTGGTAAGTCTTACAGTTATAAGCTGTACGAGTTTGATTCACTAAAAAGAATCGTCTCATAAAAGTAATTTGTTCTGGAATCAGACTGGTCATGCATCATGTTTTTGATTCACTTAAAAAGAACCAATTCATTACAGTCATTTGTTCAGGATTCACACTACTGGTTCAACTGTACAATATGTGTTTGATTCATAGTGTCATTCACTCAAACTTGAACTACACTAAAATGTATCACTCATTTTTTTTGTAATCAGACTACACTGCTTGACTCATGTTTCTGATTCACTGAAAAAGAGTCGCCTCAGAGTCATTCGTTCATCAATCAGACTACATCGGCAGTGCTGTATGTTTCTGACTGACTAAAAAGAACCAATTCATTTACAGTCATGTGTTCGGGAATCAGACTACAGTAGTCAACATTTAAAGTGGATCAAACCCTTTCATCAAAGTTGTCCTAAAACCAAAACAATACCGGTTCTTGTCTTAGGACAATTTTGATGAACTTTTTTGATCCACTTCAAATGCTGACTACTGTACATGGATTGCACAGTGTGTTTGATTCCCTAAAAGATCCAAACAAGAGTCATTCAGTCAGGAACTGGATTACACTAGTAACACTGTATTTGCTCATAGATGTCGCTGCTTTGGTATTGCACTACACTGGTCATTAGAGCTTTCACTAACGATTATTTTGGTAATGGAGTCATTGGTTGATTATTCTGATGAATAATTTTGTGAGGTAATTAAAAAAGACCTAAGCTATAATATAATTAAGCTATTAATTACAATAGCCTTTAAAATGACTTAAAATACATATATAATAGCAATGAGGCAATAATAATTGATTTGAATAAAGTAACAAAAACAAGTAAATGGTTTTATTGAACAAATCTGTGAAAAAGAACTAATAACAACCTACATTAAAAAATTATAACAAATGCCTGCAGAGGGCGCCAACAGCCTGATGATTGTTTTTATACTTTACTGCATCTAATCCTTGTTTAAAATTGACCTAACGACATTTAATGAAAATGTCCACTTAATATTTAATATTTGGCTATTTCATTACGACAGAAAGGCTACAGCCACAGTACTTTCTGGAATATGTGGACATCAAAACATGTAAACTCAGAATGAGAGTTTGAGGTTTTGAAAGTGCGCCGAACAGTTAGCATATTGAAAAACATACTCTTGTTTTCTCCTGTGTTTGCGTACGTTTATAAAGCATTTACCTTACTAATCTTATGACATGGTGAACGTTAAGTTGCCAGATGAACTTATAATTGCAGTGATGGAGTTTGAGACGCTCTATACATGTAAATGATATAGCAGCATTTACTGTCAAAGGCTTTGACACGCACGTACGTAACCGACACTCATGTAAATATTTAAAGCGCATATATTAAACCTGCATCGCATATATTCAACTGAATCGTATCGTTTGTGAATTCACAATAGCATTATGCTTCATTATGGTTCGTAGTGTTTGCGAACTCACAACAGCATTATGCTTTATTATGGTTTTTTAAATGGATTTAATATAGCATGCAGCGTTGGAAAACGATCTAATAACCATGTCAATTTGGTGTAAAGCTGCTTTGCAACGATATGTATCGTGAAAAGCGCTATACAAATAAATTTGAATTGAATTGAATTGAATTAATAACGCGTTTCATGGATGGAATGCGCCACTTCCGGTTTTCCGACACGGACAAATTGCAGTCAAGGATTTTTTTTTTTTTTTAAATCGAGTGCTCAAAATAAATTGAGGAATGGTGACAGCACTACTGTTTACAAAGAAAGGTTATAGGTTATTCTTATAGGTTCATAAGAATCATTTGCTGTTTAACAGGCTGTATGCTGTATTTATTCACTAAAAAAAAAAGACTGGCTCATAAGAATCATTTTAGCTGTAATCAGACTTCACTGGTCGTTTTGAACATCATTCAGTTCTAGTATTAGGGAAAAAAAAACTGGTACTGAAACTACAGGCTTTAACCTTTTTCCTGTCTTGATACTCATAGTGCCTTTGGGAAGATAACATGACTTTTTAGAGCGGTCTGTTTTTCCACAGGGGCAGGAGTCTTTTGATAGACGTGTTTGCATAACTGGGCTGTCTGTGGTGTTAGAGGGTCTGAAAAATCAGGCTAGCCAAGGAAAGTAACACAGCTGCAACTGCTGGCCCTGCCTTGCATGACTTTAGACCTTAGGCTATCACAAAGATACCTTTATGCAGAGAGCCACTGAGTTCAGGGGAATGAGGGAGGGCACACACTGTGAACATAGCATGTCAGAGCACAAGGAAGAGTGGTATGGCTAAAGTATGTTCAAATGGAAACGTGAAAGTGCAAAAGGTTACATTGCACTGTTATTTAGGTACATTTGCACAGAACTATTTGGGAAAAACACACATATTTCATTTTAAAATAGAGTAGACTCTCAAAGCCCAGCACCACAGAAGCAGACAGAGCCCCGACATCTCAAACAGGAGAGTTAAAAAAAAAAGATCCTCTGCTCAGACTGAGACAAAAAAAAAAACATTTGTTTGTAATGGATCGAGAATGCACTGGGAAACAACATCAAATAGAGCAAAATCCATCTCGTAATCACCAAAATAACCACAAGGGTCATGTAAACATTTTCAATCAGAGAAATAATTTTATGGGCAGAGTATTCTTTCCTGGAATAAGTGTGTTTTTTTTCACTGAAATATTGCATTGCACATGCAAGAAAAAATGGCATGCTAATTCGTCTGTTTTGAAAAGAACAACCTCAATCCATTTTACTGTATTTTTGAATTTCTTTCTAGACTTTAAGTGTCGTGAGAGTGACCAGATGTGGCCCGAACTTCCTCTAGAGGTTTAGGGTGGTTGATATCGATATCATCTAACAATGTACTGGCCCCTGGCACAATATCTACAGTCTGCCACTATATGAAGATCCAGAGCTGTTGTTATAAGTATGCTTCTTATTCAGTCTTCTTTTAGTAAGAACAAAGCAGATATCTCTCCAGGCCCATTTTTAGAGATTTTATAATCATGAACGTAGTCCCACCTGCTGAAGTAACAGAGTTATGCAACACTCACAGCAGCTCTGAGGGCTTCAGAATAATTCTCAGTAACTTTCAGTGACAGTACATACTTTCAGCCAAGATAAAGCTGTCTGTCAGCAATGGGCCTTGGGGTATTTCCTGTAAAATGGCCGTAAGCATTAAACGCTTGAATTTAGATGACAGCTATAAATCATCAAGTTTACATTTGGCCTTAACTATTTATAAACCAACTACTGTGCCAACTTACAATATTAAAATTCTTAATATATCCTGAAATATCATATAAACATAAAACCTTTTTTTTGTCATTTTTTCCAGTTACATAAATATTTTCTGTGCTTTGAGCAGGCTTTTAAAAGAATTCCATAGGTCTATATTGTTTTTGCAAAGCATGCTACCAGTTTATATATATATATATATATATACATACAGTATATATATATTTTTTGGATTGTGGAGGTGAACACAATTGCAGTCTCCGTTAGTTTCCTGTGGAAAACTTATTAAATCCCTCACAAAAAAAGTGCTAGGCAGCTGCTTGGAGGCAATGAGGAGTTTATTAGTTCTAAATTTGACTTTGTCTTTTCTATCTGTTTTTAAATATAATATAATATAATGCGCTGTTGCAATACATTTGCAAAAATTCTAAAACACTGCCTTGGGTGCTGATACCTATAGTACATATTCAATTTCCAATTTCCAAACATATGGGTATTTTAATCAACCTTAAAGGAGAAGTTCACTTCCAGAATAAAAATTCCAGATCCATGTGATCTAAGATGTTCTTGTCTTTCTGTTTTCAGTCAGAAAGAAATTAAGGTTTTTTAAGAAAAACATTCCAGGATTTTTCTCCATAGTGAACTTTAATGGTGGCCAACGAGTTGAAGGTCCAAAATGTAGTTTCAGTGCAGCTTTAAAGGACACGATCCCAGCCGAGGAAAAACTGCCTTATCTAGCGAAACGATCGTCTTTTTCTGAAAAAAAAAAAAAACAAAAAAAACACAATTATAGAAATGTAAATATTTTTTAACCACAAATGCTCATACTGCAGTAGCTCCACGATATGTAATCACATTGGAAAGGTCATGTGTGGTTAGTTCTTTGTCTGTGTACTTCGGTTCAAAAAGGTTCAACTTCAAAATCGTCCGATATCATTGTTTTACCTTTTGTTGTAAAGAGCCTTTGACTTTCCGCTACATCACGTGTGACCTTTCCAACATGATTACGTAATGTCATGAGGTCAGACTGGTGCAAAACGATCATTTGGGGTTAAAAAGTATATAAAATTTTATTGTTTTTAGAAAAGGACTGGTCGTTTCACTATATAAGACACTTATTCCTTGACTAGAATTGTATAGAGCCCTTTGAAGCTGCGCTGAACCTGCAATTTGGACCTTCAACCTGTTGTAGTCCACTATATGGAGAAAAATTCTGAAATGTTTTCCTCAAAAACCTTAATTTCTTTGCGAATGAACACTCTTAAAAAAGGTTCTTTATCAGCATCGATAGTTCAGCATCGAAGAACCTTCAACATCCTTAAAACTTTTCAAATGCATAAGTTTCTTTATAGTGGAATGGTTATTTTAAGAACTGTTTAAAAGGTTCTTTGGGGAACCAAAAATGGTTCTTCTATGGCATCACTGCACTGAGCGAAAGACAGAAAAACATGAACATCTTGGATCACATGGAGGTGAGTAAATTAACAGGAAATTTTTATTCTAGAAGTAAACTTACACTGCAGTGTCCAAGACAATCCACAATTCAATTTCTCACACAAACCAAAAGGCCTGAAAATCTCGTCACCAGAAACTAGTGTGACCCTGAGATGAAGTATCCAGAGTTTACTGCACTAATGCAGGCCACACCAAACTAAGTCATCCAGCGTAGTTTGCAGTGGAGATGCTGCCTAATGGCAACCACACAAAGGTCTCATTCTGTAGTGCAGGGGAGGTTCAGGAATGCCCATGGAAGGTATTAGACAGCGGACATGTAAATATTTCCACATCGCTTCGGTTCAACTTCCTGGGGGCAGTTTTGCTTCACTCTCACCACTACAGCTGAAAGAAAAGAATCCTGGCACAATCTATAAAAGCGTGTTTTGGGTGGAAAGGGCTGAGGGAACTTTCTCAAGCTTATAAGACAAGCAACATTTTAGAGAAAGGCAGACGAAAGAGGGAAGCTTCCTAACGAAGATGAATAAATATGTGCTCAGATGAAATTCAGATGGATGACTCTGAGGGCTACAGGCAAAGGGCCAGTCCTGAGAAACCACAGGCGCGGACAGACAGTGAAGTGTTACTTTGGAAAAAAAGGAGGGCCCTCGTGTATGAAAGGTGCTTCATAAAATATGTAAACCTAGAAGTCCTCATCGCTTGTTTTTTCATCAGCTGACTTTAATCATCAAAAGGCAGGGAGAGCTTTGCGGTGAAGCTGGTGGAAGTATCCTCACAGACATGTCTTTATGCGTCTCACGCAGAGATGCGC
Source organism: Labeo catla (assembly GCA_012976165.1). Classification (NCBI taxonomy): domain Eukaryota; kingdom Metazoa; phylum Chordata; class Actinopteri; order Cypriniformes; family Cyprinidae; genus Labeo; species Labeo catla. Next base: position 2,791,953 of record VONZ01000024.1, read on the forward strand.
ACCTGTGGAGACATATGCGGCGTGTCAGTGGAAATGCACTGAGAGCTGCAGATAAACACGCAGCCACAGAGTGCCTGTGTTTGGCCAATCGCTGCACATAGGAAACTCTGTTTATTGAGCCAATCGCTCCTCGTGGATTGAAAACACAAGGGCAGTTCATGAAGAAAATTAGCAGGAAAGTAAAAAAAGTGCATATGTTTCCTATAAAAGCATGAGGAAATGTGACCAAAAATGAAGAAAAGAAAAACAAAACAGACTGCACTGACTTAAGAGTTTTCTTACAGATATTCACACTTAAAGGAGAAGTCCACTTCCAAAACAAAGATTCACATATAATGTACTCAGCCCCAATCCAAGATGTTTATGTCTTTCTTTCTTCAGTTGTAAAGAAATTATGTTTTTGAGGAAAATGTTTTAGCATTTTTCTCTATATAATGCACTGGTATGGTGCCCTTTTTTGTGAACTTTCAAAATGCAGTTTAAATGCGGTTGTAAGTGATCCCAGCCGAGGAAGAAGGGTCTTATCTAGCGAAACGATCGGTTATTTAAAAAAAAATACAATTTAAATACTTTTTAATCTCAAATGCTCGTCTTGTCTTTCTCTCCCTAAACTCTGTGTATTCTGGCTCAAGACAGTTAGGGTATGTCGAAAAACTCTGATCGTATTTTCTCCCTCAACTTCAAAAATCATTTCAAAATCATCCTACATCGCTGCAGAAGTACCGACCCAGTCTTTGCAAAGTGAACATGCAAAGAAGATCAATCACCCTTAACAAAAAAGGTAAAACAGTGATATAGGACAATTTTGAAGTTGAGGGAGAACATGAGATGGGAGTTTTTCGACATAGCCTAACTGTCATGAACCGGAACAAAAACAGTCCAGGCAGAGTAAGACAAGACGAGCGTTTGGCATTAAAAAGTATATAAATTGTATTATTTTTATTAAAATAACCGATCGTTATGCTAGATAAGACCCTTCTTTCTCGGCTGGGATCGTTTACAACCGCATTTGGGATCGTTTGAAGCTGCATTTAAACTGCATTTTGGAAGTTCAAAATCGGGGCACCATATCAGTCCATTATATGGAGAAAAATGCTGAAATGTTTTCTTCAAAAAACAATTTCTTTACGACTGAAGAAAGAAAGACATGAACATCTTGGATGACAAGGGGGTGAGTACATTATATGTGAATTTTTGTTTTGGAAGTGGACTTCTCCTTTAATAGCTCTTCAATATCTGGTCTATCGGCATAAATAAATAAATAAACGGCATTTACAGGTAAAGTAACTTATTTAATAAAAAATGTTTTATTTAGACTATTAAAGCTAGTGAACTAATACATGCCTTCATTACTGAAACATTCAGCTTTGTCTATGCTACAACCATTGATGTGACCGAATCCTGGCAAATAACAGATAAATATAACAGAAAATAGAAAAATAGAGAATGTAAACATTTCATTTATCATTTTAAAATATTTCACGCCTTTAACTGCTTACAGAGTCTTGCACATACATGAAATTCATTTCAATGTGTTAATGTGTGGCAGACCATCAAATGGACCTGGCAGCATGGCTGTTAAACCACCATAAGAGTTCCTCTAATGAATATTGATGAAGAGCCTGGCAGCACCATAGGCTCGACTCCAACACTAGCGCAATGTTAAAGCTCTTGGATTAAAACCCACAGGTTGTAATATTCTGGCATTATATAAGTTACCATTTCCGTCTTAATGTTGCCAGGTGGTTGAAGGAGGTCCGGATGCTGATTTGAGGGCCTCACATGAGGTTTGTTTAAGCAAGTTTAAATACATATATCTATCCAGAATCCTGTTATGTAAATATCAAGAGCTGGTGGGTTGTAGAGTGACCGGATCCACCCTGATGGCAAACCTACCTGATGTTTTGACACAAGCTTGTGGTTCATGAGATCTTTACAAAAACTGTAAGAATGATACCTCCCAAATCAGATGCCACTTTTACTTTTCCCTGAACTTTAACTGAGTTTTTCCAACAACATCGTCACCCTTCATTTTTGAGGGAAGACCATAATATATAATAATGACTGGAGTAATAGAAACTCTTTAAAGAGGGAAAACACTCTTGGAGACACGTGTGGAGAAATCTGCCTCACGTGATAGGAAAAATGCAGAGCCACAATACTTTCAGACTGTTACAGCACTAAATCTTATTTTTACACAACAAGCTTTTGAAAAGTGGAGGTTTTAAAGTAAAGAAAAACACTTTTCACAGTATGGAAAAGAGCAGCTTAGACATTCTGCTAAACGTCTCTTTTTTATACTCAGGACAAAAAGTCTGAAACAACATTAGAGTGAGTAAACAATGACGATTTCCAATTTGGGATAAACTAACCTTTTAAAGTTTTTCAGAAATTCCTTGAGATACGAAAGTATGCGTCTGGTCTGTCAACTAAAATCAGTTTGTTCAAAAGAGATGAGCACTCGAGGCACGTGGAGACTGCCCGCTAACAGCATTAATTCAGCATGAACAAAGTAAACATCTGTGACCTCATGTTACACGCATATAGCCTTAAATTTGCTCTCTGTGGCACTCCAGAAAAGCATTTCTCAGCCACCGTCAAAAATAAACGGTTTCCATGTTTTTTGCTTTAGTGAAAACAACTCATTTAGTCCACTAAGAATGGAGGGAAACGTAACCCTTACAAAAATAAGTATTTCCTGTGACCATCATGGACAAGGAAAAACACAGACACTAGATGTACACTACAGCTGGTAGTCAGTAAGATATTTTTAAGATATTAAGATGTTTATGAAAGTCTCTGCATATGTTGATCAGAAAGACACAGTAATACTGTGAAATACTTCATTTTAAATATGTGTTTCATTTTTTAATCTATGGTAAAACGTAATTTATTCTTGTGATGGAATTTTTAGCCACCATTATTAGTCTTCATTGTCACATGACCCTTCAGAAATCATTCTCATTTGCTGATCTGATGCTTAGTAAACACTTATCATTATCAATGTTGACAACAGATGTGCTGCTTAATTTATTTATGGAAACCATGACTTTTTAGGATTCTTTAATAACAAAATTCAAAAGAATTAAATATTTAAAATAGAAATATTTTTTCTTAACAGACACATTTAATTAGTTTAACGCATCGTTGCTGAATAAAATGAACTTCTTTTAAACAAAACACTACTGACCCCAAACTTCAGAACAGTAGTGTACAGTGAGATCCAAAAGCCTGAGACCACATTGTAAAATAAAAATTAAATTTAAACCCGAAAATAAACAAATATCCTAAAGATTCATGTTTCTGTTTTAAAATTTGTTACTGAGCATGCAAGCTTTTTGTACAGAAGGTCAGATGTTCTTGCTTTGATTGCACAAGCACAACATGCTCTTTGGATCACTCTCAAATCACAAGAGCGTGATCATCAGGTTTTACATAAACCTGTGGAGCAGCTCGAGTGTTGCTGTCACTGAAACAAAAAAGGTACACTAAAATGCTTGGAAATTATGATAGTCATAGCAATTTCAACCTGTTTAGTCAAATTGTCATAATACTTTGCAATGGAAACGGTGGTTAAATAGAAACATTGCACTAGTTGTTCCAGATATTTGGAAGAAGTAAATAGGTAAAAGAGAAGACCACTTTATTCAGAACATCTCGGCCTTGATGCTTAATTTATTTAAATACTATAAATGTACCCATAAAGCAGCTATTGCCTCTTATAAGGAGTTTTTCATGTCACGTTGACCACAGACATGTGGCTGACACAGTGGGACTAGCTGTGCGAACACAATGTGATTCCAAGCCCTGTCTAACACAACACAGACTCACATCAACAGTCTTCTGGTGCAATGTCAGAAAGATGATTTCCGATTATAAAATGTCTTGTGGATCGTTTTAGAAATGACAAAGACTGAAGGAATAAGACTTGTGCTCATTTCAAATCAAATGTTCATGTGAAAATGATACTTTTGATTCCTGCGCTATCATTCTGCTTGTGACACCAGAGACAGGGTGCAAATCTGAAAAACTAATTGCAAATGGGCAAGAACAACATGTGATTTGTACTCAGAGAGGCCCAGAAAGATTTAATTCAGCATGTGGAATCGATTCACTCAATCATCAGTTCACCAGTGACTGTAATTACAACCTCAGGGAAAAATGGATAAGCTTTATCATATGTAGAACAATGTCTTCTTGAGAAAAACGGGACAAATAACAAATTTGAGGTGCATTTAACTGTCAGAATTCAACAGACTGTAAGAAAAACAATCCACATACATGCTCTGCTGATCATTCCTATGAACATTATACAGTAGCCCTAAGTAAATAATATTGATCTCTCGATTTTAATCGATTCCCTTTTTTACGTTCCGAGCAAAGCCTATCTCTGAGCAGCACACAGAGGCGTTTCTGAATTAATTGCTTTTAAATGTATTGAGTAAACAATTCAATGACTCGCTCATTGACCTATTTTTATGTGCTTTTGGAATATTGCATTAAAAAAAACAAACAAAAAAAAAACGCTGGATGGAAACGCCAAGATGCGCATAAATTCTAAAAATGAGCATTAAAAACTTACACGCACAATTAAGTAGGATAAACTTGGTCACACTTTATTTTAAGGTCCAATTCTCGCTATTAACACACCAATACCTACAACTTTTGCCTCAGTAAACTCCTAATTTACATTTAACTGTCAGAATTCAACAGACTATAAGAGAAACAATCCACATACATGCTCTGCTGATCTATGAATCCTTCCTATGAACATTGTACAGTAGCCCTGAGTAAATAATATTGATTTCTCGGTTGTAATCGATCCCCTTTTTTTACGTTCCAAACAAAGCCTATCTCTGAGCAGCACACAGAGGCGTTTCTGAATTAATTGCTTTTAAATGTATTGAGTAAATAATTCAATGACTCACTCACAGAAGCTGTTTTGCTTCTCAATGAATCAGTAGCTATGTTTCCATCCACCTATTTTTATGTGCATTTTGGAATATTGCATTAAAAAAAATAAATAAAATAAAATAAAATTAAAAAAAAAAAAAAAAAAAAAAATCGCTCGATGGAAATGCCAAGATGTGCATAAATTCTAAAAATGCGCATTAAAAAACTTAAGCGCATAACTGAGTAGGATAAACTTGGTCACATTTTATTTTAAGGTCCAATTCTCGCTATTAATAAACTAATAACTACAACTTTTGCCTCAATAAACTCCTAATTTGCATTTAACTGTCAGAGTTCAACAGACTATAAGAGAAACAGTCCACATACATGGTCTGCTGATCTATGAATCCTTCCTATGAACATTATACAGTAGCCCTGAGTAAATAATACTGATTTCTTGATTTTAATCGATTCCCTTTTTTTTACGAAACGACACTGATTCTTAAATCAAAAGAATCAATAAGTCTGTTTTCAGTTAATAAACGGAACATTGTAGCACACCTCCCATTCAATAAATCAAAACAAGCTTTGTACTTTGTTACTTTTGTAGTACCAGCTGACTCATGTATATTTTACAGCATTAGTTGAGAGTTTTTTCCCTTGAGAAAATTTGGCATTTACTGTACCCGATATATATCCAAAATAATCAATATCAAATCGAATCAAATTGGAAATCGAATGGAAAGCTTGTGAATAAGAATCAAATCGAATTGTGAAATTTGTGTGAAAACCCAGCCCTATTCACTTTAAGTTTGACATCATGTGTCACCACTTCCATGTCCAAACGCTCTATCTATCTCTATCAACCAGAAAACAACAAACAGTGCAATACACTCAAAATGTGATATAATACTACAAAAAAAAAAAAAAACTTTAATCCTCCCCTTTAACTCCATACTGAAATCCCAGATAGCCAGACAATGAAAATACAGATATAAATAAATAAATATAAAAATCATTTGTGTTTGGAAGACTATAATCTTATAGTTTTTTGTGAGCACGGAGACTGTAGTGTACAACGTAAGTTTGTAAATGTTTAGCTTAAAAGTTTAATATGAATAAACATGAATAAAAGTTTATTGCTCATAAACGGCTATTGAGATGTAAAACAAGCTGAGGCTTGGACCCAGAAACAGAATTCATTGGACGCATTACATCACTTAGCAAGCAAGTTATACATTTACAGGTATAAAGGCAAACAAGTTTTTTTTAAAACTGAATAAGAATATCCATAATTATTAGAGAACCTGATTCGAAACACACACATTAGATCTAAGCAATGTCTCATTCGTACAATACTGTTTTTTTAAAGCTCAATAAACAAAAACATTGAGTATATTACATTGCAGATAAAATATTGCCTGTTACTTTCTCTATTTTTGCTCTGTTATTGAAAATAGCTCCAAACAAAGCCTATCTCTGAGCAGCACACAGAGGCGTTTCTGAATTAATTGGTTTTAAATATATTGAGTAAATAATTCAATGACTCGCTCACAGAAGCTGTTTTGCTTCTCAATGAATCAGTAGCTATGTTTCCATTAGGGCTGCACGATTAATCGCACGATGTCGTGAGGCGCGTTTAGTCAATGAAGCCGGTACGTTGATTGGTAGTAAAGCTCCATCACGTGCGTTCAGCTGGAGCGGCAAGTAATACACAGAGCCGTACATCACTGACAAGCTACGCCAAAATCGCGCGCAAAATCGAATTCGATTTTTTTTATACTCTACATATTTTCCCATAGCTTGTCAACGTACCGGCTTCATTGACTAAACGCGCCTCACAACATCGTGCGATTAATTGTGCAGCCCTAGTTTCCATCCAACTAATTTTATGTGCATTTTGGAATATTGCATTTAAAAAAAAAAAAGCGCTGAATGGAAACGCCAAGATGCGCATAAATTCTAAAAATGCGCATTAAAAAACTTATACGCAAACTTGAGTAGGATAAACTTGGTCGCACTTTATTTTAAGGTCCAATTCTCGCTATTAACAAACCAATATCTACAACTTTTGCCTCAATAAACTTCTAATTTGCTGCTTATTAATAGTTAGTAAGACAGTTGTTAAGTTTAGGTACTGGGTAGAATTAGGGATGTTTAATATGGTCATGGGCCGATCTCACTGCACAGCATCTGAAATGTTATTTTGGTCCTTCTGAAACGCCTGAGCAAAGTCTGTCGTCAAAGTAGCCTATGCCTGTATAATTGTCTTAAAGGACTGCAGACCCAAACAGCAGCATCCACCTCCGAAGGCAAAGCAATTTATTTTTCTTAGTGATATTTAGTGGCAGTTTATCTGGAAATGACAAATTTGTTCTCTTTGACTCGTTGGATGGTAACGCTACACTTAAGTTTTGCGCATAAGGTAAATTCGCATTTTTGGATGAAAGAATAGCTAGTGGCTCTGAATGAAACGGCTGAGTGAATGATTCTGCGATTCACTCATAAAAACTTGTTTTGTTCCTGAATTAATCTGTGTTTGACAAATGGGCTAAATGAACAATTTAATCACTCTAAATCGGCAGCCCCTACTAAGGTAAAAGGGTCACTAAAAAATTTCCCTCCACCAACACAGTAACTGACAGACTGGAACATCCAAATACAAACAGGTGGAGTGACATAAACAGTACAAAGTTCTAGTGCAGTATTGACCTTTATAGCATTCTTTATTGAAGATTTTCAAAACAGAACGCCTTTGATTGCACTTTACCTTTTGGTAATCCTGTGGAGGAGGAAAAATATCCTTCATGAACCTGACCACTTTCACAGTGAACACAGACTGACCCCATGTACTGAGGAAGGGTGTGTCAGTGGAAGGATATACTGCAGCAGAAGGTGGAATATAATGTGGCCCTTTATGTCCAACATACCAGTGGCTTTAGTTTTTTGCTAAAGAAATGAGGCAGCACAGAACTTCCTATGTCACGCTTGGCTGAATGTACTGATGTCATTCCCCTACGGCAAAAAAACTATGGCATCGGTTTTCTCATCGAAAGTTAGCTTCTGTCACACTGGACGCGAGCTAAAAGCAATTAACATTTTCAAACATGATATTAATACTTTCAAGCACGCTCAGGCTTATGACTTTAAAGTCTGGTAGGATATTTAATGTTACAATAACTACACAGTTTTATGAATTAAGAAATCTGCTACCCCATCATAACAGAACTATGTGGCTTTTTGAGTCTGAAAAAGTCTTCTGGTTTGGGCAAAGTCAGTGAACAGTCAAACAAGAATAATGACCATCTCAGAAGCTGTGGTGATGATAATATCGCTTAGAATTTTTATTTATTCCCTGCGGGTTTTTAAACCCGGGCCTGGTAGCAAACGCGTGTGCCGGCATGTCACAAAAGAAGAGCATATCTATAACTCCGCATATAAATTCTCTGCATGAGACCATTTAATATGGTTTTCAGTCAAATTAGGTCATTGAAAGACTTATCCTACAATATTTCTAACGCTATAACTCATGACCTTATTTCCATTTAAAGAGAATCAGCTCACAGTATTTCATCATGGCTGTGCAATAAATTGCCTGTGAATATCAATTCTTTTGGCTGCTTTACTCTATTAGGGTTCAGCTACAAAAATGATTTGTATGTAATTCTTTCTTTCACTGCAAGTCTATGACTTCCAGTTCACATAATTTATGAAACAGTGGCTCTGACACATGGAGCCCTGGTGCTCACGCAGGTGATGTGAGTTCAAATCCGGTCATATCTATTTCCCATAATATCTCTTATACTCCGTCTAAATAAAAAGTAGGAAATGGGCAAAATACTATTTAAAAAGAAAGAAATGTGAGATGAATTTTTTAATTATATTTTTAAAAAGTCTGAAAATTAGGGCTGTCAAACGATTAAGCGCAATTAATCGCATACAAAATAAAAGTCTGAGTTTCCCTAATATATGTGTGTGTACTGTGTGTAATTATGATGTATATATAAATACATGTATATGTATTTATTTATTTATTTATAAAATTTTTATATAATTTATATTAAATATAAATAAAAATATTTTGTACATAAATAACATCGTCACAAGTCCACTTCCAGAACATTTACAGATAATGTACAGATGTTCATGTTTTTCTTTCTTCAATCGTAAAGAAATTATGTTTTTTGAGGAAGACATTTCAGCATTTTTCCCTATAATATGGTGCCCCAAATTTGAACTTCCAAAATACAGTTTAAATGTGGCTCCAAAGATCCCAAATGCGGTTGTAAAGGAAGAAGGGTCTTATCTAGCAAAACGATCAGTTATTTTCATAAAAATAATATAATTTATATACTTTTTAATCTCTTTTAATTTTCCAGTTCATGACAGTTAGGGTATGTCGAAAAACTCCCAACTCATGTTCTCTCTCAACTTCAAAATCGTCCTATATCGTTGTTTTACCCTTTTTGTTAAGGGTGTTTGATCTTCTTTGCATGCTCACTTTGCAAATACTTGGTTGGTACTTTTGCAGCGATGTAGGATGATTTTTAAATCATTTTTGAAGTTGAGGGAGAAAATACGATTGGAGATTTTCAACATACCCTAACTGTCTTGAGCCAGAATACACAGAGTTCAGGCAGAGCAAGACAAGACAAGCATTTGAGATTAAAAAGTATTTGTATTTTTTTTTAATGAAAATAACCAATCTTTTTGCTAGATAAGACCCTTCTTCCTCAGCTGGGATCATTTACAACCGCATTTGGGATCGTTTGAAGACATAATGTATGTGTATAAAAATCTGTATAAATCCTACATGAATAAAACACTGATGTTTGTACAACATATTCTGTACTCTATGTCCAAATTTTAAACAGCTGAATAAAATAAAGGTCTAAATATTCATGTTCAACTTAAAATAGCACATATGTCCTATACAAAAAAATGCTTTTGCATAACAGAAACTTGGAGACACAGCTGTTTCTTCTTATAAACATTAAAATACTCTACATATTTTCCCATACTTCAACACTATTTGGAAATAATCACAGTTAATCACTGAATCAACTTCAGTTTTACAATCCTCATGATACGTCTAAAGTTTTACATAACAAGGTCTACAAGCTAAACATTCACAAGAGTCATCAGTTGATGCTTTTATTGAGAATAGAAGTCTCAAAGGAATGCACTGGAAGGGGAGGTACTTGGTGAATAAAAAACCCTCCCAATAAAATGTATGTGCGTGGGGGCATGGGAGAGTTACTGGAAGTTAGGCAGCAGGGGATGGAAAGTGAAAATCGAGACAGCATTAATAAATGACGGGTACGTGCCAACCATGGTTCATATTCAAGCTTGGAAGATACAGCAAGGAGAGCAGCTCCTGAAGTTATATATACAGTTGGTGACATATAGCTACTGAGTCAGTGGTTAGTGTTTTAAAGGGATAGTACAACTAAAAATGAAAATTCTGACATTAATTACTCACCCTAATGTCGTTCCAAAACTGTAAGGCCTTCGTTCATTTTCAGAACACAAATTAAGATATTTTTGATTAAATCCAAGAGCTTTCTGACCTGGCATAGACAGCAATGCAACTACCACGTTCAAGGCCCAGAAAGGTAGTAAGGACATTGTTCAAATTTTTGGGTGACCTATCCCTTTAAGGTGGAGTCCATTTTTTTTTTCCAGGAATCCTTTGTGTATAAAGAGAATTAAATATAAATAGTAATATTAAATTACTATCAGGATTTGAACAAGACAGTAATATTAAAATACTATTAAAATTATTATTAGTGCTGTCAAATCGATTAATTGCAATTAATCGCATTCAAAATAAAAGTTTTTGTGTACATAATCTATGTGTGAGTGCTGTGTAAAGTTTATGCATATATAAATATAATCAAATCAAATCAAATCACCTTTATTTATATACCGCCTTTAACAACACAGAATTGTGACAAGGCGGCTGTACAGTATTAAATAGGAAATAGTACATCAACAATGCAAAGGGCAACAGTAAACACTCAATTTTCAGGTAAAGGTAGTTAATCAAATACAACAAAATAAAATACAATATTGTGTGAAGATAAAGTGAGGATAAAGTGTCCCCAACTAAGCAAGCCAGAGGCGACAGCGGCAAGGAACCAAAACTCCATCGGTGACAAATGGAGAAAAAAAACCTTGGGAGAAACCAGGCTCAGTCGGGGGGCCAGTTCTCCTCTGGCCAGACACAGAGGACTCACCATGCAGGTCCCGTGGTCCTGTGCCGACAGCCGTCTAGGTGACGAGGTCTTCACTGGGGATCCGTCTCTGGGGCTTATCTAGTCGATGTGGTCTCCGCTGACATTCAGTGCTGTAGAGGTCGTCTCTAGGTGCTGATCCACCATCTGGGCTGGGTACGGACTGGATCCGGAGGACTGCAATGACCATCTGATCTGGATACGGACTGGATCTGGTGGTTAAGGTGACCTCGGAATAAGAAGGAAACAGACTAATATTAGCATAGATGCCATTCTTCTGACGATGCACTGAGTACATCGGGTGTTATGGGAAGTGTTCCCGGTTCCGGTTGACCTAATTAGTGCAGCCTAACAATCCTTTAATGGATTTGAATAATAGAAATGTGTTAATGTTTTATGTGTAAGCAAGGTTAAAGAGATGGGTCTTTAATCTAGATTTAAACTGACAGAGTGTGTCTGCGTCCCGAACAGTGTTGGGTAGATTGTTCCAAAGTTTGGGTGCTAAATAAGAAAATGATCTGCCGCCCGCGGTTGATTTGGATATTCTAGGTATTATCAAATTGCCAGAGTTTTGAGAACGCAGCGGACATGAGGGACTATAATGCAATAAGAGCTCGCTCAGGTACACCATTCAGGGCTTTATAAGTAATTAGCAAGATTTTAAAATCTATACGATGTTTAATAGGGAGCCAGTGCAGTGTTGACAGAACCGAGCTAATACGATCATACTTTTTGGTTCTAGTAAGAACTCTAGCTGCTGCATTTTGGACCAGCTGGAGTTTGTTTATTAAGCGAGCAGAACAACCACCCAATAAAGCATTACAATAATCTAATCTTGAGGTCATAAACGCATGAATTAATGTTTCAGCATTTGACATTGAGAGCATAGGTCGTAATTTAGATATATTTTTGAGATGGAAAAATGCAGTTTTGCAAATACTAGAGATGTGGTTTTCAAAGGAAAGATTGCCATCAAATAGCACACCTAGGTTCCTAACTGATGATGAAGAATTGACAGAGCAGCCATCAAGTATTAGACAGTGTTTTAGGTTATTACATGCTGAGGTTTTAGGTCCAATAATTAACACCTTTGTTTTTTCAGAATTTAGCAGTAAGAAATTACTTGTCATCCAATTTTTTACCTCAACTACACAATCAGTTAGTTTATCAAATTGGTACGTTTCGCCGGGCCGCGAAGAAATATAGAACTGAGTATCATCAGCGTAACAGTGAAAGCTAACACCATATTTCCTGATGATATCACCCAAGGGTAACATGTAAAGCATAAAAAGTAATGGCCCTAGCACTGAGCCTTGCGGTACTCCATACTGCACTTATGATCGATATGATACCTCTTCATTTACTGCCACGAATTGATAGCGGTCAGATAAGTACGATTTGAACCATGCCAATGCACTACCACTAATGCCAACATAATTTTCAAGTCTGTTCAAGAGAATGTTGTGGTCAACCGTATCGAATGCAGCACTAAGATCCAGTAGCACTAACAGAGAGATACAACCACGATCGGATGATAAGAGCAGATCATCTCAGTACCATGGTACGGTCTAAAACCTGACTGGAAATCCTCACAGATATAATTTTTCTGTAGGAAGGAAGATAATTGTGAGGATACAACCTTTTCTAATATCTTCGACAGAAATGGGAGATTCGAGATAGGTCTGTAATTAATTAATTCGTTGGGGTCAAGTTGTGGTTTTTTAATGAGAGGCTTAATAGCAGCCAGTTTGAAGGTTTTGGGGACATATCCTAATGACAGTGATGAATTAATAATATTTAGCAGAGGATCTATGAGATCTGGAAGCAGGTCTTTTAGTAGCCTAGATGGAATAGGGTCTAGCGTACAAGTTGTTGGTTTAGATGCTTTAACAAGTTTATACAATTCACCCTGACCTATAGTAGAGAATGACTGGAATTGTTCCCCAGGAGATCTATAGGACGCTATCTGATGCGATACTGTAATTGACGGCTGCATGGTGACAATTTTGTCTCTAATAGTATCGATCTTGGAAGTAAAGTAGTTCATAAAGTCATTACTGCTATGCTGATGGGCATAGTCAGTGCCTGTTGGTTCTTTATTTTTTATTAACTTAGCCACTGTATTGAATAAATACCTAGGGTTATGTTTGTTATCTTCTAAAAGAGTCGAAAAGTAATCAGATCTTGCCGATTTTAATGCTTTCCTATACGATAGGGTACATTCAAAGGAAAGATGGCCATCAAATAGCACACCTAGGTTCCTAACTGACGACGAAGAATTGACAGAGCAGCCATCAAGTATTAGACAGTGTATTACTCAGAAAGCATTCTTTTGTAGTAGAAGTGATGGTTCTACCATACTTGTAATAAGAAGTTTAAGAAATATATGTAAAATATATAATATAAATCTTTTAAAACTATTATTTTGGATACGATTAATCGTGATTTGACAGCACTAATTATAATTATAAAATATAAATCACACACACACATACATATAGATATATATACACGCAGTTTACATGTACAATATATTTTTAAAATTACTAAATAAACGATTGACATTATTCACCTTATTTAAGGAGAAATGTCTGGCATTTTCCTGCCAATTTACTTGTTTAGAATATAAAAGTTTTCAGAGCCTGCCAAAAGGCTACAATATTGTAATTCAGAAAGAAAATTGTGTTCCATGAAAAACTGCACAACAACATGACCGTGCATCTCAAACAACTCACTGCTATCAAGGTCAGTCAAACATTCAGGAAGCTCACTATTAGCTCTGAGGAGAGATTGATAATAGAGAGGAAACAATCTAAACCAGGTGGAGGAAAACATGTTTAAACAGTTAAGATAGTAAATCGTATGCCTTAAGGCTCTAAACTATGATCCCCAAGTGAAAAAATTATGTTTAAAAAACCTGTATTAGGGTGCAGCAACAAAAAGAGAGAGAAATTAGTAAAAACGCTATGACCTCCATGACCTTTCAGTCAAATGGATAATGGAAGTTCTACCAGACAGGGACATCTACAGGATTTTATCCCATGGATTGCACCAGTGCTATTTACGTATTATCGATCATTATTTTTATATTCTCTGATAATTATAGTTTTTGACATTTGTAATTGTTTTTTTTTTTGTTTGTTTGTTTGTTTTTCAAATTTCTATACAGATTTAGTACTTTAAAGTAGCAGTTCACCCAAAAATTTAAATCTGAGGATTCATTGATAAGTAATAATACTAAATTTCTCCAAATCTGTTCCAATAAAGAATTAAACTCATTTATTGTACATCCTGGATGGTCTGAAGGGGTAACACTTTATTTCACAGTCTCCTAACTAGTTGATTATTAGCATGCATATTACTATAATATTAGCCATTTATAAGTACTAATTAAGCACATATTAATGCCTTCTACATGACCTTATTCTACATCACTAATCCTACCCAATACCTAAACCTGACAACTACCTTACTATTAATAAGCAGCAAATTAGGAATTTATTGAGGGAAAAGTCGTAGTTAATAGTGAATAAGTGTACCCTATTCTAAAGTGTTACCAAAATGGGAAATGGTGGCAGCTAGCAGAACTAAAATAAGTTTATATATAAAAATATTATTGTTAATATTTATGATATTTATATTCTCTTTCAGTTAATGTTCATTTTACTTCAAGTAATAAAAATGTCTTTATGGCTTTAGTAATAATATACACAGAAACCTGACCAAGCAAGGGAATGTTTATAGTACAAACAACACACACAGTGCAACCTCATGTCATACCTGACTGATTTCGGCAAACTTCCTCTAGACGGAGTGAGTGAGCGAGTAAAGGTCAAGCCTCTAATCATCAAGTCTCGCTTTGTCCAGTAAAAACTCCAAAAAAAAGATCCCTCTCAGAAGTGATGCAAGTGACCAGCAATTACATAATGGGCTTATAAACTGCAAAAAGAAACAAAGAATAACAAGAGGGCTCAGTTCCATGCCACTGGGCTCTTCACCTATGTCCCGCAACAGAATGCCTGGAATGTCCTGGAATCTCTCATTCCAGGAGGTCACCATAGGAACAACATGGCGTCGGTTCAACTTAGAGCAAACAGAGCCGTTATTGTTCCATTACTCTGCGGTCCATTAACCCTACAAACACACAGACTCATATGCAAACAGTCAAACCCAACAATTTGTTTTTGTTTTGAGGCAATGGCTTGTGCAAACAGCAGCTCCACATGGGATGCAGGTGATGACAGCTAGTAGATCGAGTTCATTGTCGCATATCATAAACCAGCAGCTCATCCACAGCTCTTGCAAAAACTGGCAGCTTCGAGGAAGAGCGTGAGACATAAACCCAGAAAATGATTATTACAAAATGATTAATTGTGAGCAGTGGTGTGGGTCTGTTCCCACAGCTGCCTTCGAAAACTATATTTTGGATAATTTTCACCAATAACATCAAGAAGGCAATTTGGTCGTGATCTATGAGTCTTGCAGAAAGACGGGGGACAAAATGTGCATAGTTAAGAAATACCAGACACTGAATGAAAAAATTTGCCATCGCATTAAATGTGTTATTAACTCAAAGGAAAAACTGTCAGCTGAAATGACTTTATGTAGAGTGTAGACACTGAGAATTAGTTTTTATTCTTTAAGTTCTTTTTCATTGTCACAAAATCTCTAAAAATTGTCTGCAAGCAGACAATGCCAATTCTGTCATGAAACTCTAGATGCAGCAGGCTGACAGGTCATTAACGCAAACTGATGATATTCACAGTGGTAAACTACTTGGCACAAGCTGATTGGTTCATGTTGCATACGCAGCCAATGAGCTTTCTGCTTTACATTTAAATAGCTGGTTAGCATTCACTAGAGCATTTTTGCAACACGCTTTCAGAGTTCCTCTGAAACCCTCCACCTCCCCAGCTCCACCTGTATCGCTTTGCTACGTGTTAATATATACGCTATTCGTACATCAGCAGTATGTCTTAAAAACTTATAGCAGCGTATTGGGGTATGTATTGGTAGTAGCAAGTTCCTGTACTTGCTTTGCAGCAGCAGAGCAATAATCTACAACAACACCAATAACCAACAGAAGCAGCAGCGCAGGAGATCTATTCCGCCAAGACCAAATACAAGTGCTTAAGTGTCTATTTACATTTCGGAGCCACTGTATGTTTGTATTACAAAACAGCAATTTTATGAAAGCATTTTGGACAGAACAAACAACATAAACCTGAATAACAGCTATTTCAAAACATGTAGAAACAAAGAGTCACAGTCACTCTTCACTGTTTTGTGCTATCAAAGGTCATTGCTTCAAATACATCTTGACATCATCTAGATTGGTGGTCCAGACCTGTGACAGCTTTCTTGAGTCCAGACCACAAGGCTGCTGATTAGCAAAGAACTCAGTGACATCACTCTCCCTCCAGGCACCAAACTCAGATGTGCACAAGACTGCAGTAACTGCTACCTAAGATCGTCAAGTACTCCTACAGATGCTTGAGAAGATGACGATAAATTTAACAGGTGCTTTTCTTTGGCTGCTCAGTATTTCTTCCAGCTTGAGCAATTTAAATGTTGTTTTTATCAGGCCATTTGGGTGGCCCTGAACTCTAAGAGAATTGGTCACTGAAATATGCTTATCTCTGAAAGGGAAAGATCAGAAAAAGAAAAAAAAAACAATCCTATTTAATATTTTTTACATTAACAATGCAATCAATATTCTATTTATTAAAGCCAAGTATGAATCTCAAGTTAGTGTTTTAAGCATTTTACATTTATTCCAAAATAACTAAGTTAAAATAATACATTTTATTTGTGAATGTATGTTCAACTTTTAACTATTTTTTTATTTTTTGGATCATCAGTCATCAAAGACATGAAATAAAAGACATGGAAATTTACTTTAAACTACACCAAGCTGATTATTCACTAAAAAACCCCACAGATCGTGTTTTCAGGCCATTTCAATTTTGACATAACAAAGTGGTTATATCTATCTTTTTTAAATTAGTCTTCCCAATAACGCCTTTATATTGTTCATTCAGACTGATTTGTGAACGTGCACGAACACAAGAGGCGGGATTTATCACATCAACCAATCACAGCTGAACATAACCAGTCATATCCAATCATACGGTGATGGAGGCATTGCCTCCTCCCATGTGACATTCCCCATTCACTCTCAATTACCCCCGACCAAACTCACGGCACACTTTAATGGGTCTGTTAAAACTCAGTGGGCTCAGGGGAGGTGAGAGAGACGTTGACTCCTGCTGTAACTGTACCTGCTGGTGTCGCTGTTGTACAATATTTCTTTTAAATAAAAAAGAGTGATTTTTAACACTTTTCAATGTTACATTTTGTAATATTGGTGTTGTTTTATTTTTGTACTAAAATTCTTTTTTCTCATCCAATATTTTGAGGAGACACTGCCTCTCTTGCCTCCTCGGAGGAAACACCCCTGATATATAATAATTTCCAGTAGTTAACAAACAGCCATATATACAAACAGCTATAGCAAAATTGGCAAATTGGCTTTGTTTGTTGCTTATTTTTTTGCCATGGTGACTGAGGCCAACCAGAGAAAGTAATATGTGACCCTGGACCACAAATCCAGTCATAAGTGTCAAATTTTTTAAACTGAGCTTTATACATCATCAGAAAGCTGAATAAATAAGTTTTCCATTGATGTATGGTTTGTTAAGATAGGACAATATTTGGCCGAGATACAACTATTTGAATATATGGAATCTGAGGGTGCAAAAAAATCTAAATACTGAGAAAATCACCTTTAAAGTTGTCCAAATGAAGTTCTTAATAATGCATATTACTAATCAAAAATTAGGTTTTGATATATTTACAGTAGGAATTTTTAAAAATATCCTAATTTCCTAATGATTTTTGGCATAAAAGAAAAATCAACATTTTTGGCCCATACAATGTATTTTTGGCTATAGCTACAAATATACCCCAGCGACTTAAGACTGGTTTTGTGGTCCAGGATCACATATGTGAAAAGAATGGACAGTGGATGCTATTCAGCTAAACTGTCTTGAACAAAAATATAAATTTCATTACCAGGATCTCTATGACAAGCAGCTGTTGGCAGACCAAAAATGTAATTTCCACAGAGACGGGCATGACTGAATACTTTGTGCTCTATCATACGTAATGGTTGATTAATCCTGGTCTCAAGGGAGTCTTTAACTTAAGGGTAATAGAACATTTAACTTAAGGGTAATTGAACTTAAGAGTCATTCTTTCCCACTGAATGACTCTCACAGACTCACAGAACCTCTTATAAAGCGTTCCTCTATAAATATGCAGGAAATGCACACAAATCATCATTTTTAGTCATATCATAGACATTCATGTACATAGTGGATTAAATTCAATAACATAAAATGACATATAAGCTAAATCCATTGACAGCAAGTTAAAAAAAATAGTGGTAACACTTTACAATAAGGTTAATTAGTTAATGTTAGTTCATGAACAATACTTCTACAGCATTTATTACTCTTAGTTGATGTTAATTTCAACATGTATTAATGCATTATTAAGATTAGTTAATGCACAGTGAACTAACAATGAACGACTACTGCGCATTTTCATTAAATAACATTAACAAGGATTAATAAATACTGTAACGAATGTATTGTTCATTCATGCTAGTCAATACATTAACTAATGGAACCTTACTGTGAAGTGTTACCAAAACGTTATGACTTCAGTCTTACCAAGAAACGTGACATTAGGAAACAAGTTGACGGTCATAAATCTTGCTGACAGATGGTTTTCTGTCCTCTACTTTAACACCACCATCTGCATTCTTCCTGTGTTTAAAATAGAAAATCCATCAGTCAGAAGTAAAATAGTGTCAATGAACTGACAACATCTAAGAAATGTTCAGCAATATTTGCTTTGCCCACAATTTTCTGTTATACACATCAGATGCTTTTTTTAAAGACAGAAGAGCTTTAAATGATGCTTTCCTGGAAGATGATAAACTATGCCTTGCACTGTATACAGCTGAAGTCAAAAGTTTACATACACCTTGCAGAATCAGTAAAATGTTAATTATTTTACCAAATATATATATTTAGTACTGACCTGAATAAGATATTTTACATTAAAAATGTTGTTACCTGAATTATTCACAGCTGTTTTTTTAGTGATAGCTGTTCATGAGTCCACTGTTCAGGTCCCACAATTTCTTTGGTTTCCACAATTACAGAAAGTTCAAAATGTTCAAATGCTCACTGATGCTTCAGAAGGAAACACAATGCATAAAGAGTCGGGGGTGAAAACTTTTTGAATTTAGAAGATCAGGGTAAATTTAACTTATTTTGTCCTCTGGGGAACATGTTAGTATCTTCTGTAGCTTCTGAAGGGCAGTATTAAATGAAAAAAAAAAAAGATATTTAGGCAAAATAAGAAAAATGTACACATCCTCATTCGGTTCAAAAGTTTACACCCCTGGCTCTTAATGCATTGTGTTTTCTTCTGAAGCATCAGTGAACGTTTGAACCTTCTGTAATAGCATATGAGTCCCTCAGTTTACCTCAGTGTGAAAAGATGGGGCTCAAAATTATACAGTCATTGTTGAAAAGTGTTCAAATAAACAAAAATGAAAAACCAAAGAATTTGTGGGGCCTGAAGGATTTTTCTGAAGAACAGCGGGCAGTTTAACTGTTCAGGACAAACAAGGTACTCATGAACAACTATCACTGAACAAAAAAAAAAGCACAGCTTTGGATCATTCGGGTAACAACACAGTATTAAGAATCAAGTGTATGTAAACTTTTGAACAGGATCATTTTTATAAATTGAACTATTATTTTGTCTTGTGGACTATATGTAAACGTCTTTTATGTGAAATATCTTATTCAGGTCAGTACTAAATAAAAAAATAACATGCATTTTGTACGATCCTCTTATTTTGGTAAAATAATTCATTTAGCAGATCCTGCAAGGTGTATGTAAACTTTTGACTTTTTAACTGTATATCATGTGAGTTACAAATGCTCTGACAGCTTTAAAACTGATATTTCGACAGCATTCAAAATCACAAAGAATCCATTTTGAACAGCTTGTTATAGCCAAATGAAACTCATCGAGATTATTTCAAATCCAGACACGTCTCCGATGTCCAGGTCTGCAGATCATAATCTACATACAAGATGAACTTGGAATAACATTGATGTGACATCATCCTTCTAATCCATCTCCATGATGCCTTTCATGGTTGCCAGCCAAACCAGACCACACTAGCTGTAACAGACATTAGCTATTCAGATGCACAGAGGCCTGCACTCTAATCACTGATAATGCTGCCTTGATGTAACGTATGTTATTGGCCAAAACACAGCTTGACGAATAGAGTGTGTCTTAAAGGGACAGTTCACCCCAAAATAAAAATTCTGTCAGTAACTACTCACCCTCATGTCATTCCAAACCTGTAAGACTTTCGTTCACTTTCGGGAATGCAAATTAAGATATTTTTGATGAAATCCGAGAGCTTTCTAACCCTGCATAGACAGCAACGCAACTGACACGTTCAAGGCCCAGAAAGGTAGTAAGGACATTGTTTAAATAGTCCATGTGACATCAGTGGTTCAAACTTAATTTTATGAAGCTACAAGAATGCTTTTAGTGCACAAAGAAAACAATAATATTAGTCTAATCAATGGGTATGAATATTTTTTGAGTCAGATTGGTCTTCTTTCTCCCCAACATAGCCTACAAACTTTCCCTAATCTCTATAGTTTAGAGTTGCATTTGACCTGTGACCCGCTTTTTAGCTCGTGCTCTCACTCTGTGGACGAACAGAGAGATCACAGACGTGTTTAGAGGAGATATTATCTCCTGTTTGGCTGAGGTGTGAATCTCACACTGGTCCCCTCTCAACTTCAGCAGGGCAGTGACCTCCACTGGCCACCCACCAGCACACAGAACAGATCGCGTTTGTCAAGGCTTCATTCCTGGGACGGGACGAGGAAGTTAAGAGTCACTCTGTGCGGTCTGAAAATATCTATTTATGGCTTTTAAGCTGAGCATGAAAACGACCAAGACTGATGCGGCGGTGTGATGTTTCAGAGCACATTCCCTTGACTCAGGAATGCACAGCGAAGGGGCCCGACGAATTTTGGTCACACTTGAAAGTGAATGAAAAATAAACAAATGTATACTCAGCATACACCACAATAAACCAAATGTCAATTTGAGAACGCTTAAATATTTTCAAAACACACTGACGGTTATATAACTTATTTGGAGTGGAACCAAAGTCTCAGGTTGCGAGTTTATAGACTATATTAAAGGAATTTCAGATATAATATAACACAAAGTCTTTGTTATATATTTTATTTTATTAAACAAATAATTAATTAGAAGAAGAAATAAAGTCATACAGGTTTGGGTGAAGTATCCCTTTACTCTTTCTTGCGAATTACACCACACACACACAACCAAAGAATATCTTTCCTTCTTATGTCTTCAAATTCAGCTCTCACATAAACATGGATATTATGGTTTACACCAAATTTGAAATTCAAAACGACATTTATCACTCATTCCCAGAAGAGAAAACCACAAATGAAAACATTTGGTAATTGGGAAAACCAGAAAGGTTCATGTCAAATACTTCTGCACCTTCAAAATAAGATTTTTACATAATATTTGTATGAAGGAAAAATAAATATGTCACTCTCCATTTTTATTAGCTATAATGTCTAAAGACTGGAAGGTATTACACATAATTGCTAAACATATGCTACAGAATCCTGCAAACAGTGTGGCTGTGGCTTTGATTTAGTCTCAAGATCAGACTGTTTTGTCATACCTTACAGACAGAAAAGCCACAAAGAATTTAATCGCACTGCCAAACAGCTCCTGCATGAGTTTATTCATCAGACGCAGATATACAATACACCCTGAGATCTGACCAATATTTGATGAGATTACCGTATTTACGAGATGCCCTTTCAAGATAAGGTGTTTTTTAATATCTTAGTGTTTATTTTCCAATAACTTGTCGAAAAATGGAACACAATGCAACCCAACGTAATAGTTTAATGGGGTTTTATGCTTAAAGCAATAGTTCACCCAAAAATATAAATTCCGTCATTATTTACTCACACTCAGCTTATTCTAAACAAGATTGGACACCACTGTTTTCAAGAATAAAAAAAACAATTTTTTAGAGAAGAAAGTAAAGCATACAGCTTTGGAATGACATGAGAGTGAATAAATTATGACAGAAAGCCTTTACATCATCTGTGGCCACAAGAACTGTATTCACTTATGTGTGCATATGCAGAGACACCCACATTCAATTTCAGTTTCCTCTCGTATGACCAATCTTAAAGGGATAGTTCACCCAAAAATGAAAATTACCCCATGATTTACTCACACTCAAACCATGACTTTCTTCTTTTAGACAAATACAATTGGAGTTATATTAAAAAATATCCTGGCTCTTCCAAGCTCTATAATGGCAGTGAATGGGTGTTAAGATTCAATAAAGTGCATCCATCCATCATAAAAAGTACTCCACATGGCTCAAAAGGGTTAAAGGAGAACTCTACTTCCAGAACAACAATTCACAAATAATTTACTCACCCCTTTGTGATCCAAGATGTTCATGTCTTTCTGTCTTCAGTCGTGAAGAAATTATGGTTTTTGAGGAAAACATTTCAGGATTTTTCTCTATATAATGGACTTTATTGGTCCCCCCGATTTTGAACTTCCAAAATGTGGTTTAAATGCAGCTTCAAAGGGCTCTAAACGATCCCAGCTGAGGAAGAACCCAAACGATCTGTCATTTTTTTTTGGAAAATAAAATGTTTAATATTTTTTAAGCACAAAAGCTGGTGTAGCACAGGTTCTGGGATGCGCGTCCACGACGCTACGTACTATTGAATCACGTCGAAAGGTCATGTGGAACGTAGGCGGAACCACAGACCCAGTGTTTACAAAGCAAACGCCCAAAGACTAAGAAAGTGCAAATAAGTTTGTAAATGCAAAAAGGTACAACAATGTCCTCCTCTCAAGTTGTAGGAGAAAATAAGATGAACTTGAGTTTTTCGCCATACTTAGTACACAGACGATGAACTTGATTCACACATGTGAACACGTGATTCGTAGTAGGGATGGGAAGTTTGGATCATTTTACCGACTCGGACCTTTGAGTCTCATTCAGCAAACTGAACAAATCTTTTTTCCGAGTCATTTCGTTAATTTTAGTAAAATATAATTAAAATGTTACGTGTTACTTTCCTAACACATCTACTGCTTACACAAACGTTGATCACACTACAAACAAGACAAAACTATAATGCTATAAGAAACAGAAAAGATTAATTCATTGTTTACCTGGGACTTTAGTCTATGATTAGTTCACCTCACCTCTTATCTGACAAATTTTAGGGTTTGAGTCATTTGCTCATCACGAGACAGCCCCATAAGATGAACTAATTCCATTACAGAACCTAATAGGATGTTGCGCATGCGCGACTGAATGAATCACTCCCTGAGATGACTCGTTCTTCCCGAATCACATTAAAGATTCGTTCAAAATGAAAGAATCTTTCAAGAACGACCCATTACTAATTCGTAGCATCGTTGATGTGCGTCCCAAAGCCTGTGTAAACGAGCTTTTGTGCTTAAAAAGTATACAAAGTTTTATTTTCCAAAAAAAATGACAGATCGTTTCACTAGATAAGACCCTTCTTCCTCGGCTGGGATCATTTAGAGCCTTTTGAAGCTGCATTTAAACTGCATTTTGGAAGTTCAAAATCGGGGCACCAATGAAGTCCATTAAGTGGAGAAAAATCCTGAAATGCTTTTCTCAAAAACATAATTTCTTCACAACTGAAGACTGTAGGGTATCAGAGCGAATCAGACAAATAGAAGATTCGATCAGAACATTTGGTTGAAACCAAAGAGCCAAATTCCACAAAGGGGCCAGGACCACGTCATAAATCTGTCCAGGAAACCCTGGCGCCAGCCAGCCAGAAGTAAGCCTAACCAACCAACTTTCACAGCTTTGAACAACTTGCAACATTAAAACAAGAAGAACACAATTATTGATAATCCCAATTCAGGAAGGAGATTGTCAATATTGGGGCTAGAAACCCAAGATTAATGGTCAAAGATGCAGCACATCAGGACCATCACATGAGGAAACTTTGTTGGGTGGTGCTCCCCCACCCAAGACAAGAACCAGACCAAGTTCCTTCTAAATTCCTTTGTTCCTTGGAACATGCCCTTAGTTCACAGAATGGCAGAGACTGTCCATTTTACCTAAATATGCACCAAAATGATGCTTAAAAGGACTTATGAATGAACATCAGACCATTGAATAACTCCCTACTATGTATGTCACCCACACATTTGTCTATTATGTTCTAATCACTCGTTGTGTATGTCCTTTTTAATAACTATTGAATAGCTTAAGGGTTTATATTCATGTTTGGTATGTATGAGTTTGAAAATTCATGCTTTGAATGTTTCCACCAATCAATTCATTGTCAAATGCGTTGTATTCATGTTATAGGAATCATGGCCAAATTATACTCTGCAAGAGCGGGAAAATTCTGACCATGTGACTGATAAGATAACATGCTGATTTATGTTTTGGGAGGAGAAACATAGCAATATCCCGAGTTAAGACAACATCTAATTGGTCAAGACACCATTTTGGGATGTGTCCAAAGCTGAGTTTAAAACCACAGGACACCATCAAATTTTGCTTTTAGTTTGGGCTTTTTGCTATTTCCATCGCTCCTAGCCATGCTTTTAGCCGTTGCTTTTAGCTTTTAGCTATTGGTCTTCGCCATGCTTTTTGCGTTCTTTGAACGTTTCCTGGCTTGCACGCCAGCCACTCCTCTAGTGAAAACATGAGGAGACCGTCACATTTCTTTCTTTTACTTTAATCTTTTCTTTCCGTTGAGAGTTTCGTGTTCTAAGTTAAGTTTTGCCGCTAAGCCGTGTCTCAGACTTCGTGCCTGCCTCAAAACTTCAACCAGCGTACACGACTCCATCCTCCAGCCAACGCCCAAGACATCACCTCCAACGACCACAGACTTCCAACCAATCAGCAACCTTGGGGAACCCCTTTCTGCAACGACGTCATCAAAGGAAACCCCTTAACACAAAGGCAACGCAAGTACAACCTCCAGATTCTAGCTGAACTGGTGCATTAATATAACGTTTAATAACCTCATTAAGAAACTCAACCCGAGGGTTAATTAAATGATTGATGGTTGTTCAGGTCTAAGCAATTGCATATACTTATGCTATAAACTTGGGATTTCATATTTTCACTCTTCTAAACTCACTCTTTCCTCCTCTCTCTCTCTTTCTGCGACTTGTATGAATGTGTGAATGCGCGTCTATGTGTTAGATTAGTTTATATGTCTTAGGTTTTTCCAATAAATTCCTATTTATATTGAAAAGAGAAGTATCTTGTGTTTTGTGCTTATAAATTAATGTCTTAAACTGCCGACCTTGTTACCGTGCTAATAAATAGTGTTTTCACTATATTTTGGATATTAGTCCAGTACAGAATTGGTGTTATACGGCTCGCCAAATTAATCACTGGCCGATTTATTGGTCCGCTGTAAAACGGAGATTCTGTTCAATCTTAAATGATTCCCTTTGAGCAAAATTGACTTCTGTAGATCCCCTACAGTATAATGGTGGAGAATGCGGGCAGTTTAATCTAATTTTTAGGCATAAACCAAGTTATTTCATCTTTTCTATTGCTGCGGATGAAAGATGAGAAACTTCTGAGTCGATACGTGTGTGTGACGTAAGCAGCGCGCGGCCGCTTGAATGACTGAACGCTTGAATGCATGAGCGCAGAGAAGGCTGCAACTCGAGTTCGCGCCTCTCTTATAGACTGTAGTAAATGAATTCAAAGGTAAGATCTGAGATCGTACAATAAGGTCGAAATTGAGCGTGTTCCTCATTTTCTGTAATGCCTTGTTTATAGCTGAATTGATGTCATTGCGTGTTCCAGTGTCATTCAATAGCTATACTCCCGACCAGGGAATCTCAGTCACCGTTAGCTGAACAGAGCTAAACTGCAGTAATTCAAAGGGAAATAAATCGACGGATAAAAATAGTTGAGCGTGTTCCTCAATCTATTTCTAAGGCCTTATTGTTCATAGATTGATTGTCAGTGCGTGTTCCATTGCCAATTCAACTATGCTATTCGACTCCCTGGGTTAAACATTAGAAATAATGCTTGCCTGTTTGTGTCTGTTCACTAAGTGAATTTAAGATACATATCTCGTGTTACACTACGTGTGTGATCTGAATGGGAGTGTTTTAAAAGCTTGATCAAGTAAAGTTAACTTTGAACCAACAGCGAAGAAACCCTGTTGTGTTGTGTTGTGTTTACGTGCCCAGAGAAATTGACACGTAGATTTACGATCCGCCGAGATCGATATCCTTGTTTCCCCTATTGTAGCGCCAAGCTGTATTTGAATACATTTCAAATCTAACTCTAAACGAACTAAGAGTTAAAGCGCCACATCGCAAAACCAACTAAAAGTGGTGTTATTTGTACAGTGTTGAAATGCGCCGACATTTCATTTAACATGCTTAACTGTACTTGCAATGCAACATTCATGTGCTTAGTCCACTAAAGTTTGTTTGGTTGCCATAGTTACGATCGTGACTCGGAAGTCTTAACCTACTTCCGGAGCAACTCTGAACTGCGCACGCGCAGCACGTCGACGTCATACGTAAACAAACTCTACGGCGTTGCTAAGCTAACGAAACTGTTGTGTTTACATTGAAATCTATGCTAAAGATTAGCCTCAAAGGTTAGCAGTTAGCATTAACATCTAGTGGTTGTATACAGTGTGTTTGGGTAAAGCTAAAGTGATTTAACCCTTTGAACATCTTAACTAATACACCAGTTGGTCTCTTTCTATTTCTTATTTCTCCAATTTCTCACTTTTTACTACTTATTTGCATTTTACTAGAAATGGAAATACTGCTCCACAATTATTAATTGTGCCAAATTCAAATTTAATTCAAACATTAAATTTATTTGGAATCATTCAGATTTCCTCATCAGGTCATTTCATATGATCATTATTTCTAGTATTCTCTTACGCCTAACAGTTAATCATTGTAGGTACAAATAAGCCTTGAACTTTTAAAGTTTAAGTAAACTTATTCTACCTAACTGATTTATAACCCTTACTAATAGATTCTATTCAGAATCGCACTTACTCTTATTGCGTTTTACCCTTCCTTCTTCCTGTTTGGCTATACACTTAGCCTCTATATTTATTTATTGATTTCCTCTTTCATTTAATTCCATTTTGATTATTTTGCCATTAATTACTTTCAGTTCCACTTTATCTTACCTCTCTCTTTCCTCCTGGTATCGTAGTTTGGGAACGACAGACCTGAGCCCTTAATAGGAGACACTGTTATCCCTCGCTACAAGTTCGAATAAATTAGAAAGACAACTCTCTTTCACTCAAATTTTATTGTTGTTTCATTAGTTGTACGGCAACTATTAACAACGCTATACTCGTAGTTGGGCATAACAGCAACACAGTCTGTGAGTGGACCAGATCTACTCTCCTTTCCTGTCCTTCTACTCAAGTCTCTCCTGTTCTCTTCTGCTTTCTTCCCTCTTCACATTTTTAGGGACCTGTAAGAACCATCAATCGATTCTAAGTGAATGAAATAAACAATCTTGTCGAAGACGAATTATCCTTATGAATTTGATTGTAACCAAACCCTCCTTCATTCTTCCTAACCTCCCTGCATTTTAAAACGCATTCCAAATTTTTGCATCTCACCAAACGCTGAGATCAATTAATAGAGATAAGTGTCGAACAACCGTCGCTTTCGAAGCATCCCTGGTAGGCGGTCCAACTGTAAGGTGTACGGTGTCAATCCTGTCAGACTAAGAAAAGAGATATCAACATTATTATTGTATTCTTTTGTCTCAAACAGAGATATAATAATATTGTTTACCTTCTTGATAACAAAATCTAATCGGAAGATTCCCATTGGCAAAGGAATTGATTTATTACACTGAATTGTGTTTCACCTTTCTCTCTTTTTCCTCTTCCTCATTAGAGTGACGAAGTCTTCACATCCCTAGTCTGCCTAGACACCTTGAGACCAACACATCCATCACCACACTTCAATAGTGGTTCACAATCACTGACACAACATTTAGTTGTCCCACCACACATAGGCTTCTACACCACACAGATCTGTGTCAGTCCCTCTTCTCCTCAGTGCGCCAACATGCAGCATACTGCAGACCCCATCGCCCAAGGGGAAGATGTGAACACTTGGCTGAGAGGCATGACAGAAAGCCTCACCCCCAAGACCTTTGAACTGTTATTATTTCTAATAATAATCCTAATCCTGAGAAGACTCCTGACACATGATCCAAGCCAGAACAACAACCATGAGGAGCTAGTCAAGATCACAAGCTCCCTAAGCTATGCCTTCACAGCCCAGCTGCACCTGAGCGACAAGCACATCACCCACCTCCAAGAGGAGCTGACACGTGCCCAACGCCGCATAGACAAGCTGGACGTGAAAGTTCAAGATCAACTCAAAGCACCCAACGAGAGGGAGCAGGAAACAACGGAACAAGTTAAGAAGCTCCAAGCAGCCCTGGCAGCAGCTCAACGTGACCAACAACAAGCAAACGCTGCCCAGAAAGACCTGGTAAACAGACTTCAGTATGCCGAACAGCTACTAGAGAAAGCCAAGAAAAACATCAGAGACCAGAATGCTGAAATCAGTGCTTTAGAAGACCACCTTGAAAGGTACAGCACTGAAATAGATAATCTGACCCAACATCTAGATGATGCCAACGACGAGCTCTGCATGGTCAGAAAAGAACTCAAACATGCTTATGAACTGAAACAAGAGCCAAGAAGGGAGAAACATCCCTCAGCCTCACCACTGCTGAGCAGAACAGACTCCCACGTCCAAGAACTGGCATCCAATGAAAGAAGCGAAGAGCCACAACCCAAAACCTCACCTGCCTTTGCCACAGAACTCTTTCCTGTCACCGAAAGAACAGACCCCATCCAAGCAGACCTTCAAGCTGCACATGGGATGACCATCAAAGACCTAAGCAAGCTGTCTAACAACATCTGCAAGTTCAACCCGAACTCCAAAGAGAGCCACGACATCCAGGCTCACCTGCAAGATATCGACTTTCACCTGGAAATGAGACCTCATGTGACTGACAGAGACAGGTTGTACCTCCTAAGAGCCACGTCAAGTCCCGAGGTACGAAACTTCCTAGATCGACAACCCAGTCACACAAAGTCAAATTACCAGCTACTTCGTGAGGTCCTGATTAAAGAGTTTACAGACCCAGAGTCTGAATATGGACTGTTAACTGCTTTAGAAACCAAACAAGGTCGACAAGAGACTCCACAAGCCTACTACAACCGGCTCCGACAAGCCTACTTTGGTGCACACAACAAACCTGACCTTGAAGAGGATGTGAACTTCAAAAACCTCTTTCTAAAAAATCTGCACCCTGGAGTCAGTCGTCATCTAGGCGTCATGGCCTGTCCTCGCTCCATGACTATCCAACAGTTGCGTGACCTAACACAGAAGGCCTACAACAAGCAAAAGATGGCCTTAAAGAAAGGTAACAAAACACCCACACTCTTGAACTCTGTCACCAAAGACTCAAGCCTTGCACTGGATGACACCCAGTGGCATCACGACACCAGAGTCCTCCATCAAGAGCACAGAGAACGTGACCCCCATTTCCACGACAGCTATCAGCCCAGCCGCTGCGAAAAGCCATGGGACAAGCTACGCTTCTCAGAAATCCCAAAAGAGAGGATCAACTGGAAACCTAATTGGACGTACAAAGCCAATCAAACGTCTCGTCCAACTAGAGTGGGTAAACGACGACAAAACCCACATCAGCACCACTCAGACATCCATGGTGCTAAGTATCCACAAGAACAACATGGCTTACCATCAGAAGACATGGAACAAGTCATGAAAGAACTGAAAGAGTTCCTTGAAAACCAGCTAGACACAAATGACTAGAAACATGAGTCATGTTCGCTGTGACCAGCGACAGAACGGAAGGCCGGCGATCACCTGGTACACCACCATATCAGAGATGACAATCACCTGTTCATCAACCACCCAGAACGAGCAAGTCTCTCACGGCCCACCGTTGATGTAAACCCTGAGGTACCAAACAACATCACCTCAGTCACTATCAGTCACTAAGAAACTGCTAAATGAACTTCAACTCCAAGAACCACATTCATGTCTGTGCAACAGCAACCACCAAAGCACAGAAGGTCGGAAGGTCTGCCACAACCAGAAGGCATCACAAGAGGAATGCACCATAGGAGACCACGTTTGCATCCCAGCTTCACACAGCCATGCCAAACTAAACCTCCGACTGTCTGCTAAAGAACTTCCTGCCTTGCTGGACTGACCCCCATGAGATCATGGACACGCCCTCATCCAAGCCAAGGATGCAGAGAGCCAGTCTTCACTGACATACAAGAAAAGGGGGGAGCCAAAACAGACTGAAACAGATCTGACCATACACTGCACTACATCATTAACACACACAACATAACTACGTCTACTGATAACACATTCAACCAACATATTCTTCCCACAAGGAGAATATTCAAATCTTAGCTTAACGTAGTTTACACCCATCATGCAGGAACATGCAATTATCCTCACCACAGGTAGAACACCTGACACTAAGTCAAGGTACATGACACCCTAGCTGCACACAGCATCCTAGCACAACAGTAGTTGTTAGCCACACTAGGAAAACCCGCAGCTCCTTTGTTTTTGTTTGTTTTCTGTTACCTATCCCTTTCCTTTCTCTCTTTCTTTAGCAGGTGAAACTCCTAGCCACCCCACTGGGGTCAAAGGTCTGATATTAGGATTGACTCGCCACGCCTAATATCCACAAGCCACTCTAAACTGAATGGAAGCCAAAGAGCTCCATGCCCGATAGGTCAAACCATTTTACCACAAATGATTCACCAGAAATCAAAGGTGAACATTTCTAAATTAAAACCTATAAGAAACAAACAAATTTTAATTGCAAAATTTGATCAAAGAATCAACCTACCAAAACAAATTCGAACAACAATTTCTAGATTGAACTTGACTATTCTCAGTGTACTAAACTATGCTGGCTAGTTAAATGTAAGTGACTGTACCATAAATAACCTAATGCCCTGCACCAGTACAGTAACTGTCCTGGAGGTGTTGTCTTGTTGTTTGCTGTGTTGGTGTCTGCTTCTTCTGCCTTTGTTTCTCCAGCGCTCGCCGATGTCTTCATCAACCAACACATCGTCGACCGAAGGGGGGATATGTAGGGTATCAGAGCGAATCAGACAAATAGAAGATTCGATCAGAACATTTGGTTGAAACCAAAGAGCCAAATTCCACAAAGGGGCCAGGACCACGTCATAAATCTGTCCAGGAAACCCTGGCGCCAGCCAGCCAGAAGTAAGCCTAACCAACCAACTTTCACAGCTTTGAACAACTTGCAACATTAAAACAAGAAGAACACAATTATTGATAATCCCAATTCAGGAAGGAGATTGTCAATATTGGGGCGAGAAACCCAAGATTAATGGTCAAAGATGCAGCACATCAGGACCATCACATGAGGAAACTTTGTTGGGTGGTGCTCCCCCACCCAAGACAAGAACCAGACCAAGTTCCTTCTAAATTCCTTTGTTCCTTGGAACATGCCCTTAGTTCACAGAATGGCAGAGACTGTCCATTTTACCTAAATATGCACCAAAATGATGCTTAAAAGGACTTATGAATGAACATCAGACCATTGAATAACTCCCTACTATGTATGTCACCCACACATTTGTCTATTATGTTCTAATCACTCGTTGTGTATGTCCTTTTTAATAACTATTGAATAGCTTAAGGGTTTATATTCATGTTTGGTATGTATGAGTTTGAAAATTCATGCTTTGAATGTTTCCACCAATCAATTCATTGTCAAATGCGTTGTATTCATGTTATAGGAATCATGGCCAAATTATACTCTGCAAGAGCGGGAAAATTCTGACCATGTGACTGATAAGATAACATGCTGATTTATGTTTTGGGAGGAGAAACATAGCAATATCCCGAGTTAAGACAACATCTAATTGGTCAAGACACCATTTTGGGATGTGTCCAAAGCTGAGTTTAAAACCACAGGACACCATCAAATTTTGCTTTTAGTTTGGGCTTTTTGCTATTTCCATCGCTCCTAGCCATGCTTTTAGCCGTTGCTTTTAGCTTTTAGCTATTGGTCTTCGCCATGCTTTTTGCGTTCTTTGAACGTTTCCTGGCTTGCACGCCAGCCACTCCTCTAGTGAAAACATGAGGAGACCGTCACATTTCTTTCTTTTACTTTAATCTTTTCTTTCCGTTGAGAGTTTCGTGTTCTAAGTTAAGTTTTGCCGCTAAGCCGTGTCTCAGACTTCGTGCCTGCCTCAAAACTTCAACCAGCGTACACGACTCCATCCTCCAGCCAACGCCCAAGACATCACCTCCAACGACCACAGACTTCCAACCAATCAGCAACCTTGGGGAACCCCTTTCTGCAACGACGTCATCAAAGGAAACCCCTTAACACAAAGGCAACGCAAGTACAACCTCCAGATTCTAGCTGAACTGGTGCATTAATATAACGTTTAATAACCTCATTAAGAAACTCAACGCGAGGGTTAATTAAATGATTGATGGTTGTTCAGGTCTAAGCAATTGCATATACTTATGCTATAAACTTGGGATTTCATATTTTCACTCTTCTAAACTCACTCTTTCCTCCTCTCTCTCTCTTTCTGCGACTTGTATGAATGTGTGAATGCGCGTCTATGTGTTAGATTAGTTTATATGTCTTAGGTTTTTCCAATAAATTCCTATTTATATTGAAAAGAGAAGTATCTTGTGTTTTGTGCTTATAAATTAATGTCTTAAACTGCCGACCTTGTTACCGTGCTAATAAATAGTGTTTTCACTATATTTTGGATATTAGTCCAGTACAGAATTGGTGTTATACGGCTCGCCAAATTAATCACTGGCCGATTTATTGGTCCGCTGTAAAACGGAGATTCTGTTCAATCTTAAATGATTCCCTTTGAGCAAAATTGACTTCTGTAGATCCCCTACAAGACAGAAAGACATGAACATCTTGGATGACAAGGGGGTGAGTAGATTATTTGTAAATTGTTGCTCTGGAAGTGGACTTCTCCTTTAATAAAGGCACCTGAAGCGACTTGATACGTTTTTGTAAGAAAAATATAGATTTTTTTAAAAAACTTTATAAACTAGCTTATGCTAATTGTCGTACTTGTGCTCACCAGAGAGTGTCGTTCCAGCAGTTAACATAGGACATAGACACAGCGTAAGATCCGGTGAAAATATACTAGTCTAGCGAGAACCAAAAACCATAATTTCTTTACGACTGAAGAAAGAAAGACATGAACATTTTGGATGACAAGGGGGTGAGTACGTTATCTGTCAATTTTTGTTCTGGAAGTGAACTTCTCCTTTAATGATGGATGGATGTACTTTATTAGACTTCAAAATCTCAACAGCCATTCACTGACATTATAAAGCTTGAGAGAGCCAAGACATTTTTTATATAACTCTGATTGTATTCGTCTGAAAGAAGAAAGTTATACACACCTAGGATGGCTTGAGGGTGAGTAAATCATGGGATAATTTTCGTTTTTAGGCGAACTACTACCCTTTAACTGCCTTAATTGTTTTTCTCTGTCAAGTGATTGTGCAAGGATTAAGGAATAATCTGAGTCAAGTTGAAAATGTAAAACCAACAATATAGTTTGAGTCCTATCAGCTGACTGTGGACCTCACATGGTGGCTCACAAGTGATTAATGTGGATTGCAGCTAATTTGCTTGTAGTCTTCACCCCGTTCTTACAGTAAGCATGAATGAAAGGACCAGTCAGCGGTAATCGCATAAGATTAGATCAGTTCAGCTATTATTAAGTGGTTTAATTCATAGTTGCCAGCCAAAAGAATACATTTGACATACTGAAAAGAAAAGTCATTAGACACTGAAAAGAACACAATCCCAGCAAATCTACTTCCTCTGTAAGGTCTGTGATAATGTAAAGATCTTCTCTGATGTCTAAGTACTAAATGTTGATTTTAGACTAAAATCTGCCTTGCACTGGCGGATCAAAGTCATTCATAATGACCTTTTTGTGATTTATGCAGCTGCCATTATATACTAGGACATTCACATAATGGTGCTACACACTGTATTTAAATGGCACAATAGATCTAGATCCACAGGTATACATTTCCCCTTCCTTTCTCATCAATCTTCAGTTCTTTAGACTTTCTTGCACCCCTATCATAATGATAACCATACAATAGTACTATAGCCATATATCAGGTAACATAATAGGCCTGATGCAGAATGTATAGGAGTGTAATTCAACAGTATTTGATGCTCAGGCCGGAGGCCTCGATTTTTTACTAGACAGTAGCGAATGAGAAATTCTGAAAATATGAGACTACGCAGAAATATTATACATACATAAACACAATCAAAGATGAAAAAGGTCTTTTTGTCCAGCAAAAAGGTTCAGACTGGACAGCATTCAGCTTTCACAAGCTTTGTTTTCTTAACAATCCTAAGAGGAAACTACTTCAATCTTCATTAGCTAAATTCTTCAGAAGTTCCCCAAGATTCACCTAGGAACTGAGGGAAAATATTTTGAGGGCGACAAACACTTTTCCACAATTTATTACAGAGTGTAAGATTAGATCTGCTGTATTAAATATTATTACAACAAAATCAATCAGCTTTCAACAGAAACGTATACGAGAAAGACATGAGATACTGTATAAACCCTATTAGCTGACTGATAGTTTGGTTCAGTTCCTACAAAATCTGTGTGCTTCCTTTCGGTGACAGCTTAAGCTTTTTAATCATTTGAAGGCTGTCATGGCACAGGAGATAAGAACGGCACGTGTGTGAAGCTCACGGAGGCAGTGTGACAAGTTCAGGAAGCATGTAAGCTTGAGACTTATCAAAGTAGGTTAAGCAGTCTTTCCTGATCCAACATCTGCAACACCATTAACCAATGTAAGAGCTCCCGGAGATGCCAGACAACATTTATTTGATCAGATTTGGATTCCTGTGAGATGCTTTGAGTGTTCAGGTGTAAGTTATGAGTTTCATTTTCTCTATAGGTAAGTGTAAAGACATAAGTGATTATTCAGGGCCTAAGCCAAAACAGCACTTCTAGCAGAAAAAGGAAAAGGTGTGGGCAGACAAAGAAAACACTCATTTTCCGAGTGGATGTTGGACTTGTTATTGAATAACAGAAGCAGGTCATTTATAAAGACTCGTGTGCAAGCGCT
Source organism: Labeo catla (assembly GCA_012976165.1). Classification (NCBI taxonomy): domain Eukaryota; kingdom Metazoa; phylum Chordata; class Actinopteri; order Cypriniformes; family Cyprinidae; genus Labeo; species Labeo catla. The sequence goes on from VONZ01000024.1 coordinate 2,827,505, forward strand.
ATCTGTCGATAGTTTCCTTAATGCTCCTATAAATGATTCAGAAGAACAAACAAGAGGTTGGAATATTATAGCATTTCCGTCTGTCTGTACATATGTATTTATAAGAATTGCTTTGAATATTTGCAACAGGAAGTTCACAAATCTCACAAGCCTACAGATAATACACTGCCATTCAAAAGTCTGAGATCATTAAGAGTCTCTTATGCTCAAAGTCTGATCAAAAAGACAGAAAAAACAGTAATATTGTGAAATATTATTGCGATTTCTAATATTGGTTTTCTATTTTAATATACTTTGAAATATTATTTATTTTTATGACGCAGCTCTGAATTTTCATCAGCCATTACTTCAGTCTTCAGTGTCACATGATCCTTCAAAAATCATTCTAATGTGCCGATTTATTATCAGTTTTGAAACTGTTGTGCCGCTTCATATTTTTTGGAACCTGTAATACTTTTTTCTTTGATTCTTTGATGAATAAAAAGTTAAAAAGAACAGCGTTTATTCAAAATAGAATATAAGTCTTTGCTATCACTTTCTATCCATTTAACACATCCTTGCTGAATAAAAGTATTAATTTCTTTAAAAAAACAACAACAAAAAAGTGTTGTATAATGTAACAATATTTCTATTTTAACCCTTTAACTGTCACCGTCTCCTCTGTGGGACGCCTAAGTTTACTTCACCATTTTACAAATAAATCCTAATCTAATCATGACAAACTATACATCGTTGGAAAGGTCTGAGACTCCTAAATAGTTATTTTACCATATTTTTGTGTTACAAATCATGTAGGAAAAGTAATAGATTAATATATGTCAAAAGTGCAACTTAAAAAATCTACATCATAACATGAGATCTTTCTTCGTTGCCTTTTTCCCCTATTACAATTTCAAAATCGTAAGAAATTATACATTAGTTCAAAACTTATAATCTCAAAATTCATCCTTTGAAAGGCATTTTAAAATCAGACATTGAATTACCATGGAAAATGTACATCAAAATCATATTACAAAATGTTTTCATTCGTGAATTATAAAAATTTAAGTCTGGATAGTGCATTTTTATGTCTGTGTTCAAAAATGGGACTTACAGATAAAGGGTTAAATAAACACTGTTCTGTTTACCTTTTTATTTATCAAAGTATCCTTAAAAGTATCACAGGTCTGCAAAAATATTAAGCAGCACAACAGTTTCTAACATTGATTATAAATCAGCATATTAGAATGATTTCTTAAGGATCATGTGACACTGAAGACTGGAGTAATGATGCTGAAAATTCAGCGCTGCATCACAGAAATAAATTACATTTTTAAAGTGTATTAAAACAGAAAACTGTTTTTTTTTTATTGCAATAATATGTCACAAATTTACAGTTTTTCCTGTGTTTTCAAAGATGAAAAAAGACTTTTTGTCCAGCAAAAAGTTCAGACTGGACAGCATCCAGCTTTCACAAGCTTTGTTTTCTTAACAATCCTAAGAGGAAACTACTTCAATCTTCATTAGCTAAATTCTTCAGAAGTTCCCCAAGATACGCCTAGGAACTGAGAGAACATATTTTGAAGGAGACAAACACTTTTCCACAATTTATTACAGAGTGTAAGATTAGATCTGCTGTATTAAATATTATTACAACAAAATCAATCAGCTTTCAACAGAAACTTATACGAGAAAGACATGAGATACTGTATAAACCCTATTAGCTGATCAATAGTTTGGTTTAGTTCCTACAAAATCTGTGTGCTACCTTTCGGTGACAGCTTATGCTTTTTAATCATTTGAAGGCTGTCATGGCACAGGAGATAAGAACGGCACGTGTGTGAAGCTCATGGAGGCAGTGTGATAAGTTCAGGAAGCATGTAAGCTTGAGACTTATCAAAGTAGGTGAAGAAGTCTTGCCTTATCCAACATCTGCAACACCGTTAACCAATGCACAAGCTCCCGGAGATGCCAGACAACATTTATTTGATCAGATTTGGATTCCTGTGAGATGCTTTGAGTGTTCAGGTGTAAGTTATGAGTTTCATTTTCTCTATAGGCAAGTGTAAAGACATAAGTGATTATTCAGGGCCTAAGCCAAAACAGCACTTCTAGCAGAAAAAGGAAAAGGTGTGGGCAGAAAAAGAAAACACTCATTTTCCGAGTGGATGTTGGATTTGTTATTGAATAACAGAAGCAGGTCATTTATAAAGACACGTGTGCAAGCGCTATCTGTCGATAGTTTCCTTAATGCTCCTATGAATGATTCAGAAGAATTCAGAAGAACAAACAAGAGGCTGGATTATTATAGCATTTCTGTCTGTCTGTACATATATTTATAAGAATTGCTTTGAATATTTGTAACAGAAAGTTCAACTGATCTCACAAGCCTACGGATAATACACTGCCATTCAAAAGTTTGAGATCATTAAGAGTCTCTTATACTCAAAGTCTGGTCAAAAAGACAAAAAAACAGTAACATTGTGAAATATTATTGCGATTTCTAATACTGGTTTCCTATTTCACTATACTTTGAAATATTTTTTATTTCTATGACGCAGCACTGAATTTTCATCAGCCATTACTCCAGTCTTCACTGTCACATGATCCTTCAGAAATCATTCTATGCTGATTTATTATCAGTTTTGAAACTGTTGTGCTGCTTAATATTTTTCTTTGATTCTTTGATGAATAAAAAGTTAAAAAGAACAGCGTTTATTCAAAATAGAAATCTTTCATAACAATATAAGTCTTTGCTATCACTTTCTATCCATTTAACACATCCTTGCTGAATAAAAATATTCATTTCTGTCAAAAAAAAGTGGTGTTTATTGTAGCAATATTTCTATTTTAAATAAACACTGTACTATTTAACTTTTTATTTATCAAAGTATCCTTAAAGATGTCACAGGTCTGCAAAAATATTAAGCAGCACAACAGTTTCCAACATTGATTATAGATCAGCATATTAGAATGATTTCTTAAGGTTCATGTGACACTGAAGACTCGAGCAATGATGCTGAAAATTCAGCGCTGCATCACAGAAATAAATAAAAGTTTTTTTTAATTGCAATAATATGTCACAAATTTACAGTTTTTCCTGTGTTTTTGATTTGAATAAATGCAGCATTGATGAGCATGAGAAACTTCTTTAAAAAACTTTTGAACAACAGTGTATTTGGAGGTACACTACCATTCTTTTTTTTAAGGAAATAATCAGAAATTAAACAAAATAAATAATAAATATTAAGAAAAGCATTAAGAAATAAATATTCTTTATAAACAGGACTTTATATTTATCACAGAATATCACAAAAATTTCCTAGCACAACTTTGATAATAAAGAAATGTTTCTTGATCATCTAATAAGCATATTAAAATTATTTCTGAAGTTTCACGTGATACTTAAGACTTAATTAATAACTTAAGTTGAAAACACAGCTTTGACATCACAAAAATCAATTGAATTTTTAGCATGTATTGAAATAGAATACAGTTTTTACTGTATATTGGATAAAAAAATGCAGTCTTGGTGAAAATAAGACTTCTTTCAAAAACATTAATAATTCAACACTAAACATTTGAATGATAGTTTATTATAACTAACCTCAGTAGATTTTACATATACAAATGTATTACTGAAAATAAACAAGTGACCGCACTTGCATGCACAAAATTACTTTGGTATGAAACCAAATGTCTATTTTTCATTAATTTATTAGTTACACACTTTGCACTTGGACAATGTGCAGTACATCAAGACACAAAATGTTTGCACGCATACTTTGATGCCTTTAAAAGCTATGATTTGCTGCTTACTTTTCATACAGAGTCAAAAACATGGATCTGATTGTACGTGTGCTTTACAAACGAGGCCCTGGAGCATAAACAGAAGCCAGGTCTTACTCATGTGCTTGACAAGATAATTCATCATATCTTGCAATGAAAAAAAAAAACGCTATTCACCACCATGCCCCAAACAATTTCTTTAGGCAGATGAGAATGTGCTTTTTTAAATGCATAGCTTACCTAGTCTGTGACGCACTACTGTGATACATTGACAGAGGAGAGGATTGGCCCTGTGTGTTTGACAGGGGTGAAGGCATGCGTTGACCTTGTTTGACTTCAGTGTTTCTGACAAACAAACATGTTGAGGGTTTGTTGCTGGAGTAACGGAGCTGTGAGAACTGGCATGCCGAAGCTCTCGTGGTCTAGACAGCAAGGAGGAAGGAAGATCAAAGAAACACAGGTCATGCCAAATTACTAATCATTCAATGGAACCAAAAAATTTTGAGTGTTGATTTCTGTTTTCGATATGCTCTCAACAGACAAAAATATGATAATACTAAAAACAGAAGGAAGTAAATATAAAATACATCTGCAAGCAGCAATTACCAGGGTTTAAGTGATTTAAGGCATTTAAGCACATATGAACATTTTTTTGGCAAATCCAGGTAATTTACTATAGAAATATTATGCTTTTTAATGTTTATGGCTGTTATAGCGCCAACTGTGGTCCTATCTCCTTAAAAATGTGCATAATTGTTTAGAATCACATGTCGTATGTGCTCTCTAGGTTTCACAAAGTTTTGAGTTTTCTTTTAGGCTTTAAGAGGATTTTTGGTCAATTTGGACAGACCCCTTTTGCCCGTTATAGCTTCCCAAAAGGTAAATTTCAACATTGTTTGATAATTATTGACCTGGGGAGTCCAGAGAATTATACTGCAGTGTTTTTTTCCAGATGAAGTGAAAAACCTAGGACTAGTTTGCAAAAGTAGGTTCTATCGTATGATCCAAATGCAAAAAAAAACGTACAAACGCACAACGTACAATCGTTTATGCCCTTGAAAAATGTGATATGGCCCCCTAGTGCTGATATCTTTCTTTCTTTCAAATTTCTCTCAGACTTTTGGGGCCATGAGTCGAACAGGCCCACCGAGTTTCGTTACGCTCTGCCTCTGTTAACCTTGTCTAACCGGTATTTAAACTTTGTTGGCCAACGGCGGCCATGTTTTTTGAGATACACAAATGTCCTTGTAGACACTAGTGACACTGGACCAAGACCGTGTACACTGATTTTCATGTTGATACTTTTACTAAATCTGCCCCTGCCCCTTTCGAATGTTTTGGCACCCATTCGGGACGATAAGTCAAAAGTTATTTTTGATAATTATTGATATTCACTCTCCAGAGAAGCTTTCTGCACTGGTTCGGTTCCGATCGGGCAAAAAACCTATGACTAGCTCACAAAAGTAGGTTTTACAAAAAATGCAAAATCCCCGAAAATTTCGTTTGTCTGAGACAATCTGAGACATGCGTCTTGTCCGGCACGATCCAAGAATTCCATGACTTAAAACACTTGAGCCTGCGACTGACGGTTTAGGAGTTACAAGCAATTTTGTACTTTTGAGCGCTGTAGCGCCCCCGTCAGGCCAATTGGGGTGAGCCTTGGTCACATTGTCGGTGGTGTGAGCACTACCATCCCTCCAAGTTTCAAGTCTCTACGACTTACGGTTTGGTCTGCACGATGAGTTTTACGCGGAGATCGCTGATCTGTGACCATTCTAACAATTTCAATAGGGTTTCAGCGCTACATGAACCTCTAATAAATAAAAAACGAAATCTGAATATGAAAGAGATTTATAATTAAACAAAAATTCAAGATTTATTCTCTGAAAGAAGCTCTAAATATCTTATGCAGTGTTGCTTATTAGGATAAACTGATCTTGTTTTAAACAGACAAAAATATTAGGCGAAGTATTATTATTATTTTCTTCCCTTCATTATATTTTTTTATTTCAGTCAAGATGAATCTTTGTAGTCATGGAGAGGGAAAGCAGATGAGTTTATTGTTGGACGGGGACTAAACGTTTAATCCAGTGCTGACAGTGTATCTCACTCTGGCCATTTTTGGCTGGCATCCCAGACGGTCTTGGTGAGCTCTCAACTTCTGTCATGGAGTCACCAGGACAAAAACAGCGCCAGTTCGTCTGCACTGTTTGACTGAGCCCATACCCATCGTCTCAGCCGTTCCCATGAGTATCAGACACATACTCTCTCACTCACATACACAGACCATAGATTTCTGGAGAATGAGCTGCATGAGATTTAGTCAGAGAAATGGTCAAGTTCTTTCAAAATAAAAAGAATATACATTAATTCAATAACTAAGTCACTGAATATCATTAAATACCAAGTTCTGTCATGAAACTCGAGATGGCGCAGGCTGATGTCGTTAACACAAACTGATGATGTTCACAGCATTAAACTATTTGGCTCAAGCTGATTGGATTATGTTGCATATGCAGCCAATAAGCTTGCTGCTTTACATTTTAATTGCTGGTTAGCATTCACTAAAACATTTTGCAGCATGCTTTCCAAGTTCCATCTGCTACGGGTTATTATATGCAATTTGTGCACCAGTAGTACGTTTTAAATACTCACAGCAGCGTATTTTGGTATGCATTGGCAGTTCCTGTACTTGCTTCGCAGCAGCAATAATCTACAATAACAGCAATAAGCTCCACTTAACAAACACCAAAACACTACATTATATCACACCATGCTCAAGTTACAAGCATATTCAAAAATTCAAATGAAACATTCAAAAGAAATGCCCAAAACAAAGACTTTTGTGCAACTTTTCCAGCTTTACGTCTGATGTTGGTATGGAAGACGCGGAAGATGCAAAGGGAACCATTATATTGGTAGCCACTGTCTTCGAAAGGCCACTCATACAGGGTAATAAAACATAGAGTCATTCCATTCATCAGCTTGACTAACGCCAGCAGAACAAGATCAAGGAAAGGACATAAGGTGCAGAAAGGCACGGTACAATGTCTGCACATACTGTATGAGTCAAGAGAACCAACAGGCGCAAACCATGAACTTGGCAGAATCCCTTATACACCATGATTATTCCATACAAGATGTTCCATATTTTAGTGACACCTTCAAAAAGCTGCTCATTTGTGGGCCTTCAACCAGCAGTGTGGAAATGTAAAGGAAGCGCCAAGGACATTTCAGTGATAAAATGGACCATTTTGCAGATAATCTTCTAAGGAGAAACATACCAGCATGAGGTCTTCTGTTTGTTACTGCAATATGTTCAACCCTGAAGTTAACAGAAAGCCTGCAAGATCAGTTAAAACTGTAAAATGATTTTTATATCAAAGCAAAGTTATGCAATATATTGGGCCCTATTTTAACAATCTAAGCGCATAGTCTAAAGCGCACGGCGAAGGTGTACTTGGGGCATGTCAGAATCTATAAATGCTATTTTAAGGATGGGAAAAACGGTTGGCGCACCCGGCGCATGGTCTAAAAGGGTTGTCCCTATTCTCTTAATGTTTCGTGGGTGTGTTTTGGGCGTAACGTGCATTAAACCAATCAGAGTCTCATCTTCCATTCCCTTCAAGGCACCATGGTGGATTCGCTATTTACATGGCGGAATTTGCGAGAACAAAGGCTGAACGCTTCTCCAAAAGAGCAGGGCCGGCGCAAAGGGGGGCATTCACGGGCCGAGCCCACTCAAATGAGTTACTGTGCACCCCCTTTCAAAACTCTCCCCTCCTTGCTGAACGTGATCGTTTTCTAAAGCGAAAGTGAAACATTGTTAACTAACGCACACTTTAAATAGCAAGAAAAATATTGCGCCACTGACTTTAGACCAGGTTTTAATTTGGTCAATGGCGCAGTCTATTTCAGCTGCCTCAAAATAGCAACGTGTTAACAATGCGCCTGAACACACCTTGTTTTCAGACCAGCATGCCCATGGGCACACAAATGGGTGCAAATGCATTTGCTATTTAAACGTGGCGCAGGACGTGAAAATGATAACTGTGTCGGGCTAAAACTAGCAAAAATCAATTGTGTCATGCCTCGCGCCGCATTGCGCCGGCTGGGTGTATGATAGGGCCCATACGCTGCCATTCAAACGTTTGGGGTCAGTTACATTTTTTGTGTTTTGAAATGAGTTTAATCAATCAAAAACAAAGTAAAACCATAAAATTGTGAAATAATATTACTGCTTTCTATTTAAATATATTTTAAATATATTTAAACTTATTCCTGTGATGACAAAGCTGAATTTTCAGCAACCACTGCTTCATTCTCATAGGGTAATTTGGTGCTCAAGAAACATTTCTTATTTTTATAAATGTTGAAAAAAATTTTTTTTTTCATGATTCTCTGATGAAAAGAAAGCTCAAAAGAACAGTCATAATTTCACAAAATATTGACGCCCACTATAGTCCAAAATATGTATATAACGATGTGGATTTTTTAAATAACACAAATATTTCATGGGTTTTCTACTACATTTTTCAGTAAGAGGCATAATTCACATAAAATTAAGCCATACAAGTCTTAATACCCAGGGTTCCTTTTAAGCCATCCAATAAACCAAACTTTTTTTTTTGTTGTTTAAAAAAATAATGTGAAATGTAATCAGACATTTCCTATCCCTTACAGGTCAGTGACATGTCAAATGTAAAAACTGTTTACTTGTCCTTCCATTAAATATATTTGTAAGTAAATGTATTGGCATACAGTCACATGATGATAGATGCCCAAAATAAAGACTGAAACTGCTCCACTACTTTTTACACCCAGTTATGAGTTATTGCTTAATCTGGCATGGACATCTGGTCACAATAGGCCAGAAGTATGTGCAGCTCCAAAGAAGAGGTCCCCATACTGGAAAAAAAGATCCTTTGTTTACGAGGAAACAAAGCATTTAAAGACTTAACTCAGCTTTGTCTATAATGATTTTAAAAAAGAAACACTTGTAGTTAGAGAGCAAGCTAAGCACTGATAAACATGTGGAGACTTGAACAGATCTATGCGTCCTGTCGATAAAACAAACCACAGAACAGTTCTGCATTTCAGATTCAATATTATATATGATCGAAAAAGATATATGGTAGCCAGTCTTTTCAGCTATAAACCTGAATGGTTTTGCCTTAGGCCAACACCAAGCTCACGGCAGGATTTTTACTGTCAGGAATAAGGTCTTATAAGGAAGTTTATATGCAAACCTCAGACTTTTAAAAATGGACTGGAAAAGCAGGTCAAGGTTACACTTAGCTGACCTGAAATGATCCTCCACAGGTGGTAAAATTGGGTAAATGTTAATTTTAAACTCTTTGATATGACGTTAGCTTGTGATTTGCCAGGAAACTGGTTGCTGATTGAGCTAAGGCATAAATATTTAATTTTAAACTAAACTATCCTTTTAAACATGGTAATAGATATGCATTGTGAAGTCAACTCACCCCCACTGCATCTTTTACTCCCATGAATCAATGAGCACAAACGGAAACAATACAATGCTTCAGTACTGGGTATGAGACGGGACATGTCTCAGCCAATTTGAGGTCACAAAAGATTGCCCTAAGTTGCTAAGATTTCAGACAAAACCTAGCTCAAGACAGGTTTTACATTGTCAACACACAATGTCTCCTATTAAGCCCAACATACACATGACATCAATCATTTATTACAGAAAACATAAAAAAGTATTCAAATTTAGACATCTTTTCCATCAACAAGAGCATAGGTTGGATTTGTCTTTCATAGAGTACAGTCAATGGTTTTTCAGTGCTGTGAATATCAAGCTAAATGGTCCAGCAAGGAGCAGTTTAGAGGGCAGGCCAGACAGAAACAGAAAGGTATGGCAAAAACGTATAACACAAACATATGGCTGCTATTACATGAAGTGTACCGCTGAGGAGTACTACACAGACAGGTGCCAGCTTCAACCATGTGAATTTGCAATTAGCGGTACTAAATGCTGAGTTCAAAGTCTACCAGCTGGAAAGGTGTGGGATACTGTGGAAAAAACGAACAGCCTGTGGTAAAACGCTCCTAGTAGTTGAAAACTACAACCGTTGTGCTTTCGACCACCCAAACTCTACAGTGTGGAACCACCTACAGTAACCGTCTTGAAGCTACATTTAATAATATTATAATTCTATACTATTCAGACTAAATACATCTAGAAAAATAAAACACAAGTGAATTTATACATGAAACATTATGATAAAAAAACTTATCATTCTGAGATCTGGTACAGATTACATTTAACAGTGTTATTAAATTATTAGTGTTGTGAAATATATACTTTAGTTAAGCATTAGATGAAGGCAAAGGTCATTGAAATGTAAAGGACAGACAAAATGTGAATGAACAAATAAACATACAATATTGATCAATAAGGTTTACAAGTTTGGTGTTGGTAAGATTTTTAATGTTTTTGAAAGTCTCTTATGCTTACCAAGGCATGGAAGCCCATTCCACCACTGAATAAAAAAAAATTAAACTATTAAAATTAAATTCAATTATTAAAGGTAATTGCAACTTATCTCACAATTCTTTTTTCTTGCAACTGCAAATTTACATCTCGCAATTCAGATTATTTTATAATATAAACTCACAATTGCGAGTTATAAAGTCAGAATTGCGTAATATAAACTTGCAATACTAAGAAATAAAGTCAGAATTGCGAGACATTTTCTCAGAATTGCAAGCTTAAATCTCACAATTCTGACTTTACAATATGCAATTGTGAGTTAAGTCAGAATTGTGAGATATGAACTTGCAATTCAGAGAAAATATCAGTGTTTAGCACTTGTCGCAATTGTGAGTTTATTTCTCACAATTCTGAGAAAAAAAAACTGAATTCGAGAAAAAAAAAGCCAGTTGCAAGATACAAAGAAAAAAGACAAAGAAAAAGTCTTTATCCCGCAACTTACTTTATTTCTTGCAACTGCAAGTTTATATCCCACTATTCTGACTTTATAACTCGCGATTGTGAGTTTATATCACGCAATTCTAAAAGTCAAAAACTCGCAATTCCGACTTAATTTCTCAAAATTGCGAGAATTCCAACTTAATTTCTCAGAATTGAAGTCAGAATTGCGAGATAAAAACTCACAATTTTGACTTTTTTAGACTTTATAACTAGCAATTGCGAGCTTTAATCACAATTCTGAGAAAAAAAGTCAGAATTGTGAAATAAAAAGTTGCAATGACCTTCTTAAAAAAAAATTATTCAGTGGTGGAAACCGGCTTCCATACCGAGGCTGCATTCACGTGATCAAAATGCAGTAAAAATAGTAATATTGTGAAATATTATTACAATTTATTACACAAAATATTAAAACATTTTTTTATTTTAATACATTTTACAATATAATGTATACCTGTGTTGGCATAGCCATTACTCCAGTCTTGATTCGCTGTCAGAACGGCATTTACTTAAGCCATTTATAATATTACAAAAGATATCAATTACATGCATACAAGTGAGGACCAATGGTACATTTTGAACGGGATAATCTGTGTACATTTAAATTTGTTATATCCAATAGCTTCATCGAAGCAGCACTAGACAAACAGGAAAACCTATTGTCTCTTACAGGTTCAAATGCACCTCCGGTGCTGCATTGCTCCTGTGTTCCACATGACTTCTGAAGGAACTGTCACTGTATAACATGTCTGTTTGGTCTTCTTCCGAAACATCAGGCCTCCCAGGATATACTTTACTGTGATTCCATTAAACACAGCCAAGTGTACATTGTGGATTTATGGTCTTTAATGGCATTCTGGGGGTTTAGATCTTCAAACAGGTGATATTCTGAGTAAAACACATAATAAAACTGCCAATCCAGGGACCTGCAGGGGTTGCATACACACGCTCCAAAAAACACAAAGTGAGCCACTGCTTCTATTCATATGTTCCTTACCACAAAGAGCACACAATACATGTGGAAACTTATGTTGCTATTCATAGACTCGCTGGGAACCACAAACTCGTAGGCGAAGTTGCAAACATACTGCACGTGTGCACAGTGATCTTAAATGCCTGTGTAAAGTAGCTAATACAGAGAGCTTTTCACTTGATCGTTCATCCATTACTTGTAAACTTTGAGTTGATGAGATTCAAAATGAGAAAAAATAAGTCTTTGTTTCGCCGAGAGCCGATGCCACTGGACTCTCTGAAACACATTTTCATTTATAGCCTCACATTTACATCGAAAGCCAAAACAAACACACAAAAAGGAAATTGCTAGAGTCTATACTTCAGGGTAATTTGCAGTTATTTACAGAAAAATGACTTCCAGCAGTTCCTAGAGCATATCTGAGAAGCAGTTTCTGAAACTCCGCTCAATTACAGCCACGTCTCAAATCAAGGTAAATCGCCAGTAAATTTTAGGTGGCTTTTAACACAAATGCTGCTCCAATCAATGTCAAAGGTTCAGTTACATAAGGCTTAAAGATATGTCCTTACTTAAGTGTCAGTTTTGGACTACACTTTAAAGTATGTTGTTGATCTCCAAGCACAAAATGTCTACTGATGAAGGTCGGCTGGTCTTGTCTGCTTTCCAGGGACTGTGTCCAAAATCAAAGACAGCTGCCTCTTTGCTCAATCAGTCATTGACTTACCAGCAAATACTTTCTGAATTAGATTGAAAAAAATGAAAAATGACCATTTATGAATTAATTTACTCCTTTAGACACTATTTCATTCTTTTTACCAGTAGCAGATCAACACACAGTTTTACTGGATATCATACACTCTTAAAAAATATTGGGTTAAAAACACCCCAGCACTGGGTGAAATATAGAAAAGCGTAGCGGTTGGGTTAAATGTTTAAAATGTTTAAATGTTTAACCCAGCCTTCTAGGTAGTTTAATTTAGCTCAACTATTGCTTAAAATGACTATATTACTTGCTTAAAAAGAACCCCAAATAGGTTGGAAATTAATATTTATTAATATGCTCAATAAATTAACATTCATTAATATGCTGAATGAATAATATATATTTTTAATTGCTTATTTATTATTGTTGCTGATGCCTCTAGTAATTATGCTTTTAATTTACAACCTATTTTGGGTTCATTTTAAACCAGCCATATAGTTATTTTTAAGTAATAGTTGAATGAAATAAAACTATCCCGAAGGTTGTGTTAAACATTTAACGCAACTGCTGGGTCACCCAGCATGAAGGACGCAACTACAAGATCTGAATAGACAGGATGTTTCAGAATATGAACACAGACTTGATGACTCCATATATTTTCATACTGCTTGTGAAAGCAGATTTTAAGTCTATATATCATTATGCTACCGCCTTCTCAGGAAATGGATCTTAGGCTGTATTTTAACACACAGTCTTAATGATTCTACTAAGCAAATAACAGTAAAACAGCACATTGGCGATAATCCTTAAATTATATAAATATATATATATTTTTAAAATGCTGGGTTCAGCCCGTTAGGTCATTTTATTGGGTTATTTTTAATATTTTTACCCAGGTGCTGGGTAGTTTTCCTGTAACTAAGTTGCTGGGTCATTTTTAACGCTGGGTTATTTTTTTCTACCCAACCGCTGAGTTGAGCCTGTCTCCGACGATACAACCCAGCTGCTGAGTTACAGTCAGAGCGTAGGCTTTTTGAGTCCTCTACAGGAGAGACAGGTTCTCGTCGCCACCGATTTGTTGCACCTTTCAATAAAGCTTTGTATACAATTTATTTCATTTATAAAGTCTTTACTGTGTTGCAAATTGTGTTATTTTACACAACGCAACATACAGGGACGAGATGTCGGTCAGCTGCATCAGCAGAGGTTGTTTTGCAGGATCAAAATGCCTTTTGCCTTGCATAAAATAAATGGATTTTATTCGTTATTGTAGAGTTTAATTTAGTTTGATATTAAAATATGTTCTCTAATCTCAGTACTGTTTGTTTATGGGCAGTTTTTGGAGTCAGTCATGGCATGTTTCAGCTAACGAAACGTGAGGCCGCGGTCTGAAGTTCGCAGTTACCCCATTGAACAGCAGCCCTTCACTAGCTCAGATTTCGGCAACACGCTGGCACAAGAATTAGCGCTATTTCGGTAAAAAGTGATTACAGAGAATGGTTGAATACACTAAAATTAAAATACTACCATCAAATGTTACATTTTTTTATGTCTTAAATGCTTGTTAAATGAGTTTAAATGTATATTGTAAAGTATGCTGTATTCACCCAAATAAATTCAGTTTGTCTTGTATTTTGTCCATGTGTTCTTGCTTAGTAATAAATGTTCATCTTTTGACTATTGCTGTTGCCTCTAGTAATTCTGTGTGTGTTTTTTATAAGTTCCAGTGTTTCCCCTAGGATTCCAGGTTTGGTACAGTACTTTTTTTTCAGTACATTACTCTCAAACATTTGTTTCAAATCTCAGTTTCAACATTTTGAACAACAGGGCCCTACAATCTTTTTCTTTTTTTTCCAGAAATTCTTGTGTTTTAATTTTTCTGATAATCAAATACAGGCATTAAATTTTTTTTTTAATAAAATTAAACCTTTTTATTTGTTGCCAAATAAATTTTTTCTGTTATTTCTGTTATTATTATAATTTCTGCATTTAATTGTTTTATTTAAATTTGCCAGAAACAGGAATATTTAAACACCTACATTATACTGAAGTAATACAAGACTAATACCTTTCTGTTACATGTTAAACCGTACTTTTACTTTGACAGGTTGCCGGTAAGTTTTTTTTTTTTTTTATTATTATTGAAGAACATGTAAACAACATTATTACAGAAAACAGGCATCAAAAAACAGAAGCTCCAAAGATGTTTAAAGAACAAAAACAAAACAAAAAAAACCAAAAAAACAAAAAGGAAGACATTCACAGGACGCCAAATACAGATTCGTAATAACTTACAATAGATGTAGCTTTTACATTTTTCACAATTTTAAGAGACTTCATTAAAAAGGTGAGTTCGTTAGAGAAAACCTTGTATAAAGGAGGAGATTTTGACAATCTACGTTTATGAATGAAAAATTTGCCATTCAGGATGATAAAATTGACAAAATTATGAATATTTTTATCATCATTTTCAAAATAACAAATAATTTCTTTCACATTCAGTGTTATCATTAGATTAATTTTAACTGAAAAAGCAGAAAAACAGTCTTTCCAAAAGGATTGTACATTCTGACAATCAACAAACAAATGACATAAAGGTTCCTCACAGCTGTTACAAAAAGAACATTCTTTCCCAATATCCATAAAGTTAGAGAGCAACATATTGGTTGGGTATATTTTGTGTAAAATCTTCAGGTGAATTTCTCTTACCTTATTTGAAATACAAAACTTATAAGGAAGCAGCCATGCTTTTCTCCAATTAACATCCCTAAGGATGGAATTCCAAAAAAATTTTCCTCTTGGCATAACTCTCTTTTTTTCATTAAAAACTAGTCTTATATCTTTGTTAGTACATTTTTTATCAAATACATTTTTACCATTTATAAGGAAATTACAATCTTTATTGTCAACATTATAATAAGTCAAGTGGCTGCACATTAAATTAATAAGCCCAGAGGGAATAGCTTTGATTACTACAGAAAACTCTTAAATTTTATTGGAAAGTTAAACTTAGGTTGCCGGTAAGTTTTTGTGTGTATACACTACGGTATGATGCTAATTTTCTCAAATGAAACGGTAAAATTTACATGAAGTGACTCTCACAGCAGTTCTGGAGATTAAGCTGATGATTTTATGTCGTCATATAATGAGACGCAGAGGCCGAAAATAACCGCGAGCGTCACGTGTGCTTTATTATTTGTATAGTAAACAAAGCCGCGTCTCCGCCATTCATTCATACAGAGCCAAGCGGAACATGGAGGATTCATATTTAAACCGTCTTGTTGCGTTTTAATATTCACAGACACTAGTCCATATCGCGACTCGAATTAAGTGAGAGACTTTTGATTTATTAAACCAAAAATTGACGAATTTAGCGCTATAGAGTAAATTCCGTTTTTATGAATGGACTCCGCGATCCCGTCCGCGTTTTAGCTGAGGAGAAATTGTAGACGCGTGACCACGTAACGTTAGAGAGAGAAATGACATGCCGTTGTGTAAATAAGATAAATAACATGAGGCTATTTCGTTTTTTTAACAAAAGAAAAAGGTATAGACCTGTTCTATAGGAAAGGTAACCTTAAATGACGTCTGTTGTGATCTGGCGCTATAGAAAATAAAGTTTACATGACCTTAAAGGGGGGTGGCGGCTGCACGTAATATAATGGCAGGGGAAACATTGAGTTCCAGTCCATTTTAAGCCAGCGATAAAATAATTTTTAAACAATAGTTGACTTACATTAAATAACCCAGCATGTTTGGTAAAAACAACCAGTCAAAATAACGCAGCATGTGTTCAATATTTACCCAGCGCTCAACCCAAGTTGAGTTGTTTTTAACCCAGCACGAGCACATTGGCTTTTTAAATTGCAGGTAAACAGTGGGGAGCACATTAAAAGATTTACAAAAAAAGTTAATGTTTTGACCAAAAATTATAATACAAATTGAATATGACATATGACCATCTGAACCCCTTTTATACAAAAACACTTATTTCAGAATTTCTTGCTCAATGTTTACTTTTCAATTTTAACTCAAATTTCAAAGATTTCACCTAAAAGAAACCCTAAATGCTGATATCATTTAATAAAATGAGAAAAATATTAAATAAAATCAAAACAATGCACAATAGAAGCATTTTCATTAGACCTTTTGGACCCTATTGCATATTTCACACCCTGTGAGCCTGGACCACAAAAAAAGGGTCAATTTTTCGAAATTGAGATTATACATTATCTGAAAGATGGTGATTAAATAAGCTTTCCATTGATGTATGGTTTGTTAGGATAGTACAGTATTTGCCTGAGATACAACTATTTGAAAATCTGGAATCTGAGGGTGCAAAAAAAAAAAAAAAAAATCAAAATATCGAGAAATTCACTTTTAAAGTTGTCCAAATGAAGTTCTTAGCAATGCATATTACTAATTAAAAATTACGTTTTGATACATTTACGGTAGGAAATATACAAAATAACTTTATGGAACATGATCTTTACTTAATATCCTAATGATTTTTGCCATAAAAAACAAACTTGACCCTTAAATTTGATAAATTTGACCACTACAATGTTTTTTCTGGCTATTGCTACAAATACACCTGTGCTACTTAAGACTGGTTTTGTGGTCCAGGGACACTTACTTCAAAAGTCAGAGATCTCAAACTTTTAAACGTCAATGTATAATGCTATTAGCACAGATCAGTGATGCCTTTAACAGTTTTTTTTTTTTTGCACACACTGTCTCCAGTCTAAGAAAGGGATTTAGTGTTACCATGCCTATCCTCTAAAACAGCACCTGTTGTGTTTAGATCTTTTCGGCCAACCTTCTGGTATGGGAGACTGGAGGACATTAGACAGATGAGAGTGAAAACTGAAAAAATATTTGCCAAGAGAATGTACCAACTATGAGACTGTCAAGACAACATGGTAACATTTATGCCTGTGGACAAGTTGCGGGGGAACAAAGCGAACGAAAAAAAGTTGTGTTGAACCAAAACAAAGTTTCTTCAAAATCTGTTGCCAGTGGTGGAAATTGGTTTTATGTAACTTAAGTTTAATCAGGAACACATCTAAACTCACATTAGAACGTTTTGTTCGCACAAAAAAATAAGTGAAATCAGAGGGAAAAACAAAATTTGATATCTTTCATTGCTTTTTAATTCTACTATCCGAGTCGTATCCAGACCATCTGCTCATTTTTATACCATTAGATCCATTACATAGTAGCAGGAAAAGGAGGCGGGTGAGGAGAAAGCGCTACGCTCCATCCACATGTGCCGCTATTTTGATTTTGATCGGATCACACCAGGAGTGTTGAAAGGGACACATTCCAGCAGGTCTCACCAAGGGTGAACTGAAGAGCCGCTCTCCGCGATTAGTCCAGAGCCTTCTGTTATTAACTTTATCTGTGCCGGAGCTGCCACTGAAATATTTCGCTCACAATGCCCTTAGGGATAATTCTGCGATAGCATCTGGACCTAATTAACCCTGCAGTGAGTGCGGCCACATTAGAGGCTCGAGTGACGGGGCTTTCAAGGCTAACACATAAGTGCTGCTTCTGGCTCAGGTTGGGAATACTATGTTCGAATAGCAGAAATACAACAGAGATCGAAATCCTGTCAATCAATTCACTGGAATGGTATTTTAAGAACTAGTACTGTAATTCTTTCCAAATGAGAATTTCAGTTGTTATGCAGTGTGACACTTGAACCAGTGAAAATCAAAGCAGTAGTTCAGACTATATTTTTAGACATGAACCTTTTATTTACTTAGCAGAAACACTTCCAACTGCTTGAGACAATTGTGTAGTACTATCCAACCACAAGGTTTTGCACTAAACTGTAACGTCTATTCTCTTTTGGCAGTCATGTTTTTCTGCATGTCAAAACCATTGCCATGCAGGCCGAACAGGTCATGATCTGCCTTTTGGGCACATTTGTGGTTAAAACGTGAACTGTTTTTCTCCCTACTTGGCATAGATCACGGTACGACATGTACATGTTGGTCTTTAGATGTTAGTCATGTTAAAAAGTGTTGGTTTAGAAACAGACTTCACTTTACAAGCCTGTAAACCAACCTGGTTCTCCAGACTCAACTATTCATTCTAAATAAAGGCAAGACAGGCAGAATCAAACATTTAAATTGTGTTTTTATAAATTAATTAAACAGTTATTTATTAGGAACAAACATTAATTATCCATGCAAAAAAATGAATTCTGCAGTTCATGTTAGTTCATGATACCTCATGCATGAACTAACATTAAAGAACTGTACCTGATTGTAATGCGGTACCTGTGACCCTTGGATCATGACCTCGTAATAATCCCTTTAATTGTGTATATGTTTTCATACCATACTGAATAGTCGGGGTGTGGTAAGAGCACTGGCAAATTTAGCCAACATTATGAGTTAAAATCCTCTGTGATGTTCAGGTCTGAACACATCTGTACAAGCTGCTAGAGATTTTTAGATGTTTCCTCACGAACAGCTTTAAAAACATACCTGCCATATTACAATAACGTTCACATGCAGAGGTGCGGTGCTGACACTCCGGACATCAAACTGTGTCACTGGCCTTATCAGCAGGGTCTGGAATACTGTCAAGGAAGAGTTCTAAATAAAAGGTGCTTTATAAACAGGTCTACGCGGAAACTATGCCAGCACAGCTCCAAAAAAACATCCACGGATTTCTGCAGAAAATTCTTGTGTGTTTGTTCATGTAATACATTGAGCTGATTATACCTTTGGCTATCCATAAGAGAGTAGGACACGGAAAACAAGCACAAAAGCAATAAAAAGTCAGCAACTCCATGGCCTACTTATAAAACAAAAACGTAAAAATTATTTGCTATATACAGTTGAAGTCATAAGTTTACATACACCTTGCAGAATCTGCAAAACTGCTATTTTACCGAAATAAGAGGGATCATACAAAATGCTTGTTATTTTTTTTTAGTACTGACCTGAATAAGACATTTTACATAAAGGATGTTCACATATAGTCCACAAGAAAAAAATAGTAGTTGAATTTATAAAAATGACCCTGTTCAGATTCTTAATACTGTGTTGTTACCTGAATGTCCCACAGCTGTTTTTTCTTTTTTGTTGTTTTTTTAAATGTATTTATAGTTGTTTGTCCTGAACAGTTAAACTGCTCGCTGTTCTTCAAAAAAAATCCTTCAGGTCCCACAAATTCTTTGGTTTTTCAGCATTTTTGTGTATTTGAACCCTTTCCAACAATGACTGTATGTTTTTGAGATCCATCTTTTCACACTGAGGACAACTGAGGGACCCATACACAACTATTGCATAAGTTTCAAACACTCACTGATGCTCCAGAAGAAAATACGACGCATTAAGAGCCGGGGGGCTTAAACTTTTGGAATCTGAAGATCAGGGTACATTTAACTTATTTTGTCATCTGGGAAATATGTACGTATTTTCTGTAGCTTCTGAAGGGCAGTACTAAATGAAAAAAAGAAAGATATTTAGGTAAAATAAGAAAAATGTACACATCTTTATTCTGTTCAAAAGTTTTCACACCCCGGCTCTTAATGCATCGTGTTTCCTTCTGAAAGTGTTTAAACCTTCTCGTGTACTATATGTAAACATCTTTTATGTGAAACATCTTATTCAAGTCAGTACCAAATAAAAAATAACATGCATTTTGTAAGATTTTTAAGATTTTGCAGATTCTGCAGGGTGTATGTAAACTTTTGACCTCAACTGTAAATAATGATTAATTCAGAATTCAACCTGGTTAACAATAAATACACACACAAAAAAATGTATTTAAAGGGTTATTTCACAGAAATATGAACATTTTTACTCACGAGGGCTTTCTGAACCTGCATAGACAGCAATGTGACACATTCAAAGGCCAGAAAGGTGGTAAGGACATCATTAAAATAGTCTATGTGTCATCAGTGGTTCAACCTTAATTTTATGAAGCTACAAGAATACTTTTTGTGCACAAACAAAACAAAAATAATGACTTTATTCAACAGTTTCTTCTCTTCCATGTCAGTCTTCGACTCGTGTTACGAGAGTACCACGAAGCATGCGTGTGGTGCTGCTGATGCAGGAGACAGCGTTCTGACGTAGAATGTCCATTTCACTTAGGTCATTGTCTGTACATTCTGGTTCAAATAAGTAAGGGAGGACAAAAAATTGCAAGTCATCCTCTCTGTCGAAATTTTCAGACGTGTTTACGAAGACTGTTTTATGTACAGCATAGCTTACTGCCTTTCTTGGCCTTGAATGCGTCATTTGCGTTGCTGTCTATGCAGGGTCAGAAAGCGCTCAGATTTCATCAAAAATATCCTAATTTGTGTCCTGAAGATGAACGAAGGTCTTACAGGTTTGGCACGACATGATTAATTCATGACAGAATTTTCATTTTTGGGCAAATGAACCTTTCAATAAAACATATCAATACAGTTAGTCATGATTCTTTGTTTTATGTTTCCTTCCTGTTGCTCCATACAAAACAAAAGCTGCTTCTGTTTGCTTGGAAAAAACAAAACAAAAAAAGCTCCTTAACCGTGCGTATGGAAGTGTCACTTGGAGTGTTTGGTGATGTCTAATGCCTTCTTAAGCACACAATGTCTGGAATGTCAGGCACACGGAAAATTCCTTGGAATTAAAACAGAAGTTCTAAATGTTTTAAATTTCACAGTCAGTATTACTAATAAGAAGCAGGATGCAATCAGATATTTTGAAGCAGTTGAGCACCGACACGCACTACAATAAAGTCATAAAGTATGTTTCCCTTTAAGGAAACTAAAATCAGTAATAAATTTTATTGATGTCTGCATGTACTCTTTAGAGACTTAATTTTATATTGATGTGTCATTTTATATCAACTTGGCTTTGAGAGGAACTGATAAAATCATCAAAAGTAGGCAATAACAGGCCAACAGAGCTGTGACTAAAGTCCAAATATGAAATCTGACAACCTTGTCTTCCCCTTCTTGTATTTGCTTGAGCCTGGACAGGATTTAAATGGAAAAACAATGAGAGAGAATTGAAAAGTTACTCAATTAAAATCTCATTCCTCACATAACTGACGTTAATCTAAAAAAAGGTAGTTTTGGATCTCCTTCTGTAAGTTAGCACCTGGATCAAACTATTGAAGTGACAAAAAAGTGACAATTTTTCTCTGACAAGTTAATGGAATAGTTCACCCAAAAATGAAAATTCTGTCATTAATTACTCACCCTCATGTCGTCCCAAATCCGTAAGACCTTTGTTCATCATCAGAACACAAATTAATATATTTTTAATAAAATCAAATAATTTCCTGACCCTCCATAGACAGCAATGTAACTGAAATGTTCCCAGGCCCAGAAACGTGGTAAGAACTTTGATAAAATAGTCCAAGTGACGTCAGTGGTTCAACTGTAATTTTACAAAGCTACGAGAATACTTTTCTTCGTCCCCTGGGAACATTTCAGTTCATGTCTTTCTTTCTTTGAAAGATTTTTGAGGAAAACATTCCAGGATTTTTCACCACATAGTGGACTTCAGTGGTGGCCAACGAGTTGAAGGTCCAAATTGCATTTCAATGCAGCTTCAAAGGGCTCTACACAATCCCAACCGAGGAATAAGTGTCTTATCTAGTGAAACGATCAGTCATTTTTTAAGAAAAATACAAGTTTATATGCTTTTTAACTACTAATGCTCATCTTACACTAGATCAACTTCACGTATCATGTAGTCATATTGGAAAGGTTCACGTGCAACACAGGCAGAAGTGCCGATTCGGTGTTTACAAAGTGAACGTGTATGTATTATGAACAAACATTAATTATCCATGCAAAAAAATGAATTCTGCAGTTCATGTTAGTTCATGATACCTCATACACAAACTAACATTAAAGAGCTGTACCTTATTGTAATGCAGTACCTGTGACCCTTTAATTGCGTATGTTTTCATACCATACTGAATAGTCGGGGTGTGGTAAGAGCACTGGCAAATTTAGCCAACATCATAAGTTAAAATCCTCAGTGATGTTCAGGTCTGAACACATCTGTACAAGCTGCTAGAGATTTTTAGATGTTTCCTCACGAACAGCTTTAAAAACATACCGGGCATATTACAATAATGTTCACATGCAGAGGTGCGGTGCTGACACTCCGGACATCAAACTGTGTCATTGGCCTTATCAGCAGGACCGGAAATACTGTCAAGGAGGAGTTCAGGATAAAAGGTACTTTATTAACACGTTTATGCGAACTGTGTCACTGGCCTTATCAGCAGGGCCTGGAATACTGTCAAGGAAGAGTTCAGGATAACAGGCGCTTAATAAACAGGTCTATGTGGAAACTATGCCAGCACAGCTCCAAAAAAACATCCACGGATTTCTGCAGAAAATTCTTGTGTGTTTGTTTACGTAATACATTGAGCTGATTATACCTTTGGCTGAGGACAACTGAGGGACCCATATGCAACTATTGCAGAAGGTTCAAACACTCACTGATGCTCCAGAAGAAAATAAAATGCATGAATTAACTTATTTTCTCTTCTGGGAAACATGTACGCATTTTCTGTACCTTCTGAAGGGCAGTACTAAATGAAAAAAAAAAAAAGAAGATATTTAGGCAAAATAAGAAAAATGTACACATCTTTATTCTGTTCAAAAGTGTTCACCCCCCGGCTCTTAATGCATCGTGTTTCCTTCTGAAACATCAGTGAGTGTTTGAACCTTCTCTTGTGGACACTTTTATGTGAAACATCTTATTCAAGTCAGTACTAAATAAAAATTTACATGCATGTGCATCCCCCGGATTTTGCAGATTCTGCAGGGTGTATGTAAACTTTTGACCTCAACTGTAAATAATGATTAATTCAGAATTCAACCTGGTTAGCAATTAATACACAAAAATTATTTAAAGGGTTATTTCACCTAAATATGAACATTTTTACTCACGAGGGCTTTCTGAACCTGCATAGACAGCAATGCGACACATTCAAGGCCCAGAAAGGTGGTAAGGACATCATTAAAATAGTCTATGTGTCATCAGAGGTTCAACCTTAATTTTATGAAGCCACAAGAATACTTTTTGTGCACAAATAAAACAAAAATAATGACTTTATTCAACAGTTTCTTCTCTTCCATGTCAGTCTTCGACTCTGTTTGCTTGGAAACAACAAAACAAAAAAAGCTCCTTAACCATGCGTATGGAAGTGTGATTTGGAGTGTTTGGTGATGTCTAATGCCTTCTTGAACACACAATGTCTGGAATGTCAGGCACACGGGAAATTCCTTGGAATTAAAACAGAAGTTCTAAATGTTTTAAATTTTACAGTCAATATTACTAACAAGAAGTGGACAGCAAGATGCAATCAGATATTTTGTAGCAATTGAGCACTGGTACGCACTACAGTAAAAATTGCTTGAGCCTGGACAGGTTTCAAAGGGAAAAACAATGAGAGAGAATAAAAAAAATTTACTCCTCACATAACTGACGTTGATTTAAAAAAAAAAAAAAGGTCTGAATGGCGATAGTATCTGAAGCTAGTTTTGGATCTCCTTCTGTAGGTTAGCACCTGGATCAAACTATTGAAGTGACAAGAAAGTGACAATTTTTCTCTAACAAGTTGATATAGTTCATTTTTGGCATAGTTCACCCAAAAATGAAAATTCTGTCATTAATTACTCACCCTCATGTCGTCCCAAACCCGTAAGACTTTTGTTCAAATTTGGAACACAAATTAAGATTTTTGGAATGAAGTCCACGAACTTCCTGACCCTCCATAGACAGCAATGTAACTGAAATGTTCCCAGGCCCAGAAATGTAGTGAGAACATTGATAAAATAGTCCAAGTGACGTCAGTGGTTCAACTGTAATTTTACAAAGTTACAAGAATACTTTTCTCTGTCCGCTGAGAACATTTCAGTTACATTGCTGTCTATGGAGGGTCAGGAATCTCTTGGATTTCATAAAAAAAAAAAAATCTTAATTTGTGTTCTGAAGATGAACGAAGGTCTCACAGTTTTGGAATGAGTAATTAATGACACAATTTTCATTTTTGGGTGAACTATGCCTTTAAACTGAATAATAAAGCAGCCAACTTATGTATTATATGCCAGCAAGAAATGTTTGTAAAAAAAAAAAAAAAAAAAGAAAATTATATGAATAAATAAGCAACATAAACATACATAAACACACTACCACTCTTTGAACCAAGTTTAGTTCAAAAAGCTTGTTCTCCAAGTATGCTTTAAATTAAAAATGACAGTAAAGACAGAGGACAGAGTCTAAAAGTCAATGGTACCTTGTTTATGTACAGTAAATCTACATGGCTTAATAACACGGAACATTAAGTCCATAACTTTCATCAGATACACGCCTTGTTCTCTTCACTAATCTTCGCGAGTAATGCTGCATGTACCTCTTCTTACCAAACCCTAATGTTAATTGCAGCAACTTTAAATCCATTGTGAAGTTTGAACTCTAAATCAGCTCAACATAATCTCATCTATAAAAGTTGTGACTGGCAGATGACCCAATAGCTTAACACTGCTCCACATTCAGACTTGCTTAACCGCATGAATGAGAGAAACAAAGGACTGGTCTGGTGGACCTCCCAACCACTTTGAATGGAATGAACCTTAAAAAAAGGGGTTCTTCCATTGCATGTGCGTTATGTAACATCTGTGCTACTTCACCGCAGGGTCTTGTGCACAGTGGGCTTCAGTTTATTTTAACAAGCTCCTGTCTAAGAGCCTTGATTGGCATAGCACAATAACAGCAATTAGTAAATCATGTGGGTGGCCTGCAAGTACAAATCAGCTGTGGGGTTTAACTCTTCCTTTAGATGTTTTTATAAAGTTGTGCTTTCTAACTATAATTATTTGTGACTCTATAACTGACCTGTGAAATTTCATCACATGGAGACGTGCGACCAATACGAGACTCATATGTGACATTTTATTTTGATCCCGGAACAGACTAAAACAAAGCGGCTCAGCCTCGGCTGCTCTAATCCGGCTCAATATTTCAAACAAAGGCAGAGAAAGATTTCATCTGAGAGAAATGGAGGGGAGAGGGTCACAGGATCTTACCTATGTCAAAACAAGCTTGATAAGTGTTGAGAGCTTAGTATCAGACCATACGTCCACCTCCTTACTGAGTACAGAGCCACAAAGCCACCCAACAGTACCAACTCAGCTAAACTTTCCCAGGGCTCAATGTCAGTAACTGTAGCTTTGTACCCGCTCATCACTTCACTCACATGGGCTTGGGTTACACCTGTCCACACATCCCTACAGTCGCAGGACTTCAACTGCTCTCATTGTTTCATTGTTCTTTGTCTGAGGAACGGAAAGCCTTATTTACTGTACAAGTGTTTTTTTTTTTCTATAGGTCTGTTTCTTTTCGAAAGTGTGCAAACCTTTTATAGACGTAGATGAGCAAAATACCTTTTATGCAACAGTATGGAGAAAGTTGTTCATTTTTAAATAGACAAAGCTATCCTTTGAACGTTAACAGCATAACAGCTGCATATCTAGACACTTCCATTATTCAAAGTTAGACTGGTCTAAAAGATTACAGTCTTAAAAATAAAGGTGCTTCACGATGCCATAGAAGCACCTTTTTTGTTTAAATGGTTCCATAAAGAACCTTTAACACCTGAAGAACCTTTCTGTTTCACAAAATATTCTTTGTGGTGAAAGGTTCTTTAGATTATAAAAAGGTAAGAAAGACATGGTCCTTTAAAGAACCTTTTTTGACTGAATGGTTCTTTGTGGAACCAAAAACGGATCTTCTATGGCGACCTTTATTTTTAATAGTGTAGTTCACTTCTGAAATGAAAATTACTTGATCATTTACTCACCCCCTATGTCATCCAAGATACTCATGTCTTTCTTTTTTTGAAAAGAAATTAAGGTTTTTGAGGAAAACATTCCAGGATTTTTCTCCACATAGTGGACTTCAGTGGCGGCCAACGAGTTGAAGGTCCAAATTGCAGTTTCAGTGCAGCTTCAAAGGGCTTTACACAATCCCAGCTGAGGAATAAGTGTCTTATCTAGCGAAACGATCAGTCATTTTTTAAGAAAAATACAAGTTTATATGCTTTTTAACTACTAATGCTCATCTTGCACTATAGATCAACTTAACGCATCACGTAGTCATATTGGAAAGGTTCACGTGCAACACAGGCAGAAGTGTCGATTCAGTGTTTACAAAGCAAATGTGCAAAAAAAAGTCAAACGCCCTTTGCAAAAATAATGTAAAACAACGATGTTGGATGATTTTAAAGTTAAAGTAGAAAATGAGATAGAGTTTTCCGCCCTCCCCTACCTTTTTTAAACAAAGTGCACAGACAATGAACTAACGCACGTGAACTTTCCAACATTTCCTATGTCATCACGTAATGCGTGAAGACACGCATGCACATGGCAAAGCTAGTGCAAGACGAGCATTTGTGGTTGTGGTTAAAAAGTATACACATATATATTTTTTAAGAAAATAAATGGATCGTTTCACTAGATAAGACACTTATTCCTCAGCTGGGATTGTGTAGAGCCTTTTTAAAGCTGCACTGAAACTGCAATTTGGACCTTCAAGCCATTGGCCACCATTGAAGTCCACTATATGGAGAAAAATGCTGCACTGTTTTCCTCAAAAAACTTAATTTCTTTGCAACATGAACATCTTGGATAGTATAAAATTAGTGAATGTCAAAGCAAGTATAGTTACTTTAAATTCTTCACATTTATTCTGAATTTATAATATGTAGACTAGGGCTGTCACAATATTAATTTTTATGCAATATCTATAGAATTTTCATTTTAAAAGTCAAATTTTCAGTTTTTTTTGCTCAGTGAATCACACTCAAAATTCTGTACAAGCGTAGAGAGGCACAAAGAAAGTTTGTAACTATAACTGTACAAAAGTGTACATAAAGAACTTACTATCGATCAGCACTTCCTGCAGACTGAAGTGTCTAACATCCCATCCCAAAAACTCACATGTTGGCAAACTAAATTTTTTCTACATTTTCTAAAAAACTGGATGCGGATGAGACCGAAAGCCACACATAAAATTTACAAATAGCCATGGCCAATCTTACAGCAAAAAAAACTCCGCCTTGTGTCATGACTGCATCACTACCTTGGGTTTGTATTATTTTCTAATAATTCAACGGCCCGTTGTCAAATTATTCCTTACATAGGTGTAGCATTAACATGATATCAGTATTTCATTTTTAAAATATCACAGTTATTGTCAATATTCTGTGACGCCCCCAATGTAGACCACTTAGTAGACAATTCAATTTAATGGAAATTTGAAATATACAAAAATGACATTCATGAATCATTAAAACTATTTTTTGAGTGTACCAAATATAGCGGCTGCAGATGCTCATTCCACAGAAGCCAAATGAGTTGTGGAAAACTCTGCTTAAGTGTATACATCTGAAATCAGATGTTTCATTTCTCAATGGGGCTTCTCACATGGTCTGATCTGTGACATAATGTCTTACATCAGAACTTTGCAGAGGCCCTGAGCTCTTTAAAGCAGCCTGAGATCTTTCACACAAATTGAAAGTGTTAGTTTGTGTACAGCTAACTAACAATAAAAAATGTAAATTTATGAAGTTTTGAAAGTTGAGAGTTACCTGGTTTTGCAAATAAACTCTTCATATTTCCTCCAGGATGCTGGAGGTAAAGAGAGAACGACTGGCTTTTTTCAGCTCTTGTTGTATAGCAGGGGTGCTCAATCCTGGTCCTGGAGATCAACTTTCCTGCAAAGTTCAGCTCCAACCATGGCTCCAAACACACCTGAACCAGCTAATTAGGATCTCAAGGAGCACTTGATAATTACAGATAGGTGTGTTTGATTAGGGTTGAAACTAAACTCTGCAGGAAAGTCGATCTTCAGGAACAGGGTTGGGCACCCCTGTTGTATAACTTCTTTTTGTAAAAAACCCATAACATAGCGCAAGTTAAATGAGATACTTTTATGATACTTTTATAGTGCTTTTGAGTCCTTTTTAAAGCTTAAAAAAAAGTCGTCAGATGGGTTTAAAAAAATATGAGGATGAAAAAAGCCTTGAGCATTCATGTAAACATTTAGTTTGACTAAAACAGTAGCAGACAACGCTGAAGACAAGCACATGTTAAACATCCGATTTCAGAGCGACTGTGTTTGCTCCACGAGTAAAACCGCAGCAGGTGGATGCGTCTAGCTCATTGAGCTCACCAGATGTTTTGTGAATGACTGACAATCTTGAGCATCTCTCATTACGGCAGTCTCGAGCATCCGCCTTTTCTGTAAGCCTGAAATCTCAAGAATTGCACTCATGACACAGACAAAGTTTCATCGTGTGCATAAGGGCGAGGCCAATCCTTAGCCTGGAGCGCTAACACACCCACAACCCCAAATCTTATTTCCTTTCAACGTGGTTGAGTGAAAGTGGAACATTCCAGACTGCCAGACTTAAAGGTGAGAGAGCACAAGCAGTAAACACACTGTGTCACATGTTCTTGCTTCTTCCTGTCTAACCCTCTCTGTTTTCATTTCGACTCGGTCCTGGACCAAGAGGCCAACGGAGAACCGTGTCCACAAGCCGGCGCTTGGCAGAGCGCAGCTGGAGTTTTCTCACTGCCCGCCTGAACAACAGCGAAACAGACCAGCCAACAGCTCGTCTGTCAGCACAGCTCTGTTTTCCAGAGACCCCTCGCTGTTCGAGTGCAGGACCACTGAGAAAAGTCACTCCCTGTGTAAATATGGATTTTAGAGATTTGTAAAGGGAAACAGACCTCAGACAGGAAATTCTGAATAACTTGCAATCAACCTCATATCCCCTCTCTCATCCGATTAGCGTTTTTAGCATAGCATTCCTTTCTTTGAGCACCCGTTTGACCTTCGTGTGTCAGACGTGTGTCATGGAAAAAAAATACTATCAGACTCTAATTTCTCCTGGCTTCCTGTTATTTGGAACATTCCATGAACAAACTTTGACAGTATCAGCGCTACTAATGAGGCTCCGGCACTTGTTTTCCATCTCTTTGAAGTTATTGGTATGCAAAATGCTGACTAATGACTTGAGCATTGTTTCTTTACATGCAATTGGAAGACCATTATGGTAAATGTAACGAGTTTGAGACTACAAGGAAGAAAATTAATTCACAAAAATTGAGCTATTTGTTGTAAAAGAGATGAATGGCAAAACAGTGGCCCAAGTTACCTGAATTCACCCTATAAATAATTGTTATATTACTCACTATAGGCTTATTTTATGTCTGGGACTTGAATGCTTGAATGCATCCATTTTAAATAACAAATATAATGCATTTATTTAATGTAATGATGTATTTGTTTGTTCTGTATTATAATATACACTAACGTTCAAAGCTTGGGGTCAGTAAGTTCTTTTAAAACAAAAAATATATACTTTTGTTTAGCAAGCACACATTAAATTTGTTACAAAAGATTTATTTTTCAAATAAATGCTATTCTTTTGAACTTTCATTTCAATAAAGAATCCTGGAAAAAAGTATTTTTTTCCCACAAAAAATATTGAGCTGCACAACTGTTTTTAACATTATAGAAAACAGTTATTTGAAATTGCAATTATATTTTTTTACCCAATAAATGCAGCACATCAAGTATTCTATTAATCCAGTTTAACATCTTTGAAAAGCAACTATTCTTACAGGTCGACTAATAAAAATGTTTCCCTGTCAGCTGGGACTAGGGTTAGAGTAAGACATTTTGTCTGGAATGCATGGCTCTGCAGTGCAGTTCTGTGTCTCTCTGTTATGCAATCCCATGTGTTTCTCTCAGATGTGCTTTTGGTCAGTGTAATGAGAAGTTTGAGATCGTTTATCACCATTGTGTTGCTCATTAAATAAGTGATTAACACCAAGTTGAACAATTGATCCTCTAAAACACACGTGTCAAACTCAGTTCCTGGAGGGCCACAGCCCTGCAAAGTTTAGACTCAACACTAATTGAAGCTGCAAGCAGCATCCACGCTCACCGGCATCTGGTTAGTGAGTAGAGATGCAACAATACAGTTAGTCCACGGTTCAATACGTACCTCGGTTTTTAACCACTGTTTTCAGTTCGGTTCGGTTCTAATAGCTTGCCACATCAGTGTTTTTTTGCAACAAACATACTCCTGTAAACATCTGAAAAAAGTGTGGATTATTATATATCTGCTTAATATTTCTTTTGAGAGAGGAATTATTTTTTCGATTTTTACGCAAAATAGGATGGGTTTCACTCATACTGGACGTCAGAGGGCGACCTCGTGCAGAAAATCCACATATGCGTCAAAGAAGTAGCAACTGAATAAAAAGATATAACGTTAAATGGTTCATCTGTGTTCTTCAAGCCATCTCATGTATTTTCATAATGATTAAGTATATTTGTAAGCCTTTGCTAATCGACATAGAATATGAGTATAGAATATATTGTCTGCCTCATTCTGTGATACGAAGCCACATCAGGTCACATAAGAAAGTTTTTTTTAAACACTCGACTGACATTGTGAATTATTAACAAGTTATAATGTTTTTTATAACTTTTGTTTTTATAACTCTTTTGTTGGACAACAGGTTTAGGCTTATCATTGCAGGTCATTAGAATGGAAGATGCTCTACATGTTTTGCTTTTTCAAATATAAGCGGGGAAGTGTTTCCTCATCTCAGCACGTGAAATCACGGGTGCACACAGCAAATTCTGTGAGAAATAAAACAACGAAAATATTTAAATGCAAAACCGAAAAACCGCAATTCACAAGCACGTATTGAACTGTGGATGTCGTACCGAACGGTTCGATATTATATTAAGACTTGTGACATCCCTATTAGTGAGCAGTGTAAAACATGACATATCCTGTTTCCAACAGGTGGTGCTATGATTATAACTGAATATTGGCCATTAGATGTGCTCAGGCCAGGACTTTTATCAAACATGTGAAGTTTGGGGCAGATCGGACATTGTATGGCTGAATTATAACAACTTCCTGTTTCATGGCGAAACATCAAAGTTTGTCAGCCTGCCACGGACACGCCCTTCAACAAAAACCCAAGATCGCCGCAATTTAATGTAACAAAGGGCTTTAGTTTACACTGACCAAATTTGGTGTTTATCTGTTTAAATCACTAGTAGAAGTTTGTTTAAATACCACGCCTGGAAATGGTAAAAACGGCACAAAACATGCAGAGAAAATTCACAATAACAGACTTACTGTTGGGTTTCGGACTTCATACCAGGAGACTTTTTTTGTAGGTATTGGTTTGTTACATGTGCCTAACGAATTTCGTACATGTATGTGTAATGCAGCTCGAATGGCACTACGTTGAAATTTTATAGGTGGTGCTATCAAGCCATTTTGCCACACCCACTTCTGAAACCCATATCAGATGTCAGTTTTCACCATCTCGAGCACGCAGCAAAGTTTCATGAGTTTGAGAATGTTTAGGCCTTCAAAAATGTGATTAATTTTAGAAAAGATGAACCTGAGCAATTCCAATAGGGTCCTTGTACCACTGGTGCTCAGATCATAATTTAAACACACCTGATCCAGCGAAAAGTCCTTCAGGCTTATTTTAAGACTACATGGTTTTTGTGTTGGAACTAAACTCTGCAAGGCTATGACCCTCCAGAAACTGAGTTTGACACCCCTGCTCTAAAAGAACTGTAGTACAGTAAGTAAGCATTGTATAAAAAGCATCCAGTATATACCAACAACCTTAATAATGCCTGTTGTTAAAAGAAAAAGCTTAAAAAAATGTTAGCTTGAAACCCACGTGCTGGATGATAAGATTGTTATTATGTCCTGCAGCTCTCATTCTTGAACTTGAAAACTGTTTTCTAGCAACTGTCTCCAGGAATATAGTGAGCACATCACAAAAACTTTCAAAACTGAACCCCAAGAGCAAATCTGTGCTACTGATTACTCAGCTTAATGTGGGCAGTTTAAGCCACACCAAAATATAGAAAGCTGAATGAAAATGTTTATGTTTGGTGGAAATAAATCTGTTTCTGCCTAAAAGTCTGTTACGAACTGTGGTTGTCCATGCCACTTTCACTGTTGACACGCAAGGTTCATCTCATTAGCAAAGCCTTCCATCTGAACCGCTGCTGTACTGTGGTGTGCTGCTGAGAGGCTACCTCAGATGCTCTTCTGGGCCTTTTAGGGTCTCTAATCAGAATCTGTTTAGCCTGAGCCACAGAGTCTTTCTCCATCATGCTTATGCTGATGTCTTTAACAATCCCGGCAGTGAGAGACTGAGGAAACAAAGATAGAGACAAAACACGTGTCCACTGAAAAATCGTAAAGGTTTCACAGAAACCTCATGGCAGACAAAGTTTAAGAAAACACTGGATGCAGACAGATGTAATCTGACCTCTTCCGTCTGGCCATGTGCCTCTGTCACTACTCTGGTTTAAGTTACGCAAGGGAAATCTGCTATACCTGGTCACTCCTCCATAAAACTAATAGCTTTTATCAGATTTATATTCCATATTGAAGGGATAGTTCACCCAAAAATTGCCTGATGATTTACTCGCTCTCAAGCCATCCTAGGTGTATAGGACTTTCTTCTTTCAGATGAATACAATTGGAGTTATATTAAAAAATATCCTGGCTCTTTCAAGCTTTATAATGGCAGTAAATGGGTGTTGAGATTTTGAAGCAAAATAAAGTGCATCCATCTATCATAAAAAGTACTCCACATGGCTCTGGGGGGTTAATAAAGGCCTTCTGAAGCAGATTGATGCATTTGTGTAAGAAAAATATCCATAATTAGAACTTAATAAACATACATAATTAGAACTTCATAAACCATAATCTTTAGCTTCCACTAACTGAGAGCAGCATTCCAGCAGATGACACAGGACGTAAGCTCTGGTGAGAAGTGATGAATGCAGGGATGTTCATTTCACTTGTTTTTCCTAACCATCAGTAGACACGACGTTAACCCGACAAGATTATTTTAAATTAGAATTTAATTATTTTAGAAAGGATAAGTGTCTGCACTCCATTAAAAATACCAAAACTTGTTTTCCAGGGATACATTTTACATGTGCAAAAAGCAGCAAACAACAGAACATGAGGATTCACATGGTCACATCACATCACGCACCTGCAGTGCTTTTGCAAATGGAGAAAAACATAATAAAGCTAGGCAATATATAATGAATGAATAGGCCTATACAATAAATATTTCTACTTAATTAACAAAACGAAAAAAAAAACTGTGGAACAAGTAGTTAGTATCCAGAGTTTGGTTCATTTTTGTGCTGTGCGAAAGGAAGACGGCTGAAAGCGGTATCCTATTTTTCTTTATTTTACAAAAGCACAAAGATTTGTGTTTATTGTGATTGTACACAAATAAAAGCTAACGGTTACAGTTTCGATTATCCATATGACTAAAAGGAGCCGTTTCCAGTGTTAGAAGGGAAAAAAAATCAAGTGATTGTGCTGGCGCTGCACACGCACACACAGTTAAGCATTGCTAATTTGACAATGCAGCCTTTCTGTTATCATAATAAAATACAGTCAGCCAAACATATGGAAAAAAATCACACTGCTTAATTGTTATCAACATACTGCTGTGATATTATGCCAAACAATTTGTTTTATGTGGATACTGGAATGCAAGTGAAGTACAAAACCAGGTTCACGTAATAAATAATAATTTTGCATTCTAAAAAAAAAAAAAAAAGGATTTTAAAGTAAGCTAAGAGTAGACTGTTTTTTCTTCGCTGTAAACGAAACAGTTCTCACAAGACTGGCATATTCTCACAGGAGCATCTGTCATCTGCTGGAGCACCACTCTCTCGTTAACG
This sequence comes from Labeo catla, assembly GCA_012976165.1. Classification (NCBI taxonomy): domain Eukaryota; kingdom Metazoa; phylum Chordata; class Actinopteri; order Cypriniformes; family Cyprinidae; genus Labeo; species Labeo catla. The sequence goes on from VONZ01000024.1 coordinate 2,861,725, forward strand.
TGCATACAGCAGTTAGTGGAAGTGAGAGATTACGGTTTATAAAGTTTTAAACAGGCATATTTTTCTTACACTTAGTACTTTTTATGATGAATTTATGCACTTAATTTTGTTTTAAAATCTCAACGCCCATTCACTGCAGTTACAAAGCTTGGAAGAGCCAGGAGATTTTTTAATATAACTCTGATTGTATTAGTCTAAAAGATGTCATATACACCTAGGATGGCTTGAGGGTGAATAAATCATGGGGTAATTTTCATTTTTGTGTGAACTATCCCTTTATCAAGGAATATATCACCCAAAATGTAACAAATCTGTCATCATGTTCCTCATGTACCTCATGTTGTTTCCAAACCCGTGTATGACTTTCTTTTGTTGTAAACAAAAAAGGAAAATTTAAATATTTTAATTATAATATTGATATATTTTTCAAAATATATATTTTACATACAATGATCTACATGTGTGCATTTATACAACAGTTTGATGGCACCAGTGTGTAAATACATAAGAAACAACAACGGAGTGTCTTTAATAACCCACAAAAGTAGTGCAGAACAACTTTCTTCCACAATGGATTTAAATCCCAAAGCCTCCGTTACTAATTTGAAAACGTCACTTTAGAACTAGTAACAAAGGAACGCTGAGTTGATTAATTGAAAACTGCAAATTTGAACTGTAAACAATTACATTCTCACCTGAAAACCTCTTAAAACTACATTCCGCGTAATAAAAACAGTATTATTTATGAAATTACGTTGGATTTGAGCGTCCACCATGACACTTACTGTGAGAAGTACCGCAAGAGGAGTGATACAATTACAAACGGCTGTTAGAGTTTTGTTGGACTCTAATATTGCATTCTTATTAGCTTATCAAATTTCAGCACCAGAAAGAACTGTTGTATATAGATATATACATATACACACACACACGTACATATATACTTGTTTGCACTGTTAATGTATGAAACCACAATAAATTGCCAGGAATAATTAAATGAGGCTAAATATTATTTAAACAATTATATGAAAATGGTCATTCCGTGCCTTGAACAAAGGTCATATATTTTCTTGTGAAATTAGGCAACAATTTCATCTGCAAATACTCATAGATATGAGAAGTAACAAGGGAGATGTTTGCCAGGAAGGCCATTAGTCAGTGTGCAATCATGTGTTCAAGTGGAAAGAGAAGCTGCCAACACCATGTCTTGTCATACTTATTGATGATAATGAGGGCCGGTTCACTGACTCCAAGCTGCAACAGACTACAGATCTTGACCCTTTATGTCGACTCAGATCCAGGCCTTAGGAAACAACTCTGAACATAACCCAACAAATCAATGTCAAAATATCTCTCCTCTACTTCTTTTTGATTTTTTCTTCAAAGAACATTTAGTTCTCTACTGTATATCCACCCAAGGCAATGATCTATGGCACAGAAAAGTACTCCATCCTCTCAGGCACTGCATCTCCTTAAATGGCAGACATTGACAATAAATCACTAAAAGACCGCTCTTTACATCTGTTCTGTCAAACATGGCTTAATATTACAAAAATGTATATCAGAGATGCCTTGAAGTTACTGTCATCATGTGTTCTGTGATGAGCCCTATGGGGTCGAGTACTCCTGGCATGCAGTAGTAAAATTAATCATTAAGACTGTGAAAATGACCATGAAAATACCTAATGGGTTCATTCCTGAGTCACTCTCCCCCCTCCAGTGATGTGCATGAGCCTCTCACCTGCAAACTTCCATCTGCACTTTGTTTGGACGCTTAAATGACTTCAAATCTTTTTACACTTTTAGAATAGTATGTAATATGTAAACTGCTCTCAAACTGTTTAGTTTTCTTGCTGCTATGTGCAGAATTTGCATATAACAGGAGTCAGACATCGCAGTTGCTCACAACAGAGCTAAACAAACTTTTCAACAACTTTAACTGTGCTGGCAGCTGGTATTAGTATCCTAGTTTTATGTAAAAGGCAAGTGTCGTGACTACTATGCTTCCTGAAGCACCAAAACATTTCAAGCAAACAAGCCTGAAGGCATGTTTCACTCGCTCATTAAAACCACCAAAACCTCAAAGCTAACTTGTCCACACTGGCAGTGATGGTGGTGATGATGATGATGATGATGACTAATGTATTTACATGGTTCTTTCTGACACGGCAAGTTATCCAATCACTGAACAGAAACATTGGCCTGTGTGATGTACCAGGGCACCTGTGAGTTTCTCTGGCTGATTCAAAGCCAAGTGAAAGCTGGTGGTCCTTCAAGCTTGACTTATTGCCTAATTCTGGTGAAATCCACTAACTCAAAAAGGAAATAGTTGAACGGCACAGATAAATGCTCACGGTTAGGGGTCAGCGGTTAAAGTATTTTGATGAGAAATGAACATTCAAAACACAAGCAGCGATGCAAGTCCGAGTTCAATGGGTGAACACTAGCCTTTTGACCTCTCTGTTTTAATCCAGGATGGTAGTAATATAAAACATTTTGTGAATAATACTGTTTTTCACAGTTAATTTTAACTTTTTTTTGCTGTCCTTTGTTATTTTCCTTGCATATTTTTTCAACACTATTTCATGTTATTTATTTGTTGTATGCAGACTCTGAAATGTACATTACTGACAGTATCAAAAATGTAAGCAAGGTTCACAGAATACTGAAGTCATGGAATAGGTTGATTTTATTTAATCAATGAGGTTAAATAAATCTGTTCAATGGCAACACTATTATTAACTGTTCTGTATGATTTCTAGTATTCAACACGGTTAAAAGAATTAAATCATTTAACCTAAATCGACACTTTAATTGTAATACTGAGTGAGAATTCTGCTATTATTGAATTATTAATTAATCGCTGTTTGATTTGGAACAGCTGTGGCTAATAAAATGACCAGAAAAGATCAAACTTTTGTGTAGAATGGGCTTAGTTGGTATACAAAAGAAAAATATAATAATAGGAATATATTTATAATATACAGTTAAGGTCAAAAGTTTGCATACACCTTGCAGAATCTGCAAAATGTTAATTATTTTACCAAAACTAAGAGGGATCATACAAAATGCATGTTATTTTTTATGTAGTACTGACCTGAATAAGATAAAAGACATTTACATATACGTCCAAAAGAGAAAATAATAGTTGAATTTATAAAAATGACCCCGTTTAAAAGTTTACATACACTTGATTCTTAATACTGTGTTGTTACCTGAATGATCCCCAGCTGTGTTTTTTTGTTTAGTGATAGTTGTTCATGAGTCCCTTGATTGTCCTGAACAGTTAAACTGCCTGCTGTTCTTCAGAAAAATCCTTCAGGTCCCACAGATTCTTTGGTTTTTCCCTTTCCCTTTCCAACAATGACTGTATGATTTTGAGATCCATCTTTTCACACTGAGGACATCTGAGGAACTCATATGCAACTATTACAGAAGGTTCAAACACTCACTGATGCTTCAGAAGGAAACACAATGCATTAAGAGCCGTGGGGTGAAAACTTTTGAACAGAATAAAGATGTGTACATTTTTCTCATTTTCCCTAAATATCTTGTTTTTCATTTAGTACTGCCCTTCAGAAGCTACAGAAAATACGTACATATTTCCCAGATGACAAAATAAGTTAAATGTACCCTGATCTTCAGATTCCAAAAGTTTTCACCCCCCGGCTCTTACAAATCTTACTTACATTAAACCTTTGAACAGTAGTGTATATTTCTTGTATATGCCTCTAAATGTAAGCGTTAAGTACAAATCCCAGTGAATACTACTAAGATCAGCCTGATTTTTCTTTATCATTTGAACAGAACCGTGAATACTATCACATGTGCAGTATTAACAAATAAGACTGGAGGCATGTGGTCGGTAGTACGCATGGTATCCAGATGAGAGCATTTCTGTGAAATAGTGAGGGGGTCGGGCTTAACGTTTCATAACCGACATCCACCCCACCTGACTTGCAATGTTCCCATTCACTGCTATTTCCAGCACACTCCCTGACCTCCGTCCATACCAGCTGGAAGCTGACTCACCTGCAGTCGAGGGAGGCAGATACTGGCAGACAGGTGGGAGGGAGGGGATTCCCAGCAACCTTACCAAGATACAAAACACTGAAGACAAAGACACTGTCTAGCTCACACGGTAAAATCACCTTTAGACAAGGACGAACACAGACGGCAGACATTCCTGACATTCCTGGCCATGCCAGCAGATACTCTTTCAGTGTCCAAACCCCGTATTATTTTGCTTGTGTTGGCCTTTTTACTCTAAACACTCTCAAGTGTCTTCTGGGATATCTATTATGTGTTTGTTCACACTGCTGACTTTCATCTGCCCATTTGTATGCAAAAAGCACATAACAATAGAAGTTCTCATTTGCACAGACACATGTGGGCCACATGTGCGGCTTGTGCATCTCAGCTACTTGCCAGCCTCTAATCACTTCCTAAACAAGCTCAAACAGAGATCTGGCTGTTAATGTTATCTAAATATTAGTCTTCTAATAAACAGACCATGCTCTTCAAAATGCTCTTCACATCAGTGGAAAAGACAATGCTTACTGTAATTCTGCTGCCTCAGTTTTCGTAAAGGAGGCTAGAAAGACAAAAACAATGACCATGATTCATAAACATAGTCCATATTACCAACTTCAGAAAATGTGGGTTAAAATGCAACTCTTTTATTGTGCTTTGTTGGCCATTTCAGATGCTGACCGCAGTGGGATAGTTCACCCAAAAATGAACATTTTGTCATAATTTACACCAAACATTCACCTTGGAGTAAACAGGAATGGCACGTGTTTTCATTTTGGAAAAACTGCTCTTTTAAATATCACAGCAAAATTGGTTAAGCCTATAATATTTCCTGTGAGATTTCTGAAATCAGCTTTGATTGTCTTGCCTGTGTAACACATTTTCCACATAGTCAAAGTACTTATCTGCTTTGGGTGTGAATGACAGGTTCAATGGCATAATGTATACATGGCTGCCAGACAAACAATACTTAGTCACCAGGGCTTATAAACTTCACAGCAGTTAGCACAATAGTATACCATGGCATTTTAGAGGCCAAGACATAAATTATGGAAAATAAAGCCTCAAATAACTAGTCTGAACTTACTGCTGTTACTTGCCATTCTGTTGTCGTAAAAACAATGATGAAACACTCCTCACAGCTTCATTTGGAGGCGTTTTTTTGGACTGTAGAAAATAAACAAAGCATAGCACGTTATTAAAAAGTTCTGTCCTTCACATGCATTTACCTGCACGACGGATTTGAAACAGAAATACTAACTAGACATAGAAAAAACAGCTGCTGTACCTAAAGATTATAAAACCGATTACGCAATATGCAACGTCTAATTACCAACAAATGTTACTTAATGTTTTGACCAAAACTGTGCCAGTTTTTAAACGTTTTTATGCACGGAAGACCGCATGCTTACCTTTCAGAAAACCTGAAATCGTTCGATGTAGACGTGTCTTTTCAGTAAATTATCTGAACTTGTTTACAAAACTGATTTAAAAGATTCGGACAGCCACGATTTGGACTGAACAACTAATTCAATCCGAGCGGTTCTCGAGTCAGCGATTCACTGATTTATTCACTGATGTTTTTAAGGCAGAATAACTTTAATAAAACGTGCAAAAACTTTTAAGATACAAGCGAATTCAATATTTTGATTTGCTTGATAGCTTTGTTTTGTCAAGGACGCGTTTACGTTATGACTCAAAAGAATCGTTTGAAACAGAACTGTTTGGGTCTTCGATTCGATTCCCGCCTGACTCGATTCGTGAGGCATTTCTGTGTTGTTTTGCACGTTATCTATTAGCATTGGTTATTTTTCTGGTTCCTCTGGTTTAAACCACAATCCTACAGAGAAGTAGGGACTATAAAATTTTCTGATGGATGCTTAAAATCAATTTCCGGTAATGAGTCAGACTTCCTATCTCGCTTTTTTTTTTTTTATTAAGAACAATATGTCAACCAATGAGAAACAGTTGCAATATAAAATGACAAAATAACAATAAAAAGAAAATTAAATAAAAATTACAATAACAAAACAAATATAAGGGGTACAAAGTTAAACAAATCACATTGCATTCAAAGTAAAAGATTAAACAGCTTACAGATTTTTAAAGCCTTCTTATTACACAAGTTAGAAATAGTCTTAAAGTAATGTTGTATTTCAACAAGCAAAACATGAAACAGTGGCTTCTGACAAGAAAATGTACATTTATGTATATAAAATTTTGTTAACAAAATAAGGAGATTAAGTACATACAATTTGTTTTCCTGTAAATGCACTTTTTTGAATTAACAAAACCAAACAAGACATTTTCCCAAAGTAAAGAAAAATCTTTATCAATATTCTCAATAAGAAATAAAGAGAGTTTCTTCCTATCTCACTTGCAAACCGGAGGTTTGTTGACGATGACATCATCACAGACGCAAATGCTAATCAATAAAAACACTCCTAAAAACTTCTTAATAAACTAAATAAAATATACAGAAGAAAATGAATACATTTGATTGAAATCAAATACATTTTATTTAAAAGAAATCAGCAATTATCCATAAAGCACTAAAGAATGGCAAGAATGGCATAAAAAACAGAATGGCAACATTATTCAGTTTCAGCCTCGGCCTTCCCTCTTTTTGCCTTTTTTAATGAAGAATTTAGGATATTTTACTGTTAATAAATAGGTACTTTTCTTCCGCATACAGAGAGGCAAAATAGGAAACTATATAGGCGATTTAGGGGAGCCATGTGACTGACCATTGAGATGACAAAGTGAGCAGATCTTGAAGGATGACCTTGTTGAGCCAATGGCAAACAGAAAAGAACGAGGAACAAGACAGCTATTCCTCTCATAAATATGCCCAGATGGTGCACATGTGCATGTGCTGCGCTTCTCGATAAAGTGTCCAACCAACATAAGGCTCTGGAACTGTCCAGAGTATTTTACTGCCCAGCGACAAAACCTAAGTGAAAATTACAGATGTTAGAAACCGAAGAGGAAATTGTTACTACATCCAGGAATGTAATACAATGGAATTTTATTGTATAAAGTTATTAGGTGTTTGCATAAAACAGGACACTCTGCAGGCTCCTCGGCTTAAGTATAAATGATTACTTCTAGCGTTATTAAACAAATGGATTTTATAACCCAGTGACTGCCACAGTGAATTTCCTAATCATATAAACTGAAAACAAAATGTCCAGCTTCATACAATTGTGGGCGTCCATTGTGATTACATCATAGTACTTCAAGTACATTGTGATTTGTTTTTACTTCAGCTTGTCGTTGGTATTGAACACAGGCTTTTTCGAGGAACAGTCCTAGTCATCTTTTTATGATATTTTTGGTTTTGTGCTTATTGTGTAAAAAAGTGCATTTTGAAAGAAGCAAACTAATTCACACTATTACTTCTCGTTCAGTGCATTTATTCTTCTAATTTCTTGTTTAGAACTAAATTTTATTCATCGGCATGATCAAACCCACGACGGTCATTCTCAAACAAACTGACGTGTATTTAAGTGTCAAAGTTTGTAAGTGAAACACAGACCTTGACTGCTTTTGTGCTTGGAAACCCAAGCAAACATGACCTCTGTGACTCCACACACCACAGGAGAGAGGGAAGGGACCCCTTGTCCGTTTATGACTCCATTAAGAGTCTTGGAGAATGTCCAGATTTCCATATAAAGTGATAATTTGGCACGTTACCCTTGCTCCTGCAGGCAGGAAAATGAAACTAATTTGTAGCTAAAGAGAGGTTTTACAGAATGGTCTCAATTTGTTACAGCGGTGGCAAGTTTGCGATTACAGCCAGGATAGACAATAGGATTATGTAATCTAAAAATCCTGCCAGCCAATCATGCTGACAGTTTTAAGGTTCTGGCTCAAGAAAATAAGAGATGAGAAGATCAAAAGTTTCCAAATAAGAATTCAATTTGAAGGGTTTTATAACAGGCATCTTAGAGTGTTCAAAAGCGTCCACGAAAACTCCATAATGAGCAACATGTTCAATATGTCAGCTGTCTCCTGTGGCCTCCTTATATCAGGACAGCCTTTTTTTAATTTCCTGTTTGTTTTCCTTGGGAAGTGAGCCTGGAGAAGTATTTGGAGATATCAGAGACCAGTTAGACACAAGATCATATGCTGTGGTTGTTTTATCGCTTGGCAACAAAACATTCGCAGCATTTTGGCCACTACAAACAATCGGTGAAAAGGACAGAACCGTATCTGGAGCTCACTCTTCCTGATAGCTAATCTAGGCTCTGTAAGGATTTTATCAAGATGTTCTGCATTATGTCAAATCATGTTTATATAATAATCACTTAGCAATGTTGTAATATTTGCTGCTGTATCCCACTGCGCTGTGAGTCTCACATTCATACTTACACCCACGACCATTCTAATAGCATATCAAGAGCGCCTGTATAAAACATTATCCATTGTACCAAAAATATCCAGACGGCTACATTGAAAATCCATTCTTAAACGTTATTTAATCCCATAAATAAATGAAGTGATAAAATGTGGCCAGAATGTAATACTACAAATGGCTGTGTCGAGGAAGTCACTGATGCACAACTGAAAATCAGCTTAAGTGAATACAGACCTATTATTTGTGATGAGCGTGATAATGAGTCCTTGGGTACATAGTGTGACCAGAGGCATGAGCACATGGAAAAAAGCCAAGATTATGTGCTTGGCAAGGTCAGATTACAGGCAACAGAAATAACAGCCTCATTCAAGAATTACTACAGTCGTAAAAAAAGACTAATTTATTACAGCTTTGTGTTCCTAAATGAGATGCATTCCTCTGATTGGTATCCTAGCGAAGTTAAAGAAAATGCTGAAGATGAACACTTCTGAGGGCCCACTTGATACAGCCTAGTTTGGGCCTCGGCATACTCACTAGAATAGGGTTTTCAAATGCTGTGGACCACCAGAAATAAGATTTTTTTCTTTAGTTTTTCTTTAGATATTTTCATTATGTGCGAAAATACTGTTTTAAGAATATTCACTATTTATTTGGGCTATTCTACAGAAAAAAATGTGTCTTTTTTCCAAAAAAATTGTATGTATCCAAATTGTATAATATCCAAGGTACACATTTTTAGTAATTGTGCAGTTGATTCTCATATTGTATTGTCAGAAAGTTTTGTAATATTTGTCACTACAGAAACACTGTAATAATAATTTATTTAGAAGGGTTATATTTACCTATTAAGATTTGCTTACATCTAGATTGTACATTTTTTGCTATTTTATTAGAAAAATTCAGAGGTAAATCCATAACAATTACATTTTTAACAATATTTTAAGTGTAATTTATGAGATTTGTTGTATTTTGAATCCAATTTTTCTTTGTAAAAGGTAAAAGACTTAAGGATTTCAGACTTAAGGATTTATTAGTTTTAGTATACATTGAACCAAACACTATCATAACATCTTAGTTGATAATTCAGTTTATTTTTGACAAAACATCCTGTGTTTCAGTAGTGACTGGACATTTTCAGTAGTGACAGTAATGCTTTGGTAGCGACCACATCACATTACAGAATTTTAACTTGCATTCTAAACACGACTAAAACATACTAAAATACAAAAAAATTGCAGAAATATACTAAAATTTAGTTTATTTCCCCAGATATGAGGATTCTGTGTTCCCTTTTGTCACTACCGAAACAATGATGACATGTTTCGGTCATCACTGTTTCAGTAGTGACAATTCCAATGGGATAACATCTAAAAAAACAAAGATGTCACTACCGAAACTCCACCAAATGTTTCAGTAGTGACTGTTTCGGTAGTGACAATTTTAGATACTAGATAGTGCTAATCAGCAGATGGTTAACTAGCACAGTTCCGAACAGTGGTATACACATAAAAACTAAATGCTATAGCATAACTTCCAAAAAAAGTGTGCTTAATTGCAGGCAAAAAGGTGTTTGGGACTTTCCTTAAAGTTACACAGATTTTTCAGACTTTTGAACACATTTACCTCAAAATGATGAGACTTATCTACTCACATCTTGTAGCTATGAGAGAGGGACACAGGAATATTTCCTGATCATAAATTTATGGGTTTAGTTCGGCAAATAGACTAAAACATACACTGTTTTGGTAGTGACATGAAAAATGTGGGCCGCATTTTTTTACACAAAGTCCCATAATTTACAAAGAAAATATAAAATATATGTTTTTGATACTTTTAAAAACAACAATGGAAAAAAAATACAAAAATTATTTCAATATCATTTTCATAAGTTGAAATTTAGGGGTTATGTTCGGGAAAGCCACCTCCCAAATTAAAGTACCCAATAAATGATGATTTTATATGTATTAAGTTTACTAATATTTTAAATATTATTGTGAGTTTCAATAGATAGAAGGATCTTAATAAACATCTAAGATTTAAATACTTAAATACTTAAGTACTATATTAGAATGGCCCCTATATAAAATTCTGGTTGTCAAACGAATAAAATAATTGTGATTAATCATTTTATTTATGCTCTTTAATTTATGTTTTATTTTACAGTTCATATTAATTTATTTCTATGCTTTTTTTCCCTTGAACTTGTCTGAAAATCCCTGTACATATTCTGAATGGAATCTCTAAATTGCCTAAAGTATCAATGTTTGTTTTCCTACTGACATGTTCTACAGTCCTTACACATTGCATACGAATATTTGGATTGTTTTGATCATTTTCTGTAGATCCCACCTTGTCGCAAACCACGATTGTTCAATTATGAACAATGCCTGCATGCTTTTAGTCAAACTGCTTTGCTTAGTCATTATCTTCAATAATGAAAACAGCAGGCAAACAAAGCCAAAACCTGGACATTTTAGGCAATTTAGAAATCCTGACCAGAACACATCCGGGAAAAGGAGAACGTATAGTCCCCCTACTAAAACATTCATGACTGGTTAGTTGTCTGTACTCAACAAAGAACATTGTGATACACACTGAACCTGATTTTTTGCTCATTATGCTCTGTACCAGGACTTACAATAATAGGTTAGAAGAGTTTAGCCATTTCTAAAATATGTGGATGGTCATCTGCTTTATGCAAAGCATTCTGAAAGCAGCAGACATGATTGTTTTCTGCACAATACGTCAATTAAGTGAACGAAAACAAGATCCAGCTGAGTGCACCGCTGAAGAGAGACCCAACGAAGCATGCCAATGAGCATCCACTGGGAATGGACTATTAGACTCGCAATGCGTGAATGCGTGAATGCGTTTATGCGCCACAATGTGATGTATTAGAAAAGGCTCCAAAAAGCTAGTATGACTATGACACCAAAGCAAAAAACATGAAAGAGCGGATTTTTCCCTAATTCCTAACACATTTAGTCTCTCCAAGGATGTCCTCTGAAATTGTGCACACAGTTTCACATTCTGTCAAGACTTCTGAGTAACATGAGTAATTTAGGCTTTTCAAAATAACCACAGGAATTAAATAAAACACGTACCAAAAGCAGGTTTTTAATTACGCTGATAAGAATCAAATGACTCATCTACTTCAGCTGAACCTCTAATCATATAAAAAAAGCATTGTAGTAATAAACCATCTGTCTTTTTTTATCACAGTGAATTACTCATTATCAGAAACTAAATGTTATTGATTAAAAATATGTGTCACTTCTTTCACATTTCCGGAGCACACATACAAGGTATGCACAAGTCATCTATGATCAAATGAAGACTCCACGGGACTTTACATAGCGACTTATACAAAGACAAAAATATGAATGTCACAGAATAATTTAAAAAGAAAAATTTAAAGGGATAGTTCACCAAAATAAAAATTCTGTCATTATTTACTCACTCTCTTGTCGTTCCAAACCTGCAAGTCCTTTGTTCATCTTCCGAACACAAATTAAGATATTTTTGATGAAATCCAAAAGCTTTCTGACCCTGCATAGACACTGACACGTTCAAGGCCCAGAAAGGCAGTAAGGACATTGTTAAAATAGTCCAGGTATATTGAGGATTGTTGAATAAAGTTGGTATTTTTGTTTGCTTTGTGCACAAAAAGTATTCTCATAGCTTCATAATATTACAGTTGAACCACATGGACTATTTTATCGATGTCCTTACTACCTTTCTGGGCCTTGAACGTGTCAGTTGCATTGCTTTCTATGCAGGGTCAGAAAGCACTTAGATTTCATCAAAAATATTTTAATTTGTTTTCCGAAGATTAGCAAAGGTCTTATGGGTTTATAACGATATGAGGGTGAGTAATTAATGACAAAATTTTCATTTTTGGGTGAACTATCTCTTTAACCCTTTAACTGTCACTCCCATTTTTGAACACATACAAAAATGCCCTTTCCAGACCTACATTTTTATAATTCATGAATAAAACAGTTTGTAATATGATTTTAATGTACATTTTCAATGGTAATGCAATGTCTGAAAAATGCCTTTCAAAGGATGCATTTTGAGATTTTAAGTTTTGAACTGATATATGATTTCTTATGATTTCTAAAATATGATAGGGAAAAAGGCAACAAAGAAAGTCTTTTGTGACAAAGGTCAGAACTCATGTTACGATGTAGATTTTTTTAAGTTGCACTCTTGACATATATTAATCTATTACTTTTCCTATTTAATTTGTAACACAAAAATATGGTAAAATATCTATTTAAGTGTCTTAGACCTTTCCAGTGATGTATAGTTTGTCATGATTAGATTAGGATTTATTTGTAACATGGTGAAGTAAACGTAGGCGTCCCACAGAGGGGAACGGTGAAAGTTAAAGGGTTAAGTTCTGGTTTATTAAGAATAATAATAAATCTGGATTTAAATAATAAAATGCACAAAAATGATTTTTTTTTTAAATTAAATCCCAAATGGAGCCAACCTTTCACCAATTTACATCCTAATTTAATTCAGAAACATTTTTCTTTAATACTTTAATGCTTATTAATATGACCTTGTTGACACCACAGTTCACAAATCCAGAAAGGTGTGACTTGTATTTGCCTGATCTGAATATCAAGGAATGTGTGAATGGATGTAAGGCCTCCTAAAGAATTCCAATGGAGTAAATGATTTCAAGAGTCATTGGCAAAGGTCACAGGAGTGACATGGCTTGCTATCAGTGAAAACTTTAGTATTCTCCATTTTCTGCAGACAAAACCACTGCATCCTTGGTTGCAACTGTATATACAAAAGCGTAACTCAAACATGCTGTCTTTCATAGAATACAGATGGTAAGCATGAAAACACAGTGTGCTGAGTTCATTCACTGAGACGAATGCCTATTTTGGATTAAATCTTCAGGAAGACCCCTCATGGACAGACACAATGCTCCAGCTGTGCTTTCGCTCTCGAAGGGTGGGGCCACTTTTTTCATCAAAATGTCTTTAATAAAGCTGATGAAAGCTTGGCTGCCCCAAGAATCAACATGTTGAAGGATGCATGCCTTCGGGGAAAAAATGCTATATCCTCAGTGAAGACCTGAATATATTCACACTAACTGTTGTTTTGTCTGTTGTTGTGTAGAGTGACGCTCGTTGTCCAAAAAACAACAGTTTGATCTAAACCTGTCGTGACAGCACATGTGCTTTAAAAATGTTTTCTCACGCATTATTCATTACTCCCTCGTCCCACAGCTCATCATTTCCTCACAGACACAGCAGGAAGGATAAAAGAAAAAGATAGTTTGACAGCGGGAAAACCGCAAGTGAGACAACACTACTCAGCATGGGGGGTGTTATTCTTCAGAATCTTTTATCTTACTGAAGCTGGACAGATGTTTAGAAAGTGAGTTTTATGGATGAGCTTGTTTCGTTCTTACAGAGTCTCATGCTGAATAGTCAAAATCTGAATTGTAATGTTTTCATTTACAATAACATTCAAAACCAAATTAAATCATATGTATGCAACACATCACATAGACCGCATCGGCCTTAAAGGGACAGTTCACCCAAAAATGAAAATTCTGTTATTAATTACTCACCTTTACCTTTGTTCATCTTTGGAACACAAATAAAGATATTTTTGATGAAATCCAAGAGCTTTCTGACCCTGCATAGACAGCACTACAACTAGTTCAAGGCCCAGAAAGGTAGTAAGGACATTGTTAAAATAGTCCATGTGACATCAGTGGTTCAACTGTAATGTTCATAAGATAACCACAACACATGTGGGTCGAGAAAACAAGAAAATTAAATATTTGTATGTATTAAATAGCCAATATCATTTAAAAGCTATATAAAATTTTCACTTCATTTTCACAGTTGCTAGTATTCTTATCTCATGACCTTGCCATGGTCTCCAGGATGTCTCTGTTGTGCCAGGTATCTCACAATATTAGATCTTCAAGTGACAATAACACTTAGCAACGGCATAAATACTCCCACGGTTTGCCAAATGACTTATGTCAACAAGTCCGATAAATATAACAACTTTCTTCCATTACACATAGTGTGTAGCCAGAAAACAATGTAAGTTTTGACAGTGCAACGATATCACAAAACAAAGGTCATCCTAATCAAAAGCTGCAGAGTTCTAAAATGCTGTTGATATTATGGCGGAGAGTAATGCCATATATACACTACCAGTCAAAAGTTTTTGAACAGTAAGATTTTTAATGTTTTTTAAAGACGTCTCTATTGGATCCAAAGTACAGCAAAACCGTACAATTTTTTTAAATATTTTTACTATTTAAAATAACTGTTTTCTATTTGAATATATTTTAAAATGTAATTTCAAAGCTGAATTTTTAGCATCATTACTCCAGTCACGTGATCCTTCATTAAAATATTCTGATTTGCTGCTCAAAAAAAAAAAAATTATTTTTATTATTATGTTGAAAACAGCTGAGTAAATTTTTTTCAGGTTTCTTTAATGAACAGAAAAAAATCTTTCTTCAATAAATCCTTGCCCCCCACCTCCAAAAAATCATACTAACTCCAAGCATTTCAATGGTAAAAAATGTTTCAAAAGCTTTTTTATTTCAGATAAATGCTAAAATTTGAATCTTTCTATTCATCAAAGAATCCTGAAAAAATGTACTCAACTGTTTTAAATATTGATCATAATAAACATAATAATAAATGGTTCTTGAACAGCAAATTATCATATTAAAATGATTTCTAAAGGATTGTGTGACAGTGAAGACTGGAGTAATGATAGCTTCGTTCACAGGAATAAATTACATTTTTAAATATATTCAAATAGGAAGCAGTTATATTAAATAGTAAAAATGTTTAAGAATTTTACTGTTTTTGCTGTACTTTGGATCAAATAAATGCAGGCTTGGTGAGCAAAAGAGACTTCTTTGAAAAACATTAAAAATCTTACTGTTCAAAAACTTATGACTATACGTTTAGATCTTTCAGTATTCCTTTTCATATGCAAACTGTCTACACATTATCAATGGCTTGGCTTTAGTAGTTATAGGTTACTGGAAAAAGTGCTTTATTGCCTTACAAGAAACCGTAAAGTATCGTGTTTCCAAAATCAACTTACTAACATTAAGAAAAATGTCTCATTCATGTCACTAAAATATCCCATTTTATGTGACTGTCTTTCCATTTCTTGAAAAATATAGTGTCGTTCCATTTCTTTACGGCCAACCTCTAAGCTGTAGAGACTTTGTGATATTTATAAGTGATGTGATCCCAAAAAGATCCCACATGTCACATCTTTCAGCAACTATATTCAAGCACTGAGAAATACAGTTAATGCTAGACACACAAAGAAACAAAGGTTATAAAAACAACAATGTAAGCAGATATAATTATCAGAGGAGAGGACAGGGATTCTGTGCATTAGTCATCAAGCACATACACATTTAATAAATTAGCAGCTCTAACTTAGCAACATGTCTTGAAAAACAGAAGAATACAGCACAAGTGTGTACCTGAGTAAACTGCATCCATGTACGATTACCTGGAACAAAGTTGACACCCCTTTACGCCTATGTCTGTGCAAGAAATAAGAAAGATTTCTGGCTAATTGCGTGTTTGTTGATGCACAATGGCTGAGCTTTGGGATGTCAAGCACGTCTGGGCCAGTTCTTCCAGAAAACACTTAGCAGGACAACACAGTTCTGAGTAAGTACGAACCCGGGGGCAATTACAGAAGTGATGCTAAACCACCACCCCATTGAGACAACTAGCTTCCAAACTAGCACTTTTATAACATCCCGTCGGCTGAGTGAAACAGGATAAATAAAAGTTCCTTTCCTTCGGCTTGGAATGACTCAGTGTGTGTAAATGTATCCTGGGATATTTTCCTATAGTACGCAACAATGTCAGGAATGTGGGCATGGCAGGTGAACATCCAGTATCCCCAAATATGGGTGGTGCAGTCATGTTTATTACAACTGGAACTTTGGGATTGGAAAGGGATACGTGTAAGTGGAATGTTCATTGGGATTTCGGCTTAGCATTCTTGTTGATTCATGTCAATTAGTCATCATCACTAATGTGAATCATTTGTTTTAACAACAGTTAAAATAACAGAAACTGGAGTCAACTTCTATTTTAGTACACCATGTACATGTTCTGATCTACAAATAATAAAAACGAAACATGAGAGTTTATAATATTAATAAAAAAAAAATCATGAAGATCCTGTTGAATTACAATATTAAAACTCAGCAAAAAACAACTGATGCACTGATTGATTGTTTAGGGTTAAAGGCTTTTAGAAAGCACCGTTTGCTTCTGTCTGGTTTGATGGAGCCAAGTGATGGCTGTCCATGTGAGTAAACGCATCAGTGATGCCGTGTGTCTGCTTTAGTCGTGATAAGATCATTGACAACATAATGGTGAAAGCTCTCAGGAATAACGGCGGCATGTGGACGGGCTCCTGCCGCCTGGGTCAACAAGGCCGTGCTTCTGTAGAAAGTGTACAGATGTTTCCACTTCTGTGATAAGCAACTAACAGATGAGAATTAATCAGTTTGCCAGAGTGCAATGATGTCAAGTCCACTTTTAAGTTACACGAGAAAAAGAACGCCGTGAGCAAGACTGAATTTTAACTACATCCTGAGAACATACCACAACACCACTGTGGTTAATAAATGTCTGGTTATGAAATTACCAAGATGGTGCAATTTGGTTTTCTTAAAAAAAAAATAATAATTTTTTCTCATCAAAAATGTAGAAGTAATGTTGTAGACATGACAAGATTGCATTTATTTAATCAAAAATTCTTTCTTTTTTTTTGAAAAAAAGAGCAATATTGTGAAATATTATTACAATGGAAAATAACTTTTTAAATTTTAATTTATTTTTTAAAAAGTAGTTTATTACTGTGTTGGCAAACAAATTTTCAGACATTACACATGGTCCTTCAGAAATCATTGTAATACGTGATCCTGGAACACAAAACCAGTCGTAAGTAGCACAGGTAATACATTGTATGAGACAAAATTAATGATTTTATTTTATTTTATTTTTTGTATGCCAAAAATCATTAGGATATAAAGTAAAAATCATGTTCCATTAAGATATTTTGTAAATTTCCTTTCATAAATATATCAAAACTTAATTTCTGATTAGTAATAAGCATTGCTAAGAACTTCATTTTGACAACTTTAAAGGCGATTTTGATTTTTTAAAATTATTTTTGCACCCTCAGATTCCAGATTTTCAAATAGTTGTATCTTGGACAAATATTGTCATATCCTAAGAACCATACATCAATGAAGAGCTTATTTATTCAGCGTTCATTATTCAGATGATGTATAAATCTCAATTTCAAAAAAATTTACCCTTATGACTGGTTTTGTGGTCAAGGTTCACATATGTCGATTTGGTGCTCAAAAATGATAAATTACTATTAATGCTCAATTATTGATATGGTTCTTATTATTACTAATGTTGAAAACTATTTTTTTCTGCTTAATATTATTTTAAAAATCACGTATTCTCAGTTGAATAGAAAGTTCAAAAGAACAGATTTTTTTTTAAATAGAAATCTTTTGATCAGTTTAAATTAATTTAAAAGTTCATTTAATTGAATTATCTGAAGAAAGGCAACATTAATTATATTGTGGCATTAGTACCACTTTCCTCAAGTTCTCAGCATTTTACTAAATTGAATAAAATCAAACAAGATCTACAAACATAAGCTTTGATTTTATTTCTTTAAAGGGGTATTTCACCCAAAAACAAAAATTCTGTCATTAATTAGTCACCCTCATGCCGTTTCAAACCCGTAAGACCTTCGTTCATCTTGAGAAAACAAATTAAGAATTCTAAATTTATATTTAACAATATCTGCCAGGAAACAGCTTCATACTATTCAGTTGAGTAAATGCAAATCTGAGGTGCCAATCAGGCTACTGTGCAATTAAACATGACGACTGTTATTTCACACAATGTTCCCTACATCGAAGAACCTGATGTTCAGACTGGCCAAATATGGTGTGAATCTTCAGGAGTGGAATGAAGTGGCTTGCTCTCAGGCAACCACTGCAAAATAATACAGAACACTGTGTGTTTCTTTTTTACCGCTAACTAGACTCAGGAATGCAAGTTACATTGTGCATGGAAACACATTAAAAGGAAGCTGGCACACCGTGACCTTCTGCTAGAAAGATGACGGAAAGGACTCGGAAAACATTCTCTGACATTGACAGATATTTAGTACCTTGCATAATACAGAGACCTGTGGAAACAAATCTCTTTTCATCGGAGAGATCTGCTGGTCATGATCCCCGGCACGCTCGCTCAGTCTCTCGGGACGAATGGCTCTAACTCTGATATTACAGGTGAAGAGTGCATTACTGAAACAGCTGCACAGGTGGTCACAGTCCGTTCTAATCCTACATCTGAAACGGTCCAGCTGTTTTGTTCTAATTCAAGGCTGAATTACTACATTCAGGCTCAAAACAGTCATACAAAATTGTCCATGACAAAATATGCAGACCAAATCTGCATCTTAGGAATACTTAATGATCCTGCGTGGTCTGTGACCTCGGTTAGAGATGAATTCAGATGAACATGCCATTCTGCTGATTTAATGCTCTTCAATAAAGCCTTTCTTGCTTATAACTTGCTGAGAGACATAAACAAGATGCTTAAGTGTCTCTGAATCAACACTCCTATGCTTGGTTGGTCTCAGACAGAAAGGTTGTTGTGGTTCAGCATGGAAAGGTATTCTTGTCTATTAGGTTTCTTTGGGACATTCTAAAACAGTGGGGCTTAAACTCATCCTGAAAAATAATAAAATCTTTCTGTTCAGTACTGGTAATGATTTGGAATGGTCTAGCCACTTTCAGACATCAGAGCTCTTTGGCTACATTGTTCATTTATTTATTTATTTTAATTTACTGGCATATATTTTCTCAATATATAAAAATGTAGAGGGAATCATCCAGACAGTTTTTTTTTCTTTTTGCCAGTATTTAAAAAAGATTAAACACTTTTCTTCAACTTCTGCTTCTTCAGCTTCTTCTGATTTCTGCTTCTTCAACTTTTTCTTTGACTTCTACTTCTTCTGCTTCTTCAACTTTTTCTTTGACTTCTGCTTCTTCCACTTTTCTTCGACTTTGGCTGCTTCTTTGACTCTTTCTGATTTCTGCTTCTTCAGATTTTCTTCAACTTTGGCTGCTTTGACTTCTGATTTCTCCTTCTTCGACTTTTCCTTTGACTTCTGCTTCTTCACTTCTTTGACTTCTTTGACTTCTTTGACTTCTTTGACTTCTTTGACTTCTTTCAACTTTTTTCTTTGACTTCTGCTTCTTCAATTTCTTTCCTTTGCCTCTTCAACTTTTCCTTTGACATTATTTTGACTTTTGCTTCTTCAATTTCTTCGATTTCGCTTTTTGACTTTTCCTTCAACTTCTGCTTCTTCTTTCTCCTTCGACTTTTCGACTTCTGCTTCTTCGGACTTTTGCTTCTTTCTTTTTCCTTCGACTTCTGCTTCTTCGACTTTTCCTTCTACTTTTGCTTCTTCAACTTCTTCGACTTCGGCTTCTTCAACTTTTTTCCTTGAACTCTGCTACTTCAACTTCTTCAAATTTGGCTTATTCGACTTTTTTTGACTTCTGCTTCAACTTTTTTTCGACTTCTGCTTCTTCTAATTTTCTTTGACTTCAGCTGCTTCAATTTCTAATTTCTATTTTTCAGCTTCTGATTTCTCTGACTTCAGCTTCTTTGACTATTTCTTCGACTTATGCTTAGAGTCCAGATTTCAGAGGTGTTGTCAATCAATGGGATGCCTATCATGCGTCAGTGCCTGTCCTGTTTTATTAGAGATCTGTCAAAGTCTGATCATGTTTGTGGAAGTGAATCATGGCACAAACAGAAAGCTGTTGTTGCTCATCAGGCTGGAAAAGGTTACAAAATCATCTCTAAAGAGTTTGGACTCCACAAATCTACAGTAAGGCAGATTGTGTAAAAATGGAGGAAATTCAAGACCATTGTTACCCTCCCCAGGAGTGTTTGACCAACAAAGATCACACCCAAAGCAAGAAGTGTAATAGTTTGTGAGGTTGCGAAGAACCCCAGGGTAGCTTCTAAGCAACTAAAGGCCTTTCTCACATTGTCATGCGTCCACCATCAGAAAAAAACACTGAACCACATGGTGTGCATAGCAGTGTTGCAAGAAGAAAGCCACTGCTCTCCAAAAAGAACAGTGTTGCCCATCTGCAGTTTGCTTAAGATCAGTTTAAGATCACAAACATGAGGACTATTGGAGAAAGGTTTAATAGATGGATGAGACTAAAATAGAAATTTTGGATTTAAATAAGAATGTTTGGAGGAAGAAAACACTGCATTCCAGCATAAGAACGTTATCCCATCTGTGAAACATAGTGGTAGTAGTATCATGGTTTGGGCCTGTTTTACTGCATCTGAAGCAGGATGGCTTGCCATCATTGATGGAAGAATGAATTTTGAATTCTAAACTGAGTCTCAAGAGAAAATAGGTCATATAGCAAGACAACAACCCGAAGCAAACATGTCATTCTACCAAAGAATGGTCAGAGAAGAACAAAGTTAATGTTTTGGAATGGCCGAGTCAAAATCCAAAACTTAATCCAATTGAAATGTTGTGGAAAGACTTGAAGCAAGCAGTTCATAGAAGGAATCCCACCAACTTCACAGAGTTGAAGCGTTTCTGCACTGAGGAATGAGCTAAAGTTCCTACAAGCTGTGCAGGACTGATTAGCAGTTGCAAGAACTGTTTATGTGAAGCTATTGCTGCAAAAGGGGTCACAATAGATTCACATACTTCTGCCACTCACAGATCGGATCACAGACTGGATCGTTTTTCTCAACTCACAAACTGGTCAATGGGTTTATATACTTATGAATTCTGAGGTGATTTTCAGAGAGGAAAACATGCTTTATTTGTACACAAAAAACTTAGTTTATTCTGTCTGAAATAAACCTCTTAAAGCCTTCTGTAACACTCCTACACCCAGTTTACAAAAATTAATTAGAAGTTATTGTGCATGTAAAAGTCCAAACAAGCTTACAAATAACTCCCATAGCACTTTTTGCAAAGAGACCAACAAAAAAAGAAGTTTATTAAAATGATGGGCGTGCAAGGTTGTTTTTAAATCTGGAGGACCTGATAAGTAATAACAGGACTGAAATGGCCTGCCCCTCCCACATTTATAGAGCAGTGAGTAGATATTTACTTAGATTAGTCAGATGGATCATATCTTACTCACTTATCTCCTGGAGTTGTGCATGCCATGACAGCTCACACATCAGCTACACATCTGATGGGTATTGCTTACAAAAAAGCTTAAAAAGAATGCAGAAAATGTGCATAAACTTTGAAAATGTGCAATTTTCAGGTCAGGTTGAAAATGTGATTTTTTCAGGTCATCTCTTTATTTATGATGTCTGACACCAAATGTAAGCAGCCGTCCCATAACTGAAATATTTTCTCCTTCACCTTTACAACCGGTCAACTCAAGTTTCACAGGACCGCTTAACTTTGAGAAGCTCATGTGCGTCATTGAGCGAAAGCACGGTTTCCATGACAGAGCTTTGGAAGCCGTTCAGCCAAGTGATGTCGCAGACGCACAGACTGACAGTATCTCTCGAGACCTGGTGCCATATTTGTGAGCACAATAGGCCTGCACGGCCACGGGGCGTAGAGAGTAAACACAAAGCAATGATGGCTGACGTATAACCTCTTGTATCATCAGTTACATCTGTCCAGAGAGGTCTCTGAGGTGAGCTTTATCACTCTGACCCTCCAAACAATACAGCTACCACCCAAGTCTGACGTCTCCCAGGATCAGACAGATTAAACTTCAGCTGACTCCTACAGCTGCTCACAAATGAGACACTCATCACTGTGAAAAGCAAAAATACACATTCACTTAAAGAAGTGTCTTCGTTCCTGTTATGTTTCACTGAAAAATCAACAGCCACCAAGGTGGGCGTCAGGTTTAAGCAATTGAAGTCTGCATATTTCCTCTCGCAAATCCTGGGATAATACAAACAGACTGTTTTAAGTAGGAATAGGAAATGGTTGGCTGATCTCCTTTTAATCATCTTAACTGGGCCAGCCAAAGATGCAAACCTTAAAGGGACAGTTCACCCCAAAATGAAAATTCTGTCCTTATTTACTCACCCTCTACTTGTTCCAAACCAGTTTCTTTATTCTGTTGAACACAAAACAAAATATTTTGAAGAATGTTGGTAACCAAATAGTTGATGGTAGCCACTGACATCTGGAAAAAAATGGCTACCGTTAACTGTTTGGTTACCAATATTCTTCAGAATATCTTATTTTATGCTCAGCAGAAGAAAAAAACTTATACCGGTTTGGAACAACGTGAATTTTTATTTTTGGGTGAACTATCCCCTTAATCAGAAATTAAATTAAAAAACAAAAACAATTTTTTAAATAATACAAAATGTTTATTCATATAATTTAACCTTTAGTATGGATTTTCATACATTTTTACAAAGTTTTATGCAGGTTTCAAACATTAAAAATGTCTTCAATTAAAATTATTAATTAAAATTGACTTATATCCACATTTTTGGGGTAAACAAGTGAACATCATACAAAGAACATGATTCAGACACGTGTCAGCTACATTTGTGGGTTTGATTTTTCATAAATGTCAGGCTGGGGCAAGTTGTCATATGTGTTTTAAATTTTATAAATCTTTATTACATTTATTATTTACAATTTTAGTTTTCCAAAACAATAGTTTCAGATTTTTAACGTTAAATTTTTCTATTATTTTGTGAATTATGTTTTAGAATTGTTTTTTGTTTTTGCAATAAAAACTGGGCCAAATTACAACCCAGCGCAAACCGGGTGGTTTGGTTAAATGTTTAACCTAACCCTCTGGGTTAAAAATTAAAAATGACTATATGCCTGCTTAAAATGAACCCAAAATAGGTTGTAAATTAAAAATCAGACACATAATTACTATATGCATCAGCAATATTTATTAATAAGCAATTTAAAAATGTTTATTATTTAATTATTATTTATTCAACCTATTACTAAATGTTCATTTATTGAACATTTTAATAAATATTAATTTCCAACCTATTTTGGGTTCATTTTAAGCAAGAAATACAGTAACTTTTAAGCAATAGTTGAGTTAAATAAAACAACTCAGAAGGTTGGGTTAAACTTTTAACCTAACCACCTGGTCAAAAAAAAACTCCATATGTAAGCATGGAACACAAAATCAGTCTTAAGTAGCATGGGTATATTTGTAGCAATAGCCAATAATACATTGTATGGGTCAAAA
Organism: Labeo catla; assembly: GCA_012976165.1. Taxonomy (NCBI): domain Eukaryota; kingdom Metazoa; phylum Chordata; class Actinopteri; order Cypriniformes; family Cyprinidae; genus Labeo; species Labeo catla. The sequence goes on from VONZ01000024.1 coordinate 2,885,457, forward strand.
TGATCAACTTTTCTTTTATGCCAAAAATTATTAGGATGTTAAGTAAAGATCATGTTCCAAGAAGACATTTTGTAAATTTCAAAATAAATAATCAAAACTTAATTTTTGATTAGTAATATGCATTGCTAAGAACTTCATTTGGACAACTTCAAAGTTGATTTTCTCAATATTTTGTTTTCTTTGCACCCTCAGATTCCAGATTTTTAAATAGTTGTATCTCTGCCAAATATTGTCCTATCTTAACAAACCATACATCAACAAAAACATTATTAATTTAGCTTTCAAAATCTCAATTTTAAAAAAATGACCCTTATCACTGGTTTTGTGGCCCAAGGTCACATATTTTGAGTTCTGTCCATATTTCACATAGTGCTGGGTTGTTTTTAACCCAACATTCAAAGTGTAGTGCTTTATGGCAACCTAGCACGTTGGCTTAATGTGAATTTTTGTTAATAAATTTATAAACTGCTATAAAGTAGCCTATGAGTTATAAAAAAACAACATTGGAAATCATTTAGGAGACCCAGGTGTTCAAATAACCACAGAACGGCCTCTAGCGGAGAGACGTGTCACTGCTACACTTTCTTCACCAGCATCCCGTAAGATGCTGTGGATGGCACCGAGCACCCAAATAAAGCGTACTCGTTAAATGAAAACACTTACTCTAAAGCAGCCGCTTAGAAAACGTGAAAACGTTTTAGCCTTTCATTAAAGATATAGTGAAATAAAACAGTATGTACACGGAAAGGCAAGGTAGAGACTTCAGAGACAGGAAATAGCTAGAATTACTGAATGACAAAAAAACAGCAGTACGTTGATACACAAATTAATCAGGAGCGCGGCAAATAAAAAGGCGCTAAACGGAAGCAGTGGTCATGAAAAGCAAAAGTATGTTTATGGAATGTGTTCGTTGGAATTTGGTGCGTTTTTCCGCTCGTGTGTAACCCAGACAAACGCTCTGTGAGGTAAGGCAAGCTCGTCCCTTTTCCCTTCCAGCATCTGATTGGTGGAGACGAGCGCTCAGGAATGTCATGAAACTATTTAAATAGCACTTTGTTCTCTTTGGTAATAGTTAGATTGGGCACTGTAACTACAGCAAAGAAACACCGAATGCTGTAGACCGCGGTTAAAGAGAAAAATAATTTCTTTGTTTTGAAACTACCTTTGACTGACTCATCTTAGGAATTATATCACTCTTCCCTGGATTTGCTGCTGTTTTAAACGCTTGGAAGGTGCGTTTTTTCTTATTGTTGAATAAGGTTAAGTTCTGCATGAATTTTCAATTACTTACACATTTATTTGTGATCTCCGATAGGTAAAAGAATAAGTGATAAAATGAAGTCAACTGCAATCTTTTTGCTACTGATGCTTTGGAACTGCGAGAGCGCCAGAGTCGCAGGTGAGCGATGATACTTGAACGAACTAATATGTAACTGATGGCGTTTACACTTTGTGAATGAATGCTGTTGTGGTTTAAAGTGTAACTAAATGTTAAATATTATAGGAATACTTGACAGTCATTTGGTAATTATCGCAAAATAAACTCCAAAAAGGTGAAGGGTTTATGAATGGGTTTATTTTGCAATAATGACTGGCTTTAAATGCATTATTCCACTTATTACAGTGTTATCAAAATACTTTTATGAGAAAACAAAAATCTAATAATAATATAATTTTAGCTGCATTCAATTTATTAACAGAATTGACCGCTGATTTGACCAAGCAAAATCAAGTATTATAGAGCGCAGTGGAATACATTCAAACGCTCCGTTAATATTTAGTACATCATAATGAGATTTCTTTAACTTCTGAATTCCTGGTAGAAAGTCGAGACGACAACAGCGTTTACGATCTGTTTGAGCTCGTCCAAGTGCCGAGGAAAAACCACGGGGTGACTCTGGTGAAAGGCGACGACCCGTACAGCCCCGCCTACAAGATCCTGAACCCCGACCTGATCCCCCCGGTTCCCGAGAGCGCCTTCAGGGACCTAATCGATTCCATTCACGCTGAGCGAGGATTTCTGCTCCTGGTCAATTTCAAGCAGTTCAGACACACGAGGGGAAGCCTTCTGACCGTAGAAAAGAAAGATGGCTCAGGACCCATATTCGAAATCACTTCGAACGGGAAAGCCAACACTCTGGACATTGTTTTTTCCACCGAAAACAAGCAACAGATCGTGTCCATTGAGGAAGCGGATTTGGCGGTGGGACACTGGAAAAACATCACTCTTTTCGTGCAGGAGGACAGGGTTCAGTTTTATGTGGGATGTGAGGAGGTGAATACAGCGGAGCTCGATGCTTCTATCCAGACTATCCTCACTCAGGAGACCCCCGGTGTGGCGAACCTGAGGATTGGCAAGGGCGCCGTGAAGGACAGGTTCATGGTGAGTGAACGGTTCGCTGTCTATGAATGCTGTTGCATGCCAAATACAGTGAGAAACATTAATCACTTGTGGGCTTTTTTGTAGGGGGTGTTGCAAAACGTGCGATTTGTGTTCGGAACCACACTGGAAGCAATTCTGAGGAATAAAGGATGCCAAAACTGTAAGTGTAATGCAGAACACATGCATATGACCAAGTAAGAAAAGATGATGACAAAACTGCTTCTTGCATTTTGATTATGCCGCACTGTTTTTGATTCGGTGGATAAACTTGTTAAAAATATTGTTTTTTTATTCTTCACAATTTTTTAAATAAGTACTAATTGCATTGTTTTTTCCAAGAGTCTAATGAGTTAATTTATACAAATGAATTGTATTTTAAAATCGCATAAAATAAAAAAGAGCATCACTTCTGTGCCATCGAATGAGCTGCAAAATTTTAAACTGTCATCAGCCTTTTTTATTTAACTTTTCCTTTAGCTCAATCATTTTCATAATAAACTTTAAGCCATCTGAATGCCCTTTCCTTTTGCAGCAGCTATGACCGATATCATCACCCTTGACAATCCCATGAATGGATCCAGACCTGCAATCAGGACTGATTACACTGGACACAAAACAAAAGGTAATCCTTCCTTTTCAGTGATCCTTACAAATAAAATATACATATGCTGATGCAAATGCAATTTACAAACTGTATATTTCTCCTATGTAGATCTGCAGATGATTTGTGGCTTTTCGTGTGAGGACCTGGCTGCCATGTTCAAAGAACTGAAAGGTCTTGGTGTGGTGGTGCAAGAGCTGTCCAATGAACTCCGCAAAGTGGTGAGCAAAAAGTTGTAGCATATAAACATGCTTGTGTAGTGGGCATGTACTGCAGCTTAACACACTCCATCCATATAATCAAAAATTAACTTTTGCTCTGTTTTCTAGACGGACGAGAAAAACGTGTTCATGAGTCGCATGGGCATTCATGGTGGTGTCTGTCTTCACAATGGAATTATGCACAAAAACAAGGAGGAGTGGACAGTGGACGATTGCACGGAGTGCACTTGCCAGGTAAGAAGAACCAAATAACCTGCAGACATGTACCTGTTAGACTCTAAGAGCAGCCTGCTCTGTCATTAAGTCACTAATTTGTGTGCTAGCGAGACGGGAGCCATGTCATGTAGGTGCTATGATACACAGTACTGGTCTTAGTCTTGTCCATTGTGGCAGACTTAAGCCAGAGTGTATCCATTTCCCTAAACTACCTAGCCTCTAATTAAAAGTGTGAAATGGAGGTAACTCGAGAATACAATCAACTAACCCGAACCTTTTAAACAAAATCTATGATATCTGTTTTAGAATGCATACAGTAAATGCCTCCAGCCTATTTTCTCTAACGTGCCACATCATATCAATAATGAGAAATATTTACAAGCCTCATTACACAGACTTAAACACCACAAGGTTATTTAATTTCACAGCATTCACAGTTTCAAAGATTACTTGAATGAAGACAGTAATTTTGAATGTGGTGTTACACCACATCAAGAGGCTATGGTTTTTCATAACAAATGCACCAGTCATGGCATGTCCTTTAACAAATGTTTAATGAGAGTCATTGTGTTAACCGCAGAACTCTGCAACAGTGTGCCGCAAGATTTCATGTCCCCTAATCCCATGCGCAAACGCCACAGTGCCTGATGGGGAGTGCTGCCCTCGATGCGGAACCCGTAAGTGCAACTGAACAACTGTATACTGTAAACTTAGAAGTTTAGACATTTAGAGTCATTGTAATCATTTTTAAGAACAATTTATATATTTGTTATATATACACTATATGTTATACATACACAAGTTTGGGGTTGGTAAAATAAGTTTTCAATTAAAATCTTTACATTAAATTGATCAAAAGTGACATTAGAGAAATTTATAATGTTGCAAAAGATTCTATTTCAAATAAATATGGTGGTTTGTATTTATCAAAGAATCTTGAATATCATCAACAATTTATCAATATTAATAGCACCAAATCAGCAGATTACATTGATTTCTGAAGGATCATGTGACACTGAAGACAAGAGTAATGGATTCTGAAATTTCAGCTTTGCCATCACGAAATGAATTATATTTAAAAATAAAAACACTTTTTAAAAATTGTAATAATTTTTCACAATATTACTCTTTTGATCAGCCTTGGTGAACTTTAGAGACTCACCCACAGACTAATAGTAAATGTACAAGCGAAAAAATACTTGAGTGTCAACTTAAATTGTTAACCAGGCAACATTTTGACTTTTAAAAGCTTTTGTGTTGAAAACGCTGTCCAAACATCCAGTCATTCCTGCATCACACAATAGACTTCAACTGAAGTTTAACTAATGAAAGGAACACTAGAGCTTTGTGCATCACTGAATCGCTAAATGGCCATAATTGTCTAAATTAGTTAAAGGGAGGTGGAAAATTGGTGTTGTTTGGCATAGACTCAAAAGCAAAACAGCCGGCTCCTCACATTTCGAGGACTCGCCATGCGTAGCAAGGATTTCAATTAATATCAGCCTCATGTGTTTGAATTTATGGCATAAACAAGGGTGTTTGCAAATACCATTCGGAGAAAGGTATCCCTGTGCATTAAACACTGACATTTCCCCAGCATTCCAAGTGCTTGGTTCATGCCAGGGTTCCCTGGAGTGCTCTGTCTCGAGCTGCCCAGGCTAAATTGAGTCCATTAAGGCCCAGTATTAAAAGCTTTTCTCCATTTTGCTGCTTTAGAAAGGAGGAATAGCCTTGCCATTGTCTCATTTTGCTCTCTCGACAGCGAGCGACTCCGCTGAGGATGGCTGGTCCCCCTGGTCTGAATGGACCCATTGTTCTGTGTCCTGTGGAAGGGGCATTCAGCAGCGCGGCCGCTCCTGCGACCGCATCAATAACAACTGCGAGGGCACATCGGTGCAGACCAGAGACTGCTACCTTCAGGAGTGTGACAAGCGCTGTAAGTGATGCCCAACGGAGAAAAGTGTATATGGTTTCTCATCACACTAGAGGAGAAAAGTAACAACCTGCATCTATCGTTTTACAGTTAAGCAGGATGGCAGCTGGAGTCACTGGTCACCCTGGTCTTCCTGTTCGGTCACCTGCGGTGCTGGCGTTATTACGCGCATCCGTCTCTGCAACTCCCCAACACCTCAAATGGAAGGCAAAGACTGCCAGGGCGAAGGTCGGCAAACTGAGAGGTGTCAGAAATCACCATGTCCTAGTAAGTGAACACCCTATGCATTCATCCATTTTTCTTTTGTTTTATGAAAAAGTGCAATTGTCAATTTTTTTTGTGTACTTTTTCAGTCAACGGTGGCTGGGGACCATGGTCACCCTGGGATGCTTGCTCTGTTACATGCGGCGGTGGCATCCAAAACCGCAAACGCCTTTGTAACAATCCAGTACCCATGCATGGCGGCAAAGACTGTGTGGGAGACGCAAAAGCCAGCCAGCTTTGCAACAAACAAGCCTGTCCAATCGGTGAGTTATAATATCACTCAACCCTTCAGATGAGTCTGTGTTTCTGAAATAAATCATTCACTTATTTTCATTTTTTTCGCAGATGGATGCCTTTCAAACCCATGCTTTGAGGGCGCCCAGTGTACAAGCTTTCCAGATGGCTCTTGGAAATGTGGAAAATGCCCTACAGGATACACTGGCAATGGAATCAACTGCAAGGATATCAATGAGGTGCAGTGTACTGCTTTTTAGGAATTAACTGATATTAAAACCCTGGATGATACTGATAATAATTATTTTTAAAAATCTGTTTTTTTCTATTACAGTGTAAGGAGGTCCCAGATGCCTGCTTTGAATTTAATGGAGTCCACAGGTGTGAGAACACAGTGCCAGGCTACAACTGTCTGCCGTGCCCCTCTCGCTACACCGGCCCACAGCCGTTCGGTCGAGGAGTGGAAGACGCTGCTTCTAAGAAACAGGTAAATAAAGAACACAGATTACCAGCGTGCACTTGTTCACAAACCATTGTGCGCTGACTGATTTGTCTTTTGGTGCAGGTGTGCACGCCTCGCAATCCCTGTCTTGACGGAAGTCACGACTGCAATAAGAACGCTCGCTGCAACTACCTGGGTCATTTCGCAGACCCCATGTACCGTTGCGAGTGCAGACCTGGCTTTGCTGGAAATGGCCACATCTGTGGAGAAGACACTGATCTTGATGGCTGGCCCAATGCTGATCTTGTGTGTGTCGAGAACGCAACCTATCACTGCAAGAAGGTTGGCATATATTGGGTTTATTCATTCTAAAATATAAATTACGTATTTGTGGCTATTGTTTGTATTCATATACAACTACATGTCTTTTTTTATTTTAAGGACAACTGCCCCAATCTTCCTAACTCTGGGCAAGAGGACTATGACAAGGATGGAGTCGGCGATGCTTGTGATGATGATGATGACGACGATGGCATTCCTGATGACAGGGTAAAATATAGTTACATTACAGTCTACACAGGTGCTCATTCCAGTCAAGTGACTTTTTGTACATTTCACAGCGCTTATGAATGAAGAAAGTAACGCCGCCCAAATTTTGTGGTGTGCTGTGTAAAACTCAGTTTCTCTTGGAGACAAACCTCAAATTCCACCAAAGAAGTACCTTTCTGAAAGACTTGCAGTGTATCTCGCTAATCCAATATTATCCTTGGTCCAATTCCTAAAATAAGGCTCGCTTTTATCGTTGCATTCCTCTAAATAGACCTACAGAGCCGCAGCCAAATTACAAGCCTAACATCTAAAAGTAATAACCTTCGTGTGAGCAGGCCCTGTGGAGATTTGCTTGACTGTTATTTGCCATATGTTTCTACATCTGAACTGTGGTCTGATTTAAAATAGGACAACTGCCCACTCATCTTCAACCCAAGACAGTACGACTATGATCGCGATGACGTGGGAGACCGCTGCGATAACTGTCCGTACAACAGCAACCCAGACCAGACCGACACTGACAACAATGGGGAAGGTGACGCCTGTGCTGTGGACATTGATGGAGATGGTACGAAGTTGTGCGAAGTTTGTTTATCCATACATGGGCCATTTCTTGATAAACCTGCCAAGAAAATATCCATATTTCACTGTATAATCAAAAGAAATAAGGGAAATTTTATTTTGTATAAAGAAAAAGAAGCTTTTTTGGCATTACCACATTTTCTCAGTACTGTAATACTTTTCATACTCTGATTATTTTACATTTGTAATCATTTTATTTTGATTGTGAAGTACATTATAACCTGGATATTTTCTTGACAGGTTTCGTAAGAATCACCTTGACTCTTTCCAGTCTGTTTTCAATCAATCTTCACCATTATGTCATTACTTTTGACAGGTATTTTGAATGAGAACGACAACTGCCCGTATCTGTACAACGTTGACCAGAAAGACACTGATTTCGATGGAGTTGGTGACCAGTGTGACAACTGCCCTCTGGAGCACAACCCAGACCAGGTATGTAAATGTTAGCCTTAAACGAGCGAGTGAATACCGCAGGTGTTTTCAAACCATTATACAATCCACGGAGATCTATGAGCTGTTCAGTTCAGTTCCAGAGCTATTTGCTAAAAAAAATACCCAGAGGGTAGTCGCAGTCTTTACTAAGCTATGTATGGGAGGAGTAAATCCTCTTCTCCTCGAAGCCAAAGCCACACAATAAAGCACTAGGAGGCTTTTCAGGGACACTCACTAGTGTTCAATTAACCCAGAGGATATGTAGAGGTAAAGAATGGTTATTAGTGAGGAGCGAGAGATTTGCCGGTGGGTTTATGCATGCCCTGTCGGCACTCAATCCCTGCGGATCACACCTGTGCCATGGTTAACTGAAGAGAAGGAATGCACCCCTCCTTTCCTCATTAGACGCTGAAATGTGACTGTGGTAGTGCCAAGCTTCAGGAACATGAGATTGCTTTCTGTAAAAGCCTGCACGGATGGGCCAACTAGAACAGAAGTTTGTGCCTTTTCGAACAAGACCCATTCTAGAGGGAATATTTTGATTAAGAAAGCCAAAGAGTTTTGATTTACTTCACTGATTCTACACTTTCTCTTCAACAGCTTGACTCTGATTCTGACCGTGTTGGAGACAAATGTGACAGCAACCAGGATATTGATGAGGACGGTCACCAGAACAACCTGGACAACTGCCCGTACATCCCTAATGCTAACCAGGCTGATCACGACAAGGATGGTAAAGGAGATGCTTGCGACTATGATGACGACAATGACGGCATTCCTGATGATAAAGACAACTGCAGATTGGTTCCCAATGCGGATCAACTGGATTCTGATGGTCAGTTTTACATCTGAATGTTCTATTGCACTCATTAATGTAAAGATTTATACTTACCGGTTTAAATTCTTCCATTTGTAGGCGATGGACGTGGCGATGCCTGTAAAGATGACTTCGACCAGGATAATGTTCTAGATATCTATGATGTCTGTCCTGAGAACTTTGACATTAGTGAAACAGACTTCCGCAAGTTCCAGATGGTTCCTCTGGATCCCAAGGGCACTTCTCAGATCGACCCCAACTGGGTGGTTCGTCACCAAGGAAAGGAACTGGTTCAGACAGTCAACTGCGACCCTGGCATTGCTGTTGGTAAGTTCAATCTTTAAAAAAAAAACGTGAGAATTAAGTTTCACCTAAGCAAGAAAAAATACCCTTTTTTAGCTCCTGCTCAGGACCAGCTTAAACCAGCTCAAACCAGCCTCCATGCTTCAAATCATACCCAGCTAGCATATGCTGGTTTTTTCAACAGGGCAGAAATACCTTGCACACATGTAAAAATACTAAGTAGTGTGTAAAATATTAATTAATATCATAAAGTAAGTAGGAAACCCTGCCCAATACCTTAGCTTGCAGAAACAGACCATATTTAATACAACTTTTTGGTCATAAAAATACAAATTAATATAACATGGAAAAACTGAAACTATACAAAAATATTTCCTAGATTAAAAAATAGAAAATAACGAGATTAAAGTTGTAATATTTCGAGAATAAAGTCCAAATTGCAAGAATAAAGCCAAAATATTTCAAGAATAAAGTCCAAATTACGAGAATAAAGTTGAATTGTTTTGAGAATAAAGTCGAGATATTTTGAGAATATTTAAAAATTTTGAGAATAAAGTTGAAATGTTTGAAGAATCAAGTCGAATTTAAGAGAATAGTTGAAATGTTTCAAGAATAAAGTTGAAATGTTTCAAGAATAAAGTCAAATTTAAGAGAATAGTCGAAATGTTTTGAGAATAAAGTCTAAATATTTAGAGAATAAAGTTGAAATTTCAAGAATAAAGTCAAATTTTTCAAGAATATAGTCGAAATTATGAGAATTTCAATGATAAAGTCGAAATATTTTGAGAGGAAAGTCAAAATTACGTGAATAAAGTTGAAATTACAAGAATAAAGTCAAAATTAGGAGAAAGTCAATATGTTTCGAGAATAAAGTTGAAATGTTTCAAGAGTAAAGTCGAAATGTTGAGAATAAAGTTCAAATTATGAGAATAAAGTCGAAATGTTGAGAATAAAATTGAAATTTTTCAAGAATAAAGTCAAAATTCAGAGAATTTCAAGAATAAAGTCCAAATGTTTTAAGAATAAAGTTGAAATCACGAGAATAAAGTCAAAATTATGAGAGTAAAGTTGAAATGTTTCAAGAATAAAGTCGAAATTATGAGATTCTCGTTATATTCTCGTAATTTCGACTTTACTCTTGAAATATTTTGTCTTTATTCTTGAAATATTTCGACTTTATTCTCGAACCATTTAGACTTTATTCTCATGATTTCGATATTATTCTCATAATGTTGACTTTATTCTTAAAATGTTTCGACTTCATTCTTGTAATTTCGACTTTACTCTTGAAATATTACAACTTTAATCTTGTAAATTTGGCACTTAAACGCTGTCGTAAAAACCAAACTAGTACAGGAAATTAATTTAAAATATGCATACTTACATAAATTCTGACTTTTTTGCCTAATTTCTTTAAAGGTTTTGATGAGTTCAATTCAGTCGACTTCAGCGGAACGTTCTTCATCAACACGGAGAGAGACGATGATTACGCCGGCTTCGTTTTCGGATACCAGTCCAGCTCTCGCTTCTACGTGGTCATGTGGAAGCAGATCACACAGACCTACTGGTCCAGCACACCTACCAAGGCACAGGGTTACTCAGGGCTGTCAATCAAAGTGGTTAACTCCACCACAGGGCCAGGCGAACATCTGAGGAACGCCCTCTGGCACACCGGAGACACTCCAGGACAGGTACCAAAGTTTCACCAAGGCCACTGTGATAAAATCAGGTTTGAAACTCTTCATACGAATACCAACATTTCTGTACTTGATCCATTTTAGGTGCGCACACTGTGGCACGACCCAAAGAACGTGGGATGGAAGGACTTCACTGCTTACAGATGGCACTTGACTCATAGACCAAGAACTGGACACATAAGGTACGACCAAAACGATCATTCTAAAAAAGAATACTTATTTATACATATTTTATTAATCATTCATATATGTGTATGTTTCAGAGTGGTCATGTATGAAGGCAAAAAGATCATGGCGGATTCTGGAAGAATTTATGACAAAACATACGCAGGAGGAAGACTGGGTCTCTTCGTCTTCTCACAAGAGATGGTGTACTTCTCAGACCTCAAATATGAATGCAGAGGTGAGCGTCAACACATAGGCATCCAAATAAAAAGCCTTCCTGCTATTATTCACATTCAGTATTAACACTTCCCGTCTTTCTGTTCTTTTTTTCAGATGGATAATTGCACAGGCAGGATGTTGATCAAAGAATGCACCTTTCCATATAAATATGTATTCCAGGCAAAGTCCAGGGACAGATTTGACGCTACTTTTTCTGCTGCCACTCACACGCTGGTGGAGTGAGAAAGCAGGTAGTCAATTTCAATGTAACCGCCAAACCGGTTGGGATAGAAACCAAGTGGCTTCCGATTCACAATCTGGACTCCTCCGCCATTAGCAGGTAGAGCAGAAGAAAAGTCTCCCTCGCTTTGCTTCATTGGGAAGACTGAGACCTATCTCTGAAAAACCTCATTCGGCTCTGTGTGGGAAGAGCTCCCAACAGACAGCTATGCACTTCAAAACCTTTACTCTCTCTCGTGTTTTCACGCTCTCTTCCTGAAAAGATGTCTAAGTTTTGGCTACATTAGAGAGAGCGCAACCCTTTTATAAGATTGCTTTTATAATATTCAGTATTTTATTAAAACCTATCAAAACGTTTTCTTGACTAGAAACAACGCATTGTGAATGTTTAAGATATCGAAGCAACAACAACTTCTTGTTTTTGCTGACAGTCTAAGCAGGTGATTTTAAGACAAATCCGTCACGTATTGATTTTTATCTAAATTTCGGTTTCCGCATCTTAAGTATCACAAACATCCATTAAGTTCTGGCGGGAGATAACTTTGGTTTAGCGGGCATAGTTTTCTCAGGGCTAGATGGTTAAACCATTTTAACATATTCATTAGAAATGGCAAAATGAAAGGTTGTATGAAGAGGAATTAGACAGACTTAGCCACATGCAGATACTAGATTACCAAGTACTCTAATGTGAGGTTTTATTTCAAATGCTAATTTTTAAGGGAAAGTCGAGTTTTTAGCGTTTTCTATATATGTAGCACTTACAAAACACTTTTTGAGTCTGGGATTTTGCCTCAAGAGGGTGTTTCTAAAGATCGCCCTCACTAAAAACATATTAATGTTTAACTAATCTTCTGTAAACAAGGTTCTGTCTAGTACTACTCATCCAAACCTTTTCAGTCACGAACCGTTCATCCGTCATTTCCAAAGGAGATGATCTTCTGACCTGTTTGGCTTTTCTGTAGAGAGAGAGAGATAAAGGAAACTTTAATGTACAAATATTACCTCATTGCTGTTTTGTAATTTGATCAAGCAAAGCTTTTAAGTACTTTTTCCTTTGCTTCAAGAAAACAAATTGGTCGCTTTATTGCTACTGTAGCACAAGTTGTAAATAGTATATAGAACAAACAGCCAGCCCCAAATCCCAATGGATAATAGAGTAAACGACACGTTTTTTTTTAAGGAATACATTTGCCAGTGCCTCAAATGTCCAGTACTTTTTTTTTTTTTTTAAACTTGATAAATTATTGCTTTATGTGTTGTCTAAGACTGTTTCATATGTGTGTGTAGATAAATGCTATTTAAATAATTTATCATGGAGTGCCACCTGAGGCATTTCCATCTGTATAAACAGTTTGCACACTGACGTGAGGATGTTCTGTTCTTAATTGTTTGTATCTTTATTGTGTTGTTATTTTTTGTACAATTAGTGATGCTTGACTGTAAACATTTTTACTTAGCTACACAATGCAAATGCTATTTTTACGTATAGCGATTATTTTGGTACATACTTCAGAATAATAAACAGATGATAGAACTGATGTTTACTGGCTTTGGTTGCTTTTTATTACCGCTGAGATTTGTTGTTGTGCAACGGCAAGTCTAAATGACTGAAATTTTCAGTCCGTGGCACGAAAGGTCAAAGCAATTATAAAACGTTCCCCAACATGTGCTTGAAAGCAAACTGCTACATAGCATAAATGCCTTAAAAGACACTAAAAATAGATATTCTAGACCAAGGTCAATGTTAGTTCCAAGTTAAAGGCTGAGACAAGTCCACTTCTTTTTCTAAAGACAGGCACGCATGTCTTCAGGACAAGTGTGGAATGTTGCAGCAGCGCCTCTCCTCAGGGTTAATCTTCTAATTCCTCACTCGCCTGTGGGGAAAGCGTGAACCTCCCTGACCCACAGTGTGGCATTCTGGGTTTACTCAACCCTGATCTGGGTGATTTAGTGCTCGTCTGACAGGTGTGGGTCTGTAAACACATTCATATCTTGTTGGCCTGGGATCAGAGGAGATATCAGGGTTACTGTGGAGATCCACAGACAATCTGGGCACAAGACTGCAAAGTTGGCTTTTGTATTAGTTGTCCAAAATTCCAAAATACAAAAAACTGTAAGAACGACCTCAACATGATGTATGTCATGGAGATGAACTGCTTACTGAAGGTTTAAGTCTACTTCTAAGACTTTTTTGGTTGCGTTCCATAACTTTCATGGTGTTCGTGGTGGTCAGGCCTCCCATTCATATTTACGGCTTAAATATACGTGCAATAAAAATGGCATTGTTGCTGTATGAATAAAAGCTGTAAATTCAAAATGTCTGAGGTACTGTCTGGTTATATATAAATCTTGAGGTTGTTTTTCAAGGCAGTAAAAACAGCAATATTGCTCTTTTCAACAGGCTGAGGTTTTAGTTCCTACTTTTGAATTGTTTTTAAATTTAGCGAGTGATTTAGCGAAAACAACTGAAACTTGGGAAAGTATAATTTAGCTGGGAAAGTATAACGGTTTGATGCCAAAATTATCTGGGGGGGGTTTTATCTGTTGCAATATATATTCCCATGTTATATTTTAAAGGGAACCTATTATGCCCCTTTTTACAAGATGTAATATTGGTCTTGGGTGTCCCCAGGATGTGTCTGTTAAGTTTCAGCTCACACCCCACAGATCATTTATTATACCATCTGGAAAAAGTCGTTTTTGGGGGGGTGTCTAAAAAAAGAGATGTTTTGGTGTGCATCATTTTAAATGCAAAATGAGCTGCATATTCCCGCTCCGTCTTCAGAAGAGGGCTTAGTGTAGCGTATACATCTCTACTTTGCGTACAGCAATAAACAGTCGGTAGAAGCAACATGAGAGCGAGAGAACCGCTGTTCAGCTGCACATACGAGAAGCCAAACACACCGAAAGTGGGATGAAACAGCGCGATGTTATAGAGCTCAGCTTGGTCAGACTGACTCGACACCACAGGAAGGACGTGTTTGCTTAGCGCCACTGAACGGACAGCGTGGTGCTGATCATTAAAACACTTTGATAACTTATGCACACAAATGCAGTTAAAACGTTAGCTAGGCACTGTAACGACATGGCATTCACAAAGCAATCTGGAGTAAAATGCGCAGACATAAACATATTTAGGTAGATTTTAAGGTGCATTACCTTGAAAAATAAAAGTAATCCACTGCGCCCTCAGTGGCTCAGATGTTGGAGAAAATGAAGACTCTTATGTTCAGATTTATATTCAAACACAGAACACCGGGATTAGTTACGAGACGTTGACTTTGCAGCTACTCGAGCGCTTAACAAATGGTGGACAGCCTACAACTGAAGACAACTCGCTGAGGCCAAACAATGCTGGGGAATGCAAAACTGTCAGGACCTGTTTACACTAGTGCATTTTAATTTTAAAACAGTGTTTTTAATTGAAAACGATCCTTGTCTACACTGGCGTTTTCACTGCGTTTTACACTACACAACTGAAAACGCATGTGAGAGAATGTGGGTAGCCACACCATCATTTTTAAAAGTCACCGTTTTGGTCCGTTTACACTGAAACGCCACCCCGGAGTAAACTAAAGCTAAAGCGGGGTCTGCAGCGTTTTCGAAAGACTCCGTATTCGAGGAGTGTAGTGGAGTAGTGTTGATAACCGCCGGCAGAAGAACAGCGACTGCCAGCAGTTGCGCACTTGAAAACAAAGACCACTAGACAGTGACCATGTGCTGATTCTGAACGCGTTTCTCTCTGACAAAGGAGTATACTTTAAAGGCGTGTGCACTCAACTGTCTGCGAAATGGAGTTTTGTGCTCCTGTGTCCTACCTCTCTCATTCGGCACAAATCCAAATATTTCATAATATTTCCATATTGGCGATTCCCTGGTGAAAAAAACAGTATATGCTGGTAGGTATGTTTTGATGCTGGGATGCTGGTCATTTATGTTTTGATGCTGGTTTAAGCTGGTCCTTTGCTGGTTTATGCTGGTCATTGACCAGCAACATGACCAGCATAAGCCAGCAAAGGACCAGCATGAACTAGCGAAGGACCAGCTTAAACCAGCATCAAAACATAAATAACCAGCATCCCAGCATCAAAACATACCTACCAGCATATGCTGTTTTTTTCACCAGGGATCCAAATGCTAAACTATTATTTATTATGTAAATTATAGACTTGCGCGCTGATGTTTTGTTCACTGTGTTTTATTTTGATAAAGTACCAACTGCGCTGTCAAGTTAGCAATGCTAGAAGCCTGGAACTGATATGTTTTGTGTTTGTCTGCGCCAGCACGATTACTTAAACTTTCCTCATATCAGCAAAATCAGCTTAAACAAAAAACAAATAGAATGTCGCTTTCTGCCATTTGAGTTTCCTTACTGTCACAAAACTGAAACTCATCAAATATAGGCTACGTTACGTGTCGCACAGTTTATTTCCCTTGTCTATCAGTTAACTAAATTAAATATATTTCAAGTATTTATTCTTTGTGTAACCCCTCCACCCGGGTCTTACTCGCACACCGCTCCGAGCGGGTCTCGAACCCTGGTCTCCAGCATGGAAGGCAGTAACAAGGAGGGTAAAGGCTGCAACCGCTAGCGTCAGTCGCTATATATTATTTAGTATTTTCACATGTAGTTGAAAAAAATTGTAATTTGTACTACTGTCTGTTTAAAATAAATGGAAAGAAACCTACTATAGTAGATTTTTTTTTTTCTGGACCAAAATCGTATCGAACCGTGACCCCCCTGGTGAAAAAAACAGCATATGCTGGTAGATATGTTTTGATGCTGGTTTATGCTGGTCCTTTGTTGATTTATGCTTGTCCTTGACCAGCAACATGACCAGCATAAACCAGCAACATGACCAGCATAAACCAGCAAAGGACCAGCATACACCAGCAAAGGACCAGCATAGACCAGCTTAAACCAGCATCAAAACATACCTAACCAGCATCAAAACCAGCATATGCTGTTTTTTCACCAGGGCCTCAAGTACCGTTACACCCCTAACATACTGTATTATAAGACATGTCTGCAGGTGTCAGAAAGCTACAGCTATCGTGGCCTTATTGTAGTAATTTTGACCAGTTAGTTACTATTACATTCTTACATCTGTAATTTCAGTCTTTGTTTTCTTTTGACCAATATGAAACCACAGTGTATACAGCACTCATATATGTTTATTTAGAGTGTACAATAGCATGAAATGTTTTCCATGATAAATCAAGGTGAATGTCTAGTGTAAACTGTCTGTGGCAAAAAAGGAAGCCGGAGACTAATAATTTACTATTCATTAAGGCACTGGCACGAGATGAGAGGCCACGCGGGAAGTTGAAAGGAAGTAGCTCTAGCTTTTAATTTCCTGCAGTGAGCTCCTGCTAACTCATGGTTAAAATGTATCCTGTAATTCATGCAGCTCCCACCAACTGTACTGTATCAGACAGCAACAAACAGATCAAATCACCAGACAAACCTGCTGTACATGTGGAAACTAAACAGCACATATGACAAATGATGACTTTCATGCGTATTTTTGAAAGGGAACATTGTAGGAAAAAATATATGAACCCTTAGATTTACATTGCCTTTATGTATAAGCTGGTCACAAAATTTTACCTATTGTTTAAGTATTAAGACAAATACTAATATGCACAATGAAACATTTTCATGTCTTTATTTATTTTATTTAAAAAAAAAAAGGAATGTATCAATGTTATGGCCAATAACTGATAAAAAAAGTCCCCCTGCTGTTGGGATTAAAAGGCACAATAATTAATATGATAATTAACAGAAGGCTGACTTTTTCATTTGTTGACATGAAGTTCTTCAGATGGTAAATATCATATATTATGTTGGGTGTCCATTTTAGAGATAATCACCATGTTTAGAATAAAACCATCATATTTAAAAACATGCTATTAATTATATCATATAATAAAATATCATTTGTTTTTACTACTGTAAATCTAAATTAAATTACTAAGGTATCTTTCAATGTTTTTAGAATCTTTACATTTTAAATTATTTTCTTTCTGTATTTTAAAAGATATGTTTTACATGAACATTTTTTAATACAATATATTATTTACTGAACAAAAATTAACTTAGACATTAAAAAAAAATACATTTGTATCAATACTGTGTGCCTTTTACCCCATGTTGCTGAGCCTTTTACCCCGTGTGTGGGGTAAAACGCCGCCCTTGCCACCTCATACATTTATAAGATTTTTAAACAAACTAACCAACTTGAATGATTTATTTTTGCACAAAATCTACATAAATGTTCATTACAAATGTATATATTTTTATTCAGTCATACACTTTGGGTGCAGTGAAAGCACATTTTTTCTTAGGGTGTCCCTTTAGCCTCATTGTACCCTATTAATTTTATATGTGAATGTCTTAAAAAGGTCTTTAAAAGTTATACATTTCTGATTTTAAAAAATTGTCATCTAATATTTATTTATTTATTTTATATTATTTTATCTTCATTTCAATTATAGACCGTGTTGCCAAGTCCACAGTTTTCCCACAGAATTGGGCTACTTTAATACAGTTGACACGGTCAGTTCTTTTAGTCGATAGGTTGAAGAAAAAACACCCTGTCCCCCTGAGACACGATTCTGACCAAGGAAGACCTCCCAGAATGCAACTGGGCTTGTTTTGTTACGCAGACCTGGCAACCTTGATTATAGAAAATGACTTTAATCGTTTTAATAAACCATAACAACACTGGTTCAGATGTTTTCTTGCAACTGTATTAAGGAAACATGGTTTTCATGCCACAGAAATCAGATATTACCACCAGTTATATCTATATGCAACAGTTACTTGAATGCCTAGTTTAGTTTCAAAGTTCTCTCATAATTTGCTACAGACGCTCAAACAATATACAAGATGATGAATTCTTAGAACCGAATAGTTGCTGAGCAGTGAAAGGAAGTCTGAGGCTTCATCAAGGCAATGTTGTTACAGTTTACAGCCACACACTGCCCTCACAGATGTGTGAAATACCAGGCTCAACTGCCAAATGCATACATCCCAGTACTGACCATGCTCTCCTGCAGCCCGCTTGACATCGCGTGAGAGGGGATGTTACACCTACAGGTGTTTGCTTTTCCATTTTGTTTCAAGCTCAGGAAAAGCTGGACAAGGTTGTGACATCATATGCTCGCTGTGTGACAGACAGCTGAGAGGCATTTCACGCATGCAGAGACTGCCACTTTCAGTCACCCTGAGGAGAACCGCAAGTCATAAATGGACACATTCATCCTGGTCTGACAGAACAGAAGAGCTTTCTGTATAACTGCTTTCCATAGCATAACACAGTTTGAGGGCTATATTATGACACACATGTCCGTATTAAAGTAAACTGCATCTCTTTAAACTGTATCAGGTTTCACGGCTTCTATAAACACAGTATTCACTAAACATGGGGAGATATTGCACAACACTGGTCATCAGATGCTCTGCACAAATGCATCTAACCAGTAAGATTGAGTAACTAACATTTTTAGACATAAAAATCAGGTATTTTAGCTGATTTTGACTTGATCTAAAATCTGTGAATAAACCCTGATAAGAACCTGAAAAGAACCACGTACCAACCAACCCCAGTCTCCTCAGTATTAACAATAAGATGACTTAAAGTCAATCAGTTTAACTTAGAAAACTGTCTTTTGATGATCAGCAGTAACACACTGGGTGAATCATCTCAGATTCCTTTCTGTTAACTCATCTGTTAGCTAAGCTCGGAAGCCAGATCCTCCAATGTTTGAAGAGTGGGCAGAGCAGACTGTCTGGACGAGATGGATGAACTGAGGTGCCGTGTTGCATAAGGTCTGGCCAACTTACAGTACGCACTTCTTAGGGATCTGACGGCAGCCCATCCATAAATGACCACCACAGACAGCTGAGAGATGCCTCTGTGCCACAATATTTACCCTGCAAATGTTTTGGTTTCCACATTTGCAACTGATAAAGAATCACACTGTATACTTGTTTAAAGCTTTATTTCAAAACATGTATATTAAAAGAGCTAAATTTGTGCTTCCTGCTTACTCATTTAAAGCTTTAAAGCAGAAAGCGTTAATACATTATTTTGTAATGAACAATTCTTATTTACCTCAAAACAGAGGAAGTGAAAAGTGAAGTTGAGAAGCTGGTCATTCCGAGGGATGGGCGATAATTCGATAACGATAATTATCGCGATATAATTTTCCTCGATAAAACGATATGAAGAGTTAGATAAATGTTCGATCTAATTTTTATGCGACAAAAAGCGGAACGAAACAGCGCGACTCATTTGAATCGCGCCACACGGACCGTTTATCCGCTGGGACCAAAGTTTAAACAGCTGCGCTGCACGAGCTCACTAGACAAGATGCATTTATCTCGATGCAGCGCAGACGCGCCTGGATAAACCGAGCGTCGCATCGCTTCTGTTATGAGCGCAGCTGCCGCTAGCCTACATTTGAAATAACAAACTTGAGCGCGCAAAAGACACGATATGTGAACGGCTCTGTCACGCGAGCACTAAAAAGCGCTGTGAGATCCAGTGTGAAACACTTGAATTCAGCGATAAACACAAATGACTCTGTGATTCAAACTAGTTTAAAGCTGTGTGCAACGAGACAGTCAGAAGGCTTTTCAGTCTACACATCGCCATCCTTTACATCCATTATCATTATCAGACAACCCAAACCTGTTTCTTGATTTGAAACAATATAACTCATTAGAACATGCAGAAACTAATTTTTCTATTTAGATATTTATTTTAAGGAAAATTAATGGTCTGGTTTCTACAACTTTCACTTTGGAGCAAAAATCTGACTATAAACTTGACAGAAATAAAGATGTGACATTTATCATGATAATTATCGATATCGACCGACATGAAAAAAATTATCGTGATATCGCCCAGCCCTAGTCATTCCAAATCTGTGATTTTTCGAACATTGCAGGTTTACAATGACACTAATTCATTCAAGTCCCCCAAAATGGCTGATTGTCCATGTAAGACAAATGGATGAGAAGACTGGACAATGCAGAGACTCTCAACACTGTAGCTGGAATCACTTGCCCGTTCAGCGCTGAGCAGGGTAAAGATCTGTCTCGGGATGTTTAAGAGAAGTCAGACTGAAAGTGCATTCTGCAGTTACCGAGCCTATCATCAACAGAAAGAATCAAAAGGCTAAGCTTAGCTTTGCTGAGGAGCATGTTGTGAGGAGAAAAGAGAACTGCTCCAAAGTTCACTTTAGCAATGAGAACAAGTTAAATTTATTTGGTTCTGATGGGAAATATTTTGTTTAGCATCAAGCTGAGGAAAGACCGAATCCTAAGTGTATACAGAAGTCAGTGAAAGGAAGCATCATGGTTTGGGGGATGTTTTCTGCAGCAAGAGTTGGACCTCTAATACAGATACGTGGCAGGTGAATGCAAACCAGAAGCTCCTTCAGCAAGCATCTGCCAGTTAGTCAGCAATTTTCAGCAAGACAATGCCTCTATGAAACTGCAAAACAGATAAAGCATTTCCTTGAAGGTAAAAACATTGAAATAATGAAATGACTGTCCCAAAGTCCTGATCTAAGCTCAAATCCTTGGAGACAAAGTTATGGCTTAGAAACTCACTACAGTTACCGAACTATGGAAGAGAATGGAAGAAGAGTGGACCAGGATCACACCAGCATGGGGTGAGAAACTAGTGACGTCCTACGGCCACGAATGTGCTGAAGTCATTCAAAGCAAGGAAGTCTACAATTCCTACTAATTTCTGACAGCTGCAACCCTTCAAAATTTTACTAGTGATCTTTCGTGCTACAAAGGTTACTGTTCTCTAATTCTGATCACTGTGTTTTCTACAAAACGAAGGTTTTTGTTAAAATGCCTAACAGTGTCAAACAGTGGTATACCTACAGATAAC
Source organism: Labeo catla (assembly GCA_012976165.1). Classification (NCBI taxonomy): domain Eukaryota; kingdom Metazoa; phylum Chordata; class Actinopteri; order Cypriniformes; family Cyprinidae; genus Labeo; species Labeo catla. The sequence goes on from VONZ01000024.1 coordinate 2,906,675, forward strand.
ATCAAGTATTTATAGATTGTTCTCTAATTTTGATCTCCGCTGAACATGCTAATACTTGTTCTACAAAGCACTTTCGCCTATTCTGGCAATGATGATATCGCAGAACAGAGGAGCGAGCGAACAAACATGAGGGCTAATATTGGGTTGCGCACATCCCTATTTCCCCAGCACTCTCTGCGGGGGCGGACAAAAGGCCCACAGAAATGTGAGCCTGTGGAGTGCTGGTCTCATTGCCTCAGATGCATGAATAAGCTCCTTTAGAGAGTGAGGCTGGAGCGAACACCTCACAGCAACACATAGTGCTGAGGGAGATAAAAAACACACACTCTCACACACATAATCCTCCTTGGGCTCTCCCTCGAACAATGAACATTAGACCTACAACACTGCCAACGCTTGCTGCTCTGCAGCTGTGCCCATCTGATTCAGTCGTTCAAAAGAGAACGCTGCATATCCTACTTTAATATGAAACCAGAGCTTTGTCTGAACAGCTACTTTACTGAAACAAATACTTGTTGCTGTTGTAGCCACTGTTCAAATCAACACCATCTATTGATCCAGTTTCTCATATACACTTAGCAGAAACAGGCACTGAAAGAGAATAGCTCAGTCTTTGTCCCCGCTGTGGGAAATTTCTGCTGATTTCACCAAACCCCAGAATGCTGCCCACCAGGTGAGAGCTCTTTAGAGAATTTGCCAACAAACTCTTTGTACATGAACACCTGGTTTGTGCATGTTTAGACATTCAAATCAGTGTTCATTTCACTATAATGTACTGGCCAGAAGAAAAGAGTTTTTCCTGACAGTAGTGGTTGGCTCTTAATTTTTCTGTCTATTAATTTATACAAAAATAAATAAAAAAGTGCAATTCATACATAAAATGAACTGAGCACCATTAATAAAGGAGCATTAAATCAGCACATTAGATTGATTTTTGAAGGATCATATGACACTGAAGATTGGAGTAATGTTGCTGAAAATTCAGCTTTGCCATCACAAAAATGTAAAACATATAAAACAGGTATTTTAAATGGTAATTATATTTCACAATATTCATGTTTTACTGTATTTTGGTCAAATAATATATTTATAATGTAATACACACTACTAGTCAAAAGTTTTTGAACAGTAAGATTTTTAAAGTTGTTTAAAGAACAACAACAGCATTTATTTAATCCAAAGTTTGAATATATTTTTACTATTTTTAAAATATTTTTACTATTTAAAATAACTGTTAATAAGAACATGCAAGAAATGCAAGAACAACATTTATCTGAAATAGAAGTCTTTTGCAACATTATACATGTCTTGTCGTATTTGATCAATTTAAAGCATCCCTGCTAAATAAAAGTATAAAAAAGCTTTTCATATGTTAGATAAATGCTGATCTTTGGATCTTTCTATTCATCTTAGAATCCTGAAAAAAATCAGTAGTCAACTGTTTTAAATACTGATAATAATAATAATAATAATAAACGTTTCTTAAACAGCAAATCAGCATATTAGAATGATTTCTGAAGAATCATGTGACACTGAAGATTGGAGTAATGATGCTGAAAATTTAGCTTTGATCACAGGCATAAATTACATTTGTAAAATATATTCAAAAAGATAGTAAAAATATTTCAAAGTTTTACTGTTTTTGCTGTACTTCATCAAAAACAAATCAAATAAATGCAGGCTTTGTGAGCAGAAGAGACTTCATTAAAAAACAAAAAATCTAACTGTTCAAAAACTTTTGACTGGTAGTGTATTTATATAGATATTTAAAATATTTTCTTGCCATGACATTTTACCACATGCTTTCATTTATTACATTTTAACTTTCAATGTTTTTTTTTTTTCAAACCAAATGAAATCAACATGGAACTTGGCACATGTTTTAACCTTTTCTTTGTCTTGGACACTTTAATTTGCCTTTGAACCAAGTGTCCTTTGCAAAAAGCAAAACAATCCAGAAAAACTGAAAAACTCTCTTTATAAAAAACATGGCAAATTTCAACAAGGGTGTTACACAATATACTTATAAAACCCCAGCAAGAGGATAAAATGTTGAGCCACGTTTCCACTTGTGGGTTGAATTCAAACAGTCGTTCCTCTGGTGACACTCCAATAATTCACCTTTTGAAATTAAACCAACGTTTTTGCAAAGTCTCCATCAAACCTGTCTGCGCTCACTTGCAGTCCCACATGAGCAATATCACACCTTGATCTAAGACATCTGCGCACATTCCTGCAGCTTTCTCCCAAATGGAAGTGTTTGAAAGGAACGAATTGATCGAAACAAGAGGCCCATATGTGCTTAAACATTGCATAACATGAGAATGTGAATGCTGGGAATGTTATCACCAGCATTCAAGTCCACTGAAGATCTACTGTACCTTCACCTGCAAAGCTTTGCTTATCGTCACCCCCATCATCCAACCATCTTTCCAAACATAGCCAATCTATATAGTAGATCTTATCCGCTTGGTCTTGTATCACACACCTGTGGTAGATAAAACAATGTGGGATGACATACATTTAAAAAAAAAACATTTGGATGTTTTCATTACAGTTGGAACTATTTACTAAAATCTATTTATCATCACCTGGCATCCAAAAAGTTGATCTCTGATACCAAATTAGTTCAATATTACATGCATATTGCATGTCTGGCATATATATGCTATTAATTGTTACACCGTGTCCATACCAGACACGACACGACAATGTGACATGACAAAATAAACATTTGCTTTAATTTTATTTTTTTAATTTATTTTATTTATTTTCTGAGGTAAAATAATTAGGTAACTGTTAGGTATCTGTTGTTGCTTTCAGTATGACTATAAAGGTCACGCAAAATGATATTTAAACTCACGTTAGATATTTTTGACATTGATTAAAGGACAAAAATAAATTGTTTGTATGCTGTTGGTCCAGCTGCAGCTTCGCAGAAATATAAAATGTTTCTAAAATAGAAACTTCGCCTTAAAGTGAACTCTGTGTATTCTGGTTCAAGACAGTTAGGGTATGTCATACCGACACAGTCTTTGCAAAGTGAACATGCAAAGAAGATCAAACGCCCTTAACAAAAAAAGGTAAAACAGTGATATAGGATGATTTTGAAGTTGAGGGAGAACATGAGATGGGAGTTTTTCGACATACCCTAACTGTCATGAACAGGAACAAAAACAGTCCAGGCAGTGTAAGACAAGACGAGCGTTTGGCATTAAAAAGTATATAAATTGTATTATTTCTATTAAAAGATAAGACCTTTCTTTCTCGGCTGGGATCGTTTACAACCACATTTGGGATCGTTTGAAGCTGCATTTAAACTGCCTTTTGGAAGTTCAAAATCGGGGCACCATATCAGTCCATTATATGGAGAAAAAATGCTAAAATGTTTCCCTCAAAATACATTTCTTTACGACTGAAGAAAGAAAGACATGAACATCGTGGATGACAAGGGGGTGAGTAAATTATTTGTAAATTGTTGTTCTGGAAGTGGACTTCTCCTTTAAGATTATAGGATGAGTTCACTTCCAGAATAAAAATTTTCTGATAATTTACTCACCCCTATGTCATCCAAGATGTTCATGTCTTTCTTCAGTCAAAAAGAAATTAAAGTTTTTTAGGAAAATATTCCAGGATTTTTCTCCATAAAGGGGACTTCAATGGTGGCCAAAGAGTTGAAGGTCCAAATTGCTGTTTCAGTGCAGCTTCAAAGGTCTCTACACTATCCCAGCCAAGGAATAAGGGTCTTATCTAGCAAAACGAAAAAATAAATAAAATTGATATACTGTTTAACCACAAATGCTCATCTTGCACTAGCTCTGTGGTGCGCGCCTATGACTAATCACGTTGGAAAAATTATGTGCTGTTTAGGCATATTGCGATAGCTGGTGTTACTGGTTTTACCGGTTTACCAGTGTTAAGCCGCAACATCGGATTCGTCACTTGCCCACTGCATTTTTTGATTTTGCAGTTTTGGTTTTTTTTAGTAATAAAAATCATTAAGTTTATGTTGGTGCTGATAGCCTAGCCTAGCGGTTAGAGCACTGACAACTGCACCTCTGCCGACCTGAGTTTGAGTCCCAACTCATGGTGTTTTGCCAATCCTGTTCCCAAATCTCCACCCCACACTTTCCTGACATTCTCTACTGTCCTCTCTGTTGAAAAAATAATTTAGTTCAGTTAGACAATTAAAAACTGAACACAGCTGCTCAAAGCAGTGTGCCGTACAGTCACATCAGAGATCCGCGGCAGGAGTCATATTTCATTTATCACATGAGGAGAGTGACTCGAGCTGATGAGTGAAGTGAAAAAGAAAAGACATTGGCAAAAGATTTAAAAGTGTTTTAAAAATATTTTGGATTTTGAAAGGCCTGTCGACGGTTGCCGTTTATCTAAAAGGTGATTTTGAAAGCTAATTGGAATATCATTTGTTTCTTATTTATTTGGTGTTTGCTGATTTTCAGTATTTTTAAAAAAATAAACTTTGTGGAAGTTATTTGTTATTTTGCATTTGGCCTATACCATGGTTTATTTTTATTGGTTTTGTTAATAAATTCTAAAATTCTATGTTTAGGCTGATATAAGTGAGTTTGTCGTATTGTTTTGTTGTTGTCCATTCAATCAATTGACACTGATTTGCCGCTAATTTGAAAGTGAAAGTAAAATACGCATTTACCAGCTATTTAAAAGTGAAAAAAGCAAGGAAAAGAGGGAAACCTCTAACGAACTGCCCCACAACCCCTCCCACTGGTATTAACGATGTTGTCACATGTTAACCGGTGTACTTCAGTACATAAATGTAGGGTAGGGTGAAAAACTCCATCTCATTTCCTCCTCCAACTTCAAAATCGTTGTTTTTTGGTAAAGGGCATTTGACTTTCTTTGCATGTTTGCTTTGTAAACACTGTGTTGGTATTTCCGCCTACGTCACGTGCATGAATACGTAATGCATGAGGTCAAGCTAGTGTAAGACGAGCATTTGAGGTTAAAAAGTATATAATTATTATTATTATTATTTTTAGAAAATGACCAATCATTTTGCTAGATAAGAGCCTTTTTACTCGGCTGGGATTGAAACTGCAATTTGGACCTTCAACCTGTTGGCCACCATTGAAGTCCACTATATGGAGTAAAACCTGGAATGTTTTCCTCAAAAACCTTAATAGCTTTTTGACTAAAGAAAGACACGAACATCTTGGATGACATATGGGGTGAGCAAATTGTTAGGAAATTTTTATTCTGGAAGAGATCTAATCCTTTAACAAATCGCATGCCGTGGCATCATGTCAAGTATAGTTAGGACACCATGTTAACCTGCTCTCAGGATCTAACTTTTAGCTTTGTACCATCTGGATTTATTGCCCAATATGGTCCTAATTTGTGGTCATGCTATGATATTTATCACTGAGAACAAAAAGAAGACAGCTGCTGATCACACGTTAGGAAAACCACCACAAACCACAGATCAAACCCTTTCACACAGAGATCAGCTGTGAATTTCTGCAGATTTTCCAAAGCCTGTGATTACAGAGCTAATTACCAGCATTCCTTGCAGGCTACTGTTTAGAGAGCACCACGAACACTAGACGCCTTATTCTGAGCTCCTGCACTTTTTAATGCTTTACACAGACACATTTTAATGCTTTATCTGGGTTATAAGTAACAAAACAGCATATTCAAAAATCAGCTTGACCTAGTTTATTGTCAACAAGCTTATATACTTATCACTTATTTAAAATTATTATTATTAATTTTTATTATGAAATAAAATGATTATTTTATATTGTAGTAATGATTACTATTCATTTATTATTGCATTTTGTTACCCAAAACGTAAAAATCCATACTAAAGGAAGGTATGAGTCTAACCCTAGAAGCTCTTTGAAAGCCTCAACATTGTTTTTGTGGGCGCAGTCCCAAAAATGGAAAATGTCACAAGCTAAAAATTCTCAACGGGGGAAAATTTCACTCGAGGGAAACAATCAAGACATTATGGACCCAAACCAGGGGTAGAAAACACCGAGTCTGATTTAAAACCCGTGTTGGCTTGAGAAAACCGTAGAGCTGGCCAGAACTGAAAGAGTCCAGGATACCCACTGGACAAATTTATAGCACAGAGCTTTGAACCACCATGTGGCTATCAGGGAAATACCTCTGTATAACACATTTAGTGAAACAACTGGAAATACTTGCAAAAAAAAACCCTTAGTCGTAGGTTCTAATAACCATCGATATTTGCAATTACTTGCAGAGCAGAAATGACATTTGTAATATCATTCTCTGGCCTTCTTGAGTGGGTTCTCCAGTCACTGAAGAGTGTTTGAGGACCCATAATTTGACAGGTTACTTGCACAGTAGATGCTAGTTTTGACATATACAACTGTTTTCCAAAGACCGCCTCATATAATAACAGTTTTCTTTCCATACAGTTATTAGTGTCAAATGTGACACTTCAGACTTATTTGCTGAAATGAATTACTGCTGAAACTGCAAAAGAGAGAGGTGAATCACAAAAACCATGTGGTAAATACAGCCTAAACACTTGAAATGGCCATAAAAAGTCTCTATGACTAGTATGTTGTTGAGGTGATTCAGTCAAGGCTGGTTAGTTAGTGGTACGGTTGTGAGTTGGGGGTTTTTGGACTAGGTTTGACAGTTGTTCAAAGACCACCAAACGGATGTTGATCCAAGTACTTGGCAAAATCACAGTCCCGTAATAGGTCAATATAGAATCACTGGCACCACAGCTGCATGCTAACAGTAACAACAGCAATTTACTTGAGTCTACTTGATCCGTGAGCCAGACAGCACAAATACACACTCGCATGCTTTCTATTTTTAAGTCTGGTGTTATAAATGGCATAAAAGCCTTCTAATTACACTGTTTATAATATTTCAAGCGTTCCACTTTAGTAGCGCAGCTTTTGTAGAATTATCTGCACATGCATCTTAAAATTAAAGTGTTTTTTTGTCTTGCCAACCACAACACAGAGGTTTTTTTCTCTCTTCTGCTCCTGTCAAAGGTTTAAAACTGTGCTGAATTCTTTATAGGCAGCTTTAGTCACACAAACAGTAGGTAGATGAAACGGTTTTTGATTTAGTCTTTCGTTGCATCTTTAAACTGTCAACAAAATTCAGATTAGGGCTAACGTAAATATATTACTTGTGTGTTACAAACTTTTGACATTTCCTGCTCACTTTCATTGGAAAGACCACCTTGTGAGCAGATGATAACAATTTTCATTTTAAATGAATTATACCCCAAAATATCTATTTAATTCTAGATGCTTTTCTTCACGTTGCTCTTTATACGCTGTGAAGCATGTTAAAAACATGAGTTTATTCGGATTACAGTCATCAGACAACCCTGTGGCCTCTTCTGAGGTTGAATTTTGGTTCTTTACAGATCCCAAATTAAAATCATGGTTAGATTTAGAGTTAGGTTAGCTTTAGGAAAAATGCACTGCAGGAACGTGAGGAGTTTTTTTAATAACTTAAATCTATTTGGTATTAATATTCCAGCAATTCCAAGTCATTTTAAATTAAATTAGGATTTCACACCCACAGTTTCACAAGGGCTTAGATTTTTTAAAAATAAAAAACTATAATTTAAGCTACAATTGTAAGTCAGAGTAACTTAACTTTTATATGATGCACATCAATAAAGACGCTGTACATAACACAGTCATTCTTCTATTCATAACTTTGGTTGGAAAGTCTGGAAAGTTTAAAAATCATCTGGATTTAACCACTGCCTTCCAAGTATGCCTTATGGTTGATGATAAAATTGTCTTTAAACGACAGGAGTAAATGTTTAAATATTTCTGCTAATAGTTAGCTACAACGCAGGGTATGACAGTTAAAATTAAATAATTACATTTACAAAGACGTTTTCAGAAAATGACACGTGCAACTAATACACGGTCTAAGAGAGAATTTGGAATGGAATTATTATTACTGGTTCCCGAAGGGAGTAGATGAAATTAGCAACAAAACATCAAGGAGGTTTCCAATTAAAGTGGAAAGGAAATGACAAAAACAGGCCGAATGCTGAAAAGCTCCAGTTCAGCTAAACACAGCGTGGCCTCCGTCAGTGTTTTTTCCTCTAGCCTTCACACTTATTTATACTCAAATGCACATGCAACCTTTCGAGGGAAGCCCTCAATGCCCTGGACGATTGGTGTAATGACAGTCTGGTTAGACAGTGAGCCAACACCACCAAACCACTTCAGCAATAAAGCAGGCGAGTCAAATTTTGCTTTTCAAAACACAATAATATAATAAAAAAATAACATTTTAAGTATTGAAATAAATTTAAGAGATAATTATTGCACGAATTTATGACAAGACAATTAACCCAGGCTAGAGAGTCACATCACGCAGTGTGCCTGACAAAGTGGCTTAAATATTTTTTCACAGAAATTAATGTTAAGGTGATTGGGAGGGCAACCACTCATATCTCCTTATTAAGAATTAGAAACACTTCCTGTTGGAACCGAAAGCTTATTGCAACAGGAAAATCCGATTGTACAGACTGAACAGACTGTACAGACTGATTAATTTACATCTTATCAAAAGGTTTCAGCTGTTCATTATGTCACAACGGAGCAATTACATAAATGTACAAATCTACTGGATATTAAAAGACTTTTAATCAGACACCTACAATAAACAAAAAAAAAAAAAAGAAATGGTGATTGTTGCACAATATAAGGATATGAGCTACATCATACACAATCTCATTTCTTCTTTCTTCTCTATAAGCATGTGCTACATGTGCTTTACGCTTGGGTCTTTGCAGCGTCTAATGTATGACATGCCATCCTTAAAGGGATAGTTCACCCAAAAAAATCTGTCATTAATTACTCTCATTATTAATTACCCTCATGTTGGTCCAAACCTGTAAGACCTCCATTCAACTTCAGAACACGTACTCTCGTGACTGCGCGTCGAAGGCTGACACGGAAGAAAAGAAATTGTTGAATATAGTCGTTATTTTTGTTTTCTTTGTGCACAAAAAGTATTCTCACAGCCTTATAAAATTAAAGGAGAAGTTCACTTCCAGAACAATAATTTGGAGATAATGTACTCACCCCCTTGTCATCCAAGATGTTCATGTCTTTCTTTCTTCAGTCGTAAAGAAATTACGTTTTTTGAGGAAAACTTTTCAGGAATTTTCTCCATACACAAAAATAAAGGTGCTTCATGATGCCATAGAAGAACTTTCATAAAGATTAACAGCATTTGAGGTTAAAAAGTATATAAATTGTAAAATTTTTTTTTAGAAAATAACTGATCATTTCACTAGATAAGACCCTTCTTCCGGCTGGGATCATTTAGGGCCCTTTGAAGCTGCATTTAAACTGCATTTTGGATGTTTTAACTCAGGGGCACCATAGAAGTCCACTATATGGAGAGAAATCCTGAAATGTTTTCCTCAAGAAACCATTTCTTATCGACTGAAGAAAGAAAGACATGAACGTCTTGGATGACAAGGGGGTGAGTAAATTACCTGTTAATTTTAGTTCTGGAGGTGAGCTTCTCCTTTAAGGTTGAACAACTGATGTCAGAAAGCTCTCGGATTTCATCAAAAATATCTTAATTTGTTTTCCATAGATAAACAAGATCTTACCGCTTTGGAACAACATGAGGGTGAGTAATTACAGAATTTTCATTTTTGGGTAAACTTTTCCTCTAAAACGCAGCACTCAAGTACAACTTTTAAAAAAACGCATCTCTAGACCTTGTTGTTTTTTTCATTCCACTACCTAAGTCTTGTTTTTAATTGCAAAAACATGTTCTTTGTAAGTGGTCCAGCCCTATGAGTGTGATTTTTGTGTCACGAAGACTCAGTAAAGCCTAATTCTAGATAGATATTTCAAGAAATATCTGATGCGTTACATGACTAGGAAAGCCGCTACTTTGTTTTGTTCTTGGAAGAAAACGGCCAACAAAAACTCTTAAGCTCTCTATTCCATCCACCTTGGCATGCAATGGAAAAATCACAATTGAAAATCAGCCTCTATATGTTCATTGTTCCAAAAACATTCCTCATTTTGAATCTTGGCAACCAAGCCTTTTGGGAACCACATCAATTGTGTCCAATCTCAATGTCATAGGGAGTAGCCTGGAGTGAGGCGGGGCTCAGCTCTTCCCAGGGGACCCCAGTCGGACGAATATTGTGTGAATACAAAAATAACTGATTTGACGGCGGATGAATGAGACTAATGAACCTGTGGATCATCCAATTAAAGGCTTTTAGGCCACAAAGGCCATGAAGTGCTACCAAGAGGAAGTGTAGAGGAAATTTGGGTGCTACTTGAGAATTGAATTGAAAGAAATATATAAAAGAAACAATATTTTCGATATTTTCTTAATGGTTTACATTTATATACATATAGAAAATAATTATTTAAAGCATAATTTCTTTTAGTAATTTTTGTATTAGTTTTATTCATAAAAAGTTTGTTTCTTTATTATATTTTATATTTGTATATATTTGTAAAACATTATAAATGTATATTTACAATTATCATTTTAATTTGCTTTTTAAAATATGTTTAATTTAAAATCTAAAGAGAGGTTAACATAGCGTGTTGCCGTGAACGTTTCAAAAAGGCATGCTCAGCCAAAACATCCATATGTTTGAGGCATTACAGTCTGGTTTATTTTGGAAATAATAGCATATTCTATATTCAAATGGGTTTCTCAACCAGTGATTAGCACCACTGTTGTAACTATAGAAAAGGAATACTTGGAGCAAAATATTTAAGTCAAACATGGGTTGATTACAGCCAAACATTATTTCATCTTGTTCTTCAGCATGCTATTTTTTACTCTAGGCTAAACCGTTCCATTTCTTAATCTAAGGGTCGTATTTAGGTGACCACGATTATAGCCCTTACCATTCCACACAACCAGCTGATTTAAGCGGGAGGATCTCACATCGGCCACAAATTTCCCCTTTATTTAGTGCAGCTTCCGTCATGCTTCTCGCTGACCCGCCGAACAACCTTGCTGAATGGACAATTTCGGTTGTGCTCTCTGGTAGTAACCACACTGCAAGAGGGTGTGTAGTGTGGCATAACCTCATTCCAACACACAAAACTATAAACACAGTGAACTCCTGCAAAAAATTTATCAAACACAAGAAAAGAAGACTGTGATATGTTGCTTCTTGGTCGACCATGCTAAACCAACTCTATGGTGTTATCCAATGCCTTTTCTTGTACTTTGTGTACTCAAAATGTGACATTTTGATAGCGTAACGTGTAAAAATTGGTGGTACGTCAGGCATTTTTAATGTGGTTTACCTTCCCGGAGCCTGTGGCCTCCCTGCTGATTTATACCATCCAGGTTTCTCATTCTGCCAACCGGCTAATTGTTTCAGGCTTCTGATGATCGTCTATAAACAAGAAAACAGAATAAAGGAAAAAATAAGTCTCTTTTTAGGTAGTATTTGCATAGACAGAATGTACGACTCATGCAAATAAATAATCTGCACCCATATTACCATAGGTTCATGCCAGGCTGACTTTTTATCATTAAATGCAGCTCAATGTTTTACCAAAACCAGGACAACACTCCAAGCCACGTTCCGAGTACAAGCCTCATGTTTATTTGGGTTATTAATATAAAGCAGAGAGTGAAGCACATACTGTAGTCCATTAACCAACACAGTAACATATTAATGCAAACATATTCTGCTCAGGAGCTCCCTGCTGAGAAATTACTGCCGTACATAAACGGCAAAGCATCAGGAACTTAAATGTCAAAAATATCTCCAGGACAGCGTATAATATACTGAAAACACATTTATTACAGCCATACTTCCCCCTCAGTCTTAAACACAACTGTTTGGACCAAAAGAGTTTGGAGCAGTGCCACTTTACATCAGTAAGGCAAATGGTTCCACTGTCTGCTGTAAATTAAGAGCCTATTAGTCCGCTCATCCAGATTTTTACAGCTTTTCCTGTCTTTATAGCAAAATGAAGAGGTTTCATTGGATCTACCTTAACCTTTTGGCGTGTAAGGAAATATCTTTAACGGTAATCAGTTTGCTTGATGATTTAACAGTAAGTTTAAAAGAGAAGTTCACTTCCAGATTAAAGATGTACAGATAATTTACTCATCCCTTGTCATCCAGTATGTTCATGTCTTTCTCTCTTCATTCGTAAGGAAATTATGTTTTTTAAGGAAAACATTTCATGATATTTCTCCATATAATGGACTTCTATGGTGCCCCAGTTTGAACTTCCAAAATGCAGTTTAAATGCAGCTTCAAAGGGCTCTAAACCAGTGGTTCTCAACTCCAGTCCTCGGGGCACACAGCTTTGCACATTTTGCATGTTTCTGAATCTGACACACTCAGTTCAGTTCATGAATCTTTCTCCTAATGAGCTGATGATCTGAATCAGGTGTGTTAAATGAGGGAGACAAAATGTGCAGAGCGGTGAGCCCCGAGGACTGGACTTGAGAACCACTGCTCTAAACGATCCCAGCCGAGGAAGAAGGGTCTTATCTAGAAATGATCAGTTTTTGCTAAAAAAGAATTACTATACTTTTTTTTCATGACAGGGCAGTTGAGATATGACAGGAAGCAAGTGGGACATGACAGTTGAGATATGACAGGAAGCAAGTGGGACAGAGAGAAAGGGGGATGGGATCGGGATCTCGGGACACCTGAAGCGCATATGTTGGCATGCTGCCCACAAGGCTATTGGTGCCAATGACAACAATTTATGTTCATCTTGTCCACCTCTCCATGAGCTCTGTGTATTCCGGTTCAAGACAGTTGGGGTAGGTCAAAAAACTCCCATTTGATTGTCCTACATCGCTGCAGAGGTACCAACCTAGTGTTTACTAAGTGAACATGCACAGAAGATCAAACACCCTTTACAAAACAAGGTAAAACAGCGATGTAGGATGATTTTAAATTTGGAGAAGAAAATAAGATGTGAGTTTTTCAACATATCCTAACTTACATGAACCAGAATTCACAGAGTTCACACAGAGCTAGACAAGATGAGCATCTGAGGTCAAAAAGTATACAAATTGTCAATTTTTTGTAGAAAATAACACATTGTTTCGCTAGATAAGACCCTTCTTCCTTAGCTGGGATCATTTAGAAACGTTTGAAGCTGCATTTAAACTACATTTTGGAAGTTCAAACTCGGGGGCACCAAGTCCACCATATGGAGAAATATCATGAAATGTTTTCTCATATATAATTTCTTTACGACTGAAAAAAGAAAGACATGAACCTCTCAGATGAAAAGGGGGTAAGTACATTATCTGTAAATTTTTGTTCTTTAAATATATATATATATATATATATATATATTTTTTCATCCACATTTATTGTGATCCTCAAAATTCAAAGTATACTATCAAAGTCTCTCACTTGGCCATAGGATGGCTGCTAGAATCTAAATATTTCTGAATGGTGGCAGAGAGGTCTTCTCTGGGTGGGTTTTATTTGATCCCTGGTAGAATGTGGCCGGTCTGCTGTGTGCTTTATTCTAGAATGAAGGAAAGCTAGATTATCTGGGAACGCCTGGTATTTCCTCTGGTCTGGGCTCCATCAGAAACATTGCTACAGACAGGGATGACTTCCACAAATAGTGTGCACTGGCAGACATAAAAAAAGAGTGAGAAAGCTGTGTGCAATTTTCCTAATAAGAACTTAGGAAACAACAAGTACTGACTTCCTGGTCAGGAACATTGCTTAAAAAACAGTGTTTTGATCCAAAGGTGTTTGAGATGTCCCAATAGGATGGTAATGATGACTGTGAAAGAAAAGAGAGATATTATATATTTTGCTTATAGATTTCCATTTATGCCAAAAAAAAGTTAGGAATGAAGGAATACCCCTATAAAGAAACGCTGAAGAACTATACATATATATTAAAAAAAAAAAAGGGGTTTAAATGTAGCTGCACAAAGGAACTTGCTTGAGTAGTTTCATCAGCACAAGTTAAACTAACTCCAAACATTGGCAAAGAAACGAAACAAACAGCTAAAGCCAACATTAGATGCTATCATTCCACAAAAATGTGCTTTATTACTTTAAGTAAAAAAAACTCCTCAGATAAGCATCAAGACCATCAGATATTAATTCAAACCATGATGCAGAGCAGCAGCACAAGTGAAGGGTTATATACATAAATGCTGACTGGTTATAAACTAGACACTCATCCAGATCATCTTTGGCAGGTTGTTTATGTGTCAGCTCAATCTTTCAGGGAGGAATCTCATGCTGTGGGGGGAGAATCTCAGTCCCTTAGAGGGAAACAGTAAATCTCAGGGCCTATAAAAATGTAAAGAGGCATGGTAAACCTTCTCCTCCATGACCTGGAGTTCCACCCACTGAAAGTATTTCACTTTTTGTTTGCACCTGGTCTGTACTCTCTCCTTACAATCTGATGCCTGGGTCTGGTCAGGAGGGACTGTGGGAGGGTGTGTGAACCCTGAATGGCAGACAATGGCATGAATGCATGAGCGGAAGTTGGGTTTTTATACTAAAAGACTCACGTGCCTTGTCTAAGAGCCTAACACGTTTAATAGTCCATACAAAAAAAAAGAAACAAGAATCTCTCCTTTTTTACATCTGAATTAAGACCACAAGCAACATACGTGGGTTACTATAAAATAGAACATGGCTTGACCATGTCTTTAAATTATAGGCATTACATTCCCAACTGATGTAAATTTGATATTTAAAGGTCTCCTGAGCAAGCGTATAATTTATTGTCTGTGTCCACTGGTGTCTGAGGGTTCACTGCCACAAAAACAGACACCAGAAAGAAATAGTGCACTCAAAAATGACATTTTGTCATCATTTACTCACTCATCATGTTGTTCTAAAACCATATGACTTTCTTTCTTCCACTGAACATGAGAAATTAATTTCTGAAGTACATTCCTGCTACTCCATGATCCATAAATGCAAACGAGAACTGAGGTGTTATGCCTAAAATGATTAAAAAAGCAAATAAAGTATTATGAAAGTGATTCATACTTGATACATACTAATTCAAACTTGTTTGCTACATTTCAGGTCAACCAAAGCAATATGACTGGAAGAAATTAATATTTAAGACATTATGCACTGATTATTTTTCCCTCCAACCCGATTATTAAAGTCCAAATTCTAAATGGATCAGTGATGTGCGGTGATATTCTTGTTTTTGTTTTAAATTAAATGTCCCAGTCACATTTTCTTGGTTAAATAAACATTACTTGCACTATTACAAAACAAAAAGAAAGAAAAAAAAAAAACAATTCAAATCTGAATCTCATCAAGTTAGTGTTTTTAAGCATTTTACATTTTTTCCCAAATAATAACTCAAGGCCGTAACAATTTAAACAATGTATTTTATTTGTGAACTTATGTTCAGCTATTCATTTTAATAGTTAATTTTTAACTATTTGTGGATTTTTCCGATCATCAGTCATCAAAGCTTAATAAATACTGGACACAGACACAGAGATTCACTTTAAATTTCACCAAGCTGATTACTTTTGAAGCCTGTTTCCGCCACATTGTAGAAAAATAAAAAATTAAAGGTAATTGCAACTTTTTATCTCACAATTCTGACTTTTTATTTCTCGCAATTGGGAGTTTATGTCATGTAATTCTGAGAAAAAAGTAATATTTGCGAGCTTATATCTTGAAATTTTGACTCTATAACTCGCAAATCTGACTTTTTTCCCAGAATTGCGTGACATAAACTCCCAATTGCAGGTTGTAAAGTCAACTGCAAGACATAAACTCGAGAAATAATATCACAATTTTGAGAAATAAAGTCAGAATTGCAAGAGAAACTCACAATTCTGACTTTTTCTCAGAATTGCAAGTTTATATCTTGCAATTGTGATTTTTTTTCTCAGAAGTGGGAGTTTATATCTTGCAATTCTGACTTTATGACTTCAGAATTGTTAGATATAAACTTGCAATTCTGAGAACACATCTTTTCTGGACTTTACAACTCGATACAATATCTCACAATTCTGATACAAAAGTCATTCAGTGGTGGAACCTGGCTTCCATAGATTACTTACTAAAAACTCACAGATCATGTTTTCATGGCATTTTAAGAAACACAATGCATTAAGAGCCGGGAGGTGAAAATGTTTGAAGATCAGGGTAAATTGTACTTCATTTGTCTTCCAGGGAACATGTAAGTATCTTCTGTTGCTTCTGAAGGGCAGTACTAAATGGAAAAAAAAAAAAAAGATATTTCAACAAAAAAAGAAAAATTTGGACATCTTCAGCCTGTTCAAAAATTTTCACCCCCCAGCTCTTAATGCATCGTGTTTCCTTCTGGACCATCAGTGAATTTTTAAACCTTTTTTATAGTTGTGTTTGAGGCCCTCAATTGTCCTCAGTGTGAAAAGATGGATCTCAAAATCATACAGTCACTGCTGGAAAGAGTTCAAATATGCAAAAGATGCTGGAAAACTGAAGAATCTGCAGGACCTGGGGGATTTTTCTCAAGAACAATGCTCAGTTTAACTGTTCAGAACAAACAAGGGCCTCATGAACAACCATCACAAAACAAAACAAAAAAACAGTCATAAATCATCCAGGTAACCACACACAGTATTAAGAACCAAGGGTTTTCAAACTTTTGAAGAGGGTTATTTTAATCATTTCAGCTATGTTTTGGTCTTGTGGACTATATGTAAACATCTTTTATGTACAATATCTTACTCAGGACAGTACTAAATAAAAAAATAACATGCATTTTGTATGATCTCTCTTATTGTCTTAAAATTATTCACATTTTCACAGATTCTGCAAGGGGTTCCTAAACTTTTGCATAAAACTGTATGTTGAGGAGACACTGCCTCCCGTGCCTCCTCAGAGGAAACGCCCTTGTACTGGATCAACCCACTCAAAAGACTGTTCACAAACCAGATATCACCTCTTATCAGTTCACCAAGAAGAAAACATGTGTCAACATTTTAAAGAAGTCCACTTCCAAAACAAAGATTCATATATAATGTACTCACCCCATTCTCATCCAAGACGTTAATGTCGTTCTTTCTACAGTCGTAAAGAAATTATGTTTTTTTGAGGAAAACATTTCAGATTTTTTCTTCATATAATGGACTGATATGGTGCCCCGATTTTGAACTTCCAAAATACAGTTTAAATGTGGCTTCAAACGATCCCAAATGCGGTTGTAAATGATCCCAGCCGAGGAAGAAGGGTCTTATCTAGCGAAACGATGGGTTATTTTCATAAAAAAAAGTACAATTTAAATACTTTTTATTTTCAAACACTCATCTTGCCCTGCTCTCCCTGAACTCTGTGTATTCTGGCTCAAGACAGTTAGGGTATGTCAAAACAATCCAATCGTATTTTCTCCCTCAACTTCAAAAATCATTTCAAATCATCCTACATCGCTGCAGAAGTACCGACCCAGTCTTTGCAAAGTAAACAGGCAAAGATCATCAAACACCCCTAACAAAAAAGGTAAAACAGCAATATAGGACGATTTTGAAGTTATTTCTGATTTACTTTTACTGTATGGACAGGGGTAGTCTGGATATTCTCCAAAAATTCATTTCTGTGTTCCACAGAAGAAATAAATTTAGGTTTTAATCAACCTGAGGGTGAGTAAATAATGACAGCATTCTCACTTTTAGGGTGAACTATCCATTAAACCCTCAAAACTCAGACAAAATATAGTACTAAATACTGTGTAAGCCCCCCAAGAAATGTGATTTGGCCCAGACAGTGTAATTCTCAGGGGTGGTCTTACCTGGTTGGCTGAGTGGTGTACTTGTGCACTGAGGTTCACCTCAGGCTGGAGTCTGGCACGGAGGAAAGAGATTCGGCATGAGCTGAATCTCAACGCTATGTACCTCAAAAGAAAGCTGCTCTTTATGGCGCTTGCCACGTGGCGGAAGAGCGGCTGCCATGTATTAAAAATCTAGCAAGTTTGAGAATGCAGGAACTCGGTTGAGCCAGACGGCACTGCTCATGCCTGACAGCTTGAGAAGTGTTCGGCCAATCCTGCGGTTTGTGCACCTCTGCGTCAGTTCAGAACCGGCTGAAGCGCAAAAGAACTTGGAACAAACACTGCTTAAGACTGTCCAAATAACACTGAGTAAAATTATAGTGCAGGCACTCCTGATTAACTTGATGAATAGGGATTTTTTGAGCAACTGTTTGAATAAAGCCAATAATAATATAATGAATAATATGCCACCCAAAGTACATTTTTTTCTCAGAAACAATGTTTTTTCAATGACATACTCACAGCATATGAGATCCATAATTTCTCCACTTCAGAAATCCACTCAAAGCAATCCCTGGCAACAGAAAAAATATCATAAGCATTTGAAAAGACATTAATGTGACATAACAATGATTTACCTAAAAGGCTTTTGGTACAAGCTAAAACTGATTTAGAGTCAGAAGAAACAGAAATGTCACATCCTGTATAACATAAAAAAAGAAATCAGTTAATAGATAAAAACAAGCTATTCAAAGAACTAAGTGATTCCACCGACAGCTGATAGCAGAGCTGCCAGAACTGACAAGCATAATTCAGGTCAGAAAAATATCCAAAAAATATTCTTGTCAAAATCAGTTGGGTCGAACTCAAATGTGCATAATTTTCAAGACATGTCAGTCTAGATTATATTTGCAGACACACATTTTTAAAGCTTTACTGCATCTTTTCATTGATGAGCCATTGCCTTTAACAGAGGAAATGAGATCAGGGGACACTGGAGGACCTTTGCATAACATTCAGAAGTAAGATGCAAGTAAATGACTTCACTCCCACAGAAGCCATTAAAGCAACCGTAATAAAGATACGGTACACGCAGAGCCAGGTCTGCCGCATAATGATATTTAAGCCTTTTGGAAGTGATCTGGAGAATGCTTCAAACTAAATGACTGCATGCTTTTATGAGCGAGGGCGAGCGTCCCATTGTAACACAATGCTCCAAGAACTGTGAGAGAGACTGCGCCACTAATACGGGTCACGTGGACTCGGGAGAAACAAGCACTAACCTGTGACTGAGGCCTTTGGATCAGGTGAATGAATATTATTGTGACTTTCTAATGTCAGGGTGGAAATTAAAGGTTTTAGACAGCTTTCTGACTCAAATTTGTCACAGACTAGGCAACTAATAAAAAGAAAGAACACTGTTGACATGCCAAGTAAAGACCGGAGCAAAGAGCTGCTTAGACTTTAAAATGACTTTACTGGAATCATTTGAAATGTCACAGAACTTAATACAAACCAGTAACCATTTGTTTTGCTTACTTTTACATGATTAGATCTCTCAATCATTTAAAAAAGCAATATCAGATTAAAAGACTAGTTCACTTCAAGAATCGAAATTTCCTGGTAAATTACTCAACCCCATGCCATCCAAGATGTTCTTGTCTTTCTTTCTTCAGCTGAAAAGAAATTAAGGTTTTTGACGAAAACATTACAGGATTTTTCTCCATATAGCCGAGCCTTGCCTTTCTCTCCATGAACTCTGTGTATTCTGCCTCAAGACAGTTAGGGTATGTTGAAAAACTCCAATTGTATTTTCTCCCTCAACTTGAAAAAATCATTTCAAAATAATCCTACATTGCTGCAGAAGTTCTGACCCAGTCTTTGGAACGTGAACATGCAAAGAAGATCAAACACCCTTAACAAAAAGGTAAAACAGCAATATAGGACAATTTCGAAGTTGAGGGAGAACATGAGATGGGAGTTTTTCGACATACCCTGTCACGGAACAGAAACAGTCCAAGCAGATCCGGCTGGGATCGTTTACAACCACATTTGGGATTGTTGTGTGTAAATTGACGGTAATTACTGTCCCTTGCCAGACAACCTCATTAAGAGAACAACTCAGATTGAAAACTAATGATTGTTAATATCCTGATGGGGATATATGGAGTAAATTCATCTTAACAACAACCTGGACTCGGTCAGCTTTAAACTTCTCAAGCAGAATGAGACTCTTCTAGACTAAGCAATACTTTTAAAATATTTTTTAAGATAAACATCAATGTGGTCCAAATGTATATTACTGCATATTTCCAAATGAAAACCAACTGGGCTGCTTTAAAAGTTCCAGTACAGGTCACTTTGCATTTCCCACAAAGAGATGCTTGGCCATCATCCTTTACATATCAGACTCAGTAAATCCTCACAAATGTCATAATATTTTATAAGAAGCTGATTTCAACTACATGCTCTCTTTTAAATTATATACCTCCTTGAAATTGAGCTTACAGAACAAGGAATGGACTGGACTGTTTGCAAGAAAACATGAGCAAAGTCTTGCTCTTTTCATTAGGAGTTCCTGCTTCATTAAACGGGTCTAAACCAGAGTTTCACATGTAAATAGTAAATTAGCAAATAATGAGAATAATTTACAAGCCCCTTACGAATGCTAATGATGGTCATCAGAGCACACTATAGACAACTGATCAAAGCCACGGAGAGCTAATCCATATTAATGTAAAACATTTAAAAACCATCAATACTTGACCGCTGAACCGCTGAGCGGATTTTCAGTACTAAAGTGGTTACATGGCATCATGTTCACCTTCTTTGGGATTTTAACAAGCAGTATTTGTGCATTTACATTACACCAATGAAATGTAATCCAAAGTTTCTTGGCCTGTCTCCATGTTTTGCTTTAGCAAGCATGCCAGCTGTGGCAAAAATGGTTCAACTGGGCGACGTACACTTGGGCTTTCCACATTGCTTTTTTAAACACAAAAGTAAACAAACAACCAAACAAGTTAATTCTGTTGTGAATATCAAAAGGTTACTGTAAAGTGCAGCCAGAGTAAAAATCCCCCTTTTTTTTCTCCATATGGGAACTGATTTTTAAAGGGCACTGTATGGCTTAATATAATCTAAATGGTGTTTTTACTAAAATATGTAGTAGAAAACTCATTAAAGATTTATGTTATTTAAAAATTTCTTTTTTATCTTTTTATACATATTCTGAACTATGAGGGGAGGTGCAATCATTTTGATGATGTAAAATGGCTGCACTCGGTGAGCTACTGGCGCTACCTGTTGCCACATCATGCAGCTTTTGGTGGTAATTTTCCGTTGAAGGACCACAAGAGAAGCGATGCAAGTCTTCACTGCTTTCCTAGCGATGAGAAGAGGAGAAAAAAATGCAGAAGATACCTGTGGATGAATAAAACTTCCTAAAGACCCGCGTCTTTATTCTCTCCACTTTAGCCCTGAAGCCTGTGAGGCTTTTAGTAAACCACATCTACTTAAAGAGTTTACAAATGGCAGAGACAAGAAACGCTAGATGCCTTCCTGGCAGGATGTAAACATGTCGACGCTTGTCATGCCGCAGCCACTGAAGGAGTTTCTCAGTGTGGATTTCACTCAATATCTGAGGGCGATTAGACTCCTTATGAGGAGATAGCAATGGTACGGCATTTGGTTTAAGCCTATGCTTAAGTATAAGTGAGTATAAGGGGGTTTTTTTATGAATCTTTTTTTTATGCAATCACCTTTCATAATAATGGCTAAATGTGGCTAAAGTAAACAGAGCATGGCTCGTCACTCCACAGAAGAGAGGGGCGGGGTGACCAGAGCTCATTTGCATTTAAAGGAACATGCAACAGAATGGGCTGATTTCTGCAGAGCTGATTTTGACGAGGTAAAAAGGGTGTTTTTTACAGTACTATTGAAAAATCTATCCAAAGTATGTTATAGACTTCTCATTAAGACCCTAAAGAATCATATCAACTTGTGGAAAATGGGCATCCGATGACCTCTTTAACCGAAATTAATATAGTAAATAATAAATGAAAACACGTGGTGTATAAACAGTCTATGTTGTGTGCAAGTTGACATACTGTCACAAATAATCACATTTAAGCTGTTACAAGTTCATAAAATCTGTCCGGAGGTAACCCGTAAGTCATTTTTAGAGCATCACAGTCATCAGAGCATAATAGTTGGGTCCTCAGCGGGTTCCACAGCTGAGGGCCCCAGGAGACAGACGCCACTGTGGCTTTCCCCACACTTCTCACTGCCAGACTGGCCCTTAGCAGCAGCACCCAATCCAAAATAGCACAACAAACCACCCACAAATACTGAGTGAGTGAGAGCTTCACCGCACTGACAGATGTTCCCCAATGCAGCTTCTAATGGCCTGATCCCAGTTCAGTGTGTGTGGTTAACCAGCCCAGTAGGGCCTCTGCCTGTTTACTAAAGATCCACGATGGATAATTTAAGATTTAAGCGATTTCTTTGGTGTTTCGTTACTCTTTGATGCTTTCGATTAAGAAAACTTTGAGCTCAGCCTGCCCCATATCTCATGTCTCGAAAATATCTCAAGCTCTCTAAACATTTTTCTCTCTAAACCATAATAACAACTCAAACAAAGGAGCTTTTTTAACTGGTTCGTTAATCGTCAGTGACACGCCGCAGTCACAAGCAAATACGGTTTTCATAAAATCGGCAGATGTTCTTTCAATCGAGCGACGAAAACCTAGGGTCCACATAGCGAGTCGGCCAGAAGTCCAGATGAGCATGAATCCATTTTATTGCAACATGATCAGAGCATGGAACTTCAAGAAGGTGAGGGTTATTTGCTTTGACATGAAATGAGTTAGCGATGTCAAAGACTTGATCTTGGGGGGCACTTCAAAGAGAAGCTGTATTACTTTCTGAACTTCTTATGGTGCTGGAATGCATGGGCTAAGAGCAAGGGCTTCTCCAGCTTAAATCAAAACCACAGAATGTCTTCTAACAGGTTAAGCTGTTTCTGAATAGTGAAACACCTTGATAGGCTTAAGACAGAATAAAAATAACCCTCAACAGGTGTGTAACAGTAAATTTACAGTGGATTTTTTGTAAACAGCTATGATTAATGACACTAGATATTCTCTCATCAACATCAAAACACAAAAATACCACATATTTTCTACCCCAAACCAACCTCCAGAGGCCCCAGATAACTAGAAAAAAAATAACACTACTTGCACTCAGCAAAGTGTGTGCATCCATAAAATTAACCAGTAAAATTTACTTAATTTGATTATCAGAAAAATTAAAACACACAAGACTTTTTATTGTTCAAAATGTTAAAATTGAGATTTTTCTACTACTTTTTGTTATCACACAGAGAGTAATGTACTGAAAAAAACCCAGAATTCTAGGGAAAACACTGCAGTGGTAAGCTGGCTTATACTTTTGATACATTAAGTTTGTATGCTCCACTGCATGTGACCAGACACAGTCTATTTCCCAAATATCAGATCAGGGAAAGCATTAAGAAAGCCAGGTGCTTCTATTGGTACATCTTGTCCATTTCAACAAGGAAGGAAATGCTTTGAAAAGTAGTCATGGTCAAAGTACTCTTCCTGCTGTTAAAAGCAGGTCGGAATGTGTCATTACTTTAGCCGAACACAAATTTTTCCTTTTCACTCTTAATAGGTAGGTTATGGTAGCACGTGCATTGGTCTTAAAAATCTCGTCAGAATCAATCTTCCAGGGACCACTGGAAATAGTGAGTTAATAATTTAGGGGAAAAAAAGGCTGCAGCCTAGTCATATCGAAACTAATGTGCAAAAGCTGTGTAGAGGAGAACTACAGAGAGCAATAATAAGACTCGAAGACAAGAAGCTTAACCTTGACTGCACAGATGGAAGAACCCCATCACTTTTGGATCACAGTAATAACGAGTGGATTCCTGGCTCCTGATTTTAACACAACATATTCTTGTTCACCAATAAGCTCCTGATCAACATTAAATCAATCTACAGTGTTGGTACAGATAAAAAGGTTTATAATCGCTCTCAACATGAACAGTTGGCTGAAATTTTATCCTTTCTGGCTCTTGAAGAAAACCCTTTCACTAGTTCAGAACTTGCAGGAACAGACATAATACAGAAATGGAGGAGATAAAGATGATAAATGCTTACCTCTTTTACATTCTTGAGGTCCTTGTGTAACGTTACGTACTGTATGCTGAAAGTAAAAGATGACAGCTGAGCATGTTTTGGTGTATATTGATGGCTTTTAGGTAACTGTTTTATGTCACATTTAGACCCTCTGACTCACTTCTGAGACTGGTTATTGTCTTAACACCCATTGTCTTTCATTCTCTGTTTGACTTTTACATAGCGATACATCCGACACAGCACTTAAGCTTCATTCCAGTAACTTAAAAAAAAATGCCTCTTAAGGAAGTATTTCTATAAAAAAGACTTACCAGATGTTTAGAAATATGCTCGTCCAGTTCAAGCACTTAAACTAAAACCGCAACATCACAGAATTAATAAAAGTATGACGCGAATACTCACGGATGTGTGTTGATGTTGTTTTCCCATCAAACATAATGTCACTTCCCGGTAGGGGTGTAACGGTACACAGATGTCACGGTACGATTTCGGTACAACAGAAAAAAAAACAAAAACAAATCTACTATGCCAGGTTTCTTTTCATTTATTTCAAACAGACAGTTGTACAAATTACATTTTTTTTCCACCTGCATGTGAAAATACTAAATATTATATCAAATTAATGTCATATATAGGCTATAAAATCTGCAGTACATATATATACATACAAGGAATAAATACTTGAAATATATTTAATGTAGTTAACTGATAGACAAGGGAAATAAACTGTGCGACACGTAACGTAGCCTATATTTGCTATAAGTTTTGTGACAGAAAGTAAACTATTTGACTTTTGTTCAAATTGATTATTTGCTGGTTTGAGGAAAGTTGAAGTAATCGCGCCGGTGCACACAAACACAAAACATATCAGTTCCAGGCTGCTAGCATTGCTAACCTGAAAGCGCAGTTGCTACTTTATCAGAATAAAACACAATGAACAAAACATCAGCGCGCCCGCCTCACTGTGTCACCGTTAGAACGCGACTGAAGTACAAACATAGGCGGAGTTTAGGGGGCATTTGTGTAAATGTCTCTTCTGACTAAATTATTACTGTAAACAAAAACAGATCCCTAATATATATAGCTATCACTATTTAAAAAGGAACAAAAACAGTGGTGAAGAGTTTAGAAGCGTGCTCGACTGCTCGCGTTCTGGTCATCATGCAGCAGCACCAAAATAATTAGTCGCATGGTATTTACAGCACAGGTGATCAGTAAAAAAAAGTGGTTCCATAAGCAGAGGTAACAGATATTGTTAAGAGTTCATTCGTTTACAGTAGTGAAATTAAATATTTCAGTATGGTATTGTGATAAAAAGAAAACTTAATATCGAATGTAGCAATAGAGTGTTTTCAAGACAAGTCATCAATTGGCCATACTGGCAGCACTGAACGTAATGCCACTGAACTGAAAAAAAAAACTTGCATATTGTGCTGATTATTGCTGCGGAAAATGGTCAATTATTGTCATGTTTTGGGCTGTACTAATCGGTTGAACTGGGGAAAACATTTGGAGTACTATACACTGCCAAAAGTTATAACCAATCAAGTAGAAGGAGTTTGCGGTTGGCCAAACTGAACCAGGATTTCCAGGGCAAGAATCTTGACAACATTTCTGTTTGTTTTTACCATTTCGGGTCAAGTAGGTGAAATATTAGGCTAATATCTTAATTAATACTGGTCGTACGTATCTTTACCACCTATTAACTTTAGTTTGTGAAAATATTGTGCCCTTTCCTGCTTACTAAGTCCTTCTCTATATGATTTAGCAGCTTCCACATGTTTTTTCCATGGTTTAGACAGCATAATTTAGCAGAACAACGTTTTCAGTAGTACATTAAACTATGTAATCCATGCTGTTGTTTACATCCGAGTATCACTAGTATGGCTGCCCATCCCGGTAACTGACCAAAAAAGTGACGTAAGTGCAAACCCTCTACTAAGACATTAAATGGGGCCTATAACCCTTAAATCTTATAGCATGTAAAATCAGGGACAGATTCATATTTTACAATTGTCTTGAATTCAGTAAGCCAGTGAGTGGATACCTAACAATCATCGTTTCCAATCAAGATGGGCAATAAAAATGTCTTTCATCGGGTCAATGGCCCGACTGTACCCAACTGCCTCAAGATGTTGCTCCCTCTCTTACCCTCCATTATTTCAGCTCATTCTTTCCGTTAGTCATTCCCGCTAATTAAAAGAAAGCGCTAGCTCATCCATGAAAGAATCATCTGTGGATGGAAAGCTATTTCATTGGATCATACAATGCTCAAAGTGGAGCTGTGTAAACCAAAGTATGAACTCTGAGTAAACAGGATAACTCTTAGTTCTTTAAGTTGTTTCTCTTCATAGAAACAGCCATTTTAAATTTGATTTTGAATCAGACTTCCACATATACCATATGTGGAATATATTCCACATATTTGCTCATGTCACTGAACTGGAAAATGCTCAAAATGAAGCCATACAAAAGGTAGCGGTGCAAAATACAGTGTATGCATTGGCAGCTTTGAACAATAATGTGTGTTTATTACAATTTTTCTGAAATGCTAAAACATGTTTTGAAAACAATCACTCATTTTCTCAAAACCTTAAGCACAAATCCAAATGTTCAAACTAAATTCACAGAACCCCTGACTCTTCTGGCAAAATCAAACAATCGCTTCAAAACCATTTCACCTGTACACTGTAAAAAACAATTTGTTGAGTCAACTTAAAATAATTTGTAACCTGGCTGCCTTAAAATTTTAAGTTCAGTCAACTCAAAAAAAGTTTATTCAACTTGAAATGTTAACTTATACTAAGTGACAATTTTGATATTTGATTTGAATCAACTTAAAATTTTAAGGCAGCTGGTTTACTTACCCATCTGTTAAGTTGTTACTTAGTACAATTTAACATTTCAAGTTGACTAAACTTATTTTAGTTGACTGAACTTAAAATTTTAGGGCAGCAGGGTAACAGATTATTTTAAGCTGACTCAACAAATTGTGTTTTTTATTTTTTACAGTGTACTCAAAATCAAACAAAGCTTTCAAATCATACACATATTAGTCAATACTATATGCACTACAGATCATTCAATAGACACTACATCAAAAAATGGAGAACACACTGTCCAGTGCATGTAGTTACAAAAAAAATGAATGTTTACTATATACAGTATTTATTTTGCAATAAAAATGATTCATAAACAAACACACACAAAAAAAATCACACCTACGTTTGGTGAATATACCAAAAAAAAAAAGGAAACACACACACACACATATATATATATATATATATATATATATATATTTTTTTTTTTCACACTCATATTCACGCTGAAGTACTGACCGAAGCCTTTTGTGCACTTTGAACTGGCTTATATTTTGTATATTTACACTGCAAAAAATGCTTTTCTTACTTAGATTTTTGTCTTGTTTCCAGCCAAAATATCTAAAAATTCTAAAATCAAGAAGGATTTTATAGGCAGGCAAAAATTATTGTCTAGTTTTCAGAAAAAAATACATCAAATACATCTGCTTGATATAAGATTAATTTGCTTACCCCATTGGCAGATTATTTTGCTTGTTCTAAGCAAAATATTCTAAGCAAAATAATTCTCACTTAAATTTGATGTATTTTTTTCTGAAAACAAGACAATAATTTTTGCTTGTCTAGAAAATCCTTCTTGATTTAAGAATTTTTAGATATTATGGCTGGAAACAAGACAAAAAATGTAAGTAAGGAAAGCATTTTTTGCAGTGTAAATATTTAGAAACAAGTATGAAGAATTTTGAATTATTGTGTGTAAACGATTACAGCCGTGTTGCAGTTGTGCTTAACTTTTGCTTTCTTGTGTTTAGGGTTTTGCATCACAAGTTCATCACAAAGCAAAGTGTCTTAGGGAGTGAGAATATGTTTAAACTTTTGCAAAAAGAGTGCATATGCAAACAGTGTCTAAACTGCCTAAACTTCTTTAAGGTTTTGCAGAAAGAGTGATTTATTTGACAAATTGGTTTAGGCTATTGAGAATTTGGTTTAGAGAATGGGGTTTAGTGTTTTAGCAAATGAGAAAAACTGTAAAATATAGAAGGTGTAGGAACATTAACTGCTCCATGGCAGTGGCCCAGTACCTGAGTTTAAACAGGCTCACCAAAGCTGATCCCAAGCCAGACACCCAAAACAGATAGGCTACTATGGAAGAAATCTGAGAAGAGATGAAAGAAAAGCCTAAGCTTGTCTTGTAGTCAAAATAAATATAAGAAAAAAGCCTTACGGCTGCATAGTTTTTAAGTGCTAAATTCTGACAATTCCACAGAAGAATCTCGCCAAAAGAAAATCAAACTTTTAATGTAACTGAACTCACATTTGTTTCCGCAGTGTATAAAGACTATGAAAATACATCTTAATTTTGCTGTGGTCAGTACAAATTTTAAACAGAAAGGTTTTTTTTGACCCCAAAAATAAATGATATACAACTCCCAATAAACTTGCTGAAGTGCAAAGTCAGCTCTTAAACCTTTTGTTCAGTTGTCAGCTTTACAAGGGAATAAAATGAATGTCCCGAAGGCTGTTCTGATGCAGCTAAACAAAAAGTCAGATGCTAGGTAACAGCACATCTTAAAAATGTGACAAAAGGTCTCTTTCGTTTTTAAAAGCAAGCCAGAACCGCATGCCAAAACTTTTTTTCTCTAAAACCAACTTTACCAGTACATAAACTATCAATATACAACAACTAAAAATAGGCTATTAAGTTTATTGCATTTCAAATGGCAGTTGCATAAGAATATTTTATGCAACATCACCTGAGATTATCCAGTCAAGCTTGTGTGGGGTTGAGGGTTACTACTACTGTTGTTAAGTTGTTAAGGGTCCTTAGTGCAACATTTTATGTGTGAAGCCGTAAATATAAAGTAAATGCAATGTACCAGTGGTGTCTGACAGCATTTTAAAAGGAATTCACATGGAGAAAGTAGCTGTGCGATTGGACCAGCAGGTTGGCTGAATGGAAAGTGTGACTCACCTTTGTAGACCAAGTAATAATATGGGAATTTTGGAGCTCTTGAGAAAAATGAGTGTTGTTTTATGAGAGCTTCAAGTACAGACAGTAAAAGAGCCAGCTTCTTCAGGACAGCTCCTTCAGAGACAACATGCACTGCTACCTGTAGAAACACACCACTGACTGCAGTGACCCTAAGTACTCTACACTTGACTCAAAGAGTGAGTAACAGATCAGATATGCAGTAAAACTGAAAATAAAAAACAATTTTCCCTCTTTTTATGGTTTCTTTTTAAATAAAATTAATAAAATTGTCTTTTGGAAAAAGTATTGACTCTCTGACCAATATTTTTCTCTGTCTGAGAAGTACATAATCTTGGAAGAGTATAGAGACCCTAAAGTATCTCCAACCTTGGCACAATAAAATGTATAAACGATGATTCACTTCAAAATACATAATCATAAACACGACGATATTAGTTACAGAGATGATGTAAACTTTTCTGTTGATTACACTGAGGATGGTTGACTCTACTTTTCTAGACCAAGCACATCCATCTTTTTATTTCAGATTTAAAGCGGTTTAGCACTACCAATGAGGTCACACATTTTTTGTTATGACTTTTATTAGATTATTCCCATATGTCAATATCATGACAGCCACAGAAGAATTGGGGCTTTTGTGCTACTGATTGAGACTGCTAAAGAAAACTAGGCCAAAGAGACACGCTTGGCAGTCTTATACGCCATTACTTTTCTCTCAGTCTGTTTTGTTGTTGTTATCTTTCCCTAATCCAGAGCGCATCACATCTTATTGATACCGATGTGTCTGACCTTTAACCTATTTGGATTTTGTGTTTGTTTGACAGGTTTTTGTATTGAAAAAAACAGTCATTCTTAGCTTGCGCTGCTTAGAACGTGCCAGGTCTTGTATAGAGTGGATTGCAACACAACTGTGGTTCGTATTTGCATAACTGCAGTTCATATTCGGTAAATGACAGCTCTTGCCTTTGGTATGTTAAGATGAAAGGGTTATGTTATGCCAATAATCAAGTGCTTAATGTCCATCTTTAGCCTACATTCAATTTTGTTTAAGCCCTGTAAAAGAATTTACTTTCGATGGTAACCATAATTTGATGCTGTAATATATCATCTTTGGTTCAAGCCAAAGGCCTGTTATTGATTTCCAGCTGAATGACAGCCTGAAAGTAAGCAGACTACAAACAAATCCATTCTTTTAATATATTTTTTGTGGTTAATTGTGGTAATGTGTGTTTACTGTTGCCCTTTTGCATTATTGATGCATTGATGCATTTTCTATTTAATACTGTACAGCCGCTTTGTCACAATTCTGTATTGTTAAAAGCGGTATATGAATAAAGGTGACTTGACTTGGCTTGACTAATGATAATGTAGATTTATGAAATTCAACTTCCATGTTTCAAATTCAGAAACTGCTATGTTTATTGGTGTGTGAATCATGTGACAAGCTTGTTTTATTTAAAGGTGGCTTTTGTGGGTTGACAGAGCCTTAAGCATGTAGATTATATATAAACCATTTTAAAATGCTGAGAAGCTGTCACCTTAGGGCATACTTGGCCTGAAATAGGAAATATTATTATCCTAATCAATTTCACAATATGTCAGCCTAACCAAATCTACTTTTTCCCCAAACCCTAATTTTCTTAAGTTACACTGCCCTCTAATGCAAGTAAACGGAAGTACTGTGTGAAAGCTGACAGCGGTGGAGTTATAATGAACATTTAACAATATTTTTCCGCGCATTACAGACTAACAAACGCTAGTTTTTGTCCAGTGTTCATGAATGAGCCAAATTCTTAATTATTCGTTATAAACTTGATTTCCTTTAAAATGATACTTCACCCAAAAATACAAATCTTGTCATTAATTACTCACCCTCATGTCGTTCCAAACCGCAAGACTTTCGTTCATCTTCGGAACACAAATTAAGATATTTTTAATGAAATATGAGAGCTTTCTGACCCTTCATAGACAGCAACACAACGACCACGTTCAAGGCCCAGAAAAGTAGTAAGTACATCGATAAAGTAGTCCATGAAGCTACGAGAATACTTTTTGATCGTAAACAATCAATGAATCTATTAAACAAGCTTCCAATACGTCATACAAAGTGATTTATGTCAACAATATAGTTGTTATAAAAGACCTTTAACCAGGAGATATATAAAAGGAACTCATATTTCCTCAAAGAAAGAGCAAACAAAGCTGAATGTGTCATGAAACACTCCAATTTCCCCAGATATGCAGTATTATTAAGGTTTTGGTCTCTATACTGTGTATGATACAAATAAAAAACGTTGCATCATATGTCCTCACATAAAGCAAAATCATTGTGTTGTTTTTGTTGAATTACGCTGATGTATTTCTCAAGCTGCTGTGGTCTAGGTCTCTTAAGCCCTCATTGATTTATGAGTCAAAGGGAGGCTGCCTCGCAAATGTAATCTACAGAGCGGTCCTGGGTCACCAATTCACACTGGATAATAGTGTTTACTTAACAGTCATGTCTGGCTGAGGAGCCTTTTTAAGAGGACAGTCATTTTTCAAAACACTGTAATCACAAGAAGAATATTGCCTATATTTTTGGATACGGACACAGTAGGCTTCATTTTTCCCTGCTACCAATTTAAGAAAGGACATCTAGAGCATTTTTACTTTATTGAAATATATATGCAGTGGGTATACTGTCCTCTGGCTCTTCTTTGAGAAGGCAGGCTTAGGATTTCACTGGTAGAGATCCATCTTTCCATACACTGAAGTGAATTATGAAAGCACATATGGATCACATTCCCCAGTGTTTTTCCCAGACAGGATGAGAGTTAACCAATAAAACAGTGTTTTAAGCTCCTGTCTAGCCATATGCTTGGTCACATTATTGCATCATAGAGATTATGCTTGACCCTGGAGATATCGCTGATGCAATATACCAATTCTTTAGTATGTCATTCAGAAGAAACAGAAAGCATGACTGCTACTTTGGAAAGCCCAAATGCACATATTGGAGCTTCATTTTGTGTGCTGGTTTTGATGAGAGCCCTTTTGTCAGCTTGTCCCTGGATCCAGATACTTGAGATGTAATGATGCTGCTCCCTGCCATTGCCTTCAAGGCAGAGCAGACTGATCGTGCTGCAGGATGCTGGTGGGCAGGCAGAATTGAGATGGGCTCCATTTACTCTGGCGAGACACTTGTCTAGGTGTCTGTAGCCGTGAGCCTCCATCAGATGTGGCCAATTCTGCTGCTGAGTTCTCTTGTAAAGGGCTGACATCCTCAGGCCAAGGGCCCAGCTGGTCAGTATGCTATTGATAACTCTGCGGAAACTGCCAAGACCACTCAAAATGGTTTTGATTTTGATATGCTAATAATCTCGCAGTACATACAGAATATATTTTATGTAACTATGTCCTTTTTTCCCCAGACATGCCTAAAATGTATTAATTAAACATTCTCTCTGCAGTCCTAATACATTATGTGTATGCATATTTGCATCACTTTGACCATTCTCCGTAAAACCAACCTTCTTGCATGCTACAATTGACCCCTCGCAGAGAGATCTGACCAATTATAATGCAGAATCTGCCATTTTTGTCAGACTAACAAACCAGAGAGAAAAGTATATTAACACTGGTGGACTTGAACTTGAAAAATAGTATGTATTGATGTCTTTCTGCGGTTGAAACAAGATACCTTCTGATGTGCATTCATGTTTATTTCATGCTAAATCTATGAAGAGGATGTGCCACTGTAAAGTCAAGTAAAGAAAAAATTACAGAAAATTTACTCAACCCCTGTCATCCAAGATGTTCATGTCTTTCTTTCTTCAGTCATAAAGAAATTATGTTTTTTGAGGAAAACATTTTAGGGTTTCTCTTCATATAGTGGACTTCTATGGTGTCCCCAATTTGGCCTTCAAAAATGCAGTTTAAATACAGCTTCAAATGGCTCTAAACAATCCCAGCCGAGAGGGACATTCTATTCTAGCGAAACGGACGGTTGTTTTTATATATATATAATTTATATATTTTTTAACCCCAAATGCTCAGTTAGGGTATGTCTCCCATCTCATTTTCTTTTCCAACTTCAAAATCGTACTACATCACTGTTTTACCTTTTTTTGTAAAGGGTGTTTGATCTTCTTTGCATATTCACTTTGTAAACACTGGGTCGGTACTTCTGCAGCGATGTAGGACAATTTTGAAGTTGGAGGATAAAATGAAATAGGAGTTTTTCGACATAGAAGTCCACTATATGGAGAAAAGTCCTGAAATGTTTTCCTCAAAAACATGAACATCCTGGATGACAAGGCAGTGAGTAAATTATCTGTAAATTTCTGTTCTGGAAGTGAACTTCTCCTTTAACTAAGACGCTACAGTGATCTTAAATAAATATTTTGTGCTCTTTAATGTGTCGTGACAGATCGCTGTAGCACCTCAGTTCAAGCGGCATGTGAACTGATCATCTCTTCCTCTTTAGTAGTTATAACAAGAAGTAATCATTATTAAACACCAGAAAGTATTATTTCAGCCACAGAAAGACGTCAATAAACACCATTTTTTAAGTTCAAGTTTTCCAACGTTAATCCACTCTCCTTTACATTGCGATTGGTCAGATCGCCTGTCAGTTAAACTCCCGGCAAAGGGTCAATTGGTCGATTATGTATTGCACGCTATTTGTTTAACTGCTTTAAGACATTACCTTCAGCAAGTATGAAAAAAACAGGAAAACAAAGCTAAAATTTGGACACCTTACGCATTTTAAAAATCATATCCAGGACATGTCCAGGAAAAAGAGGATGTATGGTCATCCTAATATAGATATTAATTTTCTAAAGGGAGTTTCATAAGCACTTTGTATAAACTGTTTTTCTATAGTTTCAATATCAGCTATAAATATTCACACAGAAACATTAAAGTCCCTGAATAAAAAGAAATGCAAATACAAAATCAAGTTAAATCAGCATCATTATTATTAGTACACTGTAAAACAAAATTCTTTCAAAAAGTTTTCAACTTATATTGTTACCCTGTCAACTTAAAATTTTTAGTTTAGTCAACTTAAAATTTTAAATTACTTAATGTTAATTTAAGGGACAACTGAAATATTTTTGTTGACTGAACTAAAAATTTTAAGTGGGGTAACAAATTATTTTAAGTTGAAACAACAGTTGTTTTTTTTTACAGTGTAGTGGTAGCAATACTAGTAGAAGCATTATTATTATTATTATTATTATTATTATTATTAATAGATTTCATAAAGTTTGAAATTACTGCATGCTTACGCAATAAATTAATTAATTAAAAAATAAATAAATATAAAAATAAAAATTAGTATGTTCAGCCTCTGAGGATGAAAATCATTGGAAGAAAGGAATAAAAAGCCAGGAAACTCTTGTCCAATTAAGTCAACCATTATGCATGCCACAGGCTGGGTTATCAGTTGCTAGGCAACTCTAATTAAATGAACCTTTGCCTACAATTCTGAGGTATTTAGTTTAGCTAAATTTGAGAGACGTGCTGCTTCCATCAGACAATTTAACTAATGCTTTGGAAATCATGAAAATAGCATTATTTAAAAATTGTATATTTTAAAGTGCCATATAAATGGATGACAATCAGTGTACTTCCAAACAACACTTTGCTTGACCTTTTCATACACTGAAGCATTGTGGGGGAAAAGAGCACAAGTATTATGTTAATTCCACATACCAGTGGTGTAGCTCAAGTAGAAATCCAAGCTAGTGGTTTCTGGATTTGGAAAACACATTAAACAACTTTAAAATCCATCAAGACTTTTTAATTAATGGCACTAAAACTGGCAACTGCCCTCTTTGATATATTTTCTTTTTCTTCTCAGTCACATGCAAGTGCTTAATCTTTAGCTTTGCTTTTGGCATAAAAGGCGATTAACATTGATTAAGAAACAATGTTTCTTTTTATAAAAATGCATTTAATGAGGATAGACATACTCGTATATTAAACTCCAACCAATACCACTAAACATTTGGATGTCTAAACAATGTCCTTTTATCATCAGCATTTAAATTAGCTTTTTAAAGACCTAATATTTATTGTATAATTAGACTCATATGACTGAAAGAGAAATGTTTTTTTTCCAAATAACTAATCATGTAAGAAATCTGAGCACAAACGACCTAGATTTTGAAGAAAATATATAATGAAGAGAAAGCATTGAAATATTTTAACAATGAAAGCCAAACAAAAGCCTGTGAGTCATAATTTATATACTATGATTACACTACATTGTTCCAAACAACACCTCTACTGTCAGATGACCTCTAAGTGGAGGATGTTTCTCATTGTGTTTCACACCACAGAAACAGTCAGTCTGAGCTCTTTGTTCTGTAACATAAGAGCCGTAGCCCTCTGCAGACAAACTGATTAAATAATTCAAAGTTACATGTTGAAATGCATTGTTTCCCACTGAGCAGATTTACATTTGCAAATCTCAATAACAGCACTGTGATTGTTCTTAATGGAAAGCAAATTAAATCTGAACACATGATTAAATGTTTCCCCCTCACTTTTTTTGTCAATCATCTTTTCCTGAGAAATTCCAACAGCATTATTGGGAGTTTGTGCATATAAAGTAAACTCACATTTTCTGCATTGAAATGAAGCACAAATTCATACACTGTACACTATCGACAGTATGTTAAATGCATCGCAAAACTATCTATTTTACACAGTAGTTTAAGTATTGACTGAACACTTACACTACCATTTAAACATTTAGGGGTAGTAAGATTCATTATTATGTTTGCTTTTTATTCAAGCATGCGTTAAACTGATCAAAAGTCACAGCGAAAGACTGTTACAATAAATCAATTTCAAATAAATAAATAAAAAAAAAAAACAGCACATCTTCAACTTTCCTGGGTGCCACATCAGCATAATAAAACTATTTCTGAAGGATCATGTGATTTATCTTAAAATTTATTCAAATATATTTTCACGTATCCTAAAATAGAATTCAGTTATTTTAAATTGTAATATTACTTCACAATATTACAGTTTTTACTGTATTTTTGGTCAAATACATGTAGACTTGGAAAGCATAACAGACTTATTTTAAAATCATTTAAAAAAAAACATGAATGGTAGTGTACATACATTTTTCATGTTTTTTAGAGAAGTCTCTTCTGCTCACCAAGCCTGCATTTATTTGATCCAAAGTACAGCAAAAACTATGAAATTTATTTCTGTGATTTCAAAGCTGAATTTTTAGCATCATTACTCTAGTCACATGATTCTTCAGAAATCTTTCTAATATTCAGATTTTCTGCTCAAAAACATGTATTATTATTATTATTATTATTATTATTATTTTGTTGAAAACATCTGAGTTAATTTTTTTAAGGTTTCTTTGCTGAATAGAAGGTTCAGAAGAATGGCAAATCAGCAAATTAGAATAATTTCTGAAGGAGTAATGATGCTGAAAATTTTGCTTTGATCACAGGAATAAATTACTTTTTAAAAGATATTCAAACAGAAAGCAGTTATTTTAAATAGTAAAAATATTTCACAACATTACTGCTTTTGCTGTATTTTGTATCAAATAAATGCAGGCTTGATGAGCAGAAGAGACTTCTTTAAAAACATTAAAACTCCTACTGTTCAAAAACTTTTGACTGGTAGTGTAAAAGTTCATTTATAATCTATTATATTCAGAGGCGGACAGCAGTGAAGTATTTTTACTTTACTCAAGTAAATTTAAAAAGAATCTGAAGTTTATCAGAGTCTTTTTCTTTGGAAAACTTTACTTCACTAAATTCCAAAGCATAATGTCAAACTTTTTACCGCACTACATTTCATAAATAAAAGTTGTTTGTTTTACCTTTAATACTTAAGAACACTAAAAATGTAGTACATTCTTGTAAGTAATTAAATCTTTGAATTAATTTTACTTGAGTAGAAGTAAAGTAACAGATTTCTAATGTAATTAAGAGTTAAATGATATTTAATATGAAATGTAGTGCAGTAAAAAGTACAATATTATGCTTTGGAAAATTGTGAAGTAAAGTTTTCTAAAGACAAACACTCAAAGTACAGACACTCAAAATGTACTTTTACAGCAGAGTAAAAATACTTCACTAATGTCCGCCTCTGATAATATTTTCATTTTGAGTGCAGTGCCTTAGTTTCTAACTACCTGTTCAAGCGATTTGAAACAGATTATAGTGGGGTGATATTTCAAGAAGTTAAACAGGACACATCAGTCAGATTGAACACAGCATGGACGTATCTACATAAAAAGTGATTGTGATTCATTTTATTGACCGTTCCAACAAAACAAATGTCATACAATCCATGCCTACCTTACGTTTGTTTCTTGAATTTCCTGTGAAAGATCAATTTCCTGTTCTGTCAGTACATGGAGATGAAGGAATGTCTATTAAATCGTCCAAACAGACAGCAAGAGAGTATATAAAATCCTCTTACTTCTTACTGTAAACGTATACTCTCCATGTCCTTCATCGATCTGCACTCACATAGAAAATCATCTCAAAATAACTTTAGGTATAAAACACAAACAGTCCTTCTTCTTGGCTTTTTATGATTTGGTCCATCGCACTCTATTTCATGGATCCACATTGGGGAAGGTACTAACTTTATTGTTTCTACTGATCCGTCTCTCGGGCCGAACTCTTGGCTGCTTGGTCTGGATGAGTTCCTCAGGTGTGTTACCCAAAGGAGGGAGGAGTCTTTTCTTACTGTTCCTGGTTTCAGGCAACCATTGTGGCGGCAGCTCAAACGGTCCAAAACCAAACTGCGTTGCGTCCTCAGGGTCTGTGGGAGTTGCGGGGGCGACCTGTGAAGAGGAGTAGGCACATGACTGAATAGGGGAATGTTTTGGTAACACTAAGTTTTCTTCTTTTACAACATCCCCTGCCTGTGGCAGACGCATCTCTTTTGCCGTCCCTCCATTTCCACTCTGTCCTTCATCTTTGGGTTGAAAGTTGGCAGACGCCACTGACGAAATTTCATTCTCGTCTTCTTCGTCCTCGTTTGGTCTGAAGATCTGTTGTTGGCCGATATTGAACATCTCCAGGAGTTGGCTACCAGAGCGAACCACAGTCTCGCCACCTAGTGGCCCTACTTCAGCCAGACCCCCAACGCTGACCATATTTCTTCGGCTGTAGCGTCGATGCAGGCGTGCTAGCATATCAAGAAGGCAACGCCGCACAGAGCGGTTCACTGTGAGGAGAAACAGCGGGTTGGTAAGGAGAGAAACCTTCGGCAGCCACACGGCAGTCAGTTGTAACCAAGACGAGGCTTTTGTGGCCCCCAGCACTGAACGGTATATGACCAGAGCGGCGTAGGGGGTACTGCATAGCGCGAAGACTAGAACGATGGACAACAGGGTGGCGTGAAGTTCAGCCTCACGCTGAGAAACATACGGGATGGAAATGCTGTTCTGTGGGGTGCGCAGTGCCGCGATGATCACTTTCTTCTTCTGGCTGGTGCTTAGTGCGCGGCGGATTAGTGCCATTGCTAGAAACACCACTGCTAGTGGTAAAATGAGTGTGGTAATGCTGTACGTGATCATGTAAACTAGATGTCCAAGTGATTGGCCGTCAGAACAGGAAGAGGTGGCGTAGACATCTGTCACATTGCTTACGGCGAAAACAGGGGCGCTGGCCACCACCGCATGCACCCAGATGTAGATGACAAGGTCTCTGGATCTGGCATCTGATATCTTTCTCTCCAGTGGATACAATGCTGAGTAGTACCTGGGAGTGAAACAGAGGGAAGGCATCACTGTTAAAGGGATAGTTCACCCAAAAATGAAAATTCTGTCATTGATTACTCACCCTCATGTCGCTCCAAGCACGCAAGAGCTTAGTTCATCTTCAGAACACAAATTAAGATATTTCTGATGAAATCCGAAGGCTTTCTGACCTTGCATAGACAGCAATGCAACTGACACATTCAAGGCCCAGAAGGGTAAGGACATCATTAAAATAGTCCCTGTGACATCAGGGGTTCAACCTTAATTTTATGAAGCTTCATTTTAAAACAAAAATAACGACTTATTTCAACAATTTCTTTTCTTCCATGTCAGTCTTCAATGTGCAGTCAAGAGAATAAAACACAAATCACAAAAGAAATTATCGTAGCTTCAGAAATTATCTGTTGGACTGTTTTATCAGTGTCCTTACTACCTTTCTGGTCCTTGAACGTGTCATTGCATTGCTGTCTATGCAGGGTCAGAAAGCTCTTGGATTTCATCAAAAATATCTTCATTTGTGTTCCGAAGATGAACAAAGGTCTTACAGGTTTGAAACAACATGAATGTGAATAATTAATAACTGAATTTTCATTTTTGGGTGAACTA
Organism: Labeo catla; assembly: GCA_012976165.1. NCBI lineage: Eukaryota > Metazoa > Chordata > Actinopteri > Cypriniformes > Cyprinidae > Labeo > Labeo catla. Next base: position 2,945,968 of record VONZ01000024.1, read on the forward strand.
ATGCTTCAAAGGCAAAAAGGTTTATTGCCTATTGTCAAAATAGACCAATTCATTCAATATTTGTTCAGTGACTGGATTGTACTAATGAGGCAGAATGGTTTTGATTTACTAAAAAGAATCAACTCGTAAGAGTCATTCATTTGGGAATCAGTTGGAATACACTGGTAATGTTAATGAGTTTTATTCATTTAAAGGTGCACTAAGCAATTTTTGAAAAACGCTTTTGACTGCAGTGTCAGACCGGGTCCCAAAACACACTTGTAGCCAATCAGCAGTAAGGGGCGTGTATTGTAATGATAGAGAGTTTAAGTGCACAGGACAGATATTAGCAGATCGACTGTAGACAAAGAGAACTGGAAGATTAAAACGAGTAAAAATATTGGCAGAACAAGACAATTAAAAGAAAGCTTACGATCAGGCAAGAGGTAGGATACACCTGAGTAAATATCAGAGCAGCTTTCCAGTGGTGGAGAGAACTCAAGGAGCGGGAAGGGCTTGAATCCGAGGTTGCGTTGTTTCTTTTTGATAGGTGAGTAACAATGATATTGCATTGTTTCACACAACTCATCTGTGTTGGCTTTTGTTTGATTATGCTTGTGTGTCATCTTCACTTGTTTCTATGATCGTCGTTATGCCAGGGTGGTGTACATACATGTGGGACAAAGATATCAGAATAGGGGCGAGGTCCTGTTAGGGTATGGGAGTGTTTGTTTTGGTGCTTTCAAATATCAACAATGTTTGACAAAAATCCCTTAGTGCACCTTTAAAAAACCTACACTGTAAAAAACAATTTGTTGAGTCAACTCGCTTGTTACCCCCTTCCTTAAATTTTTAAGTTCAGTCAACTCAAAAGTTTAGTCAACTTGAAATGTTAAGTTTTACTAAGTGACAACTTAGATATATGAGTTGATTCACTTTACAATTTTAAGGCAGCCAGGTAACAAACACAGCTTTTAACTTTAGTCAACTCGAATATATAAAGTTGTCACTTAGTACGACTAAACTTATTTGAGTTGACTGAACTTAAAATTTTAAGGCAGCAGGGTAACAAATTATTTTAAGTTGACTCAAAAAATTGTTTTTTTTTGTTTGCTTTTTACAGTGTAGTTCATAAGAGTCATTTATTTAGAGATCAAACTATACAAGTTGCACTGAATGATACCAACCTAAAAGAAGCGACCCAAAAGAGCTATTAATTTGGGAATCAGTTAGACTACACTGCTTGTGCTGAAGAGTTTTGATTCAATTAAAAAGCCAGCTTTGCTTAGAGATCAGACTATACTAGTAGAATGGATTAGATTCACTAAAATCTGACTACACCAACTGTGCTAAATGCTTTTTGTTGAAAATTAATCCCTGACACTTTTTAAGCAATAGTTGATGGTGCAAAAAAAAAATCTAAATATTGAGAAAATCGCCTTTAAAGTTGTCCAAATGAAGTTCTTACCAATGCATGTTACTAATCAAAAATTAAGTTTTGTTATATTTATGGTGGGAAAGTTACAAAATATTTTCATGGAACATGATCTTTACTTAATATCCTATATTTTGGTGTAACAGAAAAATCAACCATTTTGACCCATACAATGTATTTGTAAAGCTACTGTATTGGTGAAAGCAAAATAGTCTTTTAATCATTTACAAAGAGGGTAATACACAGGCAGAGAGGTGACACATATACACTCATAATGCTGGACAACCAAACCCAGGACAGCCTAGAATTTAAATAGATTGGTAAATGAGGATAATTAATAAGACACACCCAAATGACATAATCAGACAGGAAAAACTAGGTCACAGAGCATATGGGGAATGAAAACACAACAAAACAGTCCATGGGTGTGACAGTATTGTTGGCTAATGCTACAAATATACCCATGCTACTTATGACTGGTTTTGTGGTCCATGGTCACAAATAATGATAAGAAAAAAAGTCTTTGCTTTCTCTTTCCTTGTCTAGCTTGTACTAATCTGAACAATGCCTGAAACTTTGTATTACAAGCACTTCCTATGTTTATTTGCCTCTTTATGATGAATCGCTTGTTGTATTCCTAAGTTGTAAGTTGATTTGGATAATAGCGTCTGCTAAATTAATAAATGTATATGGAAATGCATATGAACGCTTCAGTTCCCAGTCGTAGTTAAATTAATTCCATAACCTTGATACTGTAAATTGTTAACAGCACAGTTGCTTGTATGCACAAAAAGTGTGACATAAATAGATTAATTAGATAGATTCATAATGAAAATCCCAGTTATATGTCTGCATGGAACATGTATGTTTTGGTGTTCTGAAGTGAAAAAATGTTGGTCTCAAGAAAGGCTTCTGCGCTAAGCAAAATAAATTATTCAATGAATTGATAAAGGGTCTGGCGGAGTAGGTTGCTATGGAAGCACTAGTCTGTGAAACAGCTGGTGCCCATGGGTTGAGTACAACCGTAAGAGTTTTCCGATTTTCTCAAGAGATCATTCACCATATTATTATCTTAACAAACTGCTTTAATTATTGTTTGGTTGAGACCCTTTGTGACCTCAAATTTAAAACTATTACACTTCAGTTGTTAGCAAATGATGAGCGAATTAGTATGCATATCCACTCACCTATCCAGGGCGATGACGGCAAAGCTGAGCACAGTGGCAGAGCAGAACAGCCTGTGTAGGAACTTGATGGCTTTGCACAGCAGGAGCGTATGGACCCATAGACAGCATAGGGGACTGGCACTCAAGGCTATATCAAAGGGCACACACACCAACCCAGCACAAATGCCAGAACACGCCAAGTTCTTGATGAAGAGATTCGTGACAGACTTGAAGACATTGGTGTAACAAGTGCACCACAACACTGCAGTATTGCCTAGAGACAAGGAGATGAAAAGGTTGAGGGTTACAAGCCTAGGTCAGTATCTAAGGATACAACTGAATGTGAGTGGGACATAAGCAGCCTTGAGCCTTCATCATATTGTCTACAGCAGTTCCCATGGCAATGAGGTACCTGAAGGTTTCACGCTAATTTGACGGGGAAAAACGCCTTGTTACCTTTGTGGTTCCTGTAAGCAACAGTATGGCATTCTTTTGCTGGTGTTAAGGACAAACAAGCCTCATGGCAGAGGGTACAAAGATTTGAGGAAGAAGCTTCGAAGCTTAGCATGCACAGGCACATTAGAAACCAGGTGTTTCTAATATTGAGATGTTCACAAGATGTTCACAATTGTTGGGTATTTCCGTTTTTTTTTAAAGGAATAAGCTGTTAAAGTTAAAGGGATAGTTCACCCAAAAATTTTAAATTCTGTCATTAATTATTCACCCCCATGTCGTTTGAAACCTGTAAGACCTTCGTTCACCTTCTGAACACAAATTAAGATATTTTTGATGAAATCCGAGAGCTTTCTGACCCTGCATGGACAGCAATGCAACTGACACGTTAAAGGTGCGGAAAGGTACTAAGGACATTGTTATAGTAGTCCAAAATTGAATACTGATTTTGAATAAAATAGTACAGATTTTTTTATTTTTGGGTGAACTAACTCTTTAAGCTCAATTGAGAACAATTGTAGTATAGTGTTGATTACCACAAAATTAAATTTCCTCTTCTCTAAAAGAAAAAAAAAAAAGCTTAAGGTTAGAGTAAAGCACTTACAATGGAAGTGAATGGGTCCAGTCTGTAAAACATTAAAATATTTGTTGCAATAGTAGCCAAAATAAAATAAAAAAGCAATGTTTTTGTTGATTTTTGTGTTAAAGAATTGTTTTGTGTAAAACTATGTACAATTTATCTCCTAAAACCCTTAATTTCCTCTAAAATGATTTAACTTTACACTGTAAAAAAATGACAGTGAATTTAACGGTAAAAGACTGTAAAAATGCTACAGTAAAATCCTACTATATAGTTAATGGTAAATTCCCCTACTGTATTCGGTGAAAAACTGTATCGGACATTGGATGTAAATTTACAGTATTATAACGTTTTTCGAAGTGGAAAAAGAACGTAAAATTTACAGTGAATAACCGTAAATTGACATTTCCAGAATTCCCTGCATTACACTTCAAATTTGATGTCTTTTGTTAGCATAACTGTTCTTTTTAGTTTTTTCTTATCAGTTTTGTACATTAGAGTTGTATGTTGGTAAATTAATGTTTATTGCATTTCAGTTTCATTTGTGTTACCATGATGGTGTTTGTGTGAATGACATTGTGCACCTTCTACAAATATGTTTAAGTATTAAGTATTATTTATATTTATATTATATTTAAGTATTTAAAAGCTGCTTGTGATGGGCTTTGGTTCATCATATGACTTGGTTTTGGTGGTTTTCAGTATATTACAAAGGTACAAAACAGATTTCATTACTTCAATATGTTGGTTAACAATACATCAGTTAATGAAATTATGGTATTTAAATGCAAATGTAAATTAAAACCATAAAACCTAAACCGTGGCTACCATATTTTTTACGGTAAAATTCCGGCAACCACAGCTGCCGCATTTTTTACCAAAGATTTTGCAGATTTTTTTTACAGGTCAAATAATACACAAGTTTTAACAGAAGAAAGTGTTTAAATATATAGTTTCTGCATTTAAATACTCCAAATCTGGTGTTGTTTAATTCCACAGTCTATGAGGGACAATTTGAAAGACAAATGCTGTCTATTGAGCTTAACCTAAAATACTCCTTGACATGGCAACACAGCTGTAACTGATAAGCATTTACATCGTTTGCTTCATTTCTTCATACCATAGATAAGCATTTAAAACAATCAGGGAGAGCATGTAAAAAAGTTTTACCTGGGGCTAAACTAAGCAAGATTCATTTACTTTGAAGAAATGATGCACGGGCATGACGGAATTCACACGCCTTGAATTGAAATGGAACCCGAGGTGATTCTCTCCTTGGATGTTGATGTGAACGGAGCACTTAGGTGACAGGTGCTCTCTAGCCAGACCCGTTATTATGCTTGACACACTTTCGGAAGGTGCATCTTTTCCGCAAAGACTGTGACTTTCATCTTTTCCCATTACCATGCAGGTGTAACGGGCAAAGCGAGGTGGAATCCATCTGCAGCTGCCTCTGTGTTATTACCCTGGTGACATTTTGAGAGCACGCTGACAGTGCCGGACAATTGTCCATTTGTTCCCAGAAGTCTCTAGTATGCCCGTGGCTAACAGTGGTATTTAGACTTCACAGGGGTTCCATTAAGTGGTTTCTCAACTCTTTCTAATATGCTTGAGAATTCTGAAGTGTGAGAATAGATGTTGGCTGTTGACTAACTTAGCTGTAATTATCAGTCTGATTCATCTTAATGGCAGAAGATCACACAAAGGTAATTAAACTGTCAGAACAAAAGATTTTATTTTCATTTTTAAATGGATAGTTCACCCAAAAATGAGTACTCATGAGTGTCATCATTTACTCATACTCATGTTGTGTCATACCTGCATGACTATCTTTTTTTCTGTTTCACATAAAAAGAAACAGGTTTGGATGCTCATGAGGGTAAGTAAATGATGTTTGTTAGATAATCTAGCCATTTTAATTCTTTGTTTGAGAATTATTCATCATTTACTCACTGGATGGATAAGCAGCAAACTGATTTTTTGCAGAAAAACAACTGTATTTTTTTAATTTGGAGGGTGCATGAGCAAAGCAGCTTGCTAAATGAATGCCAAGGATAAAACCTGAGTGCAATATTGACTAACCCATTTCCACAATGACTTTTTGTAACTAGTAATCACAATGAATGTCTAAAACACAAAATTCTCAACTTTTCTGAAACTTGAGCCCTAATCCAGTGCAAAAACAAATCACCGGATTACGATCATTTATTCTAAGCGGCTAATTAGTCATGTGATGGCTCATTTGTTTGACTCTGACGAAATTGCCTCCCTCTGACGTAGGATAAAAGGACATTATACTATAAACAATGCTAAAATCTAATTTGTAGTGAAAAGGCTCTATTTTGTCTTTTTTCAAATCTTGTATAATTTCTTTTGGTACGGAGACCGTTTGAATATACACTCTTAAAAATAAAGGTTCTTTATTGGCATTGATGTTTCCATGAAAAAACATCCATGGAGCCTTTCAAATGCAGAAAAGGTTCTTTATAATGGCAAAAGGTTCTTTAGATTATTTAAATGTTCTTCAAAATGGTTAAGAACGGTTCACTGTAAGGTTCTTTGGAGATCAAAAAATGGTTCTTCTATAGCATCACTGTGAAAACACCCCTTTGAAGCCTTTATTTTTGAGAGTGTACTGCATTTAAGAAGATAAGATGATCAATAATGTTCCACAGCACCTACATGTAATCTGTGTAAACAAAATCCAGTCTTTTTTTTTGTTCCAGGTATCATTGTCAGAGTGAACAGCTGTAGTGTAGTAAAATCCTCCTTAGAAACCTGGTACGTGACATTATACTGTCTGAGGAAACATTACACACCTCTGTTTTGTGGTTGAAACATGAATGAACCCAGTAAAAACATCATCTCATTTCTGTTTCTGATTTGTTTGCGTGATCATTGGCCTCTAGATGTGGTAATTATTTTGCTGCGATGTGTAAGAATTCACACAATCATCTTAACACATTTTCTTGGAAATATCTCTGACATGGCTAATCATTTAAATAGAGCTGTTCTCTAATACAGTTCTGTTTTGCTTTTAGAAAAAACAAGCTGTTTGTACAAAGTGTCTGCAAAATAATAGTCATCAGAACAATATGAATCTCAGAATAAGCTCTCCGGCTGAGTTGCGATGCACTGTGATTATCTAAAGTATGGACAGGTGTTTGTTAACTCTACTTCTACTAAATTTGAAAAGTATTAATTATAGATTATATCATAGATTGAGGTCAATATTTTAATAAAGTCATTCACAAATAAAGTGAACATAAAGCTGCACTTATGTGCCTTCATATACATGCAAAGTTTTTAAAATTATGAAAGTGAAAACTAATCACACATGCAACATCCCTTAACAAGCATTTAAAGGCTTAGTTCACCCAAAAATTAAAATTCTGTCATTAATTACTCTCATGTCTCATGTCCTTCCAAACACATAAGACATTCGTTCATCTTCAGAACTATGTCCTTGCTACGTTTCTGTGCCTTGACCGTGGTAGGACCCTTGGTCTTGGATTTCATTAAAAATACTTTAATTTGTGTTCAGAAGATGAACGAAGTTCTTACTGGTTTTGAAACGATGTGAGGGTGAGTAATTAATGACAGAATTTTCATTTTTGGGTGAACTATCCCTTTAATTTCTCCCGTAAGTTGCCATTCTTTGACCAAACATAAATAAATTTTTTAATCAATAATTGGTATTACCCAAAGTATAAACTGGGTATATTAATAATTTGAGTTATAAACACACACAGTTGGCGCCAATAGCTTTGTGGTTAGCGTGCCAACATATAGCGCCATTGCATTGCAGGCAACCCGAGTTCGAATCCTGGCTTGTAGACCTTTCCTGATCCCACCCCCTTCTCTTTCTCCCACTTTTTTACTGTCCAACTACACTGTCCTGTCTAAATAAAGGCATAAAAATGCCAGAAATAAATCTTTAAATAAATAAACACACCCACACACAAATAAAACATTGATATTTGTTTTGAATATTTAAGTAGGCTAAAAAAATGACTTAGGTGTGTCCTTGGCAGATAATGTTTGAATATGACAACTTTTTTGTTTTTCATTAATTTCAACATCAGGGCTTGCACTGTACAGATTGTGAAACGAAAAGATTTGCTGTAGCATGACTAATTACAACACCTGTGCGTCATTATTGTGTGAATGCTTAATAATGAACAGCCTTTGTTTACAATTTCTCATCTCTCACTTAATAAGAACATACAATGTAACATCTGCTAAAATGTGATTCATCACCGAAAATATGTAGCTTATGATGTTAAATTTTCACATTCCAAATAATTTGTGCTCCAACTGTAACCCATTACATTTATCCACTCACATGCACACAGTAATTCGCCTTTCATTTATAATGCAGTTTATCACATCAATTAACCAGTTATATGTGATTGTTTGTTTTATATTGTTAAATATATTTAGAGATGAAGCCAATGCAGCCCCCACACATTTGCTAATGAACAGTCAAAGCGTTTACAATTCTCGTGTTTGTCTACTTACTCAAAAGGGAGCCGATGAGGATGAAAACTTGAATGGTGGTAGTGAAATCTTTGTAGGCTCTTTCCTGCGCGTACAGGATCTCCTCCACTCGTGTCACCTCTTTATCCTGAGCATCACCCCACAGACCCACCGGAGACGACGCGTTTAGGAAACCCAGGTTCGATGCGTTTAAACTCGTGGTTCCGTTTTCTGACAGAGGAAACCAGCTCTCCGCGTTATCCGCCTCCATCATCATTCATATCTGAGGCGCCACTATAATTCTTCGGCTCAGGTCTCACCGTGCGCACGTTATTGGTGAAAAGAGCTTGAGCGTTATGATGTCGTGTCCATCATGATTAACACAACAGTTTTCTCCAGGTCCTCAAAATGATTGAAAACATAAAACATTCTGGGAACACGCTGGACGAAGATGTTTCGCGATAATAATATATCCCAGACAGGACTGCATATTGCAGATTTGTTTTAATTTGCATTACGTTGTTATCTTGTCGCTAAATAGCAGCCTTTTAAGAAACACGATAATAAAAGGAATATTTCCGTTATAAAAAGGCATAATTTTGTTTTCACAGCAAAGATCACATATAGCCCACAATGTCATTGATGGAGCGATAGCCTACGACGCGCCTCACCACTCAACTTCATTTCACTCGACTAACGTAATATAAAATAATATGGGTTATATATAACATTTCAAGAGAACTGGGTTACTAAAATATGCAATTTTATGCGAATAATAATGTCTAAACAGTGTACGATATGCCACAGAGAAAAATTACCAACATACCCGTATGAGATCGTTATGAATGATCATAGCCATATCCAGTGTCAAAAACGATTTTAGTAAACGCATATCACGCTAAATATCGTGTCAGTGTGTGATCTGACAACCGGGCTTTAGCGAACAGGCTTCATTGCGAGTGACAATAGCGCTTTATTTCTTCAAATGAACGGTGGGCGCTTACAATAAAACGTCACCGCATCCGTCCGTCACGGCGTCTTCGAGAGGCGCCTGAGAATTTGAACCAGAGGTCTGGATTGAGCCTGTATTTGGCTAGTACTGCTCCAGACACGAACTACACGCAAACAAAGCAACGTCTGTTAAGGTATTAACAGAATCCTAGGAGCAAAAACGATATTTGAGCAGTTTGTGAAGTAAATAATTCATCCAGTGAGCAAAACGCCAGCGAATCCACACATTAAACTATTCCTTGCAGAATACCTACTGAGTGTGCAAACTTCACACAGCATTGAATTTGTTTACATGTTGCTTTTGTTTGCTTGTTTCTATAATGGGAAGGCTGGTGGTCCTTGGTCAGGATTTTAGACAACACATGAGGAATCTCTGAAGACTGCATGAAATGAGACCGGGGCTAGTTGTCACACAGGGATGTTGTGAGAATGGTTAAGCAATATTTCAGTAACTAGAAGGTAAAGAGTCAAAAGTTCAAATACACAAAGGTGTGTTGTTTTCAAAACTCATTCAAAACTATCCTAAATGTGTGTGAATTCTACATCCAATACAAAACCCTGCTTTTAAAAAAAGTACAGAAACCATCACAGACGTTCTAACGGTTTCCAAATAGCATTACAAACATTAGAAACATCCTGTAGTGTTTTAGGACATATTCGTTAAATGTAAAGCTCCTGGAGCTTATTCTTTGCACTCACAGGATTTGTATACTCTTTCGGTTCCATCTGTGCGGACTGAATTTGGAAAACAAGCTTTTTAATTTGCAGGGCCCAACTCTTTGCAATATATTTGAAGTTGCAGACCTTAGTGTCAATGAATACTTTTAGATTCTTGATCAATAAGCTGGTAAAGCAAGAATCAACTTGTAAATGTTTTTAAACTGTGTTTTGTAACAGTGTTTTTTCTCTTGATAATGTAGTGCTGCAGAGATTTTTAATCTCAGAAAGTTTTTACCTGGTTAAATAAAGGACATGATGATGATTTCATTAGGATTAAGTGGTTTTAACAAACCACCAATAGAAGGTGACCAATAACCAGTAGAGATTATTAGGCATCATTACAATTTCCAATACACCAATAAAATTCCCATTACAACCAGTAAAACCATTACAAACTCTATTTTTTCAGCATGGAAGTGATGTGCATGCTGCTCCAACACTGGGATTTTTCAGCATAAACTATTTAAACTATTTTGTAATTTAGTAAGCATTTTCTTGACCCTATAGATAATTTTAAAACCATTTTTCCATTTATGCCAATTGTAATTGAAGGATACTGTAGTATTATTCTCTGCACTAGATACCATCTTCTGCTATCCAGACTTAAAGGGACTTTTCACTGGCTAATAAATTCTAACATTGTCCACTGGCTACCTTATATTAAAACATAAGATAACATTTCAAAAAAAGTTCATGAATAGAGTGCTCTGAAGCTCACATACAATGCTACAGGCCCTAACAACATAACTTGCAACCAATCTTCATTACCATAATATAGATTTTCTCTGTTATAGAGCTCATACTAACATCCACATCAGTAATTCTCAGTGTTTTCATCTGGGGAATAAGGCTAAAAACATTCTTTTTATGTATTTAACATGTTTGTTTGTAACATAATGTTCTGTTTCTGCAAAACTGTAGACTTTTCTATGTTATTACCATTATTTTATTCACCTATGGACATTACTAATATTCACATTTCTGTGATTCCCTACTCAAGAACACAATTATAAATTCAGGAATGCCATGCACTGCAGGTTATAGTAACAGCTCCTCTGTAAATATATAAAAAGAATCTTTTCCAGTCAATCAACATGCAAGAACTCTTAAGAGCTTCCTCTTAAGTAGTCCGGGTTAAACGACACGGCCTGCTAGAGGGTGTCCTCATCACAGTGCTCTCTAAAAGATTTGCAGTAAGTACCACTGAAGAGGATCTCAGTCATTTTCATGTTTAAACACACACACACACACACACACACACACATACACACACAGATGAATCAGACAGAAAACAATAATCAGCATTCTTCCAGTGAGATTCACTTTCATGTACTGGTGCATGTGAAATAATGGCAGTTATACTACAACAAACTTAAAGGGACAGTTCAATTTACTCACCTTCATGTTATTCCAAACCCACACAACTATTTTTCTCTATAATACAAAAGCAGATATTTTGTAAACCCTTTTGACTTTGATTGTATGGAATTCTTTCAAACATCTTGAGGGTTGAAAATAAATGACGACAGAATTTTTATTTATGGGTGAACTTTACCTTTTAATCATATAAGATTGCTAAACACAATGGTAATCATTGTTGTTGCAAAGAATGATTAATTTGGATTACTGGCTTCCTAATAATCATATTTTGGATGTTGTTGCATATTCCAATACATCTAAATGAAAATTATATTTATTAAAAAATAATTAACAATTAAACATAAAATCACAAACATAATGTCAATATATCGCTCAGGGTAATACATAAAAGTGTAAGATACATACTGTAACTCACTTACAGACATAATGTCTAGACATAAACATTCTTTAGAAATTCAAAGATTGAAGAGGAAAACAACGTGTATTTCCCTTCCACTAAGGCTGATGATTTCGTCAAGGCATCTTTTAATTGAAGGCACCAGAGGTTGTACAATAAAACAGACCTAATGCAGAGATACTGACAGAGAGAATGCTCACAACTAAACAAGTATTCTCACAACTACAAAAATTTCAGTCCATTTGATTTGACTGACTAAAAATTAGTGCTAAGTTATAATGCGGCACAGCAGTGAAAGTGTACTACCGTTCATTCACTTTTATTTAAAAGAAATTAATACTTTTATTCAGCAAGTGTTAATTCAGCATTGGCATCACAGGAATATTACATTTTAAAACACATTCAAATATAATAAAGCTATTTCACTATATTATAAAATAATTTACTGATCCCAAATGTCATAATATTTGATAATGAAACATAATTATCCTAATGAGTTCAAACTATTTCTCCATACTCTGTATGAATGATATAAACCTAAGATTTTGAAGCAAATCATACACTTATGCTTATTTCATTATTATTACATTTGTTTCAAATACTTGACAATTACTTCAGAAATGAAGCTAACTGGATATCACGATTATGATATGAATTGTATATGCCATTTTGTCTTACAGCATAGATTTGCAGCACTGATCAGCAGATGCTAAGTGTTTTTTGAAAAAATTAACAATCCTTTTCCACGCATCCAGTTGTGCCTCTGAATGGGCCTTAGGTTCCCCGCCAAAGCAAACCACTTGGTTAGCAACACCATGAAAATTAGCGAGACAAAAGGGCATATAGGGCACCTCGATAAAGTGACCAGCGTTTTCATACCTCACCAGCTCGTAGTTATTCTTCCCGTGCGATTTGAGCCTGTCGCATGCTAGTCTTGCGTAATAGGCACTTTGCCAATTCCTATCAGCTTCTGACATTATAAACATGAAACTACCTGGGGCACGTTCAATAGGAATAACGCTAGGAAGGCCTTCTTCTGACATCGGGTCATTCGTAACATCCCCAATATCAGCAAAGCCCAACGGTGTCATTTTTGCTTTCTTGATATCGTACAAGAGTGGTGGAACACAGATGTCTTTGTAGTAGATAGGAACCAAAGTATTGGCATTGCATCCATTGATCCAAACAGTAGCCGATATACCAGGCAGGAATGTTGCCATCGACAAAGCAAGATCTCCGCTTTTTGATATGGACACTAGGCCAATTTTTTGATCTTTGACCTTTAAACGAAAAAAAATAAAAGTGAGATGATGGAATTGAATGTTTGACAGGGTTATTAATTAACTGAAACTAAAATCATAAAATACCTTTTGTTACTTAAACTAAAATAAAATAAAATGTAACCTTATTTATATGATGTACTAAAACAGAAACTGTAGAAGAATCTACGTAAAATGTCAAAAGACAAAATCTGCTTAAAGTATTACTGAAAACTATAATAATCTCATTGATACTAATGAATCTCCCATTGTAAACTTCTTCATTTTATTAAGAAATCATAAGAATTAACAGAAATACATATGAATGGTTCCACATACTAACCTCCGGTTGTTGCCGTAGGAAATCTATACCTTCTTCAAAGTACTCAAGGTGAAATTTGTCAGCTCTTTTGGGTAAATCCTGGTAACCTTGGAAAGCCAAGGCCAAGACAGCGAAGCCTCTTTTTGCCAGCAGAGCTGCCCTCAACTCAAAAGGAAATCCTCGAAATACATTTGTATCCAAAATCCCAGGAAATGGTCCTTTACCTTAAAAAAAATGATAATATCAGCACTAAATACTCAAGCTTGACTGAAATGGCCAGCATGAATTTTACTCTGTCAGTACTTTACAGTAAGTACAGTAATTTTTACCACAAGGAGGCGCTACTACAAAACATAATATGGCCAACAACTTTGGTATCTGTTATCTGAGTTTTTTGAGTAGGAATACACTTAATAGGTTTTATTAAAAAGTGACCCTCTAGAGACTCATTTTACGCTTTAGACTTTATAAGAGCAGCATAACCTGCTGAATTATAATGATGTTTTAAATGTCTATATAGAGTAATGTAATACACCAAAAAAACTGACCAGGTGGCATTAAAAGAGTTCCTCTGATCCTGCCTTCGGTTATAGGAGTTCTCCGGACACCATCGGCCAAGCAATGTCTTTCGTTTGTCACTTTGGCGATGACTTTATCGTCGCTGACAACCTCAATGTCAACGAGAGCAGGACGGGTCACGTCTGTTAGTGTAAACTTGCAGGCTACGATGTCTGCTTTCAGTGCCCAGAATAAGCCCATTGGTTCAACACCGGTAAAGCTGCCACCAAGGGAAGGATCGCGGTTGAGGTCAACTTGACCACTGTCGTCTGCTTGGTAGGTGGCCGAAGCCTGGAACACTCGTCCGGTATCATCAGTGAGTTTAGAGCGCAGATACACGCGTTGTTGTGGATTTAAGCCACTCACGGTGATGTGCACTGGGTCTTCAAAACTGCACTTATAACTAGGTAAAAGCCTAATGTTGACTCCCGAAGTAGTGTAGTGCATTTTTGCAACAGTGTTTCTTGCGAAAGGGGTAAACACGCACTTTAGTACTGAAACCATTTCGTCTCGCCAGTGTGATTTCAGATTGGATGAACGATTTCCAGCCCAAAACCTCACAAAAACCCGCCCACTCTAACAAAAAAAAGCCCATAAATGACCACAAAATAATGTACAGATAAATTTCCCAGGTAAACGGATCACATCAGGGCAAACACATTAATAAAGAATTACCTAATATGATTAAAATAGCATATTCAAGGAACACTCATTCACTGATACATGGTTCATTCTATAATTGTGGGTTCGTTCTATAATCTCATGTTCGTGAAGTGTATTTTTAATATATTTTCATCAATATAAAGCCCCAATGCTTAATTCTCTAGTACACAATTATATTTTTCCCAACCAGACTACTATGTTGAAAAAGCCATATCCTATGTTCATATCACATACAACCCTGGTATTCAGTTGTCTGATTTTGTAAAGTTACTCTTTCTACTCTGCATTTAAGCATGAAAATGACCTCAAATAGAATTTTAATTTAATAGTTTTGCCTTCAGTTTGATTAAGTTATCAATACATTTGGGTGTGTTCTTCTAAAATTGTGTTTATTTTGATATAACTTTTTGTTTGTTTGTTTTATTTGTGGGTGAAAAACTATTGTCAACTAAGTTACCCACTAGAATAACCAGTAAAACCATTACAAACTCTGTGATGGTTTCAAGTATTTTGGGGGTTTTTCAGCATGGAAGTGATGTGCATGCTGCTCCAGCATTGTAATTTTGCAGCAAAAAGGGCCGTGAACTATTTAAACAATTTAGTAATTTAGTAAGCATTGACCCTATAGCTAATTTTAGATAATTTTTCCCTTGACAGCTATTGTAATTGAAGGATACTGCAGTATTATTCTCTGCACTAGATACCATCATCTGCTATACAGACATAAATAAACTTTCCACAAGCTAATAAATTCTAACATTGGCCAGTGACTACATTATATTAAAACATACTATAACATTTTTTAAAAAGTTCACGAATAGTTCTCTGAAGCTCACATACAATGCTACAGGCCCTAACAACACAGCTAGCAACCAACCTTCATTACCATAATATAGATTTTCTATGTCGTAGAGCTCATAACATCCACATAAGTATTTCTCAGTTTTCATCTGGGGAATAAGGCTAAAAAACATTATTTTCATGTATTTAATATGTTTTTGTAACCTAATGATCTGTTTCTACAAAACTGTAGACTTTTCTATGTTATTACCATTATGTTATTCACCTATGGACAATAGTAATATTTAAATTTCTGTGATTCCCCACTCAAGAACACACTCATAAATTCATAGGAATGCCATGCACTGCAGGTTATAGTAACAGCTCCTCTGTAAATATATAAAAAGAATCTTTTTCAGTCAATCAACATGCAAGAACTCTTAAGACCTTCCTCTTAAGTAGTCCAGGTTAAATGACACGTCCTGCTAGAGGGTGTCCTTATCACAGTGCTCTCTTAAAGATTGAAGTACTACTGAAGGTTTGCTCAGAGAGGATGTTTAAACACACATACACACACAGATGAATCAGAAAGAAAACAATCATCAGCATTCATCCAGTGAGATTCACTTTTATGTACTGGTTCATGTAAAATAATAGCAGTTATACTGCAAAACTTAAAGGGACAATTCAATTTACTCACCTTCATGTTATTTCAAAGCACACAATTATTTTTCTCTATAATACGAAAGCAGATCTTTTGTAAACCCTTTTGACTTTAATTGTATGGATGGTTGGAAAATGTCACAGAAAGTCATCTTGAGAGTAGAGAGTAAATGATGAATTTAGGGCTGCAACGATTCCTCGAGTCTATCCAGCATTTTCTGAAAGTGTTAGTCTTGCCCAGCTGGAGCGGTTTCTAGGTTTCTAGTAAAATGAACATTTTCCGAGCCGATAATATAATGTTAAACCTACGCACATTTCTATAGTTATATTAAAAAAGTTTAAATTTAATCAATCTTTTTTATCCTATTCATGGATTTCTATGGAGACCGGAACACGAAAGCACCCAGACGGAAGTTGGAAACCTCATTGGTTATTTAGGAAAAAGGTGGATTCAAGTTTTCGATTTGAAAAAATCCTCAGTTGCATTTTCCCCATGTCCAGTAATTGGCAAAATACTGAAAGTGGTGCATTCCACATATTAAACCCATTTAAAAATCAGAATAAAGCATAATGCTATAAGAATTTACAAACGCTATGATTCAATTAAATAAATATGTGCGATGCAGGTTTAATATATGCACTTTAATTATTTACATACCTGTAGTTTACATATGTGCAGAGCGGCTCCGATCACAGTAAAGGCTACTACAAAAACTGTTATCATTTACATGTGTGGAGCGTCTCAAACTCAAACATTTCTGCATATCCACCTTTTTCCTGAGTAACCAACGAGTGGCGCCATGAAAGATTCTAATTTCTGTTTGGATGCTTTCGTGTTCCGGTCTCCATAGAAATCCATCTGAAAATGGGATGAAAAAGATTGACTTAATTTGAAGTGTTTTAATATAACCAATTATAAAAATTATAACATAATTAATTACGTTAATTTGACTGGAAACACCAGAGACCGGAAATGTTAAGCACCGCTCCAGTCGGGCGAGACTTATGCGTTCAGAAAAAGGTGGATTGCTGTGAGTTTGGGTTTGTTATAACGTTCATCTGGGAACGCAACGTGCGCTATTTCATCAGATTTGTAAGGTAATTCGTTTATAAACATACGCAAACACATGAGAATATATAATTCTTTCTCAATATGCTAACTCTTCATCGCGATTTCAAAATATAAGTTTAAACCCTCACCCTGAGTTTACACGTTTTAATGTCCACATATTTAAGAAATTACAGTGGCTGTAGCTTTTCTATCACACAGAAATGGCCAAATATTAAAGATTAAGTGGACATTTGAATTAAATGTTGTTGAGTCAATATTAAACACAGATTAGTTCCCGCAGTAGTCTAAAAATAATCGTCAGGCCGTTGGCGCCCTCTCTAGTCATTTGTTATAATACTGTACACTGGCTCTATTGTTTATAATACATTATGTATTTGAACAGTTTTGTTCATTGATTACTTGCTTTTGATACTTTAACTAATTATTATTGCCTCATTGCCATTATACATGTATTTTAAGTCATTTGAATAGCTATTATTAATTAGGTCTATTTTTATTACTATAAAAATTATTTATAATTATCCGATTATTCAATTAATCGTCAGAATAATCAACAGATTACTTGATTACCAAAATAACTGGTAGTGAGAGCCCTAAATATATTTACAAAAAATTATTAAACTACTGATTAAACAAAATCACACATAGTGTCAAGATATCTAGTTGAATTTTATTAAAACTCGGGGTAATACAAAAAAAAAAAGTGTAAGATGCATATAGTAACTTGCATGTAGACACAATGTCTAGACATAAACATTCTTCAGGAAAGAAAAGACTGAAGAGGAAAACAAAAGGCTGGTGATTTCATCAAGGCATCTTTTAAATGAAGGCACCAGAGGCTGTACAATAAAGAAATTCAATCCATTTGATTTGATTGACAAAAAAGAGTGCAAAGGTATAATGTGGCACAGCGGTGAAAGTGCGCTACTGTTCAGTCACTTTTATTTGAAAAAAATTAATACTTTTATTCAGCAAGGTTATTTTAAAGTAAAGAATTTTGTGTTAATTCAGCATTGGCATCACAGGAATATTACATTTTAAAATACATTGCAATAGAATACAGCTATTTCACTATATTATTGAAAGAAAATAACTTCAAATGACAATGTTTGATAATGAAACATACTTATTTTTTCAAACAATTTCTCCATACTCCGTATGAATTATATAAACCTTATGATTTTGAAGCAAATCATACATGTGCTTTATTCAGTTTGAACATTTTTAAAAAAAATTGATTATTACATTAGAACTGAAAGTAACCTAGGTCAACACCAATTGGATATCACAATTATGATATGGACTGTATTTGCCATTTTTTACAGCATAGATATGCAGCTCTGATCCGGAGCTGCTAAGTGTTTTTTGAAAAAATTCACAATCCTCTTCCATGCATCCAGCTGTGCCTCTGAATGGGCCTTAGGTTCCCCACCAAAGTAAACCACTATCTTAGCGGCACCATGAAAATTAGCGAGACAAAAGGGCATATAGGGCACCTCAATAAAGTGACCCGCTTTTTCATACCTCACCAGCTCGTAGTTATTCTTCCCGTGCGATTCGAGCCTGTCACATGCTAGTCTTGCGTAATAGGCACTTTGCCAATTCCTATCAGCTTCTGACATTATAAACATGAAACTACCTGGGGCACGTTCAATAGGAATAACGCTAGGAAGGCCTTCTTCTGACATTGGGTCATTCATAGCATCCCCAATATCAGCAAAGCCCAACGGTGTCATCTTTATTCTGTTTACATCGAACAAGAGGGGTGGAACACAGATGTCTTTGTAGTAGATAGGAACCAAAGTATTGGCATTGCATCCATTGATCCAAACAGTAGCCGATATACCAGGAAGGAATGTTGCCATCGACAAAGCAAGATCTCCGCTCTTTGATATGGACACTAGGCCAATTTTTTGGTCTTTGACCTTTAAATAAACAAAATGAGATGTTGGAATTGACTGGTGTAATAGGGTCATACTAAAATTAAAAAAAAAAAAAAAACCTTGCATTACTTGAAATAAACTTAAATCAAATAAAATGTAAACTTATTTTCATTTTAGTTTCATAAAGTTTAAATGAATGTACTAAGATAACTAAATAAAAAAAAAAGCAAGTGAACATATTTAAAAAACAATGAAAATGACAAAAAGACAACAATTACTAAAATACAAAATATAACTACAACAAAAATTAATTCAAAATATTGACTAAAACTATAGCAATCAGTTATAAATAACACTGCTCTGGGATTCTTGTAAATTTTCCCATTTTAAGAAATAATAAGAACAATCGGAAATGCATATGAATGGTTCCACATACTAACCTCTGGTTGTTGTCGTAGGAAATCTATACCTTCTTCAAAGTACTCAAGGTGAAATTTGTCAGCTCTTTTGGGTAAATCTTGGTAACCTTGGAAAGCCAAGGCTAAGACAGCAAAGCCTCTTTTTGCCAGCAAAGCTGCCCTCAACTCAAAAGGACCTCCTCTAAACACATATGTATCCAAAATCCCAGGAAATGGCCCTTTACCTGAAAAAATTATAATATCAGCATTAATAACTAAAACGGCAAGCTTGACTGAAATAATGGCCAGCATGAATTTGAGACTAACTGAAGACCTTTAAGTATTGTTAAACTGTTTTCACAACAAGGGGGCGCTACAAAACACTACAAAACAAAACATGGCCAACAACTTTTCTATCCGTTATCTTAGTCAAAGTAATAAGTTTGATTAAAAAAAGAGACACTAATTTTACACTTCAGACTTTATTAGAACAACAAAACCTGCTGAATTTTATTGCCAGTTTTAATTGTCTACATGGAGTGCTTTAATACAGCTACATAACTGACCGGGTGGCATAAAAAGAGTTCCTCGGATCCTGCCTTCGGTTACAGGAATTCTCCGGACACCATCGGCCAAGCAATGTCTTTCGTTTGTCACTTTGGCGATGACTTTATCGTCACTGACAACCTCAATGTCAAAGAGAGCAGGACGGGTTACGTCTCTTAGTGTAAACCTGCAGGCTACAATGTCTGATTTCAGTGCCCAGAATAAGCCCATTGGTTCAACACCGGTAAAGCTGCCACCAAGGGAAGGGTCGCGGTTGAGGTCAACTTGACCACTGTCGTCTGCTTGGTAGGTGGCCGAAGCCTGGAACACTCGTCCGGTATCATCAGTGAGTTTAGAGCGCAGATCCACGCGCTGTTGTGGATTTAAGCCACTCACGGTGACGTGCACTGGGTCTTCAAAACTGCACTTATAACTGGGCAAAAGCCTAATGTTGACTCCCGAAGTAGTGTAGTGCATTTTTGCAAGAGTGTTTCTTGCGAAAGAGGTACGTACATACTTTAGTACTGCAAACATTTTCATCTGTGTGATTTCTGCAGCGTATTATGTTCATACTACCTTCTTCTTCTTCTTGTTGCTGTTTAATAGCCAATAACGTCTTAGCAGTTCATACTGCCTTCTAGTGTTCGGAGTATTATAGCCCAAAACCCGGAAGAGAATTGAAATAAACAACACTGCGTAAAAAATGTGTCTTTGATACAGAAGACACAGTTGTATGTTTTGTGTGTGTTTGTGTTAATTTTTTTTTGGGATGAGTTATACTTATCTCTTAACTCTTTTAGAAAAAAAAAAAGTCATGTTCTTTTATTATAACTCTAACTCGCATATTCAATGTATTGTTAATCTTTTTATTATACTTGTTTTTTTGTTGTTTTTTTTTTTTTATTCACAAATGTAAATATTTGGGTAAGAATCCACTACTGTCAATTTTTCTGGTTGATTATAATTCTTACGTTTTGTCTTTGATGGGCAACAAAGTCAACAATTGCAATAAAAAAATACAATTTTGTATTAATTTATTTTATGTTGTCCCTTGTATTATTTTTTATATTTTGTCCTCTGTTGTTCTTGATATTGTATAGTTTGTACTTGCTATTAAGTATTTTGGCATTAATAAAAAAAACACTGTATAAAAAGTAACACACAGATCATTCACAGATCCTAATATATCTCTTTCTGGTTTCTGATATGGACTGTATTTGCCATTTTTTACAGCATAGATTTGCAGCTCTGATCCGGAGCTGCTAAGTGTTTTTTGAAAAAATTCACAATCCTCTTCCATGCATCCAGCTGTGCTTCTGAATGGGCCTTAGGTTCCCCACCAAAGTAAACCACTATCTTAGCAGCACTACGAAAATTAGCAAGACAAAAGGGCATATAGGGCACCTCAATAAAGTGACCCGCTTTTTCATACCTCACCAGCTCGTAGTTATTCTTCCTATGCAATTTGAGCCTATCGCATGCTAGTTTTGCATAATAGGCACTTTGCCAACTCCTGTCAGCTTCTGACATTATAAACATGAAACTACCTGGGGCACATTCAATAGGAATAACGCTAGGAAGGCCTTCTTCTGACATCGGGTCATTCATAGCATCCCCAATATCAGCAAAGCCCAACGGTGTCATTTTTACCCTGTTTACATCGAACAAGAGGGGTGGAACACAGATGTCTTTGTAGGAGATAGAAACCAGTAGTCTAGAAGTATTGGCATTGCATCCATTGATCCAAACAGTAGCCGATATACCAGGAAGGAATGTTGCCATCGACAAAGCAAGATCTCCGCTTTTTGATATGGACACTAGGCCAATTTTTTGGCCTTTGACCTTTAAATAAAAAAATGAGATGTTGGAATTGACTGTGTAATAGGGTCATACTAAAATAAAAAAAAACTGCATTATTAAAAAGTATTTAAATTGTATTTTTTTTTTTTTAAATAACAGATCATTTCACTAGATAAGACCCTTCTTCCTCAGCTGGGATCCTTTATAAACCACATTTGGGACTGCGTTTACACTGCTTTTTGAAAGTTCAAAATCAGGGCACAATACCAGTCCATTATATGGAGAAAAATGCAGAAATGTTTTCCTTAAAAAACAGAATTTCTTAACGAATGAAGAAAGAAAGACATGAACATCTTGGATGACAAGGGGGTGAGTACATTATATGTGAATCTTTGTCCTGTATATTATCCATCACTTCTTCTAATATAGCCATTTTTAATAAATGTTGCACACCCTCCACCTCTTCCAACGTCTCTGTCTTTCCTGTCTACTACATATCCATAGATCTTAAAATCCAAGAATCTATTTAACCATGTCTCCTGAATATACATGATGTCTGGCACCTTTCCCATTTCTATGATAAAACCTTGCCCATTTGCTATTAAGCTCCTGGCGTTCCAATGTAGTAGTAGGAAAGACATTATATACCCAAGTATTATTACTCTGAGTCATATCCAGAGCAGCATTTCCCTTCTTTGCTTTCAAAATCCCATGGACCTCCTCTGCTGTAACTCCTGTTAATTTCCCAAATTTATTAGCACACCCTACAATAATCTTTAACTTGTCCGATTTCCTTTCCACTTGTAAGGTACCATTAACCACCGCACAGATAAAAGCCACAAAATCAATTTTATTCATCACAATATGTTGATCTGATTCATTCCCCACAGAATTTACTTCTTTCTGAGTATAGGATTCCGTCCTGGTTCCTTGCACATTAGTTCTCTTTGTTTCAACTGGACCTTTTACCTTACGAGTAGCTTCTACATGTGTTAAATATTGTACTGCTTTTATTTTTTGTACTTCACTGGCTTCTTCTTGTACCGGGCATCCTGCATATGCTGCACTATGTCCTCCCCCGTAATTACAACACTTAATCTCTGCAACCTCCTCACACTTGCCATATTCATGTTCTCCCCCGCATTTTGCACAACACATTTTCCCTTTACAGATACTGGCAGTATGTCCCATGCATTGGCATTTGCATTCTTATCGGCAGATTATTCCCTTCAAACTGTATCATCACGCTCATGCCTTTACTTCTTTTGTTGTCTTTCCACATTTGCAGTCTTCTAGCAGAGATGACTGTGCCTCCACTCAGACTATCTTTAATATCATCCATACTTACATTAAGAGGTACTCCTGAAATAACACCTCGAACTTTGTTGCCCATTTCTGTGCATGCTATCCTTACTCCTGCTAGTGTTTTCATTTTCATATTTTCCTTCTGCTTTTGATCCTTGCATTTAATCATTATTCTTACATTGCTAAGTTACAGCTTTCACTACTCCTATCTCTTTCTCGATTATTTTCGATAATTTAACAGGATGAGCTTGCTGTTCTGACTGCTTAGCAAAATTTATCACTTTGATTTCGTTCTATCACCTCTTTAACAGCTTCATTTCTCGTATGTCTTATTTTATTTATTGTTTGCTCACAATCAGATCCATCACCTAAGCGGCTCTTTTTTTTTTTCCTTTTACTGTATCCTGATACTCCACATCTTGATCATTATCGCCATCCATCCCCATGCCGTTCTTCCTTCCGCCATTTTCTCCTCAAACGTTGCTAACGCCAGCTTTGGTTTGTTGCTCTGTGCGGCCTGATTGACTGGCCGTAGTCACATGGCCAATAAAACAGCACCTTTCACCTACTGAAAATATTTCCTGTCGTCTGTCTGATTTCTGCAGCGTTTTACGTTCACACGGCCTTCTTCTTCTTCTTCTTCTTCTTCTTCTTCTTCTTCTTCTTCTTGTTTAATGGCGAATAACTCCTTAAGAGTTCATACTGCCTTCTAGTGTTCGGAGTATTATAGCCCAAAACCCGGAAGACAATTGAAATAAACAACACTGCGTAAAAAATGTATGGAGAGTATGCATTGCACGTCATTTTCTCGCGGGGACACGCCCCTTCAGCCGGACTAAGTGGCAAAAAACCTTCAGCGTGAATGGATTTAATAGGGAAGATGAAAAACGCGGATTATCAGTTTAAACTAAAGGTTGCTGAACTTGATATAATGTTCCTAACAACTTAATAAATAACCAGTGGTCAGTGGATATTGATGCAGCCAGGAATCGTGTTTTCTAATACTTATATGTGTCTGATTTTAATGCTGGGGAAAATAAATAAAGCAAATTTTCCAGTGAACTCATTTTGTAAATACAAAATAGGTTGGTCTAAACCCATATATCAACGTTATATATATCGTCATATCGTCCAGCTGAAAAACGTATATAGTTTTTGTCAGTGTTTATTTAAAAACATCCAGTTATGCAGAATTTAAAATGGTACATATTTAACTGATGAGTTGGCAATACTATAATACGATATATAGAATATGATTTTACTGCATAATTCAAATCCGTATTTGGCTGCCTGGAGACTATTTGTTTCTTTGAATTGCAGCGATTAATTGGCTTCGTTTTTCAGTTGCTTTCAGCAGTCAATAAAAATACACCTCAGGTTTCTTGTCAAATCTCTTTGTACAGTCAATCGCAAAGCTTGTTCTGGTTTTAGAGGTGTTCTGTGTGTTCTGTCGCAGCATTTAGTTGAAACCAATGCTGCCACTCAGTTATTTTGCCACTCAGTGGGCGGAGCCGCAGCCACTCCAGCTGACGGTGACGTCACATACATACCCTCTGTCTATTGTCTGTGATATAGAAGACACAGTTGTACATCTTTTTTTTTTGTTTTGTTTTTGTGAATGTACTTGTGTTACATTTTTTTGGGATGAGTTATGCTTATCTCTCAGGAAAAA